>CAUIVZ010000001.1:36088581-36688581 GCA_961763995.1 Juglans cinerea | reverse complement strand
AACAATTCGAAAGTCAAAATTCCAAACGATAGCTCAAACTTCGGCATCAGAGAGATATACAATTCTTAAAAGAAATAAGAACATGAAATTTAAAAAAAAATCCGGCCCTTACCTGATATTTAGCAATTTTCGAAGACATTGAAACAATATAGGCATAATTTTTCAGAACAACAATCAAATTCTAGGGTTTTTTCAAAATTTGCGTGAACGAACGAGCAGCACCTGCTTGAAGACAGAGGAGACGGAGAGGGAGACTTTAAACGGACTGAAATTGATAAAATGTAGTTCTTCTATATTTTTATTTCAAATACACTATACATTATTACATACACGTCACGTTGCTTTGCCTGCAAATTTCTTATTATTGTATTACTAATTTATTGAAATAGTATTTTAATTTCAATCAGGATTGGTGTTATTTTTACACAGTCAAATAAAAGCATGGCACATCAACTGTTTACTTTTAGCCGTTCTACCCGTTGTTCATACATTATACTTGTGCCGATGGTGATGGCAGACCATCCGACCGACGTCAAGTTGGTGTTGGAGGCCAAGTCCAACAATTTCGATGCATGATCTTGTTGGGAATATTTTGAATAATAAATTATATATGTGCAGTCTATTTGTAAACTAGATAATATGTAAAATAACAAGAATAAAATAGAAAGAGAAAACTCAATGTTGAGGCATGTTGTGATAGACTTTTTCATTAGAGTAGATTCCGTCACCTCTAAATTTAAACATGCACTAAGTTTTTTGACACTCTACTCTCAAGATACAATAACGTCTGTCCTCGTTAATCTTATTATCAGCGCACACAAAATGAGATTCTCAAACCTAATATAAAATAGTTAAAATCCAAAGAAATAAAGATAAAAAGAATGAGGAAGTGTTTTTCTTATTTTTGTAGAAAATTTTTGAGTGCATAAATTTGTGGATAGGATTCTCTATTTATAAAAAATAAAATGGCACTTATGAAAAGTCATGACTGGAATAAAATGATACTTGTGAAAAGTCACTACTCATACATTGAAAATATCTCTAATTCACCAAAGGGTATAACCCTTTGATTGGTTGGCAAGCGATTAAGGCTCCTATCCCCAAAAGGCATGCATTAATTCAAGTAATCATGACATATTTTCATTTAAATCTAGACAATCAAACCATTATATTAAACAATGGTAATGATTCACATTACTTTTTTACTTAACATTAAATATTTTAATCATTTTTAAGTTTAAAAATCAACAATCTCTCACCTGATTAAAATAATTTAAAAGACAGAATAGAATAAAATTTTATTTGGGCTAAGTACTATGCATCAATAGAGGTAACTTACGGCTTTGAACATCTACCTAGTGTTAGCGTGTTTCCATTTGAAAGATTCATGGTGAACCAAGTCTTAAACTAGAATATTTTAACTCAGGTTTCTTCACACTACACACATAGTACATCATATATCAAACTCCTTTCAAATTGGTGCATAAGGGTTGTGCACCGTATCTTGGATAGGAGTGATAAATAGTCGGTCTGGAAATGAGAAACCGACCGAACTGGTCATTTTGGTCCGGACCGAGACTGAGACCGGTCGATCTCGGTCCATGTTTTAGAGGATCGAAAAGTTTCGGTCCGGTCTCGATCCAGAGTTTTTCCATCTCGGACCGGACCGAATGAAAAATAAAAATAAAATATATATTTTATATATATTATTTATATAATAATTGTACAATTTATTACGTAATTTTCATCTAATTTATCACCATTAACAATATAAAATTTTAAAAATGTTATTAAAACTTGTTAATATTTTATCAATTAACTAATATATAATATCAATTAGTTAATTATATAGTAATTATATAAATTAATAATATAATTTTTATCTAATTTATTATCATTGACCATATAAAATATTTTTTTATTGAGTTAGTAACATAATTCACATTAATAAGTCACTTAATTTTAATTTAGTATTTTAAATATTTTTTTATTAATTGATTTAAAAATAATAATAATAATAATAATTAGGTCAGACCAACTAGTCCCTATGGGTGTTCGGTCCGGGAAAATGTTCGGTCCATCACTAGACCGACCGATTTGCACCCTTAATCTTGGATTCATGAGCGCTCTAGGGAATAGCTCAATTACCATAAACTGCGGCCCCACAGTTACAATCACATAGGTGAATCCTCCAAGAGTACCTGCAATTCAATACATCGCCTTAGTCTTGGACTCATTCAAAGTATTTCACATTTCTTTTGCCATTACATTTGTAGCACTCACATGTAATGAGTGGATGGATCTATAATAATATTGTAATAGTGTTATCCAGTCACTTAAATAGTTTATTCTTCCTATTGAACCTACTTCTTGGGATCTCCAGTTAAGAATGTTGGGTTGCCGCTACCAGTGACCTAATTAATAGGATTCAGTCTCATTCCCTTTACGTACGTATAACCTTCGACTTTGCTAGTCCTTTCGGCAAATGATCAGCTAAGTTATCTTATGACTTTACATATTTCAAAGTCAGGTATACATTCTTTATCAGGTATCTTATCATAGAACGTCTGATACTCAAATATCTCCTCTTATGATTAAAGTATTTATTACAAATATTTATTGC
Source organism: Juglans cinerea (assembly GCA_961763995.1). Lineage (NCBI taxonomy): Eukaryota > Viridiplantae > Streptophyta > Magnoliopsida > Fagales > Juglandaceae > Juglans > Juglans cinerea. Next base: position 36,685,958 of record CAUIVZ010000001.1, on the reverse strand, counting down.
AATCTGATTGTCACAAAGAACAAAAATAACTGGCATTGACTTTTTAACTAGTGGAATTTATGATAATAAATTATTAAGCCACTCTACCTCATGTCCAGTAGTATACAAGGCTATTAATTCAGCCTCCATAGTAAATCGTGAAATCACAGTTTGCTTAGAAGATCTTCAAGTCACAGCTACTCCATCGAGAGTAAGGGTGTAACCGGTTCGGTTCAATCTGGTTTTGGACATATTTTATAATCGAACCAGTATACACTGATTTTGAGAATTGAATAATTAATACCACACATGTTACACCCTTAAACCGGTACTTCCGATTTTACCGGTTTCGGTCTAATTCAGACTGATTTTTTCGATATATTATATATATAGTATATATAATAAGCTATATATATTATAATATATAATAATATAATGATAATATATTATAGTATATTATAATATATATTATAATTGTATTATAAACTATAATAATAATATATAGTTATTTATATAGGATTTTAAATTTTAATGTTATTTTAATTAGTAATTTAGCATATAATACAAGATTATTTTATATATAATTATATATATTAGATATCAAAATTTTATATAATATACAAAATTAAAAATATATATTTATATGAACAAGTCCGGTTCGATCCGGTTTTAGAAAAAGAAAAATCGGAACTGGACCGATTTTGACCGGTTTTTAAAAAAATGGATGCGGTACCGAATCAAACCGATTTAGAACTGAACCGAACTCACTGATTCGGTTCGGTCCGGTTTACTGGTTCACCGAGTTTTTTTTCACCCCTAATTGAGAGTAAAAATATATTCACTCGTTCCCTTACGATGTACTGTATCAGTTATCCAACTAGCATTATTGTATGCTTCTTATGTAGTGGGTCTCTTCTCTATGTTGCTGAAATCCATATGTGGCAGGTGCTCATTTGCTATTGTAAAAATGGGTATGACACCCGACCGGTTCCAAGCATCTCCCTGTATAGTAACGTACTAATAATATGAGAATACCTCAATTGTGATACAGGATCTCTAAAATTCTTACTTAAATGCAAACAATGATCAAGATGAGTACTGACAGGTTTGTATTCAAATCTCTCAAATTTTTTAAGAATCCTTTCAATATAACGAGATTGATTTATGCTAATATCATCATGAGATCTCGTTAATTAATACCAATAATTACTTGTGCCTCTCCCATGTCTTTCATGTCAAAATTCTTAGATAGAAATTTTTTAACATAAAAAACAATATCTATATTGGTACCAAAGATGAGAAGATTGTTCGCATAAAAATATATCTGCAAGTGCACAGAATCATAACAAGTAGTAAAATATTTTAAAGAAAATGGTTACGAACCCACATGGAATAATTATGCTATTGAGTATTGAATTTGACTAAATTAATTACTATTTGGAAAACCGAAATTTGAAGAATAGTTTATCTAAATTAAAATGAAAAAAAAAACATTAAAATTAAGATTTTTAAAAATAATAAGAATAGATCTAGAATATTTGACTTTACCTAGCAAATCTCACATAATTTATTATTCCTTAATATAGAATCTCAATTATCTCAAGTTGATAATAAAAATCCCTTAACTATTCAATATTTTCTCTCGAACAATATAAAAAATATCTCAAACTAATAATTTCATATCTTTATGTGAATTTAACTAATTAGAAACTCATTAATTTTTTTGGATTTTTCTTGAAAATCACACTAGTCGCGGTAAAGCATCTCTGCTTTCGCTTACCTCTTGGTCTCATTGCAATCCAAAAGATCGAACAATAGTTAGTTAGAAAATTGTAAGCATTAAGAACAAGGAATAAACACTCATTTATGGAAATACTGAAAATAAAATAATTTGGAATATAAACTGTGTGTTCAATGCTAGACTACATCAAAGCTCTAGAAAATAGAATTAGTTCATAATGAAATTAAAAAGAAAAAGAATAAAATTGGTGTTCTTTGTTGGATTCAATTGATGAAACATGCGGCTCTCGCCTCTGCTCCCCCAGATCTCCCTCCTTGAAAGAAACTCAAATAATAAACTCTAAACTATCGAAACCTAAACTCAGACTTTCTAAAACTCAAAACTAAAACTAAGATTAAGAACCAAGACTCCCTATTCATCCCACAAGATGGTATTAAATAGATGTCAAAACTCAAATCCGGAAACAAAATAAATGCGGCTACAATCTAGCCTAAAAATCTGGAAAATAGTTTCTAAAGATAAATGTTAACATAAAAGGAAATTATCCCAAGAATATCGGAACTATCTAAAATGGAAGATTCAATTATATGCGGCTTACATTGTGAAATTCGGGAGGATTTGGTCTTTAATAGATTGATTGCGGAACTCGGAAGGGTCCCACCTAGTAGATGTCGTGTACTCTGAATATAACTGGCGGGCGTGGAGGTCACAAATGAACAGGCCTCTCCTTGCCTACCGAGTAGAAAGACTCCTGATCGGGATGAAAGACTCCTCTCGCCTTTTCTAATTGTTGCCCACGATGTCGTTTAGGTTGGTCGTTTAAACTAGTCGCCCAATCTAACCGCCTAGACCCTTGTCTTCGCGCCTTCTGGTCGCAAGTCTCCTCGCCTACCGAGTGGTAAGTCTTCTCACCTTTAGGCGAGAAAGATCTCTTTGCTGCCCACGGGACAAAGCTCCTTGCCTAAATCACATCGGCTCTCTTCAGATTTCGCTGCCTCTCATTGGTCTGGATCCGTAGTCTCTTCTTTTGTACCAAAATGCTCTCATTTTGCACTAAATTCTCTCATTCATTCAAATCCAAGAAAATAAATAAAAATATGTAGAAATAAAATCAATAGTATTGAAGGGAAAATGATATTTTTCATAAATAAAAAAGTGATAAAAATCACATAAAAATAGTACTTATCAAATACCTCCAAACTTAAACTTTGCTCGCCCTCGAGCAAAGAAGAAAGAAAGACAATTAAAACAAGTATTGGTTTGATTCATAAAATTTATTGCCTCAAAGATTGTCTAAATTCTATAATTCAAATGAATCATTCAAGATCAATCAAGTCCAAAAGTTAATTCAAAACTCAATTCCACCACATTATCCATCCTCACATTCATGCATACCCATTATTCTCACTTCATCATTAGCTCCACGGATAATTTTATGCAAACAAGTAAATAAATCATGGATGTCTAAAAATTCCATAGGCTTGCTTTTCAAATCACTCTCCACTAATGTAGAACATAAATTATCACCAGGAATCAATATGTCTTCATTAAGTTTGTAATGTAAGGTTAGGGTGAGAGTTACAAAGAAAATGTAGGATTCAAATAAAGTAAGAGAATTTAAGTTTGAACATCAACAAAATAAATAGAGCATTCTCACTTCTAATACAAACATCGCTTCTCAATCATCGTAAATCTCTCAACATACCTCTCTTTACTGCACTTTCAAGTATCTCTCTCTTTACCTCTATATTTAGCAGATCGGATTTTTTTTTTGGAAATATTCCATACTTTTGTGACTGCCTTTGTGAATAAATCTTGTTGGCCTTTTCTTGTTGGCAACATAGTAGACGAGTTGACTTTTCACACCCCCAAACTTATGATTTTGATAAGATTGCTATAATTAATTTACTTGTAGACCTTCTACCTCTCTTGCCTTTCATGCTCTTGTGAGTCTGTGATTTTGTGTAAACTTAGTTCTCTTGAAAGGTAAGGATATCAGTGTTTAGACTCAAATAGAGTAGGGCATATGAGGTTTACAAGAAATAAAAATATAAGGCCAAAATATATTTCAATAAAGCTCAAAGGGGCGACTAGAGATAAAGATAATAAATAGGTAAGCTTGAAAGGCTCAATCAGTCCAAAGAATGCCTTAATCATTTTTCCAGTAATATTTTATCTAGGATTTCGCCTCGACTGTAATCAAACAAGTTTTAGAGTAAGTTGAGACCATACAAATTCACAAAATTCACATAAAATTTCTCTAAGTACTCAAAACAATTAATGATCATAAGAGGCATTTATTGAATATAGGAAATATAAAATTAAGCAAGATCAAGTAAAGAATTAACAACTAGACTTAAGCAATGAGAATTTTTCCTAAAAATTATAATCAATTTCAATCATATTCTTATCATAGGCTTTTTATTCATCAAACCATACTATTTTTATCATCATCATCATTATTATTATTATTATTATTATTTATAAAATAAGAAAATAGTATCATTTCCCTCAAAACTTAAATATCACATTGTCCTCAATGGGAAAAAGGAAGAAAAACTAAAGTAAAGAATGAGAGAAAATAAGAGATGCTCCCCTGATTTTTTTTTTCTGGTCTTCCAATTGAATATTTTCCTTGAAAGTGCAGCCGTGTACCCCTTAGAGATCTCATCGGCCTCTTCGTTCCTTAAATTTTATGGAAGCGGTTTGAGTTCAAGTTTGGGTGGTTCCTTACGTTGTAGCTTTGGAAATTCAGCTTCATAGTCTCGTCGGTTATGACCACGTCTTGGTCGCTTATTAGAAAACAAGAATGTACCTTAGAATGGAATTCCATGGATTTAAATACGTCATAAGTGGCCTGCTCCTCGCCGACCCTCAAAATGAGTTTCCCTTTATGGACATCAACTAAAGTTCTCCCCATCGCAAGGAAATGTTGGCCCTGTATCAAAGTGATCTCCTTGTCCTCCTCCATATCGAGTACAATGAAGTCGGTCAGGAAGATGAACTTATCAACTTTCACCAATACATCCTCAATGAGTTCTCTGGGGTATTTAATAGATCTGTCCGCCAACTGTGGAGAGATGGTAGTCGGCTTTGCTTCTCCAAGACCTAGTCGTTAGGCGGCAGCTTCTTTTGTACAATTACACTGCTCTCCTCGATCGCCAACTGTACAGAGATGGTGGTCGACTGTACTTCTCCAAGACCTAGTTCCTTAGGCGGCATCTTCTTTTGTACAATTGCACTGCTCTCCTTGGTTGCCAATTGTAGAGAGATGGTGGTCGGCTTTACTTCTCCAAAACCTAGTTTCTTAGGCGGCAGCTTCTTTTGTACAATTGCACTGCTCTCCTCGGTTGCCAACTATAGAGAGAACTGATTATCAATCTTATTTTTTCTTAATCTCTGCGAAAAAGGAATTGGTGGATCATAAATTGAAGGAGAATAAGTTTTAGAAATAAACTCCCTAGATTTCTTGGATTTTGCAGCCCATTTATTCTCTCTAGTCTTCTCAGCTTGCTGGTCGATCGCCTCGCGATCGGTTTCTTTCACCTTGTCCTCGGTTTCCTTCTTCTCGGACTCCACTTTTTTGGCAACTTCTTCATCTCACTTAGTATTTACCAACTGTGGCTGGTCATATGTCTGCCCACTTCTTAACGTTATGGCTTTGATATGTTCCTTCGGATTGGTTACAGTGTTGCTCGGTAAAGTTCCTACTGTCCTCTCGGTAAGCATGTTTGAGAGCTGATTGATTTGTGCTTCAAGATTGCGGATTGAAGTCAAGTTGTTTTGGATCACCATATCAGCCTTTTGCATTGCCATATCAGTCTTTTGCATCACCAAATTAGTCTTTTGCATGTACTGCATGATCCTATCTTTAAGTGTCGGCTTCTTCTCTTATTGTGAAAACTGTGGAAGTGGTCTAGTCGGCACTTGGTTATTGTTTCATGAAAAATTAGAGTGATTTCTCCATCCAGGATTGAACATGTTTGAATAAGGAGTATTTTGACGTTGGAAATTGGACATGTAATGGGCTTGTTCATAACTAGGTTGGGCAAAATGATTCTCCACTTGGAAATCTACACTTAAATGATTTCTTGCGCAATAATCCCAAACAACATTAGTTTGAATAACATTATGGTTCATCTTACCTATTTGTTTGGATAGATTTGCCAACTGAGCTGCAATTGTAGACATAACATAATCTCTGAACGCCATGTACTCCTGGTCGGCCATTTTAAATTTAGAGACAGCGACCTCTTTCTTCTTCTCTTTATTATACGCATTGATATTTTTTTTTAAAATAAAATAAAATAAAACAAAATCCAAAGTAGTAAAAATTGGTATCAATATCAATAACAAATAACTATTTCTCAGCAACGGCGCCAAAAACTTGTTTGCATAAAAATATATCTGCAAGTGCACAGAATCGTAACAAGTAATAATGTGTTTTAAAGAAAACGGATATCGAATCCACAGGGAATAATTATTTGAGTATTGAAATCGATTAAATTAATTACTATTTGGAAAACCGAAATTTGAATAGTGGTTTATCTAAATTAAACTGAAGAAAAGAATATTCAAATTAAGATTTTAAAAATAATAAGAATAGATCTAGAGCATTTGACTTAACCTAACAAATCCCACACAATTTATTCTTCCTTTTTATAGAATCCCAATTATTCCAAGTTGATGATGAAAATCCCTTAACTATTCAATATTTTCTCTCGAATAATACCAAAAATATCTCAAACTAATAACTCAATGTCTCTATGTGAATTTAACAAATTGGAGACTAATTAAGTTCTTTGGATGTTTTTTTAAAATCACACTAGTCCCGGTAAAGCATCTATGCTTTCTCTTAACTAATGGTGTTTAATCCTAGAGCTTTAATCACAAATCACCTCTCGGTCTCATTGCAATTCGAAAGATCGAACAATAATTAAACACTCAATCAGAGAAATATTGAAAATAAAATAACTTGGAATATAAATTGTGTGTTCAATACTATGCTACATCAAAACTCTAGAAAATAGAGTTAGTTCATAATGGAATTAAAGGAAAAAGAATAAATTTGGTGTTCTTCGTTGAAGTCGGTTGATGATGCATGCAACTCTTGCCTTTGCCCTCCAGTTCCGCATTCTCGAAAGAGCACTTCAAGAATAAATTCTGGAACTCTAAACTCAGACTCAAACTCAAACTAAAACTAAGATTAAGAACCAAGACTCTCTATTCATCCCACAAGATGAGATTAAATAGATGTCAAAACTCAAATCCGGAAACAAAATAAATGTGGCTATAATCTAACCTAAAAATCTAGAAAAATAGTTTCTAAAGATAGATGTTAACATAGAAGGAAATTATCCCAAAAATATCGAAATTATCTAAAATGGAAGATTTAGTGACATGCGGCTTGAATTGCGAAGTTCAGGAGGATTTGATAGTCAACAAATTGATTGTGGAATTCGGAAGGGTCCCACCAAGTATATGTCTTGTGCACTGATTATAACTGGCGTGTAGGTCACAAATGAACGGGCGTGGAGGTCACAAAGACCACACGTCTCTCTCCTCGCCTATAGAGTGGAAAGACTCCCGACCGGGATGAAAGTCTCCTCTCGCCTTTTTCTAGTTGTTGCCCACGATGTCGTTTAAGTTGGTCGTTTAGACTAGTAGCCCAATCTAACCGCCTAGAGCTTTGCCGCCAAATCTTCGCGCCTTCTGGTCTCCCCTTCTAGTCGCTAGTTTCCTCGCCTATCGAGAAGTAAGTCTTCTCGCCTTTGGGTGAGAGAAATCTCTTTGTTGCCCACGGGGCAAGGCTCCTCATCCAAATCTCATCAATTCTCTTTAGATCTCGTTGTCTCTCATCAGTCTGGATCCGTAGTCTCTTCTTTTGTACCAAAATGCTCTCTTTTTACACTAAATCTTCTCATTCCTTCAAATCCAAGAAAATAAATAAAAATATGTAGAAATAAAATAAAATCAATAGTATTAAAGGGACAATGACACTTTTCATAAATAAAAGAGTGATAAAAATAACACTTATCATGCATTTTCGTGGAATATTGGTTTTGACAAAGGATGAAAGCGGACGACTAGTAATGTTTGCAAGTACGTATGAATTTCGTAGAGTAGGGGTCTTTGTCTCATTTAAGCGTGGAAGAAGTTCTTGGGTAGGTGTTGAAGAGGATTCAATACAATAGTGATAAATTCAATAGATCTTAGCCTTAGGCTTTTTGGTAAGGTGATATGAGTGCTGTGGTTAGCTAAGCAAATTTCGAGGACGAAATTTCTTTTAAGGGGGAGGATGTGAGACCCTAAAAATTAGGGTGTTTTAATTTATTTATTAGTATTATTATTGTTTATTTTATCCTATTTTATTTTATTTTATTATTTTCTTGGAGCCCAATGGGTTATTGTGGGTTAGAAATGCTTGTTTCATTGTGTAGTGGACTGTTGGGCCGAATGAGGAGTGTAAAATTACCCTAGCCGGTGTGCAAGTGAGAGCCTAGCCCTTCCACCCAAAAAGGGCGTCATTTTGGGACTAAGGATGGAAAACCCTAAAAAATTTTCCCTTCCCCCTTCTTCTCTCTTCTGCGTCGCACAACCTCTCTCTCTCTCTCTCTCTCTCTCTCTCTCTCTCTCAGCCACTTTCCCTCTCTACCGTAGCCGCGCCCCACATCTCTCCACGCCGCCACCACCTCGGCTCCATGGTTGGCGTCGTTCGCGTATTCCCTACCACTGTTTGACCATCGTTCGCTACCCTCAGGTCGAAGCTGAGTTCACTGCAAGCGGTGCAAGGCTTCTTTCGGCCATGTGAGCATTGCCGCCTCCGGCCACCGTCTCGCCACCTTCCATCACGTCGAACCTTCCCTCACCCTCTTTAGTTTCTTGACTCTCTCTCTCTCTCTCTCTCTCTCTCTCTCTCTCTCTCGGCTTTGGTGTCGCCACCACCAACGTTCGCCTCCGTTAGACCTCAAGGATGGGCAGATCTACTAGAGGTCTCAACCAGCCTCTCAAATCCCACCGTCTGAAGTTACGCCATCGTCGAGCTGAGCTAGGTTGCCTCCTTCGAAAATCCATCACCGAGCCCTCTTCTCCTTCTCAATCTCATCCTCAGCCCCGGATCCCTCATTTCCCCTCTTCGATTCCCATCCCATGCGGCTTAGGGTTATGCCGCACGCTGCCATGACCTACCGCCTGTAGGTCATGTCCACCACCTCTTGCCCCTTCCCCTCTATTTAACTATGTTTCCCTTGAAAAACAATATGCCCAACCAGTGCCCAAGCCACCCATTCCTGGGTTTTGCACCGCCACCAAGCGCCACCTTCTTTCGTCACGTGAGTCCTTTTCTCCACCCTCCTTTTCGCCTGTCTCATCACCCTTAAGTTTTTCCTCAACCGTGGGTCCCCACTAGTTTATCCAGTTTTGCCTTCGTCACCATGCATTGTTGCTGTTGTCGCCTCACTCTGCCATTGTCCCACTGCCACTCTTCCACTTTTGGTGCCACCTTACGATGTGCGCGCTTGTCCAATGGCGGGATTCCGTAGACCAACGTGCGCTCGATCAACCAATTTTGCATGTATGCATTGTAAGTACCTCTCCAATTCGACCCTTGAGTTTAGAACTTAATTTTATCACTAACGTTGTGTGCAGTCTGGTTGTGTTGAGAAGGGCTTTAGGCCCGATGAAGTGTTAGGCTTGATATCGTAGTAGTGGTTAGGAATTGGGCCATGGGCCGGATGGAGGATGGGATTATGCCTGTAGCTTGGTTTGTGAAACTGTGAATATTGTGACTGTTGTGATGTTGTATATTGTTTGATATGTGTTATGCCATGTCATCCAATAGGCCCAAAAGCCTTGTCTTCCAATTTTTACACTTCTATTTGAAGCCCACATACACCATACCATTGGCTTACCTCAAGCGCATATTGTACCTCACGCCCTTAAGAATTTCTTTGGACCTAAATTAAATTTTGAACTTGAGTTAAGAGCATTAATCAACTTACACATGATTAGTGATCTCTAAACCATGTTTTAACCTTAATTTCATTTTTAATTATTTCTCACTTTTTCTATCCGAACCCAATTATTTTTATTATTGTTTTTCATCATTTTAGACTACATTAGAAGATTAGTCTTGATCCAATACATGTCATTAGAGGTAAAGACATGTCATTGCCCAAAAATCACAATCGGCACCTTAATGCATCACTTGGTGCATTATACCAATTCAACTCCTTGCCCACACCAATTACACCTTTTTCTCAAGTGCATATTTGTATTTTAATCCCTCACATTAGCCCCTTTAGTTCAATTGGAGTGTTGGTCATTTTGGCTCCAACGAACCAAACCACAAAGAGCCAATCGGTTCCATTGGAAGTTTAGTTGAAGCCAAACCAAATGGCTTGTGTTTGGTTGCATTTCTGCATTTGGCTGAACCACCACCACACGCCACCTCCCTCCTCCTCCAATCCCCAAGAGCCCCTCTAGTCATCATGGTGAGTCTTGACTCAAGCCACACTAAGTGGAGCCAAAAATCGATTGGCTTTTGTGCAATACATCACTCAACCACCCCACATCACCCTCTTCCATGGATTGTACACTCATCATTAATTGGCAGCCAATCCCTTTACCTTCTACCACCTAAAAATGGCATTAAAGAGTGTCATTATATGTGACAACCTGGACTTAGCCAAGTCCTCGCCTATTACTTTCATTATGTTTAGTCTTGACCCACTTAGTTATCTGTCCAAGTTTTTGCAACAGGGGCTTTGCCCATCTTAGAGAAGACACACTTAGGCCCACTAAGAGGCCCATCATGGGCTAGTGAAAGTCGGCCACTAAGGGCCTTGGGCTTAGGGAAAAACCCTAATTAGGGTTTGGCATGGGAGACATCTACTTGGAAGAGGAAAATGCTTTTAGCTTTCCCTAGAATTCTCATCATTAGGAACCTAAGGAAGAAGCACATTGGTTAGCACATTAATGCCACATGGCAAACATGCTTAAATGTTTTTAAAAGAAGCTAAGGAGATGGAAGATGATGTAGGGTTTGACACACACGTAGGGCACACGGACATTTTACCTACCCACATGCCACATGTCTCACATGCACATCTCACCTCTGGATACATTGAACCTGAATGTAAAAGTGGATGATGAAAATGAGGGGACATAGGGATTTTAGTAACCCTAATAGACTACACAAGCCTCCCACAAGATTTTGGTGAGTTCCAAGGAGTTGTGCATGCCAACCATGAAAAGGCTACATACTTTTTACACTTGTCACACACAAGAAGAGGTGTGAGACTTTCTAGAAGAAACCAATCATGGGTAATAGGAAGGGACACCTAGAACCAAAACAACTCTTAGTCCCTAGATGCCTTGGACAACGCCCTCACCACACACAATCACCATTTTCCTTTGCCACTTGTCATGCATTGAGAGTTTCTAGAAGGAGAGGCACATTAGAGATGTCAAGAGTCAACTGCACAAGTTCCTAAGAGGCCTTAGAATTTCAGTCTAGGAGCTTCATGCCTACCTAGGGAAGACCAACCAACACTTAGCCAAGTGTCATGCATGCACACCCATTAAGAGTTTCTAGAAAGAGGCAACGCATGGAAAAAGGAAAAGACGCATGAGAAAAGGAAAAGGCGCGTGGGAAAAGGAAAGGACGCGTGGGGATCACACACGCACACACCCTACATGCCACTTGCCAAATGGCAAGCATGCACACGTCTACAAGGCTCAAGGCTATGTTTAGGATTTATCAAATGACGATTATGCACCAGAAATTCATTGAACCTGGACCACATGAAGAAGCAAGCCCAATGAGCCTTTTAGGGTTTCAGATTTTGACAAGATACCATGCCATACGTCAATCATGCAAAGGATCTTTTGGACTTCCCAATGAGAGACAATGATATAGAACTTTGACACATGGTGCCCATGCAAGGATATTCTTAGATTTTCTAGGAAAGCAATGATGAGGAAGATGAAAAAGATTTCGAATTTTCAAGAACCCACGCCACTTGACAAGATAATTCTTTTCAAGAACACTTTTCAGATTTGTGTGCCCTATATCCTAGCCTAGTGCACCACTTGTCCCACAAGCATCAGCTAAGCGCCACTTGTCCAACATGCACCAGCTAAAGACCTACCATACGCCACTTGTCCAACATACAATAGTCAAAATCTAAGACCATCTACTTGGCAATAAAGCTAAAGTAAGAAGAAAGAGAGTTTGGGTTATTTTTAGTATAAAAACACCCATTTATCTTCTAATTTGAGGGTTTTACAAGAAAATTACTCACTCTCTCTTCTTTTCCTTTTTAATTCACGCACACACCCAAAGTTTTGGCTGCACTACATTCGAATCAAGAGCATAACACATAACAATGGTGAAAACCAAGAGCTGTTGGTTAGAACAGTGCAAACCGAGCCTCATCTTCAAGATTTTCGACTTGGTGAGTAATCTTCCTCTGTATATTTTCTTAATAGATGTTAGAGGGTTGTGTTAGTGTTCTAGTGGAAGTTTTTTCTAAAAGAAAGAAGTCGATTTATGGTGTCTTTGATGACTATGAGTTTCAGGTGACAACAATGCATTTTGTATTGTTAGCCAAGTTTAAGCTTGATAAAAGTTGGATTTTTATGACTTACATGGTATATACAAATCTTGTATAAGCTTGGAACAAAGTTGTTGGTTGGATGAAATATTCTTGCACGAAATTCAAGATATTAGGGTTTATAATGCCATCTAGAGTCAATAATACATGTCATGGTTAGTATCTTGATGATTGAATATTAATTTGAAGTTAACCTCCTAATGATCGTATTTTTATAGATAATGTGATACTTAAGGACTTAGAATAGGCTTGAAAATGATTTTATTGGTTCTGATCTATGAGAAAATCAAGATGTAAGAATTTCATACGTTCAAAACTATCAAAATGCATGTCTCGGGTTTTCTCTCTAAAGGTATGTCGGTTTATGTGGACTCAATATCCTAGGATGTGATCTTGATCATAACCAAGTTTAGAAAAACGTTAGATGCTTTGATGTTTTAAGAATCACAAGTACAAAGGAAGCAAGATACCTTCAATAAAGTCTCAGTTTTTAAGGTTTGATGACCAAACATATGTTGGATGGTGTTTTCTCTTAGATTTGGTCATATGTCGCGTGAATCAAAAGGATGAACACACATTGGAGTTCTGTTCTAGAGTTAGATCGAGTACTTAATTTCGGGTAAGGTGATTTCAAGTATGACATTAGGCCAACTGCAATGAATGATTTTAGGTTTCTTCTAATGAGGTATTTTCTGTGGTAAGATGACTGAGAAAACATATTTTAAGATTGGAAATGGGTCTAGAATGGATACTATACGAAGTTTTTAAGCTGGGAGAAATTTGGGATTTGATGGCAATTGAAAGTTTAGAACTTAATATTCAATGTTTTAGAGCCAAGCAGTTGAAATGAAACTCTTGCTAGATTTTATAAGTTTAGAATTTTATAAGTTTATGTTTCAATTGATGATATCTTTAATGTTAGTACACTTTTATTTCAACTCATGAAGATTATACTCTTTGTAAACAATGAAAAGTTTGTAAGTAGACTATCAATCTACTTTGGATAATATTTGTATATGATGTGTGAATATTGCATTTCTTGTTTCTATCGTATATACTTGTTGATTTATGATAATCTTTTGATTGTAATCGAATTCACATGATGATCTTGCCATGCTTACTTGTTTATAATATTTTCAGATTTGCTTGGAGGTAGTGGTTCAAGTTGTTGATTATAACATGTTTTTGTAAGTCAAAATGATTCGGCCATGTCTATATGTATATGCTCGAGTTTAAACATTATTTTTCCATTTTGGTATGTGTTGAGGGATTTGTCTATGTGGTAAACTGAGCATTTGAATGTTCTAATATTTTCAAGTCGTAACCTGAGATATTCAATGTTTGACTACATGATTACATGACTCATGACATTTACATGTTCATATGGTCCGTGAAAAGAAAAGTGTTACAAGTCTCATGTCACATGTATTTGAGTTGCAAATTGTTTTCAAAGAAAAGTGTCTATACATGTTTTATTACGACCCTAAATGCTAGGACGAGAGAAATGTCCTAGTGGAACTCCTCCGTCCACTCTTGAGTGTTTAAAAATGGAGTGGTAGCCCCTAGGTCGACAAAGAACCATCAGCGGATCTCAAATGGATTCTTGTGGAAAAGATATCGGAGAGGGGTAGCACCTAAAGCTAGTGGGTGCAACTCATTGAAAATACGGTGAATGAGAAATATGCGAACTGCCGTATCATATTGTATATGAAGTGAAGGCGAAATATGCAAACTGCCGCATAAGTTAAAGATTGTGACGTAGTCACCACGGTCAAGTGGGCAATTGGATGATATGGTAACTAGTGGGGAACTAATGGTGCATAGGAGAACCGTGAGGTATCCAACTATAAGTTACAATAAGTGAACAAGGCAATGAGCTCAAAAATATGTTACATGTATATTGTTCAATGTGCAAAGATGGAAAAATGTTTTATTGAAAATTCAAAAGATCTCCGTTACATGTTTTTGAAAAAGTCAAATTGCATAAACCAAGTTTTTGTGTCAAGTACATGTCTATGCATTCATCTCATAGTTTGCCTTTATATACCTATGTTATCTGTTGTATATTGTTTGCTTACTTAATGAGATTTTTCAAAATCTCACCGTGGTAGTTTCCACTACCATTCCTAACCTGGAATGGTAGAACCTTCAGTAGGATCAGGAGTCGCGAGTCAAGATGATAATCAAGGCTAAGGATGAGCTCAACCCGGAGAAAATAACGAATTTAATCATGACCTACTTGGAGATAACTGAGATTAGAAAGATACTTTAATGATTTCTTTGTTAAGGTCTTTTTAGATAATACGTGTTATGTTAAAGTGTAACAAATATTTTGATACTCCATTACTAAGAAGTGTGATTCAAAGCTATGAATGAAGAAGTTGATATATTAGTTTTATTATGTTACAACATTTAAATGACTTATTCCACTGCGATTTATTGCATACTGCTAGAATATAATAGGTACATTGCATCTTAACTGTCATATACGGAGGTATGTAGCCTTGAGTTATATGTCTCGACGCTTCAGTCACCGTCCAATCCTAAGCGAGGGCTTGGGGCGTCAAAAAGGGTGGGGCAGTTTTGGGTGGCTATTTGGCGTCTCATCCATGCACTATTTGAGTTGACATGTCATCCATAGGACAACCTTGGGTAGTGGTGGAAACTTCCTCACTTTAAGATATAAATAAGGTTTGGTTTAGGGGTTCGGTTTCTATCAAGCATAATTCTTTTTTTTTTTGCCCAATAAAATTACCAAAGTATAAAAGAATAAATGAGAATTTAATAGCATGTATTTAAGTGGTTAATAGCACGTGAAATTGACTTAATCAAGAGATTAATCACTTAAGCTAAAACCGAGTTGTTTAGGGTTTGAGAAACCATTTAGAGTTTTGGTTTCTTCCAAGGGTTTTGGGATTTCAATTGAATTATTTGGAGTTTCACTAGGGTTGAAACCCTTTTTTTGTTAGACACAAAGTGTTTAGTTAGATGGAGTAGTGTTTGGCTTAGATGACATGATCACAAGGCTTGATTATGTCTTTTATTCATCCACATTCCATCTCATGGTTCTTCTTAGTGCCAAGTGTCATACACTATTTATCAAGTGTGGCTAAGATCTTGCCAAGTGTCTACTAAAAACTCCTCAAGATTATTTTGGACAATTCATAGAGCAATTTGATAATTGTCTGAATCGGGTTCCACATGGCGCTATCCCTGGTGTTACATTCACCCAAAAAATTGTAAGAATAAACATTGTATCATAAAATCATAAATAACCATACGAGTCTAGTGGTGCAATTCGTTTTACAAAATTCGACTCCTACGTGCCTCCGAATAAATAACAAGGCATTTTTGAGCACTTTTCATCCAAAAAACGTATTATTGCATCGTAAAATTGTAAATAATCATATGAGACTAATGGTATAATTCGTTTCTCAAACTCATACTCTCAAGTACCTTAAATAATTAAAATGACACTTCTGTCACTGTCACTATACTGGGTAGAAAACCGATTATGCTGACAAACTAAAACCTAAGCTGTTGCTTGATTAGTGAAATATTTTCAAAATTTTATAAGGTTCCTAAGGTCTAAAGAAATTCATCCGTTGAATTTCTGGCAGGCTATTACATTAAATGTATTGTGTATGGATGAAATTTGGGAAACTATGTCAATGTGTATGTATGGTTGTTGTATATGTATGCATGTGGTTTGGTTGTATTATGTATTTGGATGTGAGTAGTTAAATGAAGCTTGGATTGAATGGATTACATGAAGTGTTAGGTTAAATGACACATGAATGGAGGAAGGAGAATGAGTTATGTAACTTGGTTAAAGTTATGAATTGGAAATGATGGTAGGAAGAGAATGATGAAGGTGATAAGGTTTGCTTATTAACCTTTAAAGTGAAGCATGAAGGTTCATTTTAAAGTATAAGATCATTGGTTAATTTGGATGAAAGAAGTGGAAAATGTAACCTCAAGGGGTCAAAAGCTATGACTTTGGGATTAAGAAAATGGTAGTAAAGGAACATATGGATGGGATTAGATAATTAAATTGGTTTAAGTAAAGGAAGTTTAAGTCAATGGTAATTTTATGCAATTTCAGTGTTTAATGTTCTTATGTAAATGAAAATAAAATGACTTAAAGTTTTTTATGCATGTAAGTTGTCATTTGACACACATATAAATGAACTGCATGGAATGAAAATGGCATGGAGTTTATGTTAGTATTATATTCATACTCTTCTAGAGTTTTCTAAATGATATGAAATGCTTTATGAGAATTTTTTTTTTTAATGCAATCAAAGAAATGAAGATATTTTAAAAATGAAATGATGTTTTATGAATCTATGCTAATGTAACAATGTTTTAAAGTATATGTATGTAATGACATTTCTTTGACAACCCATTTTTATGCACCATGAGAATAATTGAATGCATAATGAAATGGATGTTATATGTAATACTTATTTTCTTTATCCTCCGTGTGATGATGTTTATACTTAATGTTACGAAATTCTATTTCATGAAATGAAATGGTCCGATGAATAAAAACAATGAAAATGAAAGGATTGAATTGAATGAACGGAAATGAAAGGAAATGAATGTTTTAATGTATAAAGTTACATAACGACCATAACTGAATGAATGGTGGTATCAATGGACTGGACATATTGCAATGCTAGGTAGGTAATATTGGTAGTGCACCCAGTATAGTCCCTTGACTGAAAGGGGATTCCCAACCTGTGGCCATGGGCAAAATTCGAATTTAAAAAACTGCTAACCCTAACACACGAGGTATAATAGTGTGTACTAACAAATGGAAAGTGATAACAGTTAATTGGATATTATGGAATAGTTTAGCTCTTTATGAAGAAATGTACAAGGTGTGAGAATCTTTTATGAGGAATGAAAATTTTTTTAAAGAAAAATCTCACCTCGTGATGTTTTCAATGGAAATAAATGCTTTATGTAATGTAAGTAAAGTAACGATGAATGCACAAATGAAAACTTATATTAGTATATGTTTATAGTATGAAATAATGTTTACTGAGTATTCGACTCATTTTGTTTTTATTGTATGCCCTTCCCAGGAAATGAAATGAAGACGGACATGACTCAAGAAAAATGTGACAGAAACCTGGGCATGTTTTATCTAATGTATGAATTCATATTTTGCAAAAAAAAAAATGACTTTGTAATTTAATTTAATGAATTTTGTTGTAAACCCTCTTTAAAATTTATAAATCAAGTTTTGACTTAGTGCTATTTGAAGGCGTTTACACCACACACATCCAAATGACATAATTTGATTTAGAAGATTTAAATTTTAAAATTTATCTTTTAAATCAAACTATGTTATGTTGATGATGTGTGTTGTAAAGATATTCAAATAAAATTATTCTTTAACTATATAATCTTTTATATCCTGGGAAGGTAAGGAAAAAGTTTTAAATACTTTAGTAATTCCATTTCATTTTCTAAAATCATTTTTTAAAAGTCTTACCATAAGGACCAGCGTTGCAATATTGAATAAGTGACAAATTATTATTTTTTAATTCTTTTTATGAATAAAAAATAATTTTTATAACTGATTTTTAATTAAAAATTCAAAAAGTAAAGAAATCTTGATAAAAAGGAAAATTTTGATTATAAAACATAGTCCAAGCAACACTATGATCTGAGAGCTTTGATAACTTAGGGGTTGTTTTGGAGATGAGATGGTTTCATCTCATATTATCCCATCTCATTTCTTTCTTAAATATACTCAAATATAAATATTTTTCAATTACAAATTTTTAAATTTTTCATCTAATCATTACCTAATTAGTATAACTTTTTCAAAATTCTAAATAAAATACAAAAAATAATTCAACTTTTTCAAATCCTAAAATAAAAATTATATTCTAATAATAGTTTAACTTTATAATATTTTTCTTCAACTTTTTCTCTCTCATTTTCTAAAATCTCATAAAATATCATAACTTAAACCATTTCACTACTATTCACAAACTATTTTACTACTATTAATAGTTTTCTTATCTCATCACATTCTCCAAACATTCTTACGCCCTGTTTGGATACAGAAATGGTTTCATCTCATTTCATCATTACAACTTTTTCAAATTCTCACACAAAATATAATAAACAATTCAATTTTTTCAAATTTTAAAATAATAATAATATGAAAAAATAATATTCTAACAATATTTTATTCAATTTTAACTTTCATCTAAAATCATTTCATTTCATTATCCAAACGAGACCTAATGTTCCAGATATAAAAGATTTAATAATTATAAAGTCGAAAGGATATTCCTCTCCTTTTAATAATAACTACGTTTGGATATTGAACTGAGTTCTTTATGAATAGTAGTGAGTTGAGTAGGTGGAGTGAGTTATGTGGGGCCCATCTAAAATGAGTTTAGATGTGTTTGGATGTTAAAATGAGTTTAATATTTTGAGAAATTGAAAAAGATTGTGGGTCTCACTTATAAAGATATGTTGAATTAAAAAAGATTGTAGGTCTCAAGTGTAAAGAGGTTTTGAGTTGATATGAGTTTAATAATTTGAGAGTTGAGTGTTTGAATGTTAGACTTAGTTTAAAATTAAACTAAACTGAATTGATCTCAGTTGAGTTTTGCAACCAAACGGTGCCTAAAAGGTCCCGATTTGGGCAGCCATTGAGTTTTTTTATTTCCTTAAAAATCTTTCTTCTAATTTTTTAATTTAGTATTTTGTAAAACTATCTTCTTCTTCTTTTCAAATTTTATAGTTTTTCAAAAAAATTTATTCCTTATTTTTACTTTTAACAGGATTTTAGATTTTAAACTACTTTTTAATACTTACTGGATTTTTTTTATATTTATTTTCCTGACAAATTATTAGTGATATGGCACGCAATATTAGAATAATTAAAATTTTCTAACTTGTTCTTTTTGAATTTGCCAAACAACATTCACAATCTAATAATAATATATTAAACACGTATATTTATCTTTATATCTAGCACATCGTATCATTTTATAGCAAGTACACGTTACATGTGATAATTATATCTCTTTTTATTATTTTTCTACGAAAATATGACATTTCCATTGGTTTTGGAATTGACAACCTTATATCATTTTTTTTTATTAATATAAAGAGAGTTAACAAATCTTCATCCGTACTTTTAATAAGAAACAATTTGATCAATCTTAAACTTGAACGGAATAAAATGATAGTTCTATATTTAACTAAAACATATATAGAACAATTTGACTTTTAGATTAATCCAAAGGAATAATCCTATATTTAGCACTAAGACCTTATTTGTCAATGCAACATATCTAAAATATTCTTAAATATTCACAGATATTTTCTTCACAAACACAATTCAAGCACAATAATTTTCAGTTTCAAATTTTCAACATTTTAATCTAATTATTTTCTAATTATTACAAAATTTTTAAATTTTTAAACAAAACACAAAAAATAATACTTTTCGTTGGTTGAGCCAGAGCCCGCTCATTTCACTATTGTCGATACCAATTAGTTACGTGTACTATTGTATACTCTCATATCTCGTGTAGGAAATTTATTTTCTTAAATTTCAAAACAAAAATAATGTTAAAAAATTATATTCAAGTAATTTTTTAATTTTATAATATTTTTATTCAATTTTTTTTTCTTATTTTCTAAAATTTAATAAAATATCTTAATTCAAATAATTTTATTATTATTCACAGATTTAATGAGATATTTTAAGTATGCAAACAGGCATAAAAGTCAACTGCAGACACTAAGGCCCCGTTTGGATGTTGAGATAATCTTAACCCTATCTTATTCCGTCACATCTCAACATCTAAATATTACTCAAACACATTTTAAAATTTTAAATTTTAAATTTTAAATTTTTCATCTAATAATTATAATCTCTGAATCTTCATTTAATAATTACAATATTTCTAGACTTCTAAACAAAACATAAAATATAAATAAACCTTTTCAATTTAAAAAAATATTAAAACATTATATTTTAACATCTCATTATTATTAAAACATGATAATATTTTATTTCATTATTTTTTCTTAAATCTCGTAAAAAATTTTAATTCAAGTCATTTCATTATTCACAATCTTTTATTTGGATTCGGAGATAATCTCATCTTATTATTATAATTTTTTTAAATTTTTACATAAAATATAATAAATAATTTTATTTTTTTTTAAATTTTTAAATAATAATAATATTAAAAAAAATAATATTTTAAGAATAACTCATCTCATCTCGTATCGTCTAAATTTTAAACATAATTTCATTTCATCTCATCATTACACATTAAAATACAAATAAATAAACAATTCAATTTTTTCAAATCTCAATTCAACTTTTTCAAATTTCAAAATAATAATAATACTAAAACATAATATTTTAAATACTAAAACAAAACATAAAATTCTCAACTCACCACCAAACCTGCCGTAAGTATCCGTTTTCACTCCCGTTTGGATTCAGAGATCTCAATCCAAACCGGCTAATCGATCTTTCTCTTCGCACAACCGGCACAGGGGCTCCTTCACCATTGGCTAAACCCGTTTGACATGAAAAACAAAACCGAACCCCGAAATTTTAATCCGAAACATTGTCGGATTTGTAGAACTTAGTATCAGTTCCTCCCAGTCCTCTCTCTTCCTCTTGAGCCTGGGATTTCAGCCATGGAGGGTGTAGTGGTACAGAACCAGTCACAGCAACAGCAACAGCAACAACAACAACAACAGCAGCAGCAGCAGCCGGAGAGGTTGAACCAAGCGGTGCAGCAGCAGCTGAACCTGGAAGCTGTGAAGACCCGAGCCATCAGTCTCTTCAAAGCCATATCTCGCATCCTCGAAGACTTTGACGCCTATGCTCGCACCAACACCACCCCCAAATGGTCCTTCCCCCTTCCCTTCTCTCTTTCATTACTAAATCGTTATTCCTTAATTTCTCCCAGTTAATAATGGTTGCTCTCACTAATTATTCTTTCTGCGGTTGCTGTGAATCTGTGTAAATTTTCTGCATTATAGGTAATCTCGAATTTAATTTAAAATTTGTAGATTGATCGGCTGCTTGGTTATTGGGAAAGTTACGGAATCCCGGTTTTCATGAAATTGATATTTTAGAAGATGGATGTTGAGGTCATGTTGGTAATTGCTGGTAATAACTTTTGTCGAGGTTGTTATATAAATAAAAAAAAGTGCCAGATTTTATGCGGGTATAGCTGTGATCTGAAGTGTTTTTTTCCCCTTGCTACTTAAGTGTTTTTTTTCTTGCTAAAAAAGAAAAAACACTATAGTTAGGAATTAATAGGGTGGATGGTTGGGAAACATGCCAGTTTGGATAATTTTTCTCTACTTATTATGGAAATGTTCGATGATTTTTAATAATTTGTTGCATGTTTGTGAATGCAAGGCCTCAGAGAAATATCTTCACTCATTTTTCTGGTAATTGATGAAATGAAAGTCATTACCCTCCCTGTATAGTCTGCAATGGTAATTCGTAAGGGTTTGGCTAATAGTTTTCGTGATTTTGAATATGGTGCACCCTGGACATTTTTTCCCCATATTCCTTCGACTTTTCAGGTGGTGGAAGTTTTGTTGCCAGCATGTTTGTTAGGAGTATGATTGCTTGATGCTACCCCTTTTTAAAACTTGGAAAAATATAACTAGGAATCTCAAGCGTCAACGAGGAAAACACTAATTTTAGTAACCATGGTGCAAGACCCTGGATTCTAGGTAAGAGAGTGGTGAATTGAATCCTACATTGCTAGGGAAGGAGAAATTTTGCGGTTTATAATGATTCCAAGGGTGCTCTAATTGTAACATTGACTATTTATTTTGAATATATAAGCCCAAATGTGGCTTGGACTTTCATTGGGTTGCTACATGTGGAAGAAAAAAAATCTCTTACCCAACTCAAGTGCTTTTTTTTAATAGGTAAAAAAAAAAAAAAACGAAGAAAAAGATAAAGATTTAAAGAAAGAAAAGGAACACATATATTTGTGACAAGGGAGATACTCGTGAAGAGGACTAAGGTGTTTGCATTTTTTGTTTCATTTTATTGTTGTAACGCCCCGCCCCTCTAGGGTTTTAAAGCTAGAAGAAGTGAATGCTACTAACCTTAAAATGTTTATATTTTTATCATGATTTCATAACATTTATGAAAACTCAAAGTGTTGTATTGAAATAAAATCTCTCCAAAATAAACTTGTCAATAGCACTTATTATAGGAGAACACAACAGTCATGTGCTACAATATCACTCAAACTGTAAATAAATCAGAATTTTCCTCAGTGCCTCAAGCCTCAATGTCATCCCCCAAAACAACATTCTGTCAGGCAGCATGCTCATAATCTTCCTCACCTGGGGTTGGAAAAACATAAAAAAACAAAATGAGTCGAATACTTATTAAGAACTACGTCATATGGTAAACATAATAACAATCTAGATTTCAGTTAACATCAACATTCTCAAGAAAGCATTAACTTCATAGTATACGTAAACGTTAACCTCAAATCATAAAAGAAACATTCATTTCTTAACCTCATATTCTTAATGGCTGTTACACACTAACCCTTGCGCTCATGGCTCTATCCGTGCCTAGCGGATAAGAACCTAGCCTTCCCAGGAATGGGTCATCACTAGGTGCACTGCTAGTGATGCATTTTGGCATTGCAATTCGCCCCAACCTCATGGTATCACCTTCACTTTCATGGTCAGTACATTAACCTCAACAATCACATGCAGTCATACCTTTTCATTTTCCTTTCTTTCCTTTAACCTTATCTTACCTTGCCTTTCATTCATTAAAATGATATAGTTAGACTATAATATTCAGTCACATCATCATTCATGAAGTTTCACAATCACATGTAATTACCTTCATCATAAATAGGGTTCATGAAAAGGGGCTATCGATGAAGGCTCGTACAAATACATAAAACATGGTTGTACATAAAATGTATAGTTGCAAAAAACCTTTCAGTCTACATAAAATGATGTATAGAAAAACATGGTCATAGTCACTTACCTCAATCCTTTTACAAATAAGCTAAAAGCTCGAACCACAAAGCCTTCAAATGGGTAACAAAGCATATAGTGGGATAAGTATCTCTTTACATTAAGCAACACACAAAGCATGCATCATGCAATTAACCTAATCCTAGTTTTAGACTCAACCCTAGTTTTAGACACAACCTTTAACCTAATCCTTAGCGTTTTCACCTTTCTTTTATTCAACTTATAAAATTGCATTGTATGCCTCCAAGTAGTACCAATCCTCGTTGCTTGACCTAAAAGCTTTCCACATGAAATAATAGACTCTAAAATACCACTCTTCATTATTTTACAAATTCTAGTCCAAAATACTCAAGTGGATTAAATCCTTAACCAAGCGCCTCCATAAATAATTCAACCAAGGCTCATAAACTTAAATCCGAAAATGCAAACTATGGACACTTAAAATGATGACCAACTTGAGTTGCACCTCACATAGAGAAAAACACCCATTTTTTTACATCCTCAAACACTTCCATCCTAAGCCTATTTGCACAAGAGTCATACCTCTTAGAGATTTTCTTTTGACGATAAAAAACATACACAAATTTCAGACTAAACCACATGTACACATACTGTCCCATAATCGTTGCACACTCACACCCGAACATGCACTCACATACATGTACGGTTCATGCCTAACCGAGTTGCACCCATCATGAGACCTCAATACCTATATTTTTACATGTCCAACGTTCCCATCCGGGATACTCTTGCACTACGGTGACCTCCCTAACACGTATACTCCGTTATTCCCACGGTTTCGACCGCTATTCATCAACCCGTACACAACACATTACACACACCGTCTGCTCCCCCTTGGCCCACGGTTATAAGTCTAAACACACATGTAAGGGACAAGGAAGAGACTTATACCTAGAGAAAATGAGTCTTAGCTATTGCGGTGGGTGTGACCGAGAGTTGAAACTGAGACCTCTCCCCTGTTTCGGTTAACATGAACAGAGCATATATCTCATGTAAGGAAATCGACCCACGGTGAAGTTAGGGATTGGCTGTAGGTGTGGAGGATATTGGGCTCACCTGGTGGATGAGGCGTTCATCTGGTGGTTGGTGGTGGCTGAGAGTGGCAGTGACTCTAGCACGGTCTGTGTGCATCGGGAAAGTGTCTGTGCGTGCATTGAGAGTGATTGAGCTCCTTCTCTCGGTCTGGTTTAGATGGTTGGCGATACACGGCGGCGAAGAGGTGGTGCTATGGAGGGGCAAGCATGAGGTAGGGTATAACTCACAGTGGTGGCCGAGCGGTGCATTACGGTTTTCGTTACGATTTTGCAAAATTGATGCTTGTCACGGTTGGTGTTGCTCCCAGTGGCATGAGCTTGTTTCCAACGTTGCCTAGGGGTAAATGAGGGCGTTAGTTGGTGGTTATCGGCGAAGCTGAATGAAAGTGGTGTGTTTTATGTTCGCTTTGAGTGTTTGCACAGTGTTGCGATGTGGGGATCACCTGGTTTCTTGGGCGGCGCATAGGGTAGGTTTGGTGATGCTTGTCGGTGTGGTGGTGAGGACTGGAATTGACCAAGAGGAAGAAACTAGGGCAACGGCTGGAAGGGTAGGTGATCTCACGTTCGTTACATATGTGCATATATATGCACGTCAAACCTGGTGGGGTCTTCACCTATGGCGTGGGTCTTGGGTCTTAGGGTGTACATGGTCACAGGTTGGGCCTTCCAAAGGATCTGGGTCTTATTTCCTTGACACACAATTCTAATGGGTTTGGGTCCTAGACTTCATCCTAACCCATTTCCAACCAAGTTCTAATCCCGAGAACTTAAACCCTAAAATCCCTTAAGGTCCAAAATCCAACCCCTTTCTATTTAACCTAACTAAAAAAATTAAAGTCTAATAAAATATCCAATCCAAGCTAGGCTCCCAAACATAATACCTTAATAAAAAGACCGAAACTTCCAAAAAAATTTAAATTTACTAGCATAGAATAATGACTTAAATCATACATAAAATAATGGCATAAAATAATACCATCAACCACAATAAATAATAATACAATATAATAATGAAATAATTAATTTATAAATCATACTGTGGGTTACAATTATTCTCCTGTTCTTTTGTTTGTACTATTTGCCCTGTTTTCCTTGAGCCTATTCTTTTTCTGCTCTGAACTTCTCAAACTGTCATTTAAAACCAAAGTTTGATTGAATTTTTTGAGAAATGAGGCGGATGTTATTATATCCAATCCTCATACGTGAAGTACTAGTAAGAGAAGGAATCCAAAACAACCAAAATACTGGGTTTGTGTGGGTAGAAACCTCGTGTAGTTGGAAAAAAGGACATGGAAACATAATTAACTTGTTTTGATCAGTAAACCAATTTTATTGATAGAAATAGGCATAACCCAATTGTGGTTTATTCATTACTGCTGATTATTTTTATGGTAAATTATGCTGACACACTTTTTTTTTTTTTTTAAAGTATTTGCCTTAACACACATTTGTTGTGCACCAGGCAAGACATTTTGGGGCAATATTCTATGGTGAATCTTGAGCTTTTCAACATCGTTGATGAAATTAAGAAGGTTTCCAAGGCTTTTGTAGTAAATCCAAAGAATGTGAATGCAGAGAATTCTACAAGTATGCATTTTTCATCTTAACATGAGTAAGGCGCATATAATTAATTCTTTGCTAGAAGCCTATTCATCTTAAAGTAGTACACCTTACATATAATGATCTTCACACCCTTAAATCTGATGAAATATAAAAAATGAAGAGTCAATTGTGCACATATGGATGGTCTAAAGTATTATTGTTACTGATAAAAAAAAAAGTATTATTTGTCACCATGCCATTTAAAGTTTTCATGTTATTTTATCTATAATCATGAACAGTTTTGAACTTGCTATTCCTGTAGTTATAATTCTAAACTATAATAAAAGCCTGCTCTACTTAGATAAAAATCCTCACTTCGTCTAATATGCAGCCTTACTAACCCCATCTCTAATGGGGTTTTGTAGTTTTAAGGGATTGTTGGGGGTTCGTATATGGAATAAAGTTTGCTCTCCCATCTCTAATGGAGGTTTGGGGGTTTGTAATTTGATGATTTATAATAAAACTTTGTTGGATAAATGGTTATGGAGATATCAATTGGAAGGGAAGTCACTTTGGAGGGAGGTTATTGATTGTAAATATGGAAGTGCTTGGGGGGCTGGTGTTCTAATGAGGTAAGGGGGACGTATGGTGTAGGTCTATGGAAATTCATTAGAAAGGGCTGTGAGACTTTTGCAAGCCACGTAATTGGAGAGGGTTCTAGGATCCGATTTTGGCTTGACATTTGATGTGGTGAAAATGCTCTCAATAGGGTGTTTCTGGTCATCTATCGTCTGGTTTCTGATTGGCATGCCTCTGTTTCAGATCTGTTAGTCTGTTCTAATTGCTCTTTCCAGTGGGATGTTTGTTTTACTAGAGGTATACACGATTGGGAAATTGATGAACTTTTAGCCTTTTTCAGTTTTTTATACTCTTTGAGGCTTGGTAGCAATGATGTTGTGGAGGCCCAAAGGGAGCAATAAGTTTACAGTTCGATCGTATTATAAGCTTTTGACATCTCATGTGCCTTCCAAAGTTGTTTTTTTTTTCATATGGACTGCTTCTCTTTGGAAAATTTTGACGACGGACAATTTAAGGAAGCACGATTTCATTGTTATGGACTGGTGTTACATGTGTAAGAAGCGTGGGGAATCAGTGTATCATTTACTTTTGCATTCTAAGGTGCAAAGGCACTGAGGATGGAGTTTTTGTAGAACCAGTATGGCTTGGGTAATGCCTTTGAGAGCAGTATGCCTTTGAGAGCGGTAGACCTTCTAGCTAGTTGGAACGGTCTTCACGGTTGTTCTCAAGTGGCTGTGGTTTGGAGGATGGTTCCTTTGTGTCTTATGTGATGTATCTGGATGAAAATGAATGATCGGTGTTTTAATGATAAGGAGTGCACTTTGGAGGAACTGCGAAATTTTTTTGTGCACACCTTATTGCTTTGGTTTTTTGCTTTGGTGTTTAACGGAGCTAATACTCATGATTTTTTGTTGTCGTTTTCTGGTTCTTAGAATGTATTTAGGTGTTTCTTTTGTATACTCCCAGTGTACATGGGCTTTGCCTATTTCATTCGTATTAATGAAACTGTCTTTCTTACTTATAAAAAACAAAAACGTTACATAAGAAAGTGAGAACCTTACGTTGGGGATATTAGCTTCCTTATGTGCCCTCTTTTGAAAAAATGTTGCTTCTATATAGACCTACATGTAGCTTCATACAGCCTAGTCGTAGCTTTAATTCAAATTTCATTGGTTATACGGATACCTTAGATTTAATAAATTCAACTTAATTAGATAGGTGGAAGGTCAACGTTTGTTGTAGAAGTAAGTAAATATTATTAGGAATTGTTGAACTGTGTGTTTGGAAAGTAATTCGTTTTGATATAATTGCTTGTTCTAATTCACTTTGCTTTGTTTCATAGTGAAAGAACATTACTATTCAGTCATAATACGTGAAACATGTGCAACGTATTGTGACAGTGTTGCATGGGCGAATGTGCAGTCTCACATTTGAGTCTGTCTTTTAGGTTGAACTGGGTTATGTAAATTGTTAGCCAGAAGTTACTAATCCTTTTAGTGGTGCATATACAGTTGGTGCTTTATGTTTGTGACATGAGATAGCAATTTAACCTTATTACTCTCTTGCTGCATTTGTATGGATATGATAGCAATTTAACCTTATTACTCTCTTGCTGCATTTGTGGATATTATCATATCGTTGTATGAGCTAGACTTACTTTTGAGGTGCCAATGTGAATTAAACCTCTTCTACACGTGAATTTAACAGTTCTGTATAATTTTAGTCGGCTTTTAGTGTAATATCGCGTATTGAGTATAAGGAGTAGAAGAAGGTGGTGAATGAGATCATACATTACTAGGGAGGGAGAAGTTCTTTCCTTTTATAATGATTTCAAGGAGCACCAATTGTAATGACTCGTCTTTATGGATATAGGCCCAAATGAGGCTTGGGTCTCCCTTGGGCTATTACAAATGGTATAAAAGGCAAGCTCAATCACAAGTGTGGGACTTGAGTTATGCCACTTAAAATGCAATGCCTAATGTGGGCATTGGGGGTTTAATGGGGGAGATTGTAATACCTCGTACGAGTATAATTAGAATATAGGAAGGTGGTGATTGAGATCCCACATTGCTTGGGAGGGAGAAGTTCTTGCATTCTATAATAATTCAAAGGAGCTCCAATTGTAATATTGATTAGTCTTTTTGGAGTATAAGTCAAGATGTGGCTTGGGACTTCCTTGGGTTGTTATATTAAGGACTTCCTTGGGACCTCCTTGGAGTATAAGCCAACCTGTGATAAAAGTCAACTTGTAATTTTAGAGTATTTTCAAGTAAATAGATAGTGTAGCTATAAAAAATTAAAATCAATTTGTGGGATTTTGTGATTACAGTACTACCAGTTATGTTGTCTTCGAAACTGCTGCCCGAGATGGAAATGGATGATAACTCCAAAAGAGAGCAGTTGCTTCATGGGATGCAAAACTTGCCAATATCCTCACAAATCGAGAAGTTAAAGGTGTTGCAAAGTTCATTGAGCATCCGATTTTTTGTTCTTGGCTTTTGATGATTTTTTTGCATCATACATCTAACTAACACATTTAGACATCTCCATTTTACAGGCTAGGATTGATATGATTGGAGCAGCCTGTGAAAGTGCTGAAAAAGTACTAGCTGACACTCGTAAGGCCTATTGTTTTGGAACTCGTCAAGGGCCATCGATTGCCCCAACTTTGGATAAGGGCCAGGCTGCAAAAATTCACGAACAAGAGAATTTACTCCGAGCTGCTGTACATCTAGGCGAAGGCATTACTCTCAACTGCCACTTAATACTCAATACTGTTACAGATAATATATGTTTTTCATCCAGCTCTAACTCTATTTAGGTTATTAGTCTTATTTGTTATTTTTGAGATGAAAAAAGTCGAAAATTCACAGGCCTCTAATCTTCTGATTTGTTTCAGCATTTTGTGGTCAAATAAAGAAGAAGGAAAACAAAAAATTGACTCTATGATAAATAAAAGTTCAACTGAAATCATATATTATATGTTGCTTGATGCTAATAAGAGTTCTCACAGATATTTTTTCCATGTTAGAGTGGCCGCTACCAGATTTGCTCTTACTTTCTTCTGCAGTGTTGTCTTATATCCCTTGTTGCTGTGACACAGACATTATTAAACATCATATTTCTTTGACACATTGCTTCTTCCAGTTCCTTGATAAATAGGTTTTTCTTCCCTCTCAAACACTAGCTAGTTTTTTTGGAATATTCAATCGTACTAATGCAAAAAGATTAGAACTATGAGGGTCTCATTTTTGTTTTGTTTTGTTTTGTTCAAGTACATTCCTTTATTGCACCAGCTCTATATCTTAGTTTTGGGGTCATATTGAGGTGTATATAATTGAATGATTGGGTTCCTGGATTTTTAAGTTCCTCAAAATTTCCAGCTGCCAATTATTGATGGTTCAGTCCTTTCCCTCTGTCAAAGATTTGTGTCCTCCTCGTTAGGGTCCTTGATAGATCAAGACCTGCTTGGAACGACCTTAACCATTGATGCAATGTGGGTTTGCTCTTATAGTTTTCCAGATGATCGTCCTTTTACATTTTTTGTTAAGTAATAATTTTGTTGAGAAGTGCAAACATCGGGAGTTAGGCACACAAGATGTATACAAGAGAAACACCAATCTAGAAGTAGAAAAAGATAAAAGAGAATTACGAAGGCTAAGCCCATTGAAGTAAATAGCATCTGTCAAAAGGGAGAGAGTAATTTTGGGGGTAGGCCTACTCTAATCAAAAGCACCCTTTCTAACCTTCCCATATATTTCCTGTCCTTGTTCCCGCTCCCTACAAAGGTTGCGAACTGTCTTGAAAAGCTACAACGGGATTTCTTGTGGAGTGGGATGGGGGACGAGTTCAAATTTCACCTGGTGAATTGGTTAGTTGTTTGCATACCAATATTTGGGGGTGAATTGGGGATTCGTAACTTGATGAAGTTCAACAAAGCTCATTTGGGTACATGGGTGTGGCGGTACCAACAAGAAAGGGGGGCTCTATTGAAGACAATTATAGATTCAAAGTTTGGGGAAGTTTGGGGACGATAGTGTTTGAATGAGGTACACGGACCATATGAGATGAGTTTGTGGAAACACCTTAGAAAAGGATGGGAGATTTTTCTAAGACGTGCACGTCTTGAGGTGGGTGACAATTTTTGATTCAAATTTTGGCATGACAAATGGTGTGGTGAACAGAGCCTTAAAAGGCACATTCCCTGCCATTTTGGAGCTTGTATGGGTAAAGGATGCAGTAGCTAATCTCTGTCTTCTCTAGTGGCTCCTAAATGGAATGTAGATTTCATTAGGGTAGCACAAGATTGGGAGTTGGATTGGTGTTGCATGTGTAAGAAGAATGGGGGAATCAGTGGGTCACCTGCTTTTACATTGTGAGTTGGCTAGGACCATGTGGGATGACTTTTTTGCAGGAATTGGAATATCATGAGTCATGCCTCATAGGTTGGTGGATTTCCTAGCAAGTTGGAGGTGCCTCCAGGGCAATCCCCAAGTGGCGGCAATCTGCAAGGTGGCTCCTATATGTATGTGTTGGTGCATTTGACAGGAGAGAAATGATAGAAGCTTCAAGCATGGCGAGAGGACAAGGATGAGCTTAAAGTTCTTTTTTTTTTAAAACCTTGTTCTTATGGGCGGAGGTCATTGATCTTAATGGGCTAAATGTCCATGATTTTCTATTTTCAGTTGTAAACTCTAGTTAGGTACTCCTTATGTATACATCTTGTGTACTTGGGCATGCTTCTTTTCTTATGAATAAAACTTCTTGATTACCTATTAAAAAAAACCAGATTAACCTTCAAACCAGAAACTACTTTAAAGCGTAAGTATCAAGCACGCAAGCACCGGAAGTAATTTGGGATTGCCTCACAAAACAACAAAGTACCATCAGCATACGTGCGATGTGCTAAATTAAGGACGTTTGAATCCCTAGACCCCAAAGAGAAACTAGATAGAAAACCTCCATTAGTAGAGGCAAATATCATTTTGTTGAGTGCCTCAATAATAATGACAAATGGTAAAGGAGGCAAAGGATCTCCTTATCTCAAATCACATGAGCTTCTGAAGAAACTGGAAGCGGTCCCATTCACGAAAATAGAAAAGCACATTGTAGAGATACGATGCTCAATCCAAGATTGCCATTTCCCCAAAACCACATCTCCTCAATAGGTTTCGAAGGAAACCCCAATTTACATGATCAAATACCTCTATAGGTTTTGTGCACCCGTTACCCTCTTTTAGCCACAGAGCCTTAGACTTTTGCCTCCAATATATCTCCTCTGATAATGTAGCCCATTCTTTAACACTTACTTTATTTGTTCTTAATTTATCTTCAACATATATTACTCTCATGTCTTTCACACTATAAATAACTTTGAGCGCTTCCACAAGGGACTTTCTCTGATCATCAAGATTGCCAAATGTTTGTTTCAAAGCTTTTAAATTTGCTTTCAATGCCCTAAGTTTATGGGCTGGAATGAATCTTGGGGTGCCTCAAAATTATAAGAGGACCACCATTCTCCTACCCTCACAACAAAACCTTCAGCATTTAGTCTCATATTCTTAAACTTGAAATATCTGTTCTCAATATTAATACCTCCACAATCAAGAAGAATGGGGAATGATCTGAAAGAAGTCGGAACAACCTCTTTTGACTCATATTTGGAAAATGAGCTTCCCACTCTAGGGATATATTAATTATACACCAGGAAGGGATGCCCTGACTATTTGACTGTGTGAAAGAACCTCCAACAATTGGCATGTCCATAAGATACTACTCAAAGATCAAGTCTAAAAAATCCACTTTAGCAGAACAAGAATGAGATCCACCCAATCTTTCACTCATATGTCGAGTGACATTAAAGTCCTCACTGATGCATGATGGCACTTCCCACCAACAACTAGGGCTGTACATTTAAACGCGTACCCGGCCCGGATTTTCCAGCCTGGTCGACCCGAAACAAAGTGGGTCGGAATCGGAAATTTCTTATTCATTTCCGATCTTGATTGAGTCGGGTTGGGTAATTACTTGATACCGGAACATGACAACCGAGATATTCTTACATCATCACGACTTCCCAGATCACGTGGGTCATCTGGCTATCTACTAATCTATCTGATTAGGGTTGTCACAGACCCTAGCTAGCTATATATCTCTCTGCTCCTGATTGGACGGTTACCCAGTGGCATTAATGTTCCTGGCAGACCCACCAGAGTTGCAATTTTTGCCCAACCTTCAATCCTTTTGGTTTCACCAAGGAATGTCTTTTATCTGCTACTCCACATGTATATATCACCTTTTAGGCTTTTTGTCTTATGTATATTCTGTGCCTTGCTCCAAGCCATGGGATTTTAGACATGGAAGAAGTGGTTAAACTGTGAGGATCATAATTGCTAATGGGAATAGCGAGGCATGCATGCAGGCATATCCTTTTATTTTTTTTATAGGTTGTCGGAATCAATACAAAAGCTGGGCAAAACCAAATCAAATCAAAAGATCTCCAAAATCATACAAATCAAAGCATAGATCTGGCGGGGAACAAATCAAAGGAGAGAAGAGAGTTAAACCCACATGATACGAAAATTCTGCACTTTTTTGTGTAGTGTTTATATCATTGTCGGTATCCTCCTCTAGAGACTAGAAAAGACTGCTGGTGTTGGATTGGAAAATCAGAATCAGGTCGGAAAACCTGAATTTTTGGAATTATATTTGGGTTGGGAATTCGGGTAATATGTTCGGAACGGAATTGTTCATTCGGGAGTTTGCATTTTTTAGGTTGGGTCGGAAGAGTGCTTTTCCGGGTTGGGTGAACAGTCCTACCAACAACAAAGACGAGACAACTCATCTCACAAGTACCTTTCATCACTATCTGAGTTTGACCCTTGAGCTCATGTGAAAGCCCATGAGAAGCCATCTACTACATTTCTAAAAGAACATGCCCCATATAGTTCCCCACTGATTTCAATTTCTCCTCCACCCTATTATCCCACATTTGCATGATTCTTCTGGATGTGTCTATTGAGGCTGAATAGCTCAGTTCCACATGATGGCATCCCCATAGGCTCTGAACAATTCTTCTAGAGATGATTTCCAGCTTGGTTTACTGTAAACAAGCATATCTACCTTCCAATTATGAGGGATGTTTTTAATTCTAAGTCCTTTTCTGGTTTCATTCAGCCCTCTAATATTCCAGATATTAATTTAGGCTTCATAAAGAATTCAAATGTGCCTTTCCCTTTGTTTGGCCTTGACTATAAATTCCATCCCTTGAGTCGTAGTTGATCTTACATTTGCATTTAGTTGAATTTCTTTACTCCTCTTAGTTCGGAGCTAGTTGTACTGAATTTATTTATGTTTAATAAGTAATAAAACTTTGTTTAAAAGTGCAAAGGCACAACCCAAGTACACTGGATGTGTAGAAGAGAGACGCCAATGTAAAAGGTGAAAGGATGCTAGAAAATCATGATAGTTAAGCTTATTAAAGTCTATAGAAGCTGTTCAAAGGAAGAGAGTATTGAAAAATAATGTTGTAAACTCTCCTAGCGAATGTTCACGGTCCTCAAAATGTAATTTTGTCCCCTCTGCATACACCATATGAGGCAAATAAGAACCATTTTCCACATTTTTTGCAATTTGTGGTCTGCCACCAAACCCTCTCCATAAGTCAAAAAGTTCACCATTCATGTGGGCATGACCCAGGCCAAAAAAACTCGATTGAAAAAGTCACTCCACAAGGTACTAGCAATCTCGCAATGGAGACAGACTCCCTACTCTTATACCTGCAACGCCAATCAATCACAAACAACGTGTTTTTTCCTTAGATTATTCGTTATGGAATCTTTCTTAGAGATGCAGTCAAAGAAAAAATACAGCTCTCAAAGGGACGTTAGCATACCAAATTTAGTAATTATTAATTGCTGATTATGGCTGCATGCCAAAATGGATGTTTGAGGTTCAAGATCAGATGCTGTCAGTTAGAGTTGTTCATTAGTAGTGTTTCTATCTAGCACAGATTCATTAATTTGGTTGTAGCAATAAGCCGTGCAAGAATGGCTTAAAAGCTAGATAAGTTCTAATAAAAGCAACAAGTTTGTATGTCAGACAAATGCTACCTGAGCTTAGCATGCTTGTAGATTTTACATTTGATTTGATTGGTATATGGGTGTAGGATTACGAATGTCTGGAGAGCAGAGGCAAATCACGCCTGCACTTCCATTGCATTTGGTAGATGTAGTCACTGGAGGTGATGGAATGCAAAGTTTTGCTGATGCCTCGGGTAATAATTAGTTGTTCTTCAAGCCCATTTTTTGGTAGTTTGTGTATTTGATGGAATGCTGATTCTGTTTAGTTGGCTTTCGCAAAAAAACACATGCAGGTATGTATTTGAAGAATAATCCTATGTCATCAAGTAACATCAGTGGACAGGGAACTTTGTTATCGGTATGATCTTTGACTTTGTTCTACCTATCAAAAAAAGGATCTTTGACTTTGTTCTAGGAGTGTCACCTCATCAAGCTTTACATGATTTAGTCAGTTTTCCTTGAATTGTGAATCAGTAAGATTGGTTTAATAATCCTAAAGCCTAAGCATTATTTGTGTGGTTGTCCTGTGATTCCATTTTTCTCTTCTTCCATTGATATCCTGCTATTATATCTGTAATTTTGAATCCACCATCAGATTTAATATCCTCTTTAGACTAACATTTTTTATACAAGTAAGATAACTTTTATTGATGATCAAAAGGGTATTATTCAACTACACAGGGAGTATACATCTGATAAACCTAGCTAGAGAATGCAAAGAGGTCAAGAAAATTATGAAAACTAAAACTAGAGAAACATAATTGTGCCACCGTCTAGTAGGAGAGATTGTTATAAGAAGAAAGATTTGAGTTCCTCCATTTTCCTTGTACTGTCTTCAAAAGTTTGATTGTTGCTTTCATGACATATAACCTACATTAGACAGATCAAAATCATTCTCCACAAGAGCCTGTTGTAATCATTCTCAGATCTGCCTATCCAGCATGCTAATAACCCCATCACTAATCTCTGTGTCACCCAATCCAACTTGAAGAGACCAAAAACTGCTATGGAGGACATTTGTCAATTTTGAAATTTTGCATGTGCAATAAGCCTATTAGGGACATTTATATACATAATGTTTGAAAAATTCATTGTCATAAAATTAACTATGGGTTAGACATAACACTATGTGTGTGTGTGTATGAAGCATGCGTGTGGTGCTCACCGCTCCGTATTATTCTATGTTTGTCTTAACAAGTTGCAGATAAAGGGGTTGGGTAAGAAGATCTCTACTTCTTCTACTGCCTAGCCCTCTTTCATTTTTCCCATTTCTACAGAAAACTATATAGGGCAGATAGTTTTGTCTTTATTAGCCTGTTCTATCTGGATCTCTAAACATTTGGAGAAACAAGGCTGGTTACAAAAGCTACCATCATTGTGGCTGGTTATTTTAAGTGTTCATGAGGATTTGGTGAACCCCAAGGTGGACAGGGAAGCCTGAGTTCTGCCCATTCAGAATTTCTACGGGTGATGGCTAATTCCGACTCTTCCTGTCGGTAATTATCCCCTCCTTTTTCAAACCCCCTATTTCTGGGCGCTTCTCACCATAAATTTCTCTCTTTCTTTTTGGTGTTCTTTCTTATCATTTTTATTTTTTTGTTATGGGTTCTTTGCGGAAGTTATTTGTAACGCCCCAATGGAAGGCTCAAACCATATGACCTATACTCCAAAAGGACTAGTTAATGATACAATTGGAGCCCCATTAGAACCTTATAAAGAGCAAGAATTTCTCATTCCCAAGCAATGTGGGATCCCATACACCACCTACCTTTATCCTTATCATATGGGGTGTCACAATCTCCCCCCCTTAAATTCCTGACGTCCTACCCGGGCCAATCCATTGTAGTTGGCACAGTTCAAGTCCCACATTTCTGGTTGAGATAGGCTCTAATACCATTTGTAACGCCCCAATGGAAGGCCCAAACCACATGACCTATACTCCAAAATGACTAATCAATGATACAATTGGAGTCTCATTGGAACCCTATAAAGAGCAAGAACTTCTCATTTCCAAGTAATGTAGGATCCCATACACCACCTACCCTTATTCTTATCATATGGGGTGTCACATTATTGTTGGATTTGAAGATTCTTCTTCACAAGAGAGGATGACAAGTCTCTTAGAATCACATAGAGTAGAAAAGTCAGTAAATATATCTCTTTGGGTGGGGCAATGGTGGAGTGGTTGGTAGATACATTAGAGGCTTGCGCCCATTCCAGAAATAGTAAGAAATTTTATAAATCGACGAGGGATAGTTTTTTTGATAGGTAAACGATTATATTGATAAGAATAGACATAACTGTTCGCATAAAAATATATCTGCAAGTGCACATAATCGTAACAAGTAGTAAAGTGTTTTAAAGAAAACGGTTATTGAACCCACAGGGAATAATTATGCTATTGAGTATTAAAATTGGCTAAATTAATTACTATTTGGAAAATCAAAATTTGAATAATGATTTATCTAAATTAAACTGAAGAAAAGAATATTAAAATTAAGATTTTAAAAATAATAAGAATAGATCTAGAGCATTTGACTTCACCTAGCAAATCCCACAATTTATTCTTCGTTGTTATAGGATACCAATTATCTCAAGTTGATGATAAAAATTCCTTAATTATTCAATATTTTCTCTCGAACAATACCAAAAATATCTTTAATTAATAATTCTATATCTCTATATAAATTTAACTAATTGAAGACTGATTAAGTTCTTTGGATTTTTCTTGAAAATCACACTAGTCTCGGTAAAACATCCCTGCTTTCACTCAACTAATGATGTTTAATCCTAGAACTTTAATTACAAATCACCTCTCGGTCTCATTGCAATTCAAAAGATCAAACAATAGTTAACTAGAAAATTGTAAGCATTAAGAACAAAAAATAAATACTCAATCATGGAAATATTGAAAATAAAATAATTTGGAATATAAACTGTGTTCAATGCTAGGCTACATCAAAAGTCTAGAAAATAAAATTAGTTCATAATGAAATTAAAAAGAAAAAGAATAAAACTGGTGTTCTTCGTTGGAGTTCGTTGATGAAACATGCGGCTCTCGCCTCTACTTTCCCAGAATTGCCTCCTTGAAAAACACTTCAAGAATAAATTCTGGAACTCTAAACTCAGACTCTCTAAAACTCAAAACTAAAACTAAGATTAAGAACCAAGACCCCTATTCATTCCACAAGACGGGATTAAATAGATGTCAAAACTCAAATCCGGAAACAAAATAAATGCGGCTACAATCTAGCGTAAAAATCTGGAAAATAGTTTCTAAAGATTGATGTTAACATAAAAAGAAATTATCTTAAGAATATCGGAATTATTTAAAATGAAAAATTCAGTGATATGTGGCTTGATTTGTAGAATTCGGGAGGATTTGGTCGTCAATAGATTGATTGCGAAACTCGGAAAGGTATAGGCGAGTAGATGCCGTGTGCGTTGAATATAATTGGCGGGCGTGGAGATCACAAATGAACGGGCGTGGAGGTCACAAATGAACGAGCCTCTCCTCGCCTACCGAGTGGAAAGACTCTCGACTGGGATGAAAGACTCCTCTTGCCTTTTCTAGTTGTTGCCCACGATGTCGTTTAACTTGGTCTTTTAAGTTGGTCGTTTAGACTAGTCACCCAATCTAACCGCCTAGAGCCTTGTCACCAAGTCTTCGCACCTTTTGGTTGTGCCTTCTGGTTGCGAGTCTCCTCGCTTACCGAGAGGTAAATCTTCTAGCCTTTGGGTTCCCGTTTCCCGAGTAAGAGGTCAGGGGATTCTAGTATTACCCCGGTTATGGTAGCTTGTTCTGATCTCATCTTTGATTTGGACTTGGTTGATTTACCTTTGGCAGGGGGAATTCATATGGTCAAATGGAAGGATCTGGTCAAAATTGGATAGATTTATAGTATCTTTGTCTTGGGAGTCCCATTTTTCTGATTTATGTCAAAAGAGACTTTTGAGACTATTTTTTTTTTTGATAATTAATAAGAATTTTATTACCATGAATAGGCATAGCCTAATTACATAGGAAGTATACAAGAGTAAATACCTACATACAACGACTAAAAAGATAGAAAAAACTAGAATAGCTCCAACACATCATCACCATTCATTACATTAGCCTTGGCCCATAGACATAGAGTTTTAAAGAAAAATTCCGTAATTTCTTCCATCGATCGTTCTTTGTCTTCAAAACATCTCCCATTCCTTTCTAGCCACAGTCACCACATCAAGTATGAAGGAATCATTTTCAAAATGGTTGCAATAGGTAGACTCCGCCTAGCATACCTCCAACAAGCTAGTAAATTCACCACATGCTTTGGCATCAGCCAAGAAATACCCATCCTTCCAAAAATGACATTCCACAAACTTTTAGCCACCTCACAATGGAGAAACAAGTGATTAACTGATTCACCATCTTTCTTGCACATAGAACACCAATCAACAATACAAAGACCATGCTTTCTTAGATTTTCTGTAGTCAGAATTTTATCATGAGACACCAGCCAACAGAAGAACGCTACCTTACTCGGCACTTTAACTTTCCAAATACTTTTCCAGGGATAATCACATACACCTTGGCAGGTTAAAGCATTATAATAGGAGTGAACTAAGAATCTGAAATTTCTTTCATGAATCCACAACAATCTGTCTACACTTACATGGACAATCTTCAACTCATATAATCTGCTGAGAAAATCTGAAATTACATTAACTTCCCAATCATTTACATTTCTCACAAAGTCAACAGTCCATTGAATGCTATTATTCAAAAAAGAGAATGAATCAGCCACAGTTGCATCTTGCTGCCTTGCAATCTGAAAAAGTGAAGGAAAATGGTCCGAACATTTGTGATTGTGGGGGCCTTCATGGTTGGTTTGAGCATTTGTGATTAATGATTGTGAAGGAAAATAGGTGTAGGAGCAAGGCTCGGGCGAACATGGTCCGAACATTTGTGATTAATGAAACTTAAGATGGGAAAATGGTTAGAGAGGATGTTTGAAGAGGAAGATGTGTATAATGTGTTGAAAGGTATGGAAGGCGATAAAGCATTGGGACCTGATGGTTTTTTAATGGATTTTTTTCAGATTTGTTGGGACATTATAAAGGAGGATGTTATGAAGGTTTTTGTTGAATTTCACTCTCATATGAAATTTGAGAAAAGCCTTAATTCAACTTTCATAGCCCTTATTCCGAAGAAGGCCGAGTCGGTGGAGGTGAAGGACTTTCTCCCCATTAGTCTTGTGAGTGGAGTCTACAAGATTCCCAATCGTATGAGCATGGTCATGGAAAAGATTATTTCGAAGCCGCAAAATGCTTTTATTAAGGCAGACAGATTCTGGATTTGGTCCTTATCACCAATGAATGTTTGGATAGTAGAATTAGATCAGGCATCCCAAGTATACTTTGCAAACTTCACATGGAGAAGGCCTTTGATCATGTTAACTGGGATTTGTTACTTTACATTCTTGGCAGATTTGGTTTTGGGGAGAAGTGGTGCAATTGGATGAAGCATTGTATCACTACCGCTAGATTTTTAGTGATGGTCAATGGCACTCCCAAGGGTTTTTTCAACAGCTCTCATGGTTTGAGAGACAAGGAGATCCTCTATCTCCTTTTCTCTTTGTTTAATTATGGATGTTTTGAGTAGAATGTTGAAGGTAGCAGTGAATGGATCTTTCTTGTCTGGTTTTTGAGTGGGCGGTATCATTTGGGAGCATCATTGTATCTCACCTTCTTTTCGCTGGTGATACTTTAATTTTTTGTGAGCCGGATCCTAACCATATTCAATCATTGAGAGCTCTCTTGCTTTGTTTTGGTTGACATCTTGGGTTGTAAGGTCTCTTCTTTGCCTTTGAAGTACCTTGGTCTTCTATTGGGGGCCCCTTATAAATCCAAGTCAATATGGGACGGTGTTATCGAAAAAATTGAGAATAGATTGGCTGGTTGGAAAAAGGATGTATCACTCCAAAGGGGGTAGAATCACTCTTGTTAAAAGTACGTTATCCAATCTTCCTATGTACTTTCTTTGTTTATTCCCGATTCCTCTTGGAGTGGCTAATAGAATGGAAAATATCTTCGTGATTTTTTTGTGGGGTGGACTTGGAGATGAGAAAAAGATCCATTTAATTAAATGCGCTAAGATTTGTTCCCCCCTTTCTTGTGGTTGGTTTGGGGATGAGAAAACTGTGTATTTTCAATAAGGCCTTACTCGGGAAATGACTTTGCCGGTAGCATCAAGAAAGTGATGCTCTATGGAGGACCGTGGTTGATGCTAAATTTGGGGGCACTTGGGGTAGCTGGATATCTAATTAAGTGTGTGGTTCATATGGTGTGGGTGTCTGGAAATTTATTAGGAATGGGAGGATTTCTTTTGCAATTTCAGATTTTTGGTGGGTCGAGGCACTAGGGTCAGGTTTTGGTTTGATGTCTGGTGCGGTGAAATTGCTCTCAAGGAGGCTTTTCCTTCTCTTTTTAGAATAGCGTTGCACAAGGAAGCTTCAGTTGCTGATCATATGGACATTTCAAATGGCTTGCTACAGTGGAATGTGCCATTTATAAGAGCATTACAAGATTGGTAACTGGGAGATATTTCTGATTTATAGAGCAAGCTGTATGCATTGACTTTGCAGCATGGTGTAGAGGACAAACTGTTGTGGATTCATCCGGGAAACAAGAACTTCTCAGCAAGGTCCTTTTATAATGCTTTACTTCTCAATCTTCTACTGTCTTCCAAGTTTTCCCTTGGAAGCGTAGGAAAAGCAAAGTGCCTCTAAAAGTTGCTTTTTTTGGCTGGATGGCCTCTCATGGAAACTTCTGACAATTGACAAGCTGAGGAAGCGCGGTATTTTCGTAATGGATTGGTGCTTTATGTGCAAAAGGAATGGATAATCAACAGACCATCTTCTTCTCCATCGTGACATGGCGAAGGCTCTTTGGGATGATATATTTGTTGCGTGGGTGATGTCTAAGAGGGTGGTGGATCTATTGTCTTGTTGAAATAGAGTAGGGAGAAATCGTCAAGTAGCAGAGGTTTGGAAGATGGTGCCTATGTCTTATGTGGTGTATATGGAACGAGAGAAATGGTCATTGCTTTGAAAATAGAGAATGTTCTTTGGGGAGGAGGGGGGGGGGGGGGGGGGGGGGGGGGTAATTAAGAGTTTTATTTTATCAATCTTTGTTACTTTGGGCTAAGGCCATTGTGTTAGAGGGGGCTAATCTTAATGACTTGTATGCTTCTTTC
This sequence comes from Juglans cinerea, assembly GCA_961763995.1. NCBI lineage: Eukaryota > Viridiplantae > Streptophyta > Magnoliopsida > Fagales > Juglandaceae > Juglans > Juglans cinerea. The sequence goes on along the minus strand of CAUIVZ010000001.1, from coordinate 36,644,085 downwards.
TTTGCTAGTATGCTGTAATTAGGTATATTTCTCTTGTATACTACCTGTGTACTTGGGCTTTGCCTAATCATGAGGTGTAATAAATTTTTCTTACTTCTAAAAAAAAAAAAATCTTACCTATAAAAAAAAAAGTAGTGTTTCCTAAGCACAACAATAGTAGTTGTTAAGACTGGAGCTTTCTTGGTGTACCTTTCATCGGTTGGGAGTAGCTTTCCCCATGTCACCTCATTGGCTCAATTCCAAGTGTTGGCTTCCCACCCAACTCGAGTTTTAGCAGGAGGCTAGATGTAGGAATGTCCTTGAGAAGTTCTTCACAACGGGGTCCAGTAGTTGAATTAAGGGGAGTAGGTTATGGGTAAGTTTTAAGGACTGAAGATTTTTCTTTCCCATCCTCCATCAAGATTTGCAACCTGCATTCAAGTCCATAAAGTTTGTGCAATTTGCCTGTGAAGCAGAGAGCTGCCACATTTGCCTGCTTCATATTGTAATTGAGATGGAATATCTAGGTTTGCTAACTTATGAAGTGACCGATTAGCATTACAGAAAATTTTTTATTGTCAAGGAATAAGGATTGATTTTCTGCATAGTGATAGACTTGGGTGTCGGTATTAGTTCCTAATCATAAATTTGTTTGGATGCTGATTATCATAGGGATACTTGTTAGTTTTTCTTTTTCCTCTTTTTTTTTTTGGTGCTTTCTTAACCTGAAAGTAGATACGCATACTTTTGTTGCAACAACTGGGAAACAAAGGTATGGAAACTAAATGGATTCATGACTGTTCCTTTTTTTTTTTGTTTTGTTTCATTTGCATTATTTAATAGCTTGAATATTCAAGAATCAAGGCCAAGCCTGGATCTTTTTGTCTATCAATAAAGATAAAATCTAATTGATATTATAAGGACCATAAAGACATATTTGATGTCCCTTTTTTACATGTTTAGTAGTCCTGCCTTGGAACCAGCCAAATCAAAATGGACATTAAGCCATTATGGTTGGGGCCAGCCCAAGGCCTACCTGAGAAGGATTCCTGAGTGCACTCATTGGCTAATCTTGCCTGGCCCAAACCAACTGAACATGTAAATGGAAGCCTCCTTGCCAAGTATTTCTTATGTGTCTTTCTCTTAATTTAATTTGCAGATTTGCCTACGAACATGATTTACTTGCTCTTGCTTGTTTTTGTCTGTATAGTGCTATGATGTTTGTATTTGTAATTTAGGCAGCTTAAGCCCTTTACAACCCAGGCCTGATCCAACTGGAGATCTTTGGCCAAGGATTTTGGTCTTAGGTTTTGACTTTGGACTGAATATTCCCAATTAGCTCATTTACCTGTCCAACTTTCTCCATATTGATGCTTGACTTTGTATGAATCTGTTGTGGCGTGATATTCTGCATCCATGTGAGAAATTAGGGTCTCTTCTTTTCTCAAGGTGTGTTTAGTCCATTACCAAAAACTTTTTAATCAGGCTTCTGCATCACAACTTATTGGAAGATCAGCTGCATCTCCTGGTGCCACAAGTGCTACTTCCTTTGATAACACAGCTGCATCTCCGCTGCAATATGCAAATTCTCCTAGGTCAGGTACAAACATGATGAACACACCATCTCCTCAGCAACAAACCCCTCAACAGCAGCAGCAGCAGCAGCAGCAGAAACTGAAACTGCAGATACCTCAACATCAGCCGCAAATCCTTGCTCAGCAACAGTTCAGGCAATCTGCAATGCAAGGACTGGCACAGGTGAGGAATTATACTAAAATGCATTAATTTGAATTGGTTTTGTCGATCGAAAGGGCAGTACTAAACACTAGTTTTGTTGTTTATTCTTCTAATGTTTTCTTCCCCCCCCGGGGAAGTAATGCTTCCAGTGCTGCATCCAGAGCTTATACCATATGATGGCACGGTTGAACATTTTGATTTATACATATTTTTGGACAAGGAGCTTCAGTGCAAACTTTGGTTCTTTTTAGGATAAAACGTAAAATTTTGGAAATCTGAAGGTTTTTCAGGGCTTTGTGGACATATGGAAAGATTATATTGAAAATGAGTGAAACTTATGAATGTAAACTAATTTGAAATGGCTAAAGATTGAGAATGAGAAGGGAAAAAAGAGTGTGCAGATCTTTTGTATTGCGACGTGCTCCATACTTTTGGGATTGAGTGGGTCATGTCCTGATGGAGGTAGTAGATTCGTTACTTCTAGGGGACGTCTTGATAGCCATAGCAATGCAGAGGTTTGAGGGATAGACCCTTTGTGTTTGATGTGGCGTATTTGGTGGGAATGTAATGTTCAGACGTTCGAAGGTTGTGAGTGTGTGGTGTTAGAATTAAGAACCGTTATGTTTCATCCTCCATGTGCATGGCCTTGCCTACAATAATTTCTGTTCCCTTAGCTTTCTAGAATTTATGGCATTGTGCTCTTTCTTCATCCTTTTAGTTCGGCGTTTCCTATTGTATACTTGGGTTGCACCCCCTTTGTGCTTTGAATAAATTTGTTACTTATAAAAGAAAGAGTATGCATATAAGATCACCATTCAAAACCTTAATTAATTAATGATTCATCTTGCTTTCTTGCATGCTCTCTCATCACAATCTGTTTTTGGGAGCCTTGAATTTTGTCGTGTTAATCTCTCTGAAAGTTTTCCGTTTTAGGAATTCCTGCTGTATTGTTTGATTTGGAATGGTTTGAATCTGCATCTGACATTGATAATTATGTTAGATGATTTTTTGTTTCCACCAACTATAAATGGATAGCATTTGACTATTTATATTCCTCATGCAGAACCAGCTGCCACAACTGCATGATTTGCAGGGCCAGGCTCAGCAGAAATTTCAGTCGGTAACTTTACATAAGCTACTCTTTTCAACCTCCCATTAGTTATTTTGGCGGAAAAGTCTGTTGCAAAGGCGCCCCCCCCTCCCCCCCCGCCTTGCCCCCACCACCATATTGAATTGCTTACACATGCATTTTTTTTACTGTTGTTCTTGCCACCAAAGTCTTCCGAGAAATTTAGGGTCCACTATATGGAGGAGGATAAGGGGTGGGGGGTTCTCTCTGTTTGGATGTACCTTTTTTCTCTGTTTGTAAGTATGTATGTGTGGTTTAAATTGAATGGTCATGTGCATTTAACTGACATAAATAGAACTTACATGGCTTTAACATTCTGGTTTTGTTAAGTATGATAAAATTCTTAAATGCAGAAGAAAGGTTTGTTACTTATCTTGATTGTGAATTGACTTTCATTCAAGTTCTTTTTGATTTTTTTTCTTGATATTATTTGAGTTCTAACCAACACATAGGCACTTTGCACCAATAATGCATCAAGAAGCACTTAGAACTGTCTTTTTGCGATTCTCCAAATCTTTTTTTATTGGTTTCGCAGCTAAAAAAATGATTTATTCTCAGTTACATGGCCAAAATCAGATGCAATTTTCTCAAGCGATGGGGCACCAGCAGTTTCAGAGGCAGTTGCCTTCAGGACATGTTCAGCATGGCATTGGTCAAAGCCAACTTAACCAGGGAAATCAGATGAATCGCCACTTAAGTCAGTTTTCTGGCAATGCTAATAGTGCATTGTTTAATGCAGCTCAGGCGACATCAAATACGCAAATGGTTGGATATTAAGTCTTTTCATTTTAACTATAATTTTATTTAATTTCATGTTGTAGCTCTTATAATGTACTACAGCAGACAGCATGGAGAACATGTCTTTGGATTAATCTAAAGTGGCTGAGACGCTTAGGCCATGTTTGGACTTGGATGAGATGAGAAACATCTCATCTTAAAACTTTTCATAATTTTCTTCCCAAACATCACTCAACACAAAACACTTTTTAATTTAAAATCTTCAACTTTTTCATCAAATCATTACAACTTTCCCAAACTTCCAAACAAAACACAAGAAATAATACATCTTTTTCAAATTAAAAAAAAAATAATATTATATTCGTACAATATTTTAACTTTATAATATTTTTATTCAATTTTTTCTCTCTCATTTCCCAAAACCTAATAAAACATCTTAACTCAAACATTTCACCCCTATTCACAAACCATTTCACTACTATTCACAAAATTTTCATTTCATCTCATTACTTAAACATGGGCTTAGTTCCCTCTCCTATTCATCTCTTGGCAATTGCATTGTTGGAGAAGTGACTTGTTGAGTCTGTTCCATCATAGGGGAAAGACTCTTAGCAGTATTACATGCCCTATGCTGTTGGTTAAATTTTGTTTTCTTTCATATTTCATGGTCTGCCTCACTGCCAGCTGCCATCCACACAAGACATTTCTTGACCTGCATTTTCTTTTTCTATGATATTTTCCTCTCTATTCAAGAAGCACATTTTAGTTTTGCTTCTCGGTAGATTTTTGCCCATTTTCTAGGCTAAAAAATCTTATATCTCTATTAAGATTTTATTTTCAAATGTTTTTTTTATTGTATAGGTAAGAACCAATTTTATTAATATGAGAAAAATGTACTCACACTAGAAGTATACAAGAGATCTATCTAGCTAGCAAAATAAAAGAGCTCTTAAAAATTCTTTCAAAGAGATACAAAAAGCTGTACTATTTTGGGCCACTATCCAGCAATAAAAGGTATAAGTTACCTATAAAAAATAATAAATAAATAAATAAAAGGTATAAGAAATGATGACTTGAGTTTGAAATACGTTGGCTTTCCGCTAGGGCCGCCTCAAGGGCTACATCAATCAGGGATACGATGATCGAGAAGATAGAACGTAAATTGACAGGTTGGAAGAGGCTGTATTTGTCGAAAGGTGGTAGGATCACCTTAATCAAGAGTACCTTGTCTAATTTACCAACGTATTTTCTATCTCTATTCCCAATTCTAGCAAGTGTGGCAACCAAGAGTGAGAAACTTTATCGTGACTTCCTTTGGAGCGGCATGGGGGATGACTTTAAATTCAATCTAGTCAGTTGGGACAAGGTATGCTCTCCATTATCCACTGGAGGGTTGGGAATTAGAAACCTAAGGATTTTCAATCGGGCTATACTCGGGAAATGCTTGTGGCAATATAGTATGGGTCTGGAATCCCTATGGAAATCGGTGATTGGCTGTAAATATGAAGGTTTGTGGGGGGATTGGTGCACTAGAGAGATAAGTGAGGCTAATGGGGTGGGAGCTTGGAAGCATATTAGACTAGGTGGGAGGTCTTTAATCGTCATACAAGACTAGTGGGGGGAGATGACACTAGAATTAAATTCTGGAGTGATCTATGGTGTGGGAATAATGCCCTAAAAGACTTGTTCCCTTCAGTTTTCCGGCTTACATGTGAGAAAGAAGCTTTAATGGCTGATCTTATGACGATATCTAGGGATCAAATCCAATTGAACATCAACTTCACTAGGGTGGCCCAGGATTGGGAAATTGGCAGCTTTAAGGACTATTTTAGTGTCTTGTACTCCATGAAACTGAGCACTCAAGGCGCTGACACGTTGTGGTGGATACCCGCAGGTAAATGTACATTCTTGGTTTGCTCTTTCTGTAAGTCTCTCACACAATCGCAGAGCAATCAATTTCCATGTAGAAGGATTTGGCGAAGTAAGGCGCCTCCCAAAGCGGCATTCTTTGCTTGGACAGCTTCTCTGGGTAAGATTTTGATGACGAATGATTTGCGGAAACGCAGGGTGATCATAGTAGATTGGTGTTGCATGTGTAAGAAAAATGGCGAGGCTGTGGATCACCTTTTACTGCATGGTGAGGTTGCTAGAGCATTATGGGATGAAGTGTTCTGCAGAGTAGGGCTTTGCTTGGGTAATGCTTGCCACAGTGGCTGCGTTGTTGGCCAGCTGGATAAACTTAGGAGGTATTCCACATATTAAAGCTGTGTGGAAGATGATTCCTATCTATATTCTGTGGTGCTTGTGGAAGGAATGAAATGACCGGATGTTCGAAGACAAAGAGTGCACATTAGAGGAACTTAGATCTTTTTTTATTAGGACTTTATTTCTATGGGCCATAGCTATTGATTTTAATGGCCTCAATGTTCATGCTTTTCTTGTTTCTATTGCACCCTCCTAAATAGGTGTTACCTCTTGTATACCATCTTGTATACTTGTGCTATGCCTATTCTGATCAATACAATTGTTTACTTAAAAAAAAAAAAAATGATGACTTGAGTTCCATCACTGATTCGTTACAGTCATTAAAACTGTGCATTTCTTTTCCTCCAAATACATTACAAGAAGCAAGAATTCTCCATAATAGTGTGCACTGATGCCTACAACTGCCTTTTCCAACATACTAGAAGTTCCACCACTCAGGGAGGCATAATCCAATCTTTCTGAACAAGCCAAAGGCTATGTTCCATAAAATGCTAGCTACCTCATTATGAAATAGAAAATGATACACTTTCTTCACTCTTCTTACACATGCAACACCGATTGATCACTGTAACCTCCCTCTTCCTCACACTATCCAAGTTAAGAACTCACTTAAAGCCGCTGTCTGAATGAAGAATTCACTCTATGGGGAGTCTTATCCTCCAAATGAGCTTCTAGGGTAAAGGGAACATATCACAGGCACACAACACATTATAAAAACGACTTTACTTTGATAACTCCATTTTCAGATTTGCCTCACCATTTTATCTGACAAGATTTTGACCCACCCCACTTGAGTACAATTGGTCAAATTTTGAATAGCTCCAGGAAGGCATCTTTCAAGGATTGATCAACACGCCACACATCATGCCAAAAGCAAATCTTTGACCCATTACCCAACATTAATCTAGTAAAACGAGAGAAAACTCCTCATGCCCTCCCAATCCCTCCCAAGCAGGATAGTTTGTGTCCATTAGCACTCTCAAAAGGCTTTCTTGTACATTGTTCACTGAATAATTTATATTTTATTTTGATGTGATGTTTTCTGGTGGTGAATGTGCTGGTTGCGTAACACATTATCAGATTTATGGTGTTTCATTCTATCACCGTTATAGGGCAAATACCCTTTGGATCTCTCTGCTTTACAGGGCAAATGCCCATTTCAGATCGACTGGGTTGTAGCTTCTATATTTATTTAAATGTTTACTCATGTTTTATATTGCTCTATTTATGCTTGAGACTATATTCTGTTAAAGGGCTACTCATTATGGAGATTTTCTTTGGATCTAATGTGTTCTTGGCATAAATTTTGTACTCCATCCATGTGGGGATGTCACAGTATGACTTTCAAAAATTATCCCAATCTTAACATAGAGAAGTATTAATAATATCACCTTTATTGTTTTGGACAGTAGATTTGGCAATGGCTATTTAAATGTGAAATAATTAATTTGTGTGTCATTAAAAGAGTAGAGTTGATGAAAATAGAAGGAAAATGGCATGGAGTAAATATTTACCAATTGGTCTAAATCTTTTTTTTTCATGCTAAAAAATTGGGAACTGTTGTGTTATACTTCAGCTGGAGGATATGTTAATGAGTAATGCTATACAGTCCTAGGGTGTGCAAGCCCTGTGTGCTCATTTTGAAAAAAATGGGGTCCACCATTAAAAAAATAATTTTTTCTTGTGTTCCAGATTGACCTACTTTTTTCGAAGGGAGTGCGTGAGTCTTGCACACCCTAGGACTGCAAATATCATTTTTCTATGTTAATACCTTAATGATATCTCTTGAACAAAATATCATACACTATAGTAGCACTATTGCATTAGGTTAAAACCCAAATAAGTAACTGAATTATGCTTGGGGTTGGAAGTTGGGGGGTGAGAGGAGTTGTAGTGTTGAGAGCATACCCCCTCATGTCTCTTGTAATGTGTGCATTTGGTTGGAGAAATCAGAGGACTTTTGGAGGTTTAGAGAAAGAAGTCCCTGGAAGAATTCAAGTTGAATTTCCTTTTAAGTTTCCTTCAGATGGGTTACAGATCCCTTTTTATTTACATTTTTTATTTCTTTCTTTGACTTTTTAGATTATCTTAATTTTGGTTTTTGAGCTGTATTTGCCAACTGATTTTTTTGATTTCTTATTCCAAAAATCTATTTTTGTTCATTTATAGAAACAAGAAAAAAAGTAGCACTACCCCCAAATATTGGAAGTCTTTTACTTCTCTCCATGCAGTGGTTGATATCATGTGCTTTCTGGTTTCTATGTCTCTGTTTTCTTCAAGACGTTATTATCAGTTATAGAGAATGTTTAGTATTAGTTCCTCAAAATAAATAGGGTTGCTGGTGAAGCATGAACTGTAATGATGTAGGCGAATAGAAGAAAAGGAAATATATATTGCTTATTCAAAATCATATTTTTTACTCTTACTCATGATCTATAGCATGCATCTGTATTGCTTGTTCACTCACATTGTGCATCTATTTGTATATTTTGAAGCTCAACTATTTCCCTGTTTCGTGGTGTTCTTTTGTTCTCCCTTGGCTGAAGCTGTTTTCTTTTATACTCTATGACAGCATCTTTGACACCTTGACTTTCATTTTGTATGTCCTGTTTCAGATTCCAAACATTTCGGCGACTATGTCATCGCAATCACTTATACCACGGATGCAGGTGTGCTTCCAAATTGCTTAGCCAGTATTGTTTCCCTTTTGTTTTCTTGATTTGCAAATGAGAAGGAAAAAGAAAAATGGGGAGGTTTCGTTGCTCGTTTCTCCATGCCTAGCAACCGTTCTTGGAGTTTGGAACCATATATAATCAGTTTGACATATTGAGTTTTGACATACTGAATATGTTGGAACCATATATACTCAGTTTTGCTAAAACAGAAAATGATTATTGTACCATTTATCATAGACATGACCATGACTTCTGTGATTTCGTTGTGTTGATGTACGCACATACCCAATCTGCTTTTCTTCCCTGATGAATTTTTGGTAGTTCATTCATTAACTAGAGGCAGGTGGCCTGTCAGTGCATGGCTGATGCAAGATGAATCTTAGAATCAGTTGACTTTTAGTTTATTTAGGTTAGGCTGTTAATTTATCTTATTATTTTGTATTTTAATAAATGAGCATATTAGAAGAAACTCTTTGCCGAGGGCCTATGCACACTCGGGATTAGTCAGGACTTTGATCTTGGACACCTGGTGCCAATAAAAAAAACATATTATAATTCAGTTAGGATTAGGGTTTATTCATGGTCTAGTTTAGATTGGGAGTTCATTTGAAATTTTATCTTTTATTTGAATTTTTTTTTTCTATTTATATGATTTATGATAAAGTCCTAATTATATTAGGACACCTTTTAATCTAAATAAACCTCTCTCTTTGTTTTTGTTTTTTTTTTTAGTTTTTTGATTGGTAATCTAAATAAACCTTTTTTGTACTCCCAATGGATTCAGATTTTGAATGGAATAAAATTTATTTAAAAAGTGGCTCTCTCCCTCTCCCTCAATTCTCTCTTTCCTGAGCTTCTTCTCTCCTCCCTATTTTGGCTTCTTCACCCTTGCCTTCTTCTCTTCTTCCAACTTTCCTCACTTATTAGTTTTGGTGTGAGAGCATTGCTGTTGCTTTCTATCAGCAGTGGCGAGATCCCAAGGTCTACAGCATTCAATTTTCTCACACACCACAGAATTTCACTACCACCACCCACACAGCTCTCCAGATATCTGCATGTCTGAATCACCTTCTCATACCCTCTGTTAACCCATCCACCATCCAAACAGCTGCAACAACACTCAACCACCATGATCCATCCAACATCCGCCACAGAAAACGTATCTTTTTCACCTCCAGAGAGCATCACCCACACCCAAAACACTAATCGATAAAAACCCACACTTAATAAACAAATCCCCGTTTTAAAAAAAATAACCCAATTGGCAACCATCATGGCTCATCTGATATTCAATTGGTAGCCACCACAATATCCCTGCCACCCAAATCTACAAAAAAAAAAAAAACCAGCAAAACCCATGTGCCACCCAAGCACTGCCAACCTATCAGAATTCAGCAATATGAACCACACTGAAATTAAAAATGAAGAAGAAGAAGAAACTAAAAAAAAAAAAAAAAAAAAATTCCCAACAGACTATTGTGCTTCTATCCAGCTGCTACTACCATGTACCCACAAAAACCCTTTCACAACTCAATCCATAATCCTCTTACCCACAAACAAACAGATACAGATTCCAAAAATACCAGAAGCATAAGAGATACAATCCCACATAGAAATCAGGATTTGCCTAGATTCACAATCGACTCACTGGCTGCCACTGCATCTACATTACCGAAACTCAAGCACCTCAACTGTTCTCTCCTTTATGCTGCCATCAATCATGGAAGTGCCTCCACACACATTGCCTAGCATTTTCTTAGCAGCACCAGGGACGTTACAGAGCATCAGCTTTCCATTCAAGAAGCGGAGATTTTTTTTTTGGAGAAACCAATTGCATCTCACAAGGGGAGGAATTTCACTAGGTGCCAAATATGGTGGTTTTTGTTTTTGCATGAAAGCTTTAGAGAAGAAGAAAAGTTGAAGAAGTGGTTCACTTGTTCTGTGACAGAGAAGAATAAAGGAAGAAAGGTCTTGCTTTATGGGCAGCAGGTCACATAAAACAAAGAAATTCAGGGTGCCAGTATTCACGTCATTTCCCTTTCGTTTTGGCAAAATTTTTATGGGTTTTAATGGAAGTCCAATAACAAGCACAAGACCAGTTTTGTGGAAGGTCCAAAGAATCATCCAGCCTGTGTCCATTCATGGTCCAGGCCTAGCGTTTTTCTCAAAGCTGTGATGCCGTGGGCGTTATTTTCCACCTTTTGGGATTTCAGAACTCAAGGACAAGTTTTTTCAAAGCAGGGGAGAATAATGGGGGATGAATTTTAGAGTAAAGTGACTTTTGGTTTATTTAGATTAGGTTGTCATTAAACTTATCGTTTTACATTGTAATTCAATAAATAAGCCTGATAGAATCCAATTAAGATTAGGGTTCAGTTAGGGTCTAGTTAGATTACGAGTTTATTTAAAATTTTCTGTTATTCGAATTCTTATTTTAGGAGTCTATTGAGAATAAATAAAAGTCCTAATTATATTAGGACACATGTTAGTCTATTCGAAAATTTTCAACATCCCTTGTGCTCCAGATTCAATTTTGAATGGAATTAAATTTATTGAGAAATTGTTTTTCTTTCCCTCCCCCTTTTCTCTCTTCTCCCCCTTTCTTCTCTCTCATTCCCAAGCTTCTCCTCTCCAACCTCTCTTGACTTTTATTTTCTCTTTCTTCCTAGTCTTCTCATTTCTTGTCCTGCATCAGTGGCACTGAGTAGCTGACCTTTATTGTGCCTGTGCTAGATAGGTGTACTAAATATATGTCTATGTTTGCATTGTATCGTTAATTTTCATTCAATTATGTTATGATGACTTCTCTTCTGCTTAATTACTGTCAGTTTGGATTATCTGGTAGCAATCCCCAGCGAAGTCATGCTTCCCAAATTTTGAGTGATCAGAGTATGAATTATGTCCTTTGTTATGTTTCTATGTGAATATTCATGTCAATATGGATGTAGACTAAGTAGGCTTAAAATGCAAACTGGGGTTTTTCTTGTAGTGTTCAATATGGGACCAGCCAATCCTAGTGGTATGATGCCAATACAACAGCAGCAGCAACAACAGCAACATGGTTCACAAACTGCATTTGGTAATATGCAACCGAATGCGCAGAATCTACAACCTGGTATGGTAGCACTTCAGAACACGCAACAGAATCTTCCCAATTTTTCCCAACAGAGACAGCAAAACCCACAGTGATGCAATAATGCTGTCTGCTTTATCTTATTCTTCTTATCGCTTCTATCTCTTTCCGGTGGCCATTGGTGCATCCAAATATATGATTGGGGCAGTAATTATCATATTTTTGGGTGAGAACTCGTACATGTTGTCAAATTTTTACTTCGAAAGTACCATGCTTTTTGTTTTTAAAATTGGCAGTGTGCTTTTCCATTTTGTCTCTTTAAATAAGTTCTGCACTTGATGTCATTCCAGCTCACGGTCTATGTGAATCTGTGATGCATGACTATGCCTTTCTTGTCCCAGTGTATTGAGACTTCCGAAATGACCATGATGTCATTACATCTTCATATCTGAAGTTGCTAATTGGCAAACTATTCAGTTGAAAAAAGGAAAGTCTTGAATATGGGGGAATTGGTTCAGTGTATTGAAAATTGGGTTACCATGTCAATTATGCCACAATCCCTCTATTATTACACTTGGTTGATGTGGCAGAGCTTAATGACCATTGGATTTTCATCTCTGTTTTGACAAAAATTTATCAAAGGGTTACTAAACATTGTCACGCCAGGAAAGTGAGATGAGGGTAGAATAATGATATATAGCATCTAGCATTTTCATTGCTAATAATGGTAAGAAAATTGAAAATTGTGTTATGCTCTAAATAAAAAACCTTATAAACATAGTTCCAGTTACATTTGAGGGTATTGGATAGGTTGGAATCAGGAGTATGGTTAAATCAATATGATTCCCAAGCATTTGGGACGTCTCAATAAAAATTTCACATTGCTTCATCCATTGACGGTGGATGTCATAAATGGAGCTAACAAAGATCCTCTAAAATGGAGACAAAATCAATTGAGGTTTGTATACCAAAAAAAACAAAGAAAGAAAACAGGATTTGTAATGCGTTAGAATTTATGTTAGTGCTCTATATATCCTGGCATGGGGACGAACTTTGCGCTGTGTACTGCTTCCAAATTTTCAACAATTTGCGTGGGATTTGAAAATTTTCAGAGAGGCCTGGAACAGCATCTGCAGCATTTCTCTATAAACCATTTGAGCCTGTTTCCATGGAGATGTGTAGCAATCAATACGTGGTCAATATGCATATATAGCTATGCTACCTTGAAATGATCTGTCCTACACAACATTAATTGTCTTTTTCTGTTTGGTCTACATTTGACTGTTTGGTGCATGCTTTGGATGTCCAAAAGGAAGTTCAAATGCAATACCTAACAGTCAAAAAGCTTCCAAAAACATCCTATGTAATGACCCACCTTATGCTCCGCGCAGGTGAAATTCTCGGGTCATCAAAATCTTTACGAAATTAATGAGTTAATTTGATTTGTTTGAGAAGTCTAAAGTGTTAATCGATGCAAATCCAAGCTCAATTTGAAATAGGGACACTGATCTGAAACCTTATGAGGGGCTGCAAAAACTATTATAGCTGGAAAAAGAAAATGGAGATACATGCAATGGGAAAAAAAAAGATGAGATTTTCTAGCTGAAATTCTGTGCATAATGCAATGGAAAGATTAAAATGAGACCGAAAGGCTTACATGTCTTCAAGGCAAGAGGTCCTGGAATCCAAATCATCCGGGTCTCGGCGACGATCCAATGAGAATGTCAATGCCAGTGGCAGTGCAGTAGCGGACAGTTTAGCATGCAAAAGAGGGAGATTCTCTGCCGATGTATGGCTTGAAGAATGGGGCGAGAAGGGAGGGGAAGGTGATGGAGATGAAGAGAAGATGTATTTTTGGTTGCCTGGTCCTACACTGATGGGAAGTGGTGAGGGAGGTGTTGGAGGTGATGATGATGGAGAAGGATAACCAATACCATTGTTCGTTTGCTCCATTGAAACTCAAGCACAAAAAGGCAAGACATATGCACACTAATCTCACTTTTGAAAGATGGGGTGCGTGGGTTTGCTTGTTTTAGGACCAAATCCTTTTACCGAAAGTACTTTCCCGGGAGTTTTATTAGTTTGATTCTTAGGTATAACCTAACGGTCATATGTCATATGCGCCAACCCCTCTCATCTGCTTCTTATTCTTCGCTTGGCTACCTGACAATTTTTCAAGCTTCTCAAATTACCATTTTGGGTCTCTTGGGTTTGACTTTATGATTTTAACGAAAGTCCAGGACTTTTTTTTTTTTGCCCTTTATGTCAATAAAATCCCAACAATTACCCTTGTACAGTCATGAATATATACAATGCTGGATGGAAGAAACATTAAAAAACAGAGAAATGGACACAAAAATTGGGGCGGTTTATGAATGTCTTCTTGGCCAACTGGGTCACGAAGGGGATCGTGGGAACAACAATATTTCATATTTGGATTAGACCCACAGATGCATGGATTGCTTTGAGAAATAAGATCTCAGGTTGAGATCTTGATACACTAATTTACCATCATAACAAACAGTCAATGATAGACTACAATGTAGGAAGAGCCGCTACTTTCTGGCTTGATATAAAGGAGGCCAGGCTTCTATCATGTAGCAGTAGTGAAGGAAAATTGATACCACAATAGGAAAAATGGCACTGCATGTAGTTAGTGATTGGATTTGTAAACCTAAAAAACATCGTCATTCAGGTAGAAACATGTTGTAAAGGGGTTAACATTTGTGAAGGTGGGTACTGCTTGTTGGTTCGCGAGAGAGGTCAGGTAGTCAGTCAAGTAGCTTGTCCCGCCAGTTGGGCATGAGAGAGGTCGGGCAACCAAGTGATTTGTCCCACCTGTTGTGCGCAAGAGAGGTCGTGTAGTCAAGTGGCTTGTCCCGCTTGTTGGGCCTGAGAGAGGTCGGGTAGTCAAGTGACTTATCTTGCCTGTTGGTTCTTGGCGAGTTAGTGACTCGGCTTTTATTTTCACGTTGTTCGCGGCGAGTCCAGTAACTTGGCTTTTATTGAAGGAGATGCTTAATCGTGCTAAAAAGCCAGATCAGTTAGCATAGATAATCCACACCACAAGTGTGAGATTTCCAAACCTGAATCGTTTTGCTAGAGTGTGATGAAGGTTTGAGGTGCGCTGGCGAGGCTTGTGGGCAGCCATGCTTTGGCAATAATGAAGGTCTGGGGTGCCTACGGAACCAAGCAGTCTATTCTGATGATAACAAATTAAAACGCCCGAATGGTGCCTGAGATGGACTTTGTAGTTGGTGTTTTGCGTCATGCAGATGATTTCCGGGGAAGTAGGTTCCCGAGGCATGCAGCCACTGGGATTCTCGTAGACCTAGGGTCATTCAATTGATGCTTTCATTTCCTCCTTGACCGAAATTGTTCGTTGCAGAATGATATTTGCGTAGCGGAACCTGTTCATCCCTGGATGATTTTTGTTGAGACTTGTCCCACTCACTATCCTCTTCATTTTGTTTGCATGCATTGGGACTAGGCGTTTGAGCAGTGTTAATTACATAGGACTGGTGAGCGAAATGGTCATTCATCTACTTGTCTAGCTCCATGTTCTCGTTCGTCAATTCTCGTGGCTCAATATTTGAGTTTATGTCTCCGGTGTGTGCTGGAAGGAAGCCAAGTGGAGCTTGTCGCCTACTTATCATCGTGTCCTACAGAGCAGTCGTCCTCTACCGGCTCCACGTAGAGGAGGTGGTGGGTCCTCATGCCCACCAACATGTGCCACTGGGTGCATGGTGCCCACTGTGCATTGCATGCACAGTGTGTGCCTTACGTGCACATGTTTTTATTTTTTATTTTTTACTGACAATTTTCATTGAATTAAAACTCACGTGAAAGATAACACAGAAAGAAACGAGACACTTATCTACTTCTTTGGAGAAGTATCATAAATCAGGGAATCTCCTTCTCTCACTTCCGGTAGAAAGAATTAATAAATTAATCCCACAGACGGTGCCGACTGTTAATGCCAAAAATACACAACATGTAGGAATGGAGGAAAGAGTCATCCCAGCCCACGAAGATGATTCGGGCGTCGATATGGTTGGGGCATCAATAAATAAAAATAAATAAAGAGAGATACAAAGATTTACGTGCTTCGGTATAATGTCTATGCCCACTAATTGTTTGGAGCTAAATCCACTTACCAAAATTTTTTACTTCTTCCCAAAAGTCCCACAGGAACCAATATTTGCATTTCCCGGAAGCTAACCACCCAACAATGACCGCATAATCTGATTCTACCAAAACATCCCGCAAGCACAATTGCCTACATAATCGCAGACCATCAAGTAGAGCTCTACATTCAGCAATGGTGTTAGTAGCATGACCATAAGCATGTGCAAAACCCCCAATAACATTACCATTCTCATCTCGAATAATACCTCCTCCCCCAGCCACCCCTGGGTTTCCACAAGATCCCCCATCCACATTTAGCTTTAGTCTTCCTCTCTCTGGTGGAGTCCAAGCAATTAACTTTACTTGATTGGAACAAATAGGAATAATTGGGCATTCAATCCGCTCCATAACCTCCCTATCCTCTCTACCCATATGCTTGAATTGTTTAAGCTTACAAGCCATATCCCTAATCCATACTTTAATAGATCTAATAACATTTTCAAGCATGAATTTCGTACCTTCCATTCTTGCCGCACATTGTGCACTCCATAACGCCCACGAAATGACTATAGGGAGAGCTCCCCGAAGCCATCCAACCTGAGAGCACATAGAAGCTCTATGCCACCAGCTCTCCATCATACCCTCCCAATTCCGTATGTGCAGGATTCGAATTTGACATGCATCTGCAAAATACCTCCAAACCATGTTAGCTCCGTGCCCCTCACATAGCACATGATTTAAAGTTTCCACCTTAGATTGATCACAACATTGGCACTTAGAAACCAAAGGAATTCCTAAGTTTCGAATAACATCGTCAACCGGAATAGCTCGTCTCTTGGCTCTCCATACAAAAAAAGACATTTTCTTTGGTAACCAATCTTGCCAAAGCCATTTCTTCCATGTGCATACTTCACCTCTATGCCGAATAAGCTGCCAAGCAGACTTAGTATAGAATTCCCCATCCACTGAGCTCTTCCAAATACATCTGTCATTCCCCTGCCTCAGCCAAATGTCCGCCTGCCTCATTCTCATAATAATTTCTGCTGAAACTAGTTCACGCATTCGACTCCAATCGGGACCCGTTACAGCCACAACATCTCGCACTTTCAAATTTAAATTCCCAATCACTGGCACGCATTCAATAAGTGGTTCATCACCAAGCCAATTGTCCATCCAGAAATTGACCTCCCCTCTCCGAATAAGCCACTGAGAATTTTGTATTACTTTCGGCATGAGTCCCATCAACCCCCTCCAAAAACGCGACCCTCTATGAGCCTGCATCATTGAGAAAATGTGATTATTACCAACATATTTAGACGTAAAAAAATTTGACCACAACGAACCGCCTCTCATTAATTTCCACACAAACTTCATAAGCAAAGATTCTTGGACCTCATGAAAAGCGCGAATTCCAAGTCCCCCCTCTTCCACTAGTAAACAAATTTGCTGCCAAGAAATCCAATTTCTTTTTTTTATTTTCTACCGAAGATCCTCAACATATCTCACAACACAATGGAGGAATAAAAGGGTTTCAAGAGGTTGAAGACGATACCTCCCTTGAGAGAAGATCATTTGGGGTCATTGTGCGTGGTGGAGCCTGTACGTAGAGAGCCTATTGATTTGTAGAGATCTCTTCTCTTTATAGAGATCTATTTCATTCTTTAGAGTAATTGAATCTAACTTGCATTGTGAACCTATTTTCTTTTTAGAGTCTGAGTCAATTTGCTTTATCTCGTTTTATCTCTGGGCTAGATTCTTGACTTTATCTCTTCTTTTATTTTTAGCGATGGGCTGGACTTAGTCGACTTTATCCTCAACAATGGGTCTAAGTAGGAAGGTAGGTACCAACAGAGGATAAAGAGATTGTGCGGGTGTTCAGAGAGTGGCAAAGCCACATACTCACCAATGGGTGCAATTTTAAAAATGTACCGGTATGTATAAAGTTTTAGGTAGCTATAATCTTTTTAATATATATATATATATATATATATATATATATATCACATATTTAACATTTGTGAGTCGATATGTGTAAGTTTTGTTAATCTAAGGTGCACATTCACTTATACGATACATTTTAAGAGTCAATTGTTTTAATTTATAGCGATATTTTTATTTTGAGTTTGAATTATGGGGATGTGATAAAGCAAAACTATTCCATTTTTGCATTAACAATACATTTTAAAAGTTAATTTTTTTAACTTATAGCGATCGATGTTTTTATTTTTGAACATGTATGTTTGCGTTTAGTTTGATCATTTTAGGGTGAGGTTTTACTTAACTCTAACTTACGATTTTTTAAAAGAAAAAAATAAGACGGGATTTTATTAAAATCCATCACTTGTGGTTGAGAAATACCAACAACCTCATAACATCCAATCTTATTTCTATACACACCAAAGTCATTTACTACAAATATGAGGAATTCTAGCCCTATCAAGTAGTACTGTCTAGCTTGTTTGTTTTCACAACACATCTCATATCATATAATCATTAATTTTTTTTTTAAATTCTCACACAAAATAAAATAAATAATTCAACTTTTTCAAATTCTAAAACAATAATAATATTAAAAAAATATATTCTAATAATATTTGATTCAATTTTTAACTTTTATTTCAACTCATATTGTAAGGGTTTTGCCCCTGTCTTAGCGGGCATGAGAAGGGCAACTGAGGGAACAAGAAGCGAATGCCCAGCTCAGAACGAGTAGACTCTTTGGCCTGGCCCACGGGTAGACTCCCCTGGACGCAACCTCCATGAAAGAGCATATGGCAGGGGGATGGGACTCACTGACCTAGAGACCCCTCGAACAGTGTCCAGCCCTTGAGTGCCTGTCAGCGTAATGGGCGGAAAATAAGGGGGACCCTCGATCCTCTGACATGGAAGACATCGACGGAACACTAAGGATGCTAGTGGGGTGAGGCAAATCAGGGAACCACGCCGCATTAATGACACCACAACCTGAGTTACATGCCACATTAATGATGTCGTCGTAGAGCCATGCCGCATTGAAGAACTCTGACAAAAGAAACAGTAAAAAGGACACAGACTCCATGGTGGCAGACACGATCTGTCCCCCCCAAACTCCTGGTATAAATAGCAATTCCTAGGTACAAGAAACTCTCTTTGATCCCTAGACTCTTTCATTTATTTACAAACTTCCAAAAGACGATACTAACTTTGGCATCAGAGACTTCTCAGCCCTAAGGTCGCCCTCTCCTAGCTGCTTTCTTCACTATTTTTGCAGGCCTAGTTAGGAAGACTTGAGTTGCTGGGACCAGACCCAAAGGCGTACGAAATACGACGTTAACAATGACGCTATCTGTGGGATCATTATAGATCTTGCGTGTACTTCGTATGCCTGCGACAACCCATTCCGGACAGCTCATAAGAGACACAGAGGAAGCCATGGAAGCAAGGCTGAAAGCTACGGAGGATTGGGTGACAAAGTTGACTAACGAGGTGAAAACACTTTGCAAAGAGAATTAGGAGCTCAGAAAGCCTCAATGAGGGCAGGACGAGGAGACGGAGCCCAACGATAGCGAGAACGTGGGGTCCAAAAACACGGGAGCTGGAGCAAACAGGGAGGAAGAGAGGATGAACAGGTAGGATGAGCTCCGCAATCTCAAGGGAAAGTACGAAGAGATTTCAAGGAAGGTGGGCACGTCGTCGTTGGTAGACCAATTGCTCATAAGCATTAGTCTACCCTACACGGAGGAGGTGATCACTGTGCCCTTACCACCAAAGTTCAAGGTCCCCACCATGGAGATGTACGATGGAGAGAGGGACCCCTTGCAGCACCTGGAAACCTTCAGGGCTCACATTACATTGCATGGCTTCCTGGGGGAGGTGGCATGCAGGGCGTTCCTACTGACCCTAAAAGGGCCAGCATGAGTATGGTTCGGGTTTTTGGCGCTCGGCTCTATAGACAGTTTTGGTGACCTGGCTCGGCTATTTTTGACCCAGTTCATGTCAAGTCATCGAAGGCGACGCCCAGCAGCATACCTCCTCACCATCAAGTAGGGAGAGGAGGAAAGCCTGAAGACATACCTGTCCTGGTTTAACAGGGAGCACATGACCACCTACGACTAGGACGAGAAGATAACCTTGGCGTCGCTTCTAGGAAAGGTCTGGCCATGATCCCAGTTCATGGCCGAGCTGGCAAGATGGACTCCCGTGACGCTGCGGGAGTTTATGGACTAGGCCGATAACTTCATCCACTCTGAAAACACTCTTTGGGCCCTGACAGAGCCTAGGAAGGAGCTGGAGAGAGTGGAGAGGAAGGCAAGGGCCCCAGCCAAGGCCAAGGCCTAAGAGAAGCCGAAAAAGAGCTTCCACGACAAAAGGGGGGAGGAAGCTCAGACGAGGTGGTCGGGACCTCGCTTCAACAAACCTACTTTCACCATCCACGAGGCTGACACCTCCATTGCCCACGAAGACGATGACCGAGGCATCATCTGCCGCTCCTGCACATACCACAGGTCTACCTCGCATAACACTAAAGATTGCTTCTTCGAATAAGGGAGGAGGGAGCATGCAGAATGGATAAGGCAATGCTATCCCCCCGCCCATAGACTGGAGTAGAAAAGGAGGGAAAGGTCTAGGAAAAGGAGCATGGATCAAGTCAACCGACAGAGAAGAGAGGAAAGCCCCCGACAACAACCACCAGCTCGAGGGTCGCAGCAAGATCGCCCCTCTCACCACCACGGGGGGACCCCACTTGGGAAAATCCAGGCAATAGTGGAAGGATTTGCGGGCGGGGGCACTTCCTCCTCTAGTAGGAAGGCACATGCTAGGCGGGCTCAGTACCACGAGGTGTACTCTGCGGAATACCACCTCGCCAATAGAAGGGGCAAGCCGACTCCAGCCATCTCCTTTGGGGAGGTAGATGAATAAGGGGTCCTATACCCCATGATGCGCTGGGGGTGACCATGTTGGTCGCCAACTTCACCACCTGCAGAATCCTTAGTGACAAATGGAGCTCTGCGGACATCCTGTTATGGAAAGCCTTCACATGATGGGAATAGATGTTGTCCGGCTGCATCCAGCCCCCACGTCACTGAAGGGCTTCTCTGGGAATATGGTTCACCTTGTGGGAACCATCACGTTGTCGGTTCTCGCAAGCAGCACCCTACACAGCCTCAATCATGGTCGACTTTCTGGTGGTGAGAACCCTGTCGTCCTACAACGCCATCATCAGAAGGCCTACCCTCAACAGCTTGTGGGCCATCACGTAGACTTCCCACCTCAAGATGAAGTTCCTGACTCCCCGTGGAATGGGAGAAATCCGAGGTGAACAGATCCTGGCGAGGGAATGCTACGTCTAGGAATTGAAGAAGAAGGATGGTAGGGTTACCCTAGACGGTATCTCCAGGAGGGAATAAGTCATGCACCGCTTGGAGAGCCCTGACAGGCCTTAGTCTATGACTCACCCTGCTGGGCTTGAGGGGGGACATGAAGGTACATGGTCCCAAAGGCAGAGGCAGAACGAGCAAAAGCTCCCCAACAGAAGGCTTCATCTTCCCTCATTTTGTAATGCATTATTTTAATACTGTAAACACTTGTTATTTAATGGAAGGCATGATTTTCCAGGATAATGCAACGCATCTACTTCGAACTTTTGCGTTATCAACAAAACACCAACAAGATGACCTACAATTAACGTAATCTGCAACAACGAAATCGTCGCCAAATCAATGCCTAACTTCACTGCAATGTCAACAGGCAGGAGTAGGTCCAGTCCCAAGTTGCCCGAACACCGTACCTCCTGCGGGTTCAAGGGGAGAGTTAGGTCGAAGGCCGCTCTACCCCTCCCGCGATAGAGAGCAGGTCCTACCCCCCTGTGGCCCAAACAATTTATCCTGACCCCCATCGCAGCGAAGAGCGGACCAGCCATATCGCTGTCTGAAAAAGTTACCTCCCTTGCGGGGTACCAAAAGGAGGAGTATGCCAAAGGCTGCTTCATCCTTCCCGTGGTGGAGTGCAAGTCAGCCCTCGGTGGCTCGAAGACAAAGACTTACCTTCCTTGCGAGCATCAATAGGCGGGAGAGTCTAGTCTCAAACTGCCTGAACAGCATACCTCCCGCGGGATCAAGGGGAGAGCTAGGCTGAAGGCTACTTTACTCCTCCTGCGATGGAGAGTAGGTCTTGCCCTCTCGGCGGCCCAAACAACTTACCCCAAACTCCACCACAGTGAAGAGTGGGCTCAGCGCCAGCCTAATCCAATACTTTCATTCCCTGCAATATCAACGGGTGGGAGCGGGTGCTGTCTCAAACTGTCCGAACAGCGTACCTCCCGGGGGACCAAAGGGGGGAACTAGGCCGAAGGCCGTTCTACCCCTCCCGCGATGGAGAGCAAGTCATGCCCTTCTGCGGCCCGAACAACTTACCCTGATCCCT
Source organism: Juglans cinerea (assembly GCA_961763995.1). Taxonomy (NCBI): domain Eukaryota; kingdom Viridiplantae; phylum Streptophyta; class Magnoliopsida; order Fagales; family Juglandaceae; genus Juglans; species Juglans cinerea. Next base: position 36,621,959 of record CAUIVZ010000001.1, on the reverse strand, counting down.
ATCGTGATGAAGAGCAGACTAGCTATATCGTTGTCTGAATTACCTCCCCTGTGGGGTACCAAAGGGATAGGTGTAATGCCTAAGGTTGCTTTATCCCTCCCGCGACAGAGTGTGGGTCAGTCCCCAGCTACCCGAAGACAAAGACTTACCTTCCTCGTAAGCGTCAATAGGCGGGAGCGAGTCTAGTTGCAAACTGCCCAAAAACTTACCTCCCCGCTGGGTTCAAAGGGGTGAGTCATGCCAAAGGCTGCTTTACCCCTCCCGCGGAGGAATGCATATCCAGCCCTTGGCGGTCTGAATACTTACCTCGACCTCCGCCGTGAACGAAAAGTGGGTTCAGTGCCAGCCTGACCCAAATCTTACCTTTCCCTGCGATATAGTAGGGACAATTTGAGTCGAAGGCCATTCAGACCCTCCCGTGGAGGAGAGAGGGTCCAGCTTGTTGGGTACCTAAATACTTACCCCGACTCCCATCACAGCGAAAGAGCAAACTGGCCCTGAGGCCGTTTGAAGAAGTTACATCCTCAGGGAATCAAAGGGGCGGGTTTGACTTAAGGCATCCCAACCTCTCCCTAATGGAGTGCGGGCCTAGTCTTTCGGCTACTTGACGTGAACAAAGTCTCTAAAGATGAAATGTAGAAGTAAGGGGCTACACGATGTCAACGAGCGGGTGTGGTTCAGCATCAAACTGTCTGAACAATTTACCTCCCCGTAGGGTCACAGGGGCGAGTTGAGTCGAAGGTGGCTTAGACACTCCCGCGGAGGAGAGTGGGTCCAGCTTTCTGGCTGCTCGAACACTTACGCCGACTCCTATCACAATAAAGAACTAGCCGGCCTGCGGCCGCCCAAAGAAATTACCTCCTCGAGAGCTAAAAGGGCAGGTTGGCCTAAGGCATCCTGACCTCTCCCTGGTGGAGAGTGGGCCAGGTCTGCCGACCACCCGAATACATCACCAAGGAATGCAGACATCAACAACCCAGCAAAAACTGCAGGCAAATCGCGTCACAGGCCAGAGGGCCCAGGTTTGCAAAGACTAACTCCTACAAAGCTAAGGATAAAATTATGATGACATTTTTATCTTCCAACCAGGGATTAAATGCACAACGCCAACGGACGGGAGTGGGTCCAGTTCCAAATTGCCTGGATAACCTACCCCCCCTGCCCCGGCGGACCAAGGAGACGGGTTAAGCCAAAGGCCGCCTTGTATCCCCGCGGTGGAGAGCAGGATCTGCCCCACCACTACCCGAATAACCTATACCAGCCCCTAGTGCAGCAAAAAGTCACCCGGTCTATTTATAGTCAGACTCCACGGCCATGGAGCCACTTGGGGGGGCATAGAGGCTGGTTAGCAGAACACTTCCTGATCCTTCCCCCCAAGGAGGCGACCAAAGTCTCCTTGACATGGCTTAACTCTAAAGGGGGGGTTTTTCCATCCTCTCCGAGTAAGGGCCAACACGCACTAATAACACTTCTTTCTTCTTTCAATTATGTACCAGAATAAAGCTCAGCAACGCAAAAAGGAAGAGTGAAGGGACTAGGCGGGGTAAAGCACCTCCAAGAGATGTAAGGCAAAAAAAAGAGGAAATCGATGAAAAGACATTGGCCTCATCAAACAAAGTCGCTAAAGGCACCTGGGGGACGACTACGTAATAAGGGCGATCGAAGGCCGCGCAAGCAGAAGAACAGTCGGCCAGCGGGGTAATCATGAATAGGTTAGATGCTGGCGGGGTGGACTGTAAGCTCTAAATGACGGCAATTCCCCTACTTAACACCAAGCCCATAATTTCCTGCGACAAAACTCCCCAGGCCGGCTATAATAAAAAAAAGGGAAGAAGAAGGGAAATCATTGAAGGAAACGTCGGGGAAGAGCAAAATGACAAAAAAGAAGCATTGTAAAGACAAGCAGCCCGGCACAACAAAATACGAGGCAATTTCATGAATGATAAAAAATTACATACAAGCCACATGGCAACGACACATAAGTATATACATTTACAAAAGGAAAAGAAAGGGAAAGAAGAGCAAAATGAAAGAACAACAACGACACCAAGAAGCTAGGACGTAGTGACATCAGGCACCATGACTAGAGGCCTCGGCATCGGGAGCACCAGCCTCAGGGACGTGGGGATGTCTTTCATCACCAACTTGTAGCTGAACACAAAAGCTTGTTCGTCGCTGGCAACCTGGTTAAGGTCAACGTCCTGCAAATATTTCACAAGAGTTCGATGCCCCCACACGATATCGCGAAAGCCCACGACCGACTTTAGTTGCCTGTCCAGGCGGGAGCCGACTTCTTGCACCTAGGACAGGTCGCCCCGAAGATCTGCAACAAGTTGCTCCATCCATTGGGCGTCTTCCCTCGCTTTCTTCTTTAGCCTCTTCCGATGGTGGTTAAGCTTCTCAGTTTTCCTGCTCTCCTCCTCCAAGGCAAGCTGTACCCTTCTCAGCTCTTGCTCCAGCCACTCCTTCTCTTCCCGACGCAGCGAGCGCATCGAAGGGCAGTCTGGGTAATCGTGCGAAGGTCCTGGTTTTCCTGCTCAACGACCTCCAGGCCATCCACAATGAAGGTTGCTAGCTGAGAGGAACCCTTACAACAAGAGAGGCCGACATGGAATGGTCAGTAAAGGGAATTTAATAAATATCGAAAGAAAGGAAAAAGATCGAAAAAGAAGTTAGCAAACCTCGTGGAAAAAGCTAGACAAACACTTGGTGACTTGGCTGATAGCTTCCATGTGGCAGCACCCCATTTCCAGTCTGGCCAAAGGGCGGATAACTTCCACCGAACCCTCAGCATCAAATGCTTGTGTAGCTGCCTCGATTCGATGAGCCTCGTCGACAACCTCTTCGACACGCATTCCGGCCTGGGCAGACAGATCTCCTCACGGACCCCCCGAACCTACGTTGACCACACATCCAGAAGGAGACCACCTTCCGCTTGGTGCTCCGCCTCTGTGACACAATTACTAGAAGTAGCGGCAACTGCCCTCTCAATAATGGGGTCTAAGCCTCGAAGCGACTCAAGCTCTTCCCCACCTACCACACACCGGATCATCTTGTCCCACGGTAGTAGGCAAAGACATCATCTCGACCTTGCCTTCTAAGGAGTGACTGCTAGCAGCTGAATGAGCAGAAGAAGGGGAGGGGATACCTGGAGGACCCCCCCCTTGACAGCCCGTCGAGGAATCCTGCCTGCCAAGACTCCCAGGAGTAGGGTGCCAAGATCACCGATTTCTGGAAACACGTTGCAGACATCAGTTGGAGGGGACAACATCACAGGAACCTCAGTCGAGGTACCTCTTGTCGATGGCTTCAAGTGAAAAGATTTCATTGGCACCTCCACGTCAACAGCACAATAGGACGCTTCCATCAGCGTCACCAGGGTGACGGGATGATGGGCCTCGGGCATAACTGACTCCTGCCCTTTAAAAATTGAGGCTCCAAAAAGGGGCCCGTTGTCGACCCCAGCCCCTTCCAAGCGAGGTATCTTCCCCTTGCATGATGGAGAAGGATCCTAGGGGCTCTTTTGGGCAGGAGTGACCCGAGGCCAGACAACAGTCACCCTGGCATCAAAGGAACATGATTGAGGGGAGGCAAAGAAACCCTTAGGCTCTCCTCGGAAAGAAAGGCTTCCAAGAAGACCTTATTGGGGTTCTTCTTCACCCAATCCCTTACTGTAGTGATACGTCGCGACTCGGCAAGGGTAGTCGTCGGACGCACCACCTTATCTTCTGGAACCCTTCCCCAATCAGTTTGAATCGGGAATTCACGATGATTCACCTGACCCACCGGGAACTCCCATCTGTGGCCAAACACGAAAAGAACTTTGGAGACCAGTCCTTCACCTTGCGGTATTGCGACTCTAGGTTGACAAGGGCGTGCATCTCGTTGAGGCTGCATATGTTCCCCTTCTGCCACAACACCTTGTGAGTAAGGAGGAAGTCACGACTGGTAAGGTCAGCCTTCTCTGGGTCCGATTTCAGCAAGGAACATTGCCAGATGATATTGCAGCAAATCAGGAGCCTCCAAGCATTCAGGTGAAGCTGGGGCGGGGCTAGACCAAGGCGATCTAGCAAATTGCGGATGGGGCGAGGGAAAGGAAGCCTCAAGCCACAAGAAAACATAGAAGGAAATAGGGCAACTCTTGAAGAGTGATCCTCAGCGTTGAGGCACCCTCTTGTGGACCGGAGACCTCGAAGATAACTGATTCCGGCACCTGGTAAGTAAGAGCTAGGGATGCCCGCATCGCCACTTGGTAGTTTGAACGCCAAGCGCTGCCCGAGAAAGACGGCCCGTAATCTCCTACCTCTGGAGTGTCTCCCCTACCAGAAGTCGTGGGTTGGGTAGATTTCTCAGGGGTCATTGACGAAGAAGTAGAATGTAGCAAAAAAACAAGTATAAGTGAAAATGAGGGGGAGTTAGGAGAAAAGGATGACAAAAGAATTATAGTGCAGTGAGAAGAGACAAGACCTTAATCCAAATCGCATTTATATCGGAGGAAGGCAGCGGTAAACCTCCCATGCCTCGTGGCAAAAGGAAGAGGTATGACACACTTTGAATCTCGAAAAATATGCACCAGGAAGCGACGTGAAGGTGAAGAGACGCCTGACGCCCTCGATACTGGTACAACTGAAAATACGCCATCAAATTTGTTAGGAAACGTACCAACAAAAGTGGGAAGGGAAACGGTATCGGGATAGCCAAGCGACGAGGAACCGCCCCAAACTTCGAAGTCATGCACACGTTAGCAGAGGGATCCCAGCCTCGACGTCAAGGCAGATTTAAGATAAAAAGTAATTCCCATCGTACGAGTCCAATGAGAATTAGCGGGGTAATTATAAGGGGTTTTTCCCTCCTCTGTCTTAGCGGGTCTGAGAAGGGCTACTGAGGGAACAAGAAGCGAAGGCCTAGCCCAAAACGAGTAGACTTTTCAGCTCGGCCCACATGTAGACTCCCCTGCACACAACCTCCATGAAAGAGCGTATTGCAGGGGGATGAGACTCGCCGACCTGGAGACCCCTCGAATAGTGTCCAGCCCTTGGGTGCCTGTCCACGTAATGGGCGGAAAATAAGGGGGACCCTCGATCTTTTGACGTGGAAGGCATTGACGGACCACTAAGGAAGCCAGCAAGGTGAGGCAAATTGGAGAACCATGCTGCATTAATGGCACCACTACCCGAGCAACATGCCAAAAGAGGATAGGGAATTAACCAAATTCATCTTTGAGACAATATCAATCATCATCATTTTTATCTTGAAGCATACAAAAATCAGTTCTCTCTAGCTTGCTCTCCATTCCTTCTTAACGTCTTCTTACTCAAATGTGCCAGCTGATGATTGAAGGGGAGTATATGTACCAAGCCTGATACCCACTAGAGAGGCCATTTTAGCTTTGTAGAGACATTTATTGACTCGTTCCTTCCATGTGTCTCTCTATTTGGCACCCAGATGCCAAGCTTTTTCTCCATAGAGTTTAAGCAGCAGTCACATTTAGAGGCTAAGAGAATTTGCAATTTGCTGAATCCTTGAGTCAAGAGATAAGGCAGAGTAAAGATTGATACCTTTGTTGGTAGGTGCTTATACCGTATCCATTTGCTCGACTCCACCTTCGGTTCATGTATCCTCACCTTTTGTTTGGCAACTTTAACTCTAAATTCACCGAATCATAGGTATATATATCCTCCTGTACTGCATGAAGTTAGCAAAATAAAAAGAGATGTTTATTATTTTCACGACCCACCTTGTCCCTTGAATGACTTCCACAGGTGTAATACAAGTTATAGATCTCCATGAAATTGAGTCCTATTTGTAATCACTGACATCCCCTTGTCCCTTGAAAAAGACCAACTAGTTGCCAACCAGTACAATCAATGCAACGCTCTAATAGAAGACCTAAACTACATGACCTATACTCCAAAAGGACCAGTCAATGATACAATTGGAGCCCTATTAGAACCCTATAAAGAGCAAAAACTTCTCATTCCCAACCAATGTAGGATTTCATACACCACTTACCCTTATCCTTACCATATGGGGTATCACAATCTCCTACTCTTAAATTCCCGACGTCCTCGTCAAGCCCGTCAGTTGTAGGTGGCATGGCTCAAGTCCCACATTTCTAGTTAGGATAGACTCTGATATTATTTGTAACGCCTCAATGGAAGGTCTAAACCACATGACCTATACTCCTAAAGGACTAGTTAATGATACAATTGGAGTCCCATTGGAACAGAGCAAAAACTTCTCATTCCCAAGCAATGTGGGATCCTATATACCACTTACCCTTATCCTTATCATATGGGGTATTACGATTAATTCACGGGAATAATTATAATTTCAAAGCTTTGCTGTGCTATTACTAATAACTGATTAAAATTACTCTCCAATAATAGATTCAAAAACTAAGTATAAATAGATAAATCGCATGACTATTTGCAGATGAGCAACTAATTGCAGATGAGCAACTAAGTATTATGCTTTTGTTTCAAGTACAAAGTTTCAACTCTCTTCCGGAGCTCCAAACATATAGTTTTGACCATATTTACTCCATTCTGAGCTATTCAACGTGGACAGTCTATACTGGGTACAAAGCCCCGAGCCATTTCTTCCCGAGCATTGAATACAGTCCAACCATCTTTCTTCCCGAGCATTTGTGGTTGAGCATGTCTCCTTTCCGAGCTATTCTACTTGGGCATTTCATATCGACCGAGTACTAAGTTCCAGCCATCTCTTCACACATAGTTCTGGTCATCTCAAATCCGAGGTATTCTACATGGATGACCAATAGTACACCTTTCTGTTTGAGTTTTTTTCCATTCCGATCTATTCCACATGGACATGCAGTCCATACCAAATTATACATAGTTTCGACCATCTTTTCCCGATACCGAACACAGTTCCTACCATCTCTATTCTGTATTTTGAGATATTCATGTGGAACAATAGCACGCCTTTATATATCTAAGTATTTCTCCATTCTGAGCTGTTTTACTTAGGGAAACCATATCGAAGACCATCTCGATCTCTGTGTTTTTTCTTAGGAAGAATTGCACTCTACTCCCAAACTATGCACTTTTTTTTTTAAAATTTACCACCTCTTTTTTCTTAGGCACTTCATGTCATGCATGTCAGTCAAAACTTTAAAACTTTCCAATGAACTTAATTTGACCCTCAGCATTCCATGGCATGGTACTCATGTAGATTCATATTAAAAAATATTGATTACAAATCTGGGAAGGCACATACCGTCTTGCCGAGTAAGAGCCCTCTATTTGATATGAATAGGCTGCTTATATATGTAAAAAGAATAATGTTGATATAAGCTAAACTAGATCCAATATGTCTGCTTGGGGCCCCGTAGACCATCACCAGCTAAAAGCTTTGAAGATTCCATGTGCATTACAAATATTAAGGTATCTATCGAAAAAAAAAAAAAGGTATCTATCTCAAACTTCAGTTCAATTGATCATTGAATTCAATCATTGCTGCTACCTACCGAATGCATGGAATAAAGCCTCCCAAATCCAATTTGGCAACAGATTATTTTAAAATAATGAAGCTGCCACGATAGCTATTATCTACAGAAATGAGTATTTACTTTTCCCTCCACGTACGATTCCCAAATATCTTTTTAACTTGTGATTCATGCCGTAGTACTATATCTGCATTTATCTCCTCACGAATATATAGCAGTTGGTCTCTGATTGAATCCTAGTAAAGATATAACTCGTTATGTCGATAGGCTCCTCACGAGGGACGCGTATCATATAAACCGTGCCCAATCCATCCCAACTTCAATCTTGTGCTGCAGATGATCAATATTGTTGACGATTATTATATTCATAATCTTTAAAAAATCAGATAAATCAGCCTATTTGATGCTCTTAGTCCCATCATAGGAAGGAGCATTTGAACTCACAACTAAGTGTCGAACCTCATGATCAACAAGGCCATTGAGTCCATCTACATCAGTGTCCTCATCCTCAGCCATCTCCCCATAACCCACATCTGTAGACTCCCTAGGCACCATATCCGGGTATGTAGTGGGCAGTCAAGGGATACAAAGAAAATCGACGATTGCGTCCAATGAAAATGTAACTAATACACCCCGGCCCGAGATCATGTATGCCTCAACATCTAACTGGTACCAAGCACTTTATAGAACTAAGATATAATGTCGATGTAAGCAATGATTTTGTCCGCCCCCCCCCCCCCCCCCCGTCCTTCTAGTCAATGATTGGTTGCTAACCACACTCTATGAAGACAACTGCCAGGGAACGGCCCTCCCAACGAAAATCCTGAAAGTCCGAGATCTTGACCTCTTGCTCTAGTAATATAGTCCTCTCTCTCTAACTGTTTTGTTGGAGGGTTGCCCTAAGCTACCACGCTTCCTTTCCCTATAAGCCATTGGGAACCTGAAATTCAAAAAATAATACTAAGAACAGTGGTTATAAAATATAATACATGAAGCTGAAGAAAAGTAATTATAGCTAACAAAAACAATATGAAATACACAATCTAATTGCCTTATTAATATAATCGAAAACTGTTGTGTGTGTACACTATTCGATCGAATCCTAACCTGTTCAAACGAATATTGTAATATTCGCTCAACGTTCGAACGTAAAATATACTATTCGAATGGAATACTGAGGGTTGAAAAGTTGTTCAAACATAAGTTGTATTTAGTCGAATGCAATTCTTTAATGTTTGAACGAGATAGAAGCTGTCGAATAAGTCGTTTGAATGCCCATTTGAACGTAACATATGCGGTCGAACGCATAGTATTATGTTTGAAAGGTAACGTAAGCGTTTAATACATAAGATCCTTTCTATCAAATGTGTATTGTAAGCATTCGAACTATTTCTGGATAGAACTCAGCGATGGCTAAGTCAACTCAGTCGCCATTAAACCAAACGAATCGAAGGATTCATTTTGTTCTTCCACAAATAATAAGCATAGAAGGATGGGATGATCATAGAGGCATCTCGCTCGTGTTTTCCGGCCACCTACGGTGTCTTATGGCCAGAAAATGTAAACCCAATTTATTTCTCTATTTTGTACAAATACTATCCAAAATAACTCAAAATCAACCCAAAATTTGAAGAGAACATGCATACTTGTGGTTTAGAAGTGGAGGCAGATGGCGACGACGAAGGTGGCAGTGTTTGCTTCGGATTGAGGTAGTGACGGAGAGCTGGAACAATGTTCATTTGTTTTATGATCAAACAGTGCTATACCCGATCCTCCCACTAGTTGTTATATGTTGACAATTGTTCAAACGTATAGTTATTGCATTCGTACGATAAATTACGTGAAACATAATGATTGAACGTCTTATTTGATTTGTCGAGCAGTAAGTCATATGACAAATACACATCGCGAAAATGGTACGATGATAATCTATTTTGTTTTGACTTCTCAAGTCTTCTATTTGGATGATCTTGATTTAGGGAATCAATGGTGGGTGGTACAAAGGTTTTCTCTAAGAAATATATATGGTTTTATCCTCGAGGCAGAGGGAGAAGACAAAAATAAAAAAGAGGGTTCCTCTACACAAGAAGCATATCAAGAGAGTTAATCTGTCTTTAACTTGTTTGTGGATTTGAGCCAGTATGACATGATTCCTTTACACAGAAAAGTTATTAAGATTGAAATTGTTGATGCGACAGTTGAAGAAAATGTTGAATCATCTGAAATATCAACAAATGAGAAGGGAGAATGGTCAACTGAAACTGATATGGATGATTAATGTATTTTGTGTTTAGATGACACTTTATGACAAATTGTTTTATGTGATATATGTCTTAGTGCTTTTAAATCATGCCACCTAAGAGGAAGGAAGTTTCATCTCATTTCCATTCGTTCCTAGCTCTCCGATTGACTCACTAATTGAGATTAACTCTCCAGAACGAGGTATGCATATTGATAGAAATTTTTTCTCAATTAAGGTAAATCATACATATTAAATATATTCTAATTTATCATTTCATTTGTTTCTAGAATAAATATGATTTTGTTTAGCTAACAGAATAATCTCGTCAAGGTCATTGCACCATTACATGCGTTACATTGAAAAAATATCATAAAATGGGTAATATTAAGATTAACATTCCTAATGCTCACACTGGAGGTGAAGGAGAACCAGTGGCTTGGCTTGCTTCGCAAAATCGCATATGGGTGCTTTTACACTACCTTTTGCACCTTTGGCTACACATTCATGGTATAAAGTCTCCTAAGATGTCAAAGACTTTATTTGGAAGCGTTGTTTGATAATGTTTAATTTATCTCTCAAATTATTTAATGTGTAATAGGCAAAATATATAGTATGCAAATGACTTGTTCGTATAATAATTTTTAAAGGATGACTTCGAATTAAATTTTGACCGGAGTGAGGAGCGTAAGACTGTTAATGAGCTTATGTATAATTCATTCTATAAATATAAGGTAAGATGTCATGAGCATTACAATAAGTTTGACAACAAGGATGAGGCTTGCAAACATCATTTTCAGGATGTCCGACCTTACGAGAGGAGAATATTTTGTGAAAAGTTTGAATATCTTGCATATAAGATAAATGACTTATTTTACGTGTCATATTTTATAATTTTATATTGTCAATATTTATTAATTATTTGCAGAAGTGAAGTTCTATAAGTAAAGCAAATATATTGAATTTGAAGATTCATCATTATGTAGGCTCAAGATCTTTTCATCATCTCTCTAAAAAACTAGTAATGTTATTTTATATAATGAGTTGCTCAAGGTTCTTGTTTGCCATATTCTAATAAGTTTATATCTATAAAATATGTGTCTTGTAACAATTAGATACAGATTACGATTTGATAAAAATATATGCTGCATCACATACTGATTGTAATGGTGCGTGAAATCATCTCGACGCACGTCAAAATTATGTAAACATATAATTATCTGTTTTTTGTGTATATACAAATATTTGTATATCTTTTGCAATATTAATATGTTCTCTTATATGTTGGAAAAGATGGTTGCCTTGCGTATTAAATCTGCATCTGATCAAAGTTCCTCAGCAAGTGATGTTGACATTTTTTTAGAAAGTTTTGGATCCATGTTCAGGATATTTGATGAGTTTTGGTTGTTGTGTCAAGCCTTTTAGCTCGTCCTCATAATCTAATAATGCCTCCAACAATTATGAAACTTTAGAGGACGCGAGGTTTAAGATCGAGCAATTGAGGACAAAGTAGGTTTTAACATTTGAATTCTAGTTGTATAGAAAATATTCAAAGATATAAAATAGGTTTCATGATATTTATTTACTATTCGATTACTACTTAAAAGATTTATGCTGACAATAATAAAAATTGTGTGGTAGACCTTATGTATCTATCTTCATCTCATTTTTAGATCTTAGAGTTTTAGGAGATCTTGATTGAAATCAAACAAGAGTTTTGAAGTGTTTGATCAATTTATTTATTTATTTATTTGATTAGTGAAACGAATTGTAGACCCAGAAGCATATAGTCTTTGTTATATCCATTCATTAGTCCTTGAAAAGTGGAGAGGTACGTTATAATGATAGGTTTATCAATTCTAAGTTTCAGTACTTTCCCGTGTTTTCTGTCTTAGTTGGAAACATGAAATCATTGGATTCTAAATTAATAAGCACCAATTAAACATTTTAATCCAATATATAGAAGAGACTCTGTATGTCCGGTGGGAATACATGCAGTACTCTATACATGTCGATTGAAACTGTGAGATGCAGTTGGCCGGAATGGGTAAATCAGAGGCAAGGGAATATATATAGATCGATTGGGTGAGGGATGTGTGGCAGAAAGATATGCAAATTGGGTGACGTGTGATGCTCAAAGGCCAAGGAAAGAAGTCGCTGAATTCCTCCTCTTGGTATAGTGGTTATGGTAATTACATCGGTTAGGTTGGTCGACAGAGTTTTTAGAGAGAGAAACTTTGGAGGGATTCTAATTATGGGTTCATTGTTATGACTTCCATATAATATTTTTCACCTAACTGAACGCATTAACCAAATTACAAATTGAGATTACTTGCAATGTGATGCCGGGCATAATTAAGATTGTAAGGGAATTTTTCCCACTTCATAAAGCCCACTGGGTCTCAACCCAATACCCGGCTCTAGGGTCACCAGGACCATACTTGGAGCAAGGTGTCAACCAGGAAAAGGAGTCAAGTAACTGATGGGACAGATGAGCCTGACATCGCTCGACCATGTTTTGAACTTGGTAACTTACATGGAATGCAGCGGGAAATGTAGAAGACCCTCGATCCGCTGACATGAGAACATCTATGGCTCACAAGGGATAAAAGCAAGGCTTATAAACCATGCCATATTAATGGCGCCACTACTGAGCTACACGCCACATTAATGGTGTCGCCGTAGAGTTATGCAACATTAAAAAACTCTGACATCAGGAATAGTAGGAGGGGCACGAACTTCAAGGAAACAAACACGATCTGCACCTCCCTAGACCCATGGTAAAATAGCAGGCCCCAGGTACGAGAAAACTCTCTGATCATTAGACTCTTTTATTTATTTACAAACTTTCAAGAGAATTTACTAACTTTAATATCGGAGACTCCTCGGCCCCAAGGCCGCCTTCTCCTAGTTGTCTTCTCCCATTTCTTTTGCAGGCCCATTTCTGAAGACCTAAGTTGTCGGAGCCTGGCCCAAAGCGTGCAAAACACGACGTTAACAGTGGCACCGTCTATGGGATCTTTTTTTTAGGTCTCACGTGTACTTCGTACGCCTGAGGCAACTCGTTCCAGACAATTTGGAAGCTCGCCAGTATTACTGGTGACATCAAAGCTGACTAGCAAAAGGACCAAGTTCTTGGGATTGAAGGGGGCGCAGTGGAAGAAAGTTGGGCACACACCCGCGAAGAGATGCTTGCAAATGGCAGGGTAAGCCAGGTGCATCCTGTGGAGGGCGTCATTGTGGGGGCGCAATACTCCTTTTTCATCCTTCTGGCTGAAGGTTATGACAGGCTCCCTTGAGTGGCTCCTAGTGCCCGGGGCTGCACTATAAGTGGTGAAAACTTCCTCGTATTTGGCTCTCCTAGCATGGGTCCTCCTTGCCGACTAGGTCGTCCCTCCTCCGGCGTATCCCTTACTATCGTGCGGATTGGCTTCTTCGATGTGGGCTCGCCTTGGGCCGCCCTCCAACCATTATTCTTATTGGACTTTCAATTCTGCGTGGCCGCGCGCGGTCATTGGTTCGTTGGCCATGCCTCTCGTCACCCCGCTGGTCCAGTAGGGCCTCCAACTCCTCCATCTTCCACTTTTTGCTGAAGCAATCCTCCATTCGATGGCTATCGGTTTTGTGATAGGTGCAATACGTAGTGTGGGTTGTGCCCTATTACTGCTCTCCCTGCGGGCTCAGATCTTTATCGGCCTCCACTGCTAGGCTGGAGTGGGTGCGGGGGCCGACCCACCCGCAAGTGGGCTGTTCCTTCATGCGTTTGGCCTCGCATGTCTTCTTCTTATTACCTTCCTGACTCATCACGCTTCCTTGGCTAGCCACTTTCTTGTCTACCCTCTCTAACTCGGTCTTTCGGGGACCCGTTAGCTCCCAAAGAGTATCTTTAGCATTAATAAAACTGTCGACTCGGTCCATGAATTCTCTCAACGAAGTCAGGGTCTTCCACGCCATCTCCGTCATGAAGGGGTTGTGAGGCCAGATCCCCCCTAATAGTGTTACTAGGGTGAGTTTTTCATCCTGGTTATCTGTCGTCATACGCTCCCTGCTAAATCGGGAGAGGCATGACTCCAGGCTTTCATCGTCTCTTTGTTTCATGGTCAGGAGATAGGCTGCAGGTTGCCTCCTCTTCTGACTGGCCATGAATTGCGTCAGGAAGAGTCGAGCTAGCTCGGCAAAGTTGTCGACCATCCTAGGTGGCAGGGAGCCAAACCATGCTCTTGCTATTCCCCTCAGAGTGAGAGAGAATGCCCTGCATGCAACCTCTCTCGAGAATCTGTGTAGGGTCATGTGGGCCTTGAAAGTCTCCAGATGCTCCAAGGGGTCCTTTGACCCATCATACACGTCTATCAGGGGGATTTTAAACCTCGAAGGGAGAGGGACTGCCATGACTTCAGCGTTGTATGGCAGCTCTGCGCTGGTGAGTGTTTGACCATTTCTGCGTACTTGTCCTCGAGCTCCCGGAGCTCGAGGTGCATTCTATGTTGTTTTTCGGTCGCTGCTACCTCGGGGGGGGGGGGGGGTGGGGTGACGAAACTCAAAATGGTGGCTCTGTTGGTCTCCTTCCGATTCTCTGCTGACCCTTCTCAAGGAGATGTTTTCCTGGTGAAGAGCTGCCACTTCCACCATGAGTTTCCATATCACTTAAGTTTGTTCGTTGATTCTTCATTCCATCACTTCGGGTTGTTCTTCTTCACGTCGCGAGGATTGAGAGCGCGTCATTGCTTGCATACAAAAGACACACTACTGTAGGAACTAAAATCCTATAGATGACGCCACTGTTGATGTTGTGTTTCGCGGTCTGGGCAACTCCATGCTGTTAAGCTCAGGCCTGGTTCCTGCTAAGATGGAGAATGGGGGGCTCGGGGGTCGTGGTACCTCCGACCCTCAAGTTAGTGCAAGGTAGGAGATGAAAAGAGAAAGTGAGAGCTTAGAGTGAATGAGTGTAGAAGTATTCAAGAGTGAGTAACCCTTTTCTCGGCTGAGAGAGGGGGTATTTATACCTGGTCGGGGTGAGCTCTGAGGTGATGGTGACTGGTATGCGGCTCCGTACCGAGATCCACCCTCTTGACGCATTGAATGCGGTGTGGGCCTGCCATGGCGTGTTCGCTCCAATTTTATTAAATGCAATGTAGTTCTGGCCAGACACGTTTGTCCTCTTGCGTTGTCTGGACAGCTGTGTCAGGGACAGGGGTGTCCCTGACGGTCGGCCAGTTATGGTGTCAGGCTGTCCTACTCACCTTCCATCCTTTTGTCAGTGTATCCTGCCCTATGTCCCTCTTCCTAGGTGTCCCAGGCCGACCTGACCTAGTCCAGGCCTTATACGTGGGCCTGGGCCTGGGCCTGGACCTTATCCCGAGCTTGGCCCCTAGGGATTTCTCCCTTCACAGTATCCCGTGAATTCCTAGCACACATGTGTGGTTGAAATTTTCAAACATCCATTCTTCTCTTCATAATTAGTGCGTGAGAACACTTTCGTTGCCTTTTCGACACCCGACCGTTGAATTTGGAGGGTGTCCCCTTTGGCTCGTTCCCGTTGCGTGTCATTTAGGCTTCACGAGGTCATCTGCCCAGGTCATTCAATGCTGATGTCGCCTCAATTTCTGAGGCCTCTCTGTCTCCGACGACTGCACTGTGCAGGGCTCGTCTGCCCACATCCGGGCTCTTCATTGGTCTGTGCCCTTCATGCGTCTGAAGTCACACCCCACATTCTCACAGCCCTATGCCGTTTGGCCTTCCCGAGGCCACTTGCCCGTAATGTCAAATAGTGCCTCAGTTCGTGCACGAGCCTATATAAGGCCCCCATCTTCCTCCATTTTCATCATTCGCTTACTTCCTTCTTCACTGTCTTCATTCTCTCCTTCCTTGCTCTCCTTTCCTTCACCGCTATTAGTTGCATTCGTCGTCCTTGTTCTTCCCTTCTTTTAGTTCTTTATTTCTGTCTCCTCTATTCCGATGGCCCAAAGAGTTCTTCTTCCTCCCAGCTTCTGTATTTCGCTGAGAAAAGTTGGGTGTCGTCGGTTACCGCTGAAGACCTTCGGGTGTTCAGGGTGAAGTACAACATCCCTTCATTGATCATTCTGGAGGTCCCTAACTGCCCTGAGGCTACCATCGATGTTAACGAGATGACGGGCCACGTGGCTCTCTATTCCCTCTCATGTTCGCGAATGGGCTCCGACTTCCCTTCTGCTGCCCTATCCACAACGTCATCCACTTCCTGGGGTTGGCCCCCGCACAGCTTCTTCCTAATGCATGGTGCCTCTTGGTGGCTAGTTGCATTATCTACCAAAGAGTGCTCAACTCCAGTTCTGAGGGATATCTTGACTTAACCGCTCGGGAGTTTTTGTTGGTATATCGGGCGCTGCGACTGGATGGGAGCCTATATAATTTCCAGGCGCATTCACCCGGGAGGTGTATTGCCAGCCTTGAGTTGCGCCATTCGCACATCAAAGGCTAGTCTCGGAAATTCTTTTTCATCTCGGGCGAATGGGAGTACCCTGAGGGAGAGCGAGATCACCAGGAGTTCGCCGTCCAAAATATGTGGTCCTACGTTCCTTTGTCCAAAAGCTTGGTTATTGACCTGTCCCGGAGGGAGGAGGCTAGGTTAGTGACTGTGCTGTCCTGGATATCGACCCATCCCTATGATGTGAAAACTGACGCTGAGCTATCGAACGTCAACTTCAAGAGCTTCTTGACTTCTCCTGACCATTCGTTTGTGCTCGGTTGGGAATTCCAGATAAACCCCTCATCTCCTCAGGGTCAGAAGCGATCCTCAAGTTCTCCTACCACTCCTGGAAAAGGCAAGCATCTGAAGGTGGCACATGGTGAAGAAGACAGCCTCCCAAGATGCTGCCAGAGGGTCCTGAAGTAGAGAAGGCTCATCTCAGAGTGAAGCCCTAGAGACCCGGCCACCCCCCCCCCAACAAGACTTCAAGAGGTGAAGCGAGGGGGTCCCAACGCGTTCACCCCTACCGCTCTGAGGTACCGACTTCTTCCTCCTGGGGATCCCCTAGGAGTGGGGCCATGGGATCCCTACATGCGTGTCGCCCAAAGGCTCCTGCTCCTCCTACATTAGGAACTTCGAGGCTGGGGGATCCATGCTACTTCTACATGGGGAACCATTTCCTTCCCCCCGCCAAAGTCCTTTGCGATTGCCTTGACATCAGTTCCGTCGGCAGCCACCATCCTGACGTTCCCTGCTGAAGAAGAGGGAGACAGCGAAGTCTTTCGAGCTGTCTTTCTGGATGCCTTCTCGTAGTCGGCCCGTCGTAGGGGTGCAACGATGGACTCCTCCCTTTCCTTCAAGGAGTCCCTTGCTCAGGACACCACTCCCCCAGTTCTGCCCCAAGTTGAGTCTCCAGTCTCTCCTTTCCTGGAGGTCCCTGTTTTGGAAGAAGTTGCCCTTTCAGTCTTTCTAGACGTTGGGCCCCCTTCTTGCTCGGGGGTCCTGAATACAGATGATAGAGAGGAAGTGGGCACGAGCTCCCCCTTCATCGTGGAGATGAGTGATGACTTTGTGTCGATGACATCCTTGCCCTTTCGATCCTCTCTAGAGCCAGAGGTGGACTCCAACTTTGCTTCCCCTGAGAAGGTGCCTCCGGCCAGCCCCCAGCAGACAGGCCATGCTCAGCAGACGGGGGACTTCTTAACTTTGAAGGATCTTCCCCGAGGACAGGGGTCCCCGTGCCGTCTAGAAGCCTCTGGCGCTAGCCCTTCTTAGGAGCCCGTCAGAGATGTACCGCAACCTACACTATCATTGGCAGGTGGTGCCTCTTCTTCTTGCGCTGGTCTGGGGTTTAGCCAATCCTCAATTCTGAGCTTCGTTTAGGCTTGGGCCTAGGCCTATTTTCGCGTAGGTATTACTCTCCTCTCTCTTAGCCTTTCCCACGGGGAGTTCCCTTTTTATTTCTAATGCCTTCCCCCTTTGTAGGCTGTGGACTAGTTGGCGGGCATCATCGTTGAAGAGCACGGGGAGCTCGATGAGGAGGTCCAAGCACTTCGATCCCTTATTGTCCTTGCCTGCCATGAGGTTCGCAAAGCCCAGCAAGAAACTGAGGCCATCTCAGTTGAGCGTGACGTGTTGCTGGAGGTCCTGGACAAACTGATGAAGCGTTGTCATAAGGACCTGTGGGACAAGATCTAGCGGGTGAAGAGGAAGAAGTCTGGGCTGAAGGTGGAGCTGGTCTTCATCAAAGTGGACTTCACACAGGCTTCTTTGGAGATCCGACGACTTTGGGAAGCGCTAAAGGATTTGGAAAAGAGAGAGGAGAATCTTCGGAAGGGGGCCCTAGCGCTTCGGGGGGAGAAAAGCCAGTTGGCATGGGCCATTAGGTGACACTCCCAACTTATGTTCAATCATTTCTCCTTGGTCCGCGAGGTCCAGTGACAGAAGGCTGAGGTGTAGCCTAGAGAGGCTAAACTCCATAGTCTTGAAGCGGAGCTAAAACACGTGAACAACACGATCTCCAATCTTCGGATCAGTGCCGAGTACATGGAGGAGATCAGGTCTCAGATTCAGCACACTCAGGCCATTCGAAATGCTGCATGGGGATACGGTTACAAGGAAGGCCTTGAACAGCTTCGAGACCACCTGCGGGAAATCCTGAGGTGAGTCTCAACAACTTGAAGCTGGAGTCCTTGGAGCCAGACCCTCTGGCTTTTGCATTTGTCAAGGACCTCAGGAAGCCGGGAAAGCCCCCATACCCCTCGGGCGCCCCTTCTTCATCCTCTTAGGCTCCTTTGTGTGAGGTCCGGGCTCTTTATGTTTTGCTTGTATTTCATCTCTCCTTTTTGGCTGACCTATATATATACGAAGCTGACTTTCCATTTTGTCTTTGCATTCTTGTGCTTGTAACTTCCTTTCATTTTACTCCCTTTTTGCTTCTCTCGGAACCCTTGTTTTTGTGCGACAAGCCCTACCTTATGTCCCACTGGCAGTGAAGGGGTAGAGCTCGAGAGGCTCTAGCCCTTAGTCAATGCATTGCGACCAGTCAAGGGACTGCACTTGTAGCACGAAGGTCGGCAAGTCAATGGACTTGTGTCCGACTAGCTGTGAAGGGACAGAGCTTAGGAGGCTCTGGCCCGAGCTTAGGAGGCTCTGGCCCTTAGCCAATGCATCTCGGCCAGTCTAGAGAATTGGACTTGTAGCATGAAGGTCGGCAAGTCAAGGGACTTATGTTCCGAATGGCTATTGGTGGTGTAGAGCTTGAGAGGCTTTGGCCCTTAGCCAATGCATCGTGGTCAATCCAGAGACTGAGCTTGTAGCACGAAGGTAAACAAGTCAAGGGACTTGTCTCCGACTAGCTGTGGAGGGGCAGAGCTCGGGAGACTCTGGCCCTTAGCCAATTCATTACGGCTAGTCTAGAGACTAGGCTTGTAGCACGAAGGTCGACAAGTCAAGGGACTTGTATCCTACTAGTTGTGGAGGGGCAGAGCTCGGGAGACTCTGGCCCTTAGGCAATGCATCGTGGCCAGTCCAGAGACTAGACTTGTAGCACTAAGGTCGGCAAGTTAAGGGACTTGTGTTTCGACTGGTTGTTGAGGGAGTAGAGCATGAGAGGCTCTGGCCCTTAGCCAATGCATCGAGTCCAATCCAGAGACAGGGTTTTTAGCACGAAGGTCGGCAAGTCAAGGGACTTGTGTCTGACTAGTTATGGAGGGGTAGAGCTCAAGAGGCTCTGGCCCTTAGCCAATGCATCGCAGTCAGTCCAAAGATTGGACTTGTAGCATGATGGTCGGCAAGTCATTGGACTTGTGTTTCGACTAGCTATTGAGGGAGCAGAGCTCTAGAGCCTCTAGCCCTTAGCCAGAGCATAGTGGTCAGTCTAGAGACAGGGTTTGTAGCACGAAGGTCGGCAAGTCAAGGGACTTGTGTCTGACTGGCTGTGGAGGGGCAAAGCTTGGGAGGCTCTGGTCCTTAGCCAATGCATAGCGGTCAGTCTAGAGACTGGGCTTGTAGCACGAAGGTCGTGAAGTCAAGAGACTTGTGTTCGACTGGCTGTGGAGGGGCAAAGCTCGGGAGGCTCTGGTCCTTAGCCAATGCATCGCGGTCAGATTAGAGACTGGGCTTGTAGCATGAAGGTCGGTAAGTCAAGGGACTTGTGTCCGACTAGCTGTGGAGGGCAGAGTTCGGGGGGCTCTGGTCCTTAGCCAATGCATCGCGGCCAGTCTAGAGACTAGGCTTATGTGACTAGTAGTCTTAGATAAAGGCAAATGGAGGCTAAATCAGACTTTTATCCATAAGTTGTTGATTACATGATCGGGCAAACCCATGGTGTTTAAGTAAAATACGTTTTCAAGTGCTCGGCGTTCCATGGATGGGGAAGTTCGTGACTTTCCCGGTCCAAGCTTTCCTACTTCCTGGGTGGTGACGCCTGTAGTACTGCTTGACCTTCTACTTGTTGCTCATTCACCGACTTGTTGTCTCTTCCCGTTTCTCTTCCAGGAGGTCCAGGTTCTCTTTTAGTTATTCATCATTGCGGTCCGGGTTGAAGTGCTAGATCCGATACATAGGCATTCCCACCTCTGCTGGGATCACAGCTTCAGTCTTGTAGACGAGGGCGAAGGGTGTTTCCCCTGTGGGAGTCTTGATGGATGTTCGATAGACCCACAAAGCATTGGGGAGCTCTTCCAGCCCCCATCTCCCCTTTTGATCTCCCAGCCTTTTCTTCAAAATGTTCAGCAGCATCTTATTGGTGGCTTCTACTTGACCGTTTGCTTGCGGGTGTCCCGGAAACGAGTACTTGGTCTTGATCCTGAGTTCTGTGCACCATTCTTGATAATGGGAGCTATCAAACTGCCTACCGTTATTCGATATGAAGCTTTGAGGGATCCCAAGTCGACAAACTATGGACTTCCACACGAATCTCGTGATGTCCCGGGCCGTGATTGTTGCTAGTGCCTTTGCTTCCACCCATTTTGCGAAATAGTCGACTGCCACCACTATGAACTTCACTCCTCCTTTGCCCCCAGGAAACGGGCCGATGAGGTCGAGTCCCCATTGTGCAAAGGGCCAAGGGGAGAGAATGGAGGTCAACTCCTCTGGTGAACAATGAGGGATTGGTGCATGCTTTTGGCACTTAGAGCATTTCTTCATCTAGGAAGGAGTTGGGCCAGTAGTACCCCGCACACATCACGTGCGTGGCCAACGCTCTTCCGCTCGAATGGTTTCAACAAATTCCTTCACGTATCTCGACCAGCACATACTGGGCTTCCTCGGGTGAGATGCATCTTAGGAGGGGCTCAGAAAAACCTCTCCTATCAGGACTCATTTCACCAACGTGAAGCGTGCCACTCTATTCCTGATCTTTCTTGCTTCCTTCCGATCGTTTGGGACCAGACCCATTTCGAGGAATTTTATGATGTCGACAGCCCATTATGGCGTCTGCGATGACTGGACTGTGGACATGCCGATTCCAATGGCTGGTGTGTCTACCGTTCAGGCTACGGTGTGATCTGGGAGGGATGCCTCTTATTATTTGCCAAACAGTCTACCTTGTGGTTTTCTCCCCTCGAGATATGCTGGATGTTAAAATATGTGAAGTGGTCACGTTCCTTTCCGACTTACTAGAGGTACTTCTTCAGTTTTTCTCACTTAGTGGCGAATTGTCCCATGACTTGACCAACCACCACCTACAAGTCGGCCCTTACTCTGACCTCGATAGCTCCTAGCAACCTGGCTACCATCCTTCCTGCTAGTAGTGCCTCGTACTCAACCTCGTTATTGGTGGTTTTGAAACCGAGTTTGATCGCATAGTTAAGCTCTTCTTTGGACTCTGTGATTATGTGCACCCTTACACCACCCCAACAGGACAAGCCGTTGACCTGTCAGGGCTTGCCTTGGGGTGCAATGGCTATCTCTTGAGGGAAGTTTGAGAACTCGGCCACGAAGTCTGCCAGAACTTGCCCTTTGATTGCTGTTTGAGGGAGGTACTCAATGTCGAACTTACTCAACTCGATTGCCAAATTCATCATCCGGCCAGACACGTCGAGCTTTTGCAGTACTTTCATGAGGGGGACATTGATGAGTACCTTCATCGGGGGAGCCTGGAAATATGGAACTTGCCCTTTGATTGCTGTTCGAGGGAGGTACTCAATGTCAAACTTGCTCAACTCGATTGCCAAATTCATCATCAGGCCAGACACGTCGAGCTTCTGTAGTACTTTCATGAGGGGGACATTGATGAGTACCTTCATCGGGGGAGGCTGGAAATATGGCCTCAATCGTCTTGCGGTGATGACTAATGAATATGCCAACATCTCCATCCGGGGGTACCTAGCCTCGGCTCCTCGAAAGACATGGATCATGTAGTAGATGGGTAGCTGATCTCGCCCTTGCTTCAGACCAGGACGAAAAACATAGCATTCGGGGTCATTGCCAGGTATACAGTCAAGTCTTCCCTCAGGCTAGATTGGCTGAGAAGTGGTGAGTGGGCCAAACACTCCTTTAGTTCACCGAAGGCCTAGTTGCACTCGGTGTCCCACTCTCGTGCCTTCCTGAGAACCTTGAAAAAGGGAAGGCAGAGGTCGGTTGACCTTGCGATAAAGCAGATCAGAGCGGCCACTCTCCCTGCCAACCTCTAGACCTCGTTGATAGTTCACGGTGGCGACATATCCACAATCGCCTTGACATTCTAGGGGTTGGCCTCAATTTCGCGTTCTGAGATCATGAAGCCTAAGAACTTCCCCAACTCGACAGCGTCGGCACACTTAAGCTTGTTGAACTTCATCTTATACTTTCTCAGCACTGTAAAGGCTTCCCGAAGGTCGTCAAGATGATGCTCGGGCTTCCTGCTTTTGACCAAGAGGTCATCCATATAGACTTCCATGTTTTGCCCGATCTGTTTCTCTGAACATCTGGTTGACCAACCATTGGTAAGTTGCATCTGCATTCTTAAGACCGAACGTCATAGCTTTGTAGCAGTAGAGCCCCATGTCGGTGATGAAGGTCATCTTCTTCTCATCGTCCACGTTCACCCTGATCTGGTTGTAACCAGAGTATGCATCCATGAAACTAAGTAGGGGGTGCCCAGCCGTCGAATCCACTATCAGATCTATGCGCGGGAGCGGGAAGCTATCTTTGGGAAAGCCTTGCTCAGGTCAGTGAAGTCTATGCACATCCTCCACTTTCCACTTGCCTTCTTCACTAAGACTACATTGGAAAGCCACACAAGATAGTGGACTTCCCAAATGAACCCCGCAGCTAGGAGCCGGTCCACCTCTTCGGCGATCGTTGCATACATCTCTACACTGAAGCTGTAGCGCTTCTACTTGATTCTCTTTTCCTTGGGATCCACACTTAGGCGATGCTCAATGAAAAATGTGTCGATCCCAGACATTTCTTAGTGACTACAGAAGAACATGCCTCAGTGCTCGACGAGGAGCCACTTCATGGATTGGCTCAGTTGAGGGGCCATCTAGGTTCCTACTTGGACAGTGCGTTTGGGTCTCTACGGATCCACCTTCACTAACTCCGCTTGTGCTAGGGCCTCCTCATCCCTTTCTTCCTCGTCTAGCTTCATCAGGGTTGGAGCTAGAGGTGGGCCTGCATCCTCTCGCAGACCTCGATAGCCTTGGGCTTCAGCTTCTAAGTGTAGCACTCTCTCAGCAGTTACTACTTGTCGCGTATTTCCCCCACCCCCATGGGGGTTGGGAACTTCATCTTCAGGTGATAGGTGAACGTTCTCGCCCTTAGGTGGTTCAAGGTTGGACGTCCCTGGATCACATTATAGGAGGAGGGAGCCTTTACCACGAGAAAATCCACCATGGTAGCCGTCGTTCTTAGGGTCGTTCCCACTAGGATGGACAAGGTGATTTCTCTGATTAGCTTTATCACATCTCCAGTGAAGCCCTTGAGGGGTGTTAGGGTTGGGCGCAAATGATAGGGCGTGATCCTAATCCGAATGAACGCTTCCTAGAATATGATGTCGATCGAGCTGCCGTTGTTGATCAAGACTCTCCATGTCTAGTAGTTGGTGATTTGCACGGTCATGACTAGGGCGTCATCGTGGGGGCGCAACATGCATTGTTCATCCTTTTAGCTGAAGGTTATGCAGGCTCCCTCGAGTGGATCTTTGCACCCGAGGCTGCCCTGTAAGTGGTGAACACTTCCTTGTATCTGGCCTTCCTGGCATGGGCCCTCCTTGCCGACGAGGTTGGCGCTCCTCCGGCTTATCCCTTGCTATCGTGAGAATTTCACCCACTGGGCGGCCTCATCTGGTCGAGCTTCTTCAATGCGAGCTAGCCCTGGGCCGCCCTCCAATCCTTCTTCTTACTGGACTTTCACTTCTGCGTGGTTGTGCGTAATCCTTAGTTCGTTGGCCATGCCTCTCGTCACCTTGCTGGTCCAGCAGGGCCTCCAACTCCTCCATCTTTCACTTTCTGGTGAAGCAATCCTCCGTTCGGTGGCTGTCGGTTTTGTGATAGGTGCAAAACTTAGTGTGGGTTGTGCCCTGTTGCTGCTCGCTTGGCGGGCTTGGATCTCTATCGGCCTCCTCTATTAGGCTAGAGTGGGTACGGGGGCCGACCAGCCGACGCGTGGGCTGTTCCTCTGCGTGTTTGGCCTCACGTGTCTTCTTCTTATTACCTTCTCGACTCGTCCTGCTTCCCTGGCCAGCCGCTTTCTTGTATGCCCTCTCCAACTTGATCTTTCGGGGAGCCGTCAGCGCCCCAAGAGTATCTTCGGCGTTGATAAAACTGTCGGTTTAGTCCATGAATTCTCTCAAGTAAGTCGAGGTCTTCCGTGTGATCTCTGTCATGAAGGGGTTGCAAGGCCAGATTCTCCCTAATAGTGCTGCCAAGGTGATTTTTTCATCTTGGTTGTCTATCCTCATATGCTCCCTGTTGAACCGGGAGAGGTAAGACTTTAGGCTTTCATCGTCTCTTTGTTTCATTGTCAGGAGGTAGGCTGCAGGTTGCCTCCTCTTCCGACTGGCCCGAAATTGAGTTAGGAAGAGTCGGGCCAGCTCGGCAAACCTGTCGACCGCCCTAGGTGGCAAGGAGCCAAACCATGCTCTTGCTGTTCCCCCTTAGAGTGAGAGGGAATGACCCGCATGTAACCTCTCCCGGGAATCCGTGCAGGGTCATGTGGGCCTTGAACGTTTCCAGATGCTCTAATTGGTCCTTTGACCCATCATACGCGTCTATCTTGAGGACTTTAAACCTCAGTGGGAGAGGGACTGCCATGACTTCTGAGTTGTATTGTAGCTTCGTGCTAGTGAGTAGTTGGTCCTCCAAGGATGTCGTGCTTAGCTGTTTGACCATTTCTGAGTACTTGTCCTCGAGCTTTTGGAGCTCGAGGCACATTCTGCATTGTTCTTCAGCAGCTGCTACATCGGGGGGTCGACGGGACTTAGAGTGGTGGTTCTACTAGTCTCCCTCTGGTTCTCCGCCGGCCCTTCGCAAGGAGATATTTTCCTGGCGAAGAGCCGCCACTTCCTCCATAAGTCTCTGTATCACTTCAGTTTGCTTGTTGATTCTTCCTTCCATCACTTCAGGTTGTTTTTCTTCACATTGCGAGGCTTGAGAGCGCGTCGTTGCTGGCATACAATAGGAAATAAAATCCCATAGATGGCATTGTTGATGTCGTGTTTTGCGGCCTGGGCAACTCTGTTGAGCTCAAGCCTGGTTCCTACTAAGATGGAGAATGGGGGGCTTCGGGATCATGGTACCTTCGACGCTCAAGTTAGTGCAAGGTATGAGGTGAAGAAAGAAAGTGAGAGCTTAGAGCTTAGAGTGTAGAAGTATTCAAGAGTGTGAGTAACCCCCTTCTCGGCGTAGAGATGGGGTATTTATACCTAGTGGAGGTGAGCCCCGAGGTGATGGGGACTGGTATGCGGCTCTGTACTGCGATCAGGTGTCCCTACCAACTTCCTGCCTCCCTGCAGACCTGCCAGGCCTAACCATGGTTGTCACTGGCACCTAGGGGGTATGCTGTAGTGTGCCAACCCCGAGACACATTGAATGCAGCGTGGCCCTTGCCATGGCATGCCCGCTCTTGTTCTATTAAATGCGGCGTGGTCTTGGAAAGGCACGTTCATCATCCTGCGCTGTCCAAACAGTTGTGCTAGGGACAGGGGTGTCCCTGACGGTCAGCCAGTTATGGTGTCAGGCAGTCCTGCACACCTCCCATCTTTTTGTCAGTGTATCCTGCCCTGTGTCCCTCTTCTTGGGCCTCCTTGGCTGACCCGACCCTGTCTAGGCCTTATATGTGGGCTTGGGCCTGGGCCATATCACAGGCGTGGCCCATAGGAGATTTCTCCCCTCACAGTGCTTGTAAAGAAGTCGAACGGCTAATGGAGAATGTGCTTCACTGACCTCAACAAAGCCTGCCCGAAAGACATCTTCCCACTTTCTTGCATCAACCTGATTGTCGACTCCATGGCGAGTCACCGTATGCTCAGCTTCATGGATTCCTTCTCTAGGTATAACCAAATCTGTATGAACCCCAAGGATGAAAAGAAGACTTCATTCATCATTAACAGAGGCTTGTATTGTTACATGGTGATGTCTTTTGAGCTTAAGAACACGGGAGCCACCTACCAGAGGCTGGTCAATCGTTTATTCAAAAATCAAATAGGAAGGAACATTAAAGTCTACGTGGACAACCTGCTGGTTAAGATTGGGACCATGGGACAGCACCTGAATGATTTAAGGGAGACTTTCGCGATACTACTACAGTACCAAATGAAGCTAAACCGCAAAATGCATTTTCAGTTCCGAATCAGGAAAGTTCTTTGGATTCAAGGTGTCTGAACAGGGAAACAAAGCCAACCTTGAGAAGGTAAAGGCCATCCTCAGCATGGTCCCACCCCGAAACATACATGAGGTACAAAGGCTGGTTGGGCGAGTGGCAGCTCTCAACAGGTTCGTGTGAAGATCCACCGACAAATCTCTACCTTTCTTCAAAGTCCTACGGAAAGCACAGGATGGGATGGTGAGTGTGACCTGGTGTTTGAAGCCCTCAAGAAGTACCTCATGAGCCCACCACTCCTCAGCCAATCCCGGTGTGGGGAAACATTGACCATGTACATGGCGGTCTCCCCCCAAGACACTTCCTTAGCATTAGTGCGCGAGGAGAATGGGGTCCAAAGGCCGATCTACTACACCAGCCAGGTGTATCGGGGGGGGGGGGGGGGTGAAGCTAGGTACCCTCGTGTAGAACAACTGGCCTTTGCATTGGTAGTAACCATGTGCAAGCTGCGCCTGTACTTTCAACCTCACCCAGTAAGGGTCCTCAGAGAAATCCCCCTAAAAAGGGTACTACAACGACCGGACGCCTCAAGCCGGCTCATGAACTTGGCAGTGGAGTTGAGCGAATTCGACATCGACTACACATCGGTGTTCCAAACCATCAAACATCGCTTAGTTTATCAATTTCCCGATAGAGAACGATGATGCACCTCTCGTGAAGCCCTAGCAAGTATTTGTTGATGGCTCATCTTGTTGGGCTGGAGGGGGAGAGGAGTACAATTATGCCATCAAACTGGCATTCAAAATGATGAATAACGAGGTGAAGTATGAAGTGCTGCTTTCGGGGCTAATGGTGGCCAGGTCTCTAGGCACCATCGAAATCGAAGTACGGGCTGATTCTCAGGTAGTGGTCAATCAAGTGCATGGGGAGTTTGCTGTAAAAAGAAAAAAGTTGAAAAAATACTTAGCACTAGTAGAGGCCGAGCGCCCCCATTTTAAGTATTTTCAGATTCAGCAAGTGTCGAGGGTAGAAAATCAGAAACCGGACAAGCTGGCATGCGCGGTATCCAGACAGGACTCCCTTGTGCCAGAGTAGACAGTGATCCGAACCATGGAAGTACCTGCTGTAGGGATCGAGGTAATGGAAATACTGCTCGGAGTCCAGCTTGGGCGAAGGACATACTCAGTTATTTGGAAACCAATTAGGTGTTAGAGGATAGATAGGACGCCAGGAAAATTAGAAATAGAGCAGCGCGCTACATTTTAATCGAGGGATTCTATATTAGAGGGGCCACTCAGCGCCTTTCTTGAGGTGCATCTCCTAAGAAGAAGTGCAATATGTGTTGGCAGAAATACACAAGGAGATTTGTAGAAATCACTCAGGAGGAAATGTGCTGGCCGGGAAGGTAATGAGAGCGGGGTACTACTGGCCTTTGGCCTTGCGGGATGCCAAGGAATATGCGTGGAAATGTCAGAAGTGCCAAAAATATGCCAGGGTGCCCCATTGCCCACTGGAAGAGCTGACCTCGATCACGTCGCCTTGGCCTTTCGTCCAATGGGAAATTGACTTGGTTGGCCTGCTTTTCCTGGGCAAATGAGTAAAGTTTGTGTTGGTGGCTGTGGACTACTTCACCAAGTGGGTCGAGGTTGAGGCCTTAGCAACCATCATGGCGAACAACATCACACGGTTCCTATGGAGGACGATAGTTTGTAGGTTTGGCATCCTACGTACCATCATATCGGATAACGGGAGACAATTCGACTCCGACCACTACCACAATTGGTACTGCGAATTGGGGATCGAGTTCCGATACTCATCCTTAGGACACCCCCAGTCTAACGGGCAAGTTGATGGGAATGCTCAAGAAGCGACTCGACGACAGGAAGGGGGCATGGGCATAAGAACTCCCCGCCGCCCTATGGGCGCCACAGTGAAAATGCCATTTGGAGAAACTCCCCTCTCTCTTGTGGGCCTATGGGGTCACAGTGAAAACGCCGATTTGAGAAACTCCTTTTACCCTCATTTACGGCCACGAGGCGATGCCGCCAGTAGAGATCAAAATCCCCACGTACAGAGTTCAGCACTTCGAGCAAGAATCCAACGATAGGAGACTAGAGGAACAACTAGATTTGTTGGAAATATTCAGACTAGAAGTCGAAATAAAAACCACGACCAACAAAAGAAGGGTCAAGAGATGCTTCAACAAGTGTGTGCACCCGAGAACGTTCAAGGTTGTGGATCTCGTACTCGAAGAGGCAGCGGGACAAAGGAAAGCTTTGCCCCCGATGGGAGGGCCCCTACGTGGTCACTGCCACAAATTTTCGAGGCTATTGTCTCCGAAAATCTCAAGGGAACGAGCTGTCGCATCCCTGGAATGCCGAACATCTACGGAAATTCTATTGCTAAGCTAATTCATTGTCATAAATTTATATATTTCCATGCACACGTTAGAGGCCCTAATGAAAGAAGTGTTGTATTTCAATGGAAAATTTCAGGAACATAACGTAAACCCACCAACAAACTCTCCACTAACAAAATCAACTTAGTCTCCATCTGCAAAGTCAACTCCGTCATGTGATCTACATCGGAAAAATTAACAAAATCTCCATCAACAACTTACATCCTCGTGAGGCGAAAGGGCCGAGTGCAAAGCCTAAGGCTGCTCTGCCCCTCTCATAGAGGAGTGCGGGTCGGCCCTTGGCTAAGCGAAAATAAAAAGTTCCTAGTTAAGCGTAAAAAGGCGGGAGCGAGTCCAGTAATAGACTGCCCGAATGACTTACCTCCCTGCGAGATATCATAGGGAAATGTAGGCCTAAAGGTTGCTTTGTCCCTTCCGTAATGGAGAGCAGGATCAGCCCCACGGCTACTCGAATGAGTTACCCCAACCTCTACTGCGACAAAGTGTGGGATCAGCACCAACCTGACCTAAACTTACCCTTCCTTGCGATGTCAATGGGCGGGAGCGGGTCCAGTCCTAAATTGCCAGAACAACTTACCTCCCCATGAAGGATGATAGGTGAGCAGGTAGCTCAACCTCCTAGTCCGGGAAAGCAGGACCAGCTTCCCCAGCGGTGGTCCAAATAACTTACCCCGACCCCTATCACGGCAAAGGAACGGACTAGCAACATCATTGTCCGAATTACCTCTCCACCCCTCGTGGGGCATTAGAGGGAAAGGTAGGCCTAAAGGTTGCTTATCCCTCCCGCAGCAAAATGAGGGTCAGTCCTTAGCTACCTGAAGAGAAGTTTTACCTTCCTTGTAAGCGTCAACGAGAGGGAGCGGGTTTAGAAACAGATTGCCCGAACGACTTACCTCCCTGTTGGATACCACAGGGAAAGGTAGACCTAAAGGTTGCCTTATCCCTCCTGCAGTGAAGAGCAGGATCAGCTTCAAAGCTACCCGAATAACTTACCTCGGCCCACTACAACGAAGTGTGGGATCAGTGCCAGCCTGATCCAAACTTATCATTTCCGCAAACTCGAGCGAGAACCTGGCTTTTGAGGCCATGATAGTTTGGAGGGAGAACTAGCTTGGTCTGCAAGTCGTCATGGGAACAATATGTGGGAGGGCTAGGATTATCAAAGCAATGACCGTCTCATGGAAAATTCGAGAAAGAAATGGATGGGGACATGGCTCGTCCCTAGGCAAACTCGATAGAGGACCTAGCCTATGAGGCCATGATTGTCTTGAGGCAAACTCGAGGAAGGACCGAGTTGACCCGCAAGTTGCCCTAAAGAAAACTCGATGGAGGACTAGGATTGTTGAAGCCGCGATCATCATAAGGCAAATTCTGGCGAGGAACTTAGCTGTCGAGGCCAGGATTGTCCAGAGGCAAACTCAAGAGAGGATAGAGCAGGACCACGATCATCCCTAGGAAAACTCAAGTGAGTATCAGATGCACAACAATTCACCCTGAGTGAAACTTGAGGGAGGACCGGCAAACTTGTCGTGGGCATGCCATGGCAAACTTGTCGAGGGATCCAACAAGTTCATGGTTATCTCGAGAGAAACTCAACGGAGCACAAAGATGCACCACAATTCATTTGAGGCAAACTCGAGGGGAGCTGCTTAGGTCGTTATCAGCCCGAGGCAAACTTGAGGGATGACCGAGCTGGGCCCTAAGTCGCCACAAGGGTAACTCGAGAGAGGACGAGATGTCAAGGGAGAGTCTATCGAGGTTGTGGGTCGTCCTTTGGCAAACTTGTCTGATAGACTGGGCAAGTGGGGTCGTCCAAAGCAAACTCAGCAAAGGATCGGGTTTGTCCAACACAAACCTAATGGAGGATTCAAGTTACTTATGCGATCTTTCCAAGCCAAGCTCGGGGGAGGATCATAAGAGGCCTTCCCTCAAGTTTGCCTAGGAGCGACTTGCAGCCTAGCTCAGTCCTCTCTTAAGATGATGGGGCCTCACCGAAGATCCTTCCTCGAGTTTGCCTCAAGCTGATTGCGGCTTTAGCAACCCTACTCCCTCATGTTTGCCATGGGACCACTTGCAACCCATCCTAGTCCTCCCTCGAGTTTGCCATGTTGTCAACCCACGACGTCGCCTGATTCCCCCTTAAGTTTCCCCTCGGCATGACTCGCGGCCAAGCTAGGTCCTCCTTTGAGTTTACCTAGGGATGATTACGGACTCGGCAACCGTAGTCCTCCTTTGAGTTTGCCTCAAGATGATTCACGACCTAGCATAATTCTCCCTCGAGTTTGCCTCAGAAAGATCTGCAGTCTTACCTGATCCTCCCTCGAATTTGCTTCAAGGGTGACTTGCATACTGCTCGGTCTAGTTTCCCTTAGGGTGGCTTACAACACATCCCGATCCTCCCTCGAGTTTTCCAAGGGACGACATGCATCCTCGCTTGTTCCTCCCTTAAGTTTAACTTAGGACTATCTACGACCATGTCTGTTTCTCCCTCAAGTTTTCCTAAAGACAATTGCATCCCAGTGACCCATGACCTCATCAGCCCTAATCCCCTTTGTTTTTGCCTCTGGGTGTATTACGGCCCAATCGGTCCTCCCATGTATATGAACCTCACAACGATCATAACCTCAGCAACTCTAGTCCCCTATTGAGTTTAACTCGGGGTGATTTGCAACGCTTCCCGAAGCTCTCTAGAGTTTTCCTCGGGACAACCTATGGCATTGCTTAATCCTCCCTTGAGTTTGCCTCGAGACGATTGGGGCCTCAGCAGCCCTAGTCCCCCATAAAACTTTACCTCAGGGTGACTTGCGGCACAGTCTGGTCCTCCCTCAAGTTTGCCTGGGGATGACCCGTGATGTCACCCAATCCTAAGTGTCCCTTAAGACTCCCACTTGGCAGCCCTAGTCCCTAGTTGAGCTTGCGTCAGTGCCCAACCCAATCCTCCCACGAGTTTCTTCAAGACGACAAGCAGTCTTGCTCAATCCTCCTTCTAGTGTCCCTAGAGAAGATCGCGACCTCAATAGCCCTAGTCCGCCCTTGAGCATGGTTCGAGGCCCACTCCAATGCTCCCTCGAGTTTGCATCAGGATTACCAATGGTCTTGCCCTAAGCTCTCTCCTGAGTCTCGCTCGGGAGAGCAAGAGCGAGAGGTAGGGAGAGGGAGAGACAAGGGAGCAAAAGAGAGAGTGAGGGAGGAAAGAGAGAGAGATGGAGGGAGGTAAAGAGGGAAGGGAGAGTGAGTAGGAAAGAGAGTCCTAGGAGGGGCAGAGAGATATAAAGAGGGAAATAGAGAAGGAGAGAGGGGCAGGGAGTGGAAGAGAGAGAGAGAGACAGGAGCATGAGAGACAAGATAGATGGAGAGAGGAAAGGAAGGGGAGCAAGAGAGAAAAGAGAAATAGAGAGGGAAAAAGGTTGGGAGGGAGGGAGGGGAGGGAGTGGAAGAGAGTGAGACAAGGAAAGAGAGAGAGAGGAGGGAGGAAGAGAGAGATGCTCTTATGAAATGTCAAGATCACGTTAGGTGTCTATCCTTGTAATTCTTTTCGTGAAAATTTTATGAGAATTGGAATCTAAATTGTAAATTTAAAATCTAACACAAGAACTGAAAATGACAAACGGGAACTAGAAATGGAAAACAACTCGTTACATGAACGATTTCCTATAAAAATAAAAATGAATTATACAGACAAGCTTAATCGAGATAGTAAAGATCCTTCATCCAAAAATTTGCATAGTTCAAAAGACATCAACATAGAATGACAGATGGGACAAATATCCTGGTAAAGATCAAAATATACAACAAACTTCTATCTAATATTCCTAAATGAAGTGCAATTGTAATTGTTATCTTTCAAAAAATTGGACACCTAAGAGTCACTTTTGAACCATCATCATCATCATCATCTACAAAACTTTTACATTATTGCACTAAAATCTTACGGAAAAATAATGCTGAATACCTGTTCAATGACGGTAGCCGAATGTCTTTAATATATTGTTGATGGCTTCTTAAACACGTATGAGCGAGGTATGTGGTCAGCATCATGATCATCCATATACAAGATTTGTATGACCTGAATAAAGAAACAAATTTTAAAATAGACAGTGGCAATTATCTTTGTTATTTATTTATTTATTGTTTTGAAGAATAGAATTTCTATCGGTGAAGCAGTTGTAGAGGGATTCCATGGTATAATATCCCTCAGATTCCTCTCTACAGTTGTGTTGCAGCATTTGGTATTTAATTTGCCAAGAAAAGCTAATAAAAAGCTACACAGAAAATAAATCAAACAACAAATGGGTAACTAAAGTACATTTTACTTCCTGATGTTTTCTAATGTGTCAGAGCCAAGTTCGGCTAGGGAACACTTCAACGAGAATTGACATCGATGATTTTGGCTGTCCTTATTGAACTTTAAGGATTTGAGAGTCATGGCAGACCAAGTAAAATGTTCCAAAGATCAAAGACACTGAATCTTTGTTTTGTTTGAAATACGACCCAATTCGCAACCCCGTAGAAATACAATAATTTTTTGGTTCACGTCAAAAACTAGAATTGAGAAACGAAAAAGGATGACAGCAATATGTATCACATCAAAAACTGCAATATTGGGAATCAAAAGGTTAAAGCGCATTAAGAAACTTAAGAAATCTCAAAGAATCCATGGTGGGAATCCAAGAATGCAATACCTAGATCAAAAACAAATTAGACAAGAGGAGAAAACGAAAACCTCAAAACGAACGATCTGATAATACGCTTCCTCTCTCGTTCTTTACACCTTCCGGTGAGTCCCATTGCCCTGCCTTCTCCAACTTTTTGTACGCTTACATTGTTGCAAGTACACCCGCATTCTCTCTCTCTCTCTCTCTCTCACAAACGGGCTGACGGGTTATGAGACAAATTACAATGTATGTAATCAATATATAGACCTTGGGGAGAGTAGGTCGGTGACTGCAACGGCTACTTTTCCCTTTTTTTTTTGTTTTATTTTAAAATTTAAATCCGACGATACGGTGCCAGTTCCCTCAATCAAATGGGCTTAAGGCTCTGGTTCTGATCGTTGGATTAATATCAAATCATATTGGTGCCAGTTCCATTCGTTATATGTTTTATTTAAGACATCCTACCCTGCGTTCTCTTCATGTTGCTGACAACTTACAACACCTCGCTACGTGATCATACAAGTTTATTCGGCAAAAAGTGATCATTTGATGCGCACAAAGGGCTGTAGAAGCTTTCTGCTGATTGCTGTTGGAGGTCTTGGAGCTTGGGATAAGCCTTTGGATTCTGGAGAAAAAGATGACTGGGTATCAAATTGATGGATAGAATTCCAGAGGATGCATGAATTGGTTGCTCTGGCATTGTTTGTAATGGGGTGTTTTATGTTTACTCAGAGACTGATAAACTTGCGGATATGACGTATAAATGTTAGTGGATTGGTGTCCAAATGACTCCATTCCCATCCCATGTTCAAGAGTACCACCCAAGGCTTTTATCTTGTAGTGGGCGGTTGGTCATGCTTTCTATCTCCTGGTGTGAAGGAGGGGGTCAAATAGGCCTGAGAAACAAGGCTATTAGGACTGGAATGCTGCATTTGATGGGCACAGAATAATGATATTTGGGGTGGTTGAAATGTTTAGAATATTTGGTCGGATCTTAGATTTCTTGATTGTATGTATGTGAGTAATGAATTTGATGCTTCTTCATGCACGTCGACCTATGAAGTCCATCGCAAACTGCAACTCATGCAGAAAATGAAAGCCACCCCTTCTCACTAATGCAATCATTTTGAGCAGACATTCAAAGGCCTGCATGCAGCCACCTTGATATTAGGCCCCAAAACATCACTCAAATCACAGAAACATTAGCTGGTACGTATGTCTGAAAATATCTCGACTCTCAAACATAGTTACCATAACATATATTGAACACAAGATCACCGAAGACAAAGGATCGAATTCAAAGGAACATAATAAAAACATCCATAATAATTTTGCATCATATAATATATATATATATATATATATATATATATATATATATATAACACATAAAGTACAATTCTAATTAATGAGACCAGAGAAAGGATCCCATGGCGAACTTTCTCTTCTGTTCAACATCCCCAACGATCGGTAGCCCATATTCTTTAAGCAAGCAATCCAGATTCCACTCCGGCATGGTCTCGTAATCGGCTTTGGTGTATCTTGGGTAGTGCAACTGCCCCAAACCCGGAACGTCCCAGACTTACTACCTGTCTGGAACTTATACCAACACAACTAAAATGAAACTCAAATCTTTAATAACAAAACTCAATGAAAGAGTTCTCTTTAATAACAACTCCACTCAGTCATCACTGCAGTTAAAATAAACTAAGGAGTCCGTAATCTCTCGGTAATCATCCTCAACCAAAGTTTCATACTGAAACAGATATTAATAAAGCTCAAAAACATTAGTCTAAGTAGAAGTCCTTCTTCCAACAATCCTCAGTAAACAATCAGAAATCTACTCCATAATTTGGACTCTCCACTTTCTGAAACCCAAGATATTAATAAAGTTATCGACAACTCAGTAAGCAGAAATCAGATGCTAGCGTGTAAGATGAGCATTTACAAAGTAGAAAGAAAAAATATTTTCCAGAGTTAACACATTCAGAAATTTAAAAGGTCCTCATTTGGACTCTCCAATCATCTGAAAATTTATGAAGATAGGGGGTGAGTTGATCGACAACTCATCCAAACAGAGAAATCATAGAGCTGTTTCGTGTAAACATAGCATTTACAAAGTAGAACATGCAGAGACAAAATATTTTCCAGAGTTAACATGCAGAACAGAACATATTTTCAAAAGTAACAGAGCGAGGTTTTAAGACAAGTAAAACCTTTAGTGCTTTGGCATAACATAAACTGAGTATCATCATCAATCCAAACAGAGCATCAAACAGAGCAGAGACCATGTTTCACCCCCGTGGTAGGGTTGTGCTAACCCCGGTGGCCAAAAGGCAGAGACAGAGGTGAAATCTTTCCTTTATTCTTCTCGGAGCCCCGAGTGTGCACACAGGAAAAGACCACAAATAAAATAATTTGTTTCCAAAGTGGGTGCACTCAGAGACAGAGAAGTTGGTACCAACCCAAACAGAGCAGAAAATAACAGAGCAGAGCAGAGTATAGCAGAGACGGAGTCAGATATCGAAAAACCAGTACACCATGCCAAAGTTTTCAGATGTAATATATCAAAATAATACAAAGTACCAAAACAGATTCAAAACAGTTTAACACGCTGTACACAAAAGCCAGAACAAATAAATGCACACTTTTCAGTTCTCAAATATCGCTCGTTTTCCATTTCAGAAATCACATGACAGAATTTCCAGCTCATGTCTACACAATGCATGTCAGAATATATTTTCTTTTTTTTCACACAGATTTCATGAATAATACAGATAAAAGACCGAGGTTGATCTTTGTTTTCACAAGTTCCCAACACAACACAAATTATGCAAGTTTTCATAAAATCAACCTCAGTCTTATTAACTTGTATAAAACCCAGCATAGGAACCCCGCTACCTCACTCCTGCAGCGCAAAATCTATTTGACAATGTCTCTATCCGTTTCTTCACCTATTCATAAAAATAATATAAACAAATATTAAAGTCCAACAACACAAAATTGGTCTTAGACAACTCCAGATCCAAACTCTAGATCATAATTCAGAAAGTTTAATCAAACTCCAACAGCCAAATAACAATCCGGACAGCCCTCACTTCGACCCAAAATATTTTATACCAATCTCAGTATTGTCCAATACAAGCATCAAGACCAATGCCAATTCAAATTCCAATAACTCACACTTATTCCAACAGTTCGCAGTCCCAACAATTACTAACAATTTAACCAACACTAAACAAAGCACACTTATACCCATTCACAACTCCATAACAGAAAAATATAAACTAATACCTCCAAAAATTAAACTGCACTCAACAAAGAAAATTAATTCCCCTCTAAATATTCTCTAAACCATAAATCCAACCGACCCCCCCTTACTTCTCGGACTCAGTCCGGCACAATCAACAAATTCACAGTAAATATGAATTAGTGCAGAAATACTTTTAAATCTCAAAAGTTCTTTGGGAAAAATACTTACAATGCAATATAATAATTTCCGGAGGATCACGGAGTTGAAAAATGCGACGTCTGAGCAACACCACAGTGTAAAATACACTGTGGCCGTGGGTCACAGATACCCACTTTTCCACGAAGACAAACGAAGACCCAAAAATGGTAGGGTAGGGCCTAGAGAGGTCGGTGAAGCCAATGGTGGTGGTGGTTTGCCGTGGGTGGCGGCGCAAGGGGCGGTTTTAGGCCAAAAATGTGCAAATCGGAAATGGACTTGGTGGGGCTTCACCGGTGACGGATCGGAGCTGGGGTTGGGTCCAATGGGTTGCCAAGATGTCGGGGATGAAGTGGTAGGAAGATGGTGGCCGGAGGTGGCGCGACGGCGGCGCAGCGGCGCAAGGAATGCCGCGGCTTCGTGTGGTGCGTGGAGGCTAACGGCGGCGCGGCTGTGGCTGGAAATCGGAGGGGGAGGTCGCCGGCCGGTGGGGAGCACGATGGGGTGGGCGGTGTCGCGCACGGCGGCGCGACGGCGGCGGGCTGGGTGAGGAACGGTTGCACGGCGTGAGAGAGAGAGAGAGAGAGAGAGACGGCGCGCGGGAGGAGAGGAGAAAAAGAAAAGAAAAGAAAAGAGGAAAGAGAAAAATGTAGGGAAAGAAATGAGGTCCAATCCTCATATCTTGGGTCACACAAATGATCCAACGGAAACGATTTTAAAACAGCAAGTAAAATAAAATAATTCAAACGTAATGATTAAAATGAAAATAAATAATTAAACCCCACAACAAGTTAATTTAATTCGAGAAGAAATTTAAACACATAACAATAATTAATTTAAAGAAGGCACTTTAAAAATAATTTTCGTAAACTAAAAATCATAAAAATAACACAACTAAAAATCCAACAATTTTAAAACAAGAGAATAAATTTTTTAAATTAATAACAAATAATCTTTCAATTAAAAAAAACACTAAAATACGGGGTGTTACATCCTTCCCCCCTTTAAAAAATTTCGTCCTCGAAATTTGTAAGGTCAAACGTGACACTAATGCAGGATAGAAGATACAACCTAAAAACACGCTCGAAAGGATTATACCATCAACAACTCCCAACAAGTATGAGTAATGTTCTCTCAAGTCTATTTCCATTTGCAATTCCATCATACTCATATTAGTCTCCCAGTGACACATCACATCCAGTATTCTTAGGGTGGCTATGCTATCCAAAATCTCATCTTTCCACAAGAGCCTTAATACAACATCCAAGGAATTCCAATGATTATTATTATTATCGTAACACGATCTGCGCTAACCTCAATCGACTCCTATGTTAAAACTCACAAACCTTCATTGTATTCTACAAGTTGGTAACTTTAGCTACTTCCAAAGTTAACCATCAATAAACATTTCCATCATCCAGACCTATTCCCTCAAAATCAACAAGAATTATATCCTAATTCCGCACCACCAATAGTTTAATCTCTAATTACAAGTATCATTATCAAATTCTCAAATCACCACTAATTTCTTAAGATCAACACAAAGTTTGAATCCTTAATTATAACCAAAATATCGCGCTCCTGCTGCGCACTCTGATAATTTGCCACATGCATAAAATTTATGTCCTCATAAAGCAATACCATCGAGTACAAGGTGGCTCCATACCTACTGATCAGAAAACTCTTATGACATTTGGTAGAAAATTCTTGACCTCTAAAACCATACACTATTACACACTTTCCTCAAATTCATCAAGAATTCATTCTTAAATCTGCACCAACTATTATCCTTGAATCTGCCATGGATCAATCCTAAAACCTGCCACTAAAACCTCGAACTAATAACAGTCATTATCCAAACTAGACCAACACCTTCAATTCTAAAAAAAAAATCCCCTTGAAATTTCCTATATCAATAACTCAACTTCGATCAACCCCATAATAATGGTCACATACTAACCAGTCTCCAAAATAAATCAAGCTAGCACACTAAGCCTGCATAATTAAGAACTTAAATCTTATTTCAATTCGATCCTTCAAATCTGTAATTCTAAAACCTTAAATTATACCAGAATCATTTTTCGAAATCTGTAAGATCAATGAACTTATATCCAATAATAAAACAATCGACTCTCGAAGCTTTCAAAATCTAAAACATTAAATGATAACAATCATTTCCTAAAGTCTGCAACACCTTAAACTTTTGGTGAAATTTCCGTAAGTCTATCATTAAAGTTTGTTGAACTTACAATCTTCTATTCTAAAGCCCCGTGTCATACATCCATGAAATCGAAAACCTCAAATATCTTACTCCCCGAATAGATCACTGCCGTTCCTTTCAAACCTTGATATTATAAAAGCACACCAAGTCGATAAAAGTTCAAGCTTACTCTGCTAAAAAATAATAATAGCGTTCTCAGTCGTACCATCTTCCTGCTATACTTAATCCTTAACCCGTTTTTCAGCTTCGAACGAAACGAACAAAATAAAATAAACTTAATAAATTAAATAACATAATTTCAATTCCAATAAAATCAAATCAAACAAAACCGAATAAATTCAATTTAAATAAAAAAATAATAATTTCTAAATAAACCTTTAAACTTCTCTGGTACTGCACACATGGTTTTACCCATTCTTAGCCATATCTTCAACCAACTCGTACAGTCATTTCTATCATGTCATATTGTAAACCCAACATCGCTCTAAACTCCAGTACATCTTTAGAATCCCAAACTTAAATATCCACAAGATAATCCTTAAATTCCTCAAGTTCCTACACTGAAATCTTTACATCCTATGAACCCACAGAAATCTAAACCTCCAAGGTTTATAGTATGCAGAATTCAAACCTCTCTCTGATACCAAATGTAACGCCCCAAACCCGGATGGTCTGGAGACTTACTACCTGTCTCTAAAGAACTTATAATCCAACACAACTAAAATGAAACTCAAATCTTTAATAACAAAACTCAATATCAAGAGTTCTAAATAACCACCTTGACAACTCCACAAAGTCATTACTGCAGCTAAAATAAACTAAGGAGTCTGTAATCTCTCGGTAATCATAACAACTCAACCAATAATTTCATACCTCTTTCTGAAACCCAAGATATTAATAAAGCTCAAAAACATTAAAACTAAGAACATCAGAAGTCCTTCTTCCAACAACATCTCCTCAGTTTAAACACATTCAGAAATCTACTCCAGGTCCTCATTTGGACTCTCCACATCATCTGAAAAATATTATGAAGATAGGGGGTGAGTTATCGACAACTCAGTAAGCAGAAATCATATGCTAGCGTGTAAACATGAGCATTTACAAAGTAGAACATGCAGAACAAAATATTTTCCAGAGTTAACATGCAGAACAGAACATATTTTCAAAAGTAACAGAGCGATGGTTTTAAGACAAGTAAAACCTTTAGTGCTTTGGCATAACATAAACTGAGTATCATCATCAGATCCAAACAGAGCATCAAACAGAGCAGAGACCATGTTTCACCCCCGTGGTAGGGTTGTGCTAACCCCGGTGGCCAAACCAGGCAGAGACAGAGGTGAAATCTTTCCTTTATTCTTCTCGGAGCCCCGAGTGTGCACACAGGAAAAGACCACAAATAAACCACTTTGTTTCCAAAGTGGGTGCACTCAGAGACAGAGAAGTTGGTACCAACCCAAACAGAGCAGAGCATAACAGAGCAGAGCAGAGCAGAGCAGAGACGGAGTCAGATACGAAAAACCAGTACACCATGCCAAAGTTTTCAGATGTTGTATCAAAATAATACAAAGTACCAAAACAGATTCAGAACAGTTTACACACGCTGTACACAAAAGCCAGAACAAATAAATGCACAACTTTTCATATTCTCAATATCGCTCGTTTTCAGATTTCAGAAATCACATGACAGAATTTAGCTCATGTCTACACAATGCATGTCAGAATATATTTTCTTTTTTTTCACACAGATTTCATGAATAATGCAGATAAGAGACCGAGGTTGATCTTTGTTTTCACAAGTTCCCAACACAACACAAATTATGCAAGTTTTCATAAAATCAACCTCAGTCTTATTAACTTGTATAAAACCCAGCATAGGAACCCCGCTTACCTGACTCCTGCAGCGCATTATCTATGACTTGAAAACAGTCTCTATCCGTCTCTTCACCTATTCATAAAAATAATATAAACTAAATATTAAAGTCCAACAACACAAAATTGGTTTTAGACAACTCCAGATCCAAACTCTAGATCATAATTCAGAAAGTTTAATCAAACTCCAACAGCCAAATAACAATCCGGACAGCCCTCACTTCGACCCAAAATA
The DNA here is from genome assembly GCA_961763995.1 of Juglans cinerea. Lineage (NCBI taxonomy): Eukaryota > Viridiplantae > Streptophyta > Magnoliopsida > Fagales > Juglandaceae > Juglans > Juglans cinerea. The sequence continues at coordinate 36,580,712 of CAUIVZ010000001.1, read as the reverse complement.
TTTTATACCAATCTCAGTATTGTCCAATACAAGCATCAAGACCAATGCCAATTCAAATTCCAATAACTCACACTTATTCCAACAGTTCGCAGTCCCAACAATTACTAACAATTTAACCAACACTAAACAAAGCACACTTATACCCATTCACAACTCCATAACAGAAAAATATAAACTAATACCTCCAAAAATTAAACTGCACTCAACAAAGAAAATTAATTCCCCTCTAAATATTCTCTAAACCATAAATCCAACCGACCCCCCCTTACTTCTCGGACTCAGTCCGGCACAATCAACAAATTCACAGTAAATATGAATTAGTGCAGAAATACTTTTAAATCTCAAAAGTTCTTTGGGAAAAATACTTACAATGCAATATAATAATTTCCGGAGGATCACGGAGTTGAAAAATGCGACGTCTGAGCAACACCACAGTGTAAAATACACTGTGGCCGTGGGTCACAGATACCCACTTTTCCACGAAGACAAACGAAGACCCAAAAATGGTAGGGTAGGGCCTAGAGAGGTCGGTGAAGCCAATGGTGGTGGTGGTTTGCCGTGGGTGGCGGCGCAAGGGGCGGTTTTAGGCCAAAAATGTGCAAATCGGAAATGGACTTGGTGGGGCTTCACCGGTGACGGATCGGAGCTGGGGTTGGGTCCAATGGGTTGCCAAGATGTCGGGGATGAAGTGGTAGGAAGATGGTGGCCGGAGGTGGCGCGACGGCGGCGCAGCGGCGCAAGGAATGCCGCGGCTTCGTGTGGTGCGTGGAGGCTAACGGCGGCGCGGCTGTGGCTGGAAATCGGAGGGGGAGGTCGCCGGCCGGTGGGGAGCACGATGGGGTGGGCGGTGTCGCGCACGGCGGCGCGACGGCGGCGGGCTGGGTGAGGAACGGTTGCACGGCGTGAGAGAGAGAGAGAGAGAGAGAGAGAGAGACGGCGCGCGGGAGAGGAGAGGAGAAAAAGAAAAGAAAAGAAAAGAGGAAAGAGAAAAATGTAGGGAAAGAAATGAGGTCCAATCCTCATATCTTGGGTCACACAAATGATCCAACGGAAACGATTTTAAAACAGCAAGTAAAATAAAATAATTCAAACGTAATGATTAAAATGAAAATAAATAATTAAACCCCACAACAAGTTAATTTAATTCGAGAAGAAATTTAAACACATAACAATAATTAATTTAAAGAAGGCACTTTAAAAATAATTTTCGTAAACTAAAAATCATAAAAATAACACAACTAAAAATCCAACAATTTTAAAACAAGAGAATAAATTTTTTAAATTAATAACAAATAATCTTTCAATTAAAAAAAACACTAAAATACGGGGTGTTACAGCAACGGCATTTGGAAGTGTCCGCATGGATCCTTCCCTTGCTGTCCATTGGCTCTGCTACCTACGTTTGTCACTGACTCCATTGCCCGGCCCCCAACACCAATGTTTATCAATCCTTTCTTTCTTCTTTACTCTACACTCACTTGTCATGCCCAGTTATGGCAAACTGGTGGTCTATTTATGGGGAAGTCCTTTACCAAAGGTTTTTGGGTTAAAGTGATTACAGTTTTACCACAAAATCAAGTAGATCTAGCCTACAATTTTGTTGCTTTAAGAATCGTAAATAATCGTTCTCTTGATGTTATTATGTTTTATACTTTGTGAAGCATTAGATCCTTTTTTTCTTGAGTATTTAGGCTTCGTTTGGATTCAGAGATGAGTTGAGATGGTTTTAGATGAGTTGAATAAAATATTATTTTTAATATTATTACTGTTTTAGAATTTTAAGAAGTTGAATTTATTATTTTTTGTGTGTGAATTTGAGAAAGTTGTAATGATGAAATGAGATGAGTTGAGATGAACGTAAGTCTCGAATCCAAACAAGGCACTTAATCTCAAGCTTTTCAGTTATAATTATTACTTTTTATTGATCCTTTGTATCTGAGAGATAAAAAGATGGGCGCCTAGCGCTGTTCCAACTATAGTCCATGCTTAAATTAGTTTCTATCGGGTTTATTTCTTATAGTCACTTCCACTTGAGGTTTTAAGTTCGGATAAAAACTTGATAGGCATCTTACATCACTCCCAAACTTTTGTTCTTGGTGTCTTTCAATTTCTGTCATAGTAGCTTTCCCAAGAAAAAAAACCCTCCTTTCCAAAGTGCCGGATTCCTTTCTATGTCATCGAAAGGAAGATTAAATTGCAATGTTTTGAATAGTCTATATGTGAATAAATTATATATAAATATATATATATATATATAAATTATAAATAATCTGGTCTAACTTCGGAGTAAAAAAATGAGCATGCAGTTTGAAAAAATGATAAAAAAGAAAAAAAGTAACAGGCTGAAATTTGTATATCGGCCGACTTCGACTGGTACTGGCTGAAATCAGATATATCAGTTCATATGGCCGAAATTCTTACCCGGCATGAAATAATATACTTCTCTATACCGGCTACCCGGCTGGTACAAAACAAAATTCAAAAGCTTGTTAAATTGTGTATTAAAAAATACATAGACAAGAATACTTATACATATAATCCATCACGTTTTCTGTTTTGAGAATAATATATTAATATCCATATCAAATAAACACACCATCTAATATCTCCAGCATCACTCCTCTCAATTATCACAAATCTATTAGGAACAATCATTTTTCTTATTGACTCTTCGATGACCTAAAAAGATGAATGGAATACATAATAAAAATAAATAAATAAAACAACTGTTTCTTTCCCTTTCTTCTAATGTACTAAAACCTTCAACTCCAATGGTCAACTATAATGAAAAATTATTTTATTTATAAGCCGGTATGGACGATACACCCTCTACGCTCACTGCTTATAAGCAAAATTCATTTACAATGCTCTCTACACCATTTGCAAATAGATTTTTTCATAATAAAATGTAACAAATAGTGAAAGAAAATGAATGCTAACCTTTCTCAACTGAAAAAAATAAAAATAAAAAACAATTCTAATGTTGATGGTAATGATTCAGTGACCACTAGACTACGCCTATTGAATGCAAACTTAAATACGTACTGTTCATTCATTGTTTCTTGTCCACGCACACTGTGGAGTATGAGACATGGCAATCAAGGAATTTCTCAGTCAAGTTATAGAGCATTCAAAAATGTTTGAAACTACACGTTCTGATCATAGACATCTCCATTACATGATATGAACAAATCTTCTCCCAACACAGAATGAACTTGAGAACCAACAAGACATATAGACCACATGATCTGGTTTCTTGAATTCTGTAACCATAGACCCACACAAAATTCAATGCCAAGATCTTACTTTTTCTACACTACCTTCAAATTTTCAGTTGAAATACCTAAATGGAATATGAATGCTGAATTCCTTTGGGTTCTTAAGTGAATGCTAGTTTGGATTTTGCAGGGCAACTTATAAGAAGTGTAGTTTTGCGCTGCAAAGCATTTGTGTAGCAATGTGCAATTCTTGATGGAGGTCGGATCGTTGGCTTTCATCTTTCTAGGATGGGAGTGTGAGAGCTGATGACAATTATTCATTCATGTTTTTTGTTTCGTGACAAAAGATGAATATCTCAAAATTAAAGTAAAGTTTTTAAAACAAAAATGCTGGATACAGTCGACCCATGTAGTCGGTGGGTAAACGGTGCTGATGTGGAAAATTGAAAACGCACCGTTTCGTTTAACTAAACCCGCACCATTTGAGGCATCTCCCTCCTCAATTTCCCTCTCTGCGTTTCTTCTCTCGAACCTTCCACAAACTGAAGCGCATCGTTTGTTCCTCCATCCCTCCCCCTCCCTTCCCTCAACGACACGTCCCTCCTCTTGAAGCTTCCCTCCTTAGACCCACACTGAGCCGAATACGATTCCACCGCGAGTTTACCCACAGAAGCAAAACCTCCCTTCGTCTTCAGCTTCTTCTTCTTCCCACGAATCCAACACCAATTAATCGGCTTCCATTTTATCTCCACACTCGAGCTTTTCATCCTCTTCCCACTCTGTGGCTCCTTCGACAAATCAAAGCTAGCTCCTTTCATCCTTAGTTCCTGAATGAACCTCGTGAGCTATCGCCCATCGTTTCTCTCCCTCTGCAACTGCCTCAACACCTTCCAATACCTGCAAAGTTTCACCTGGACGAAGAACACAAGAACAAGCGAGCTAGAGACAGATAATAGACCAGGTATCCACCATTTCTTGCAAGTCTGTTTATGCTCCTCTTGGGAGTTAACCGAAGAGGTAAACAAAATGGTAAAGAAAAACCCATGAAAGATGAAGAAGAAATAGCACAGTTGAAAAAGCTCTCTTTTGATCGAGTCCAATCTAGTTTGTTTGAGAGCGATGCGCCGGCCAAAAATCTTCTTCTCTTTGCTAGAGCTTGAGAAGTAAGAGATGGTCGGGGCTCTCGGAGATTTCCATTAGTGGGTGATGATGCATTGTCATCGAGATTGTGCTCATGGCAGATAAGAGTTTGTTTTGGTGCTCTTCGTCTTTTTTTTTTTACAATAAATATCAGCTGATGTGGCCAGCCATTTACGCACCGTTTGTATGGATCGACTGTACATAGCAGAACTGTTTTTAAAATATACAAACTTTACAATTCTCCGAGCTACACACCACATTAATGGTGTCGTTGCAGATCTATGCAGCATTAAAAGACTCTGATAATAGGAATAGTAGTAGGGGCACGAACTCCGTGGAGACAAACACGATCTGCACCTCCCCAGACCCATGGTATAAATAGCAAGTCTCAGGTACGAGAAAGCTCTATGATCCCTAAACTCTTTTAGTTATTTACAAACTTCCAAAAGAATTTACTAATTTTGGCATCAGAGACTCCCCGATCCCAAGTCCGCCCTCTATTAGTTGTCTTCTCCCATATCTTTTGCAGACTCATTTCTGAATATCTGAATTGTTGGAGCCTTGCCCAAAAGCGTGCGAAACATGACTTTAACAAGGATTATTCTGACTGCTGATTAATCAATAGAATTAGAGATTGAGATTGGGAAAGTATGCAAACAGAGATAAGATTGTAAGTAAATTATTGATAAAATTCAAATTTGAGTTATGGAACATACAAACTAGGCTCAAATAGCTATGATAATCTGAAGTTAGAGAATTTTGCCCAAAAATGAAAAATCTTAATTATTGCATAAAATTAAAATACGTAATAAAATAATAATATTCGAAAAAACCTAGCCCAAATCATAATTAAAATAATCTTTAAAAGTAAAAACAAAATATTTTCATAAAAGGCGAAAAATAACTTAAATTGATGATTAAAAGGAAAATTAGAAGCAATAGAGATGGGCATCACATGCCACATGGACCATGTAACTTCATCACATGTTTAGCGAACAATCGGGCCACTGTTTTAGCAGGGTGAGGATGAGTGATAGGAATGAAGTGTCCATACTTCGTGAGCATGTCCACCACAACCCACAAGTTGTTGAAACCATGTGAAGTGGGTAACCCTTCTATAAAGTCCATAGAGATCTGTGTCCATGGCTGTGAAGGGATGGTAAGTAGCTGCAGCAAGCCACTAGGCTTTGTTTGGTCAAACTTTACACTCTGACGTATCTCACAATAACTAATGAGTTGCTTCACCTCAGCCTTCATACCTTCTTAATAAAAGTCTCTTTGAGTCTATGGAGGGTTTTATCATATCCCGAGTGCCCTCCCATAGGGCTTGTGTGTAATGAGTGCAATAATTTTTGTTTAAAATTATTGTCATTAGCCACCAACACTGTCTGTTTGTAGAAAATCAATCCATCTCTCACAGTGTAAGTTGGGGGCAACTCCCATTTCTAAAACCTCACCAACAATCCCTAGATCTTAGGATCTTGGTTATACCCTTCTTTTATCTCTTCCAACCAGTAAAGAGTGGGGAGGGAGATGACTACCACAGTAGCCTCCACCTCCTGACCTTCTTCATATCTTCTGGACAAGGCATCTGTTGATGTAAAAGTTTGTTGGCTAGGATTAGATGACTAGGACCTATTTGAATTATTAGATGAATGTAATTTGTTTTTATCTTTATCTATGAATATTTAAATTCAAAGATAAATAGATTAATAGATAAAAGTTTTTCTTTATCTTTATCTATGAATATTTGAATTCTAAGATAAGTGGTTTAATAAATAAAGGTTAAAAAGACTTTTGATCAAGATTGAATGTTCGAAAAGATAGAAGATATCAAGTAATCTGTATAGAAGATTAAAAAAGAAGATATCAAGCAGAAAGAGTTTCTAACTATCAAGAAGTTATCCAGAACAGAAGCTGAACAGAAATCAGTTACTACAGAGAAGAGTTATCGCGACATGTCAGCAATCCGTCAGGAGACGTCTTCGCGACAGATTCTATTCATCACCATAATCCTACTGAAACTGGAACTCTTTCCAGATAGTTTATTTAAGGGATTCTACTGGTTAAGATCACTAGAGATTCATATCTACATATTTTCTAGAGCACTTTCTAGTGCATTGTTTGGTGAGAAAATTCCTTAGTGAATTTTCATATTTGTGATCTCTCTTTGAGTGTGATCGTGCTTCGAGCGTGGATGATCATCTAATTGGACTTCAGCCCCTATAGTTCTAGGAGGAAAGGCAATATTTGAATATCGTCAGAGGTTCTGGCTACTACCACGGTAGAAGACAAACGGGTCTTTTGTCTGGAAAAGTAAGAGAGTCAAGTTGTAAAGGTTTGTTATTGATGAGTATGTACTTTATAACAAAGTACTGTGAGAAACTTATGTGTATGTACCTTATAATTAAGTTCCATATTTATTATTGAAATGCTCACCATAGAGGGAGTCCAAGCCTTGAATTGACTAATGCTAGTTGAACCTAGTACAAGAATAAAAAGATCTTCCCTTTCCAAACACAAATAGTTGATCTATATAGAAAAAGTCGGTGTTATATCATTGTGGAAAAAGACAAACACCATACACGGATCTATCCCTTAAGTCTTTATAGAAATAATCGTGGCTCAAATCATTGTGGAAAAAGATGAGCAACAAAATGGACATGAAAGGGGTTGTGCAAACTAGTGTTTGGAGGAGATACTCATGTGTCTAGGTCCTAGCTTAAAGTTTGACTTTTGAGGTAAGTAACAATCTCTTGGGAGCATCTATGAGAAGAAAATAACTCATGAAGAATAATATCAAAAATATCTAAGAGAAAAATAGATAAAAAAATTACTATTGTATATACGTTTGCTCACTCACACACTCACATGAATTTTGACATTAATGATGTTATGAGTTGTGAACATCCATAGTGATTGTTGCAAATAAGAGAGTGTACTCTATTGAATTTGTTTTGTGAATGACACTATGTTTGGACTAAGATGCATCTAAACATGTTACTTGCCTCATTGTTATTATATATATATAAAAAAAATTAAAATTACTTTTTCTCATGTGGTTTTATATAAAATAAATATGAGAATATTAACTATATTTAATAGAGAGGTATGAGTCAATGTTGGGCATTTGTAATTCTGAAGTTGAAGTCAAGGACTTGGTTTCTGTTTTATTGGCATAAGTCCTAGTGGTGGGTCTCTGTTTTGTTTCTAAGTCCTAGTGGGACTCTAAGGCACAAAGCATGTGCACGGCTCCTAGTCACTTAAGTGACTTAAGTGTTTTATCCCCATACAAGTCACGACCTTCCACCCGATATTTTCCCTTCACACTCACGGCACGTTCATCTCGAGCCCTAGCCCGTTTTCTCCCTTATCACATTCAATTTATTTGTGAGAATGAATCGGTTCCGAGTTCCTTGATTCAAGGTTTATCCATCATGGTAAGACTATTATTTTATTCAAATTCTTCCCACTCTCCAGTTCTAGATTTCGGTGCATATATGGAGATTGATTTGTTGATATTTGATACGTGAAGTTGGGGCTTGGATTGTTGTTGGGTTGCGTATGCATTTATACATAGGATTACATAATATGATTTAATCATGTATAAAAGGCTCAAATTTGGTGGATTCCTGCACTCTTCTTCTCGGTTTTAAACTAGTGCCCACCAAGTGTTTGTTTTTATGTCTCAACCAAACTACTTCATTCATTTTGTCATGACTTTACTTGTATTCATGCTCATACATCATATGCATTTAATCCATGAAAAGTTGAGACACATGTGAGTTATGAGTCTTGTCAGATTAGTGACAAAAAATGGGAGATATATTGGAAGATTGATTTACTTTGGATATTATGAAATTCGTATTGTGAATTTTAAGAGGAGTTTGTGTAAGTGTGTTGTTGAGGGGGAGTGGAATGAATTTTTATTGTTCTGATTAATAAAGTTTAATATTGAGGGGGAGAACTAAAATATGGATATAATTCAACTTCAAGACTAGAACATGCTTAGATTTTAAATCTTGTGAAATTTAATCTTAGTCATTGTTCTATGTCATTATTTTTTTGCCTGTAATCTCTACTCGGTCTCTTGGTCTACTGTTTGTGTTGTTGAAAAGTTTTATCTTACACTCATCAAGTTGGTTTTGTTACCAATCCGCCAAATGGGGAGATTGTTGATGTAAAAGTTTGTTGGCTAGGATTAGATGACTATGACCTATTTGAATTAGTGGATGAATGTAATTTGTCTTTATCTTTATCTATGAATATTTAAATTCAAAGATAAATAGATTAATAGATAAAGGCTTGTCTTTATCTTTATCTATGAATATTTGAATTCTAAGATAAGTGATTGAATAGATAAAGGTTCAAAAGACTTTTGATCAAGATTGAATGTTCGAAAAGATAGGAGATATCAAGTGATCTGGATAGAAGATTCAAAAAGAAGATATCAAGCAGAAAGACTTTCGAACTATTAAGAAGTTATCCAAAACAGAAGCTGAACAGAAATCAGTTACTACAGAGAAGAGTTATTGCGACATGTCAGCAATTCGTCAGAGACGTCTTCGCGACAGATTCTATCCATCAGCAGAATCCTACTAAAACTGGAACTCTTTCCAAATAGTTTATTTAAGAGATTCCACTGCTTAAGATCGCTAGAGATTCATATCTACATATTTTCTAGAGCACTTTCTAGTGCATTGTTTGGTGAGAAAATTCCTTAGTGAATTTTCATATTTGTGATCTCTCTTTGAGTGTGATCGTGCTTCGAGCGTGGATGATCGTATGATTGGACTTCAGCCCCTAGAGTTCTAGGAGGAAAGACAATATTTGAAGATCGCCAGAGGTTCTGGCTGCTACTGCAATAGAAGACAAACGGGTCGTTTGTTTGGGCAAGTAAGAGAGTCAAGTTGCAAAGGTTTTGTAATTGATGAGTACTTGTAATTAATTTTCAAATAATAAGATTGACTTTCTTAGGTTTGGTTGCCCCGTAGGGTTTTACCTTTAAAGAGTTCATTAAAGGGCTTCCCTTCGATACCAATTTTAGTGTTATGCAATTTATTTATTTTATGTTATTATTTAATTATTAAATTAATTGCATGCTTGAATACTAACCAATTTGTTGAATGAATTGGTAGATATTTCTACTGCATTACAGGGGTACTTTGGTAATTTCAGCATCAATTATGTGGATCCTACTTTCTCTAAAGGGGTTGCACACCTTAGAATTGAGAAAATCATTGTTATGTTTTAGTTTATTTCTGCTTAACATTTGGTTGTCCTTCATGGTAAAATTAGTGATACAAGATTTCTTAATCCAACAAATATCAAATTCTCATGATATCCAATAGCTGACCTTTTGAATTCCCTATTTGAATGAATGTCTAGATCCAATGTTATATATATAATCCATCATGCTTTTGAAATACTTGAGTATAGGTTTGATCACTACCACTATCCAATGTTATATTCTTGGAATTAATATAAATCTACTGATCACATGAATGTTAGCTGCATAACATTCAACTAGTCGTATGCACATTATATCATACATCGAGATGTTGACAACTTAATATTTTCACTTCTTGATATCAAAGTTACATGCACATACATATATATATATGGGTTGATTAACTTAATAAAATTAATAGTCATTAGCGTGAGTGAATCTGGATAACAAGTTCATGTGATGGTAATTTCTTGAACTTGTATTTACTATAATTCAAGCCAATACATCCGAAATGAATCAGTATAATTACTAGATATATTTGCTTCCATGATCAAGACTATTAACATAATTTCCTAAGCATGTAACTCTTAATTGAGAACATAGAGATAAATAGGCTTATAAAACATTTCAAGATTTATCACCGTGAAAACCTCAAACAAAGTTACGAAGAAAAGTTGTGTTTGGTAAGTGAAGTAGTCTACTATTCACTACTATTCACAAATAGTTCACTATTATTCACAAATTATTCATTACTTTTTCACTACTATTACTATTTTTTCATTACTATTTACAGATCATCTGAGATCATCTTAGCATCCAAACATAGCTAAGAGTAAGCATCCACTTTCTGACCAGCTAACTCAGATTATATTTAGGAAAAAATATATAGAAACATGATTTTCTTGTGAATAATTCGTGGAGATTTTGAAATGCTATTATGATATATCTTGTTGATATTTATTATCTCTTGAAATCTAGTATTCACATCATGCTAAGAAGACGATAAGAAAAATTGTACCTAATTGATAAGGTGCAAGCCCTCTGGATAAGAGAGGCTTATACAGTTAGCAACACAAAAGTGTTATGGCAGGTTATACTAGTAGGCCAAACCCGTTTCTTTTATTATGTGATAGGTGTGATATGTATAATAAACAAGTACTTTGTTGGAAAAGAAAAAACTACTCTCTCACTAGAGTCCCTCTGCACACTGTAGTGCTTCCCTTCCAACCAGCAAAAATAACCAACCTTCCCTCAAAAACCGAAACCTAAGAACCAAAAACAGAAAATAACACCAACTGGAGAAGCATCGAATGGATTTGGACTCATTCATCACACAAACTAAAGCTCTCTCTTGGCAAGACTTAAATCTCGAAACAAATATGTTCATATTTACATTCCGATCCCACATGACAAGCTAAGATTCTTGAATCAAGCTCCATGGAACTTCAAATGATGTCTTCTCATCCTCAAACCATGGCCCCCAGGAGCGACTCTGCAAAAAATCAACCTAAAACAAGCATTGTTCAATGTGCAAATACACAGACTACCCCTTGACCATATGACACTAAGAAATGCAACCAACATTGGAAAAGTTTTAGGCAACTTGATTAAAATGGAAGAAGATCCAGTCTACGGGATAGCATACGAAAAATTCATCAGGATGACAATTGAAATTGATGTCTCTAAGCCTCTACAGCAAGGTTTTGCAATGTCAAGGTACGAGAATCATGAAATATGGGTTTCCATAAAGTATGAACGCCTATAAGATTTTTGCTATGCATGTGGAAGATTGTGTCATTCCCAAATATTCTGCAACTATCTGAAATCAATCCCAAAAAATCTTAACTACGGGCCCTGGCTAAGAGCCGAATACAACAATGAAAACTTCCCCCAGGCTTTTCAACAAACAGAAGGAAGGCACGATATAATCACAGAATATTCGGATAATGTAACACAACCAACCATGACCCATGACAGAAACAACAAAGGAAAAGAAATCCAACTCTCAAATACACATCATCAAGAAAGCTATCAGATTGCATTTGTCAACCAAAACATGCTCACCCGAGGAGAAAGAAGCCCACTTGCAGAGAAGAACCCAGAACTCCTGCAACTTTTTCCACCAGCGCCGATCGCCCAACAACACAGAGAAAGCTCCATTCAAGTGACGCCTCCCAACTCTCCACCACTGTTCAGCTACAGTAAAACAAGTGCATTTAATTCCCCACCAACAAAAATCAATATTTTCATTGTAGAGCCAACTGCTGCCTCTACTCAATTTACTCCAACCCGTAGCCAACTATCATTCTTCTCAGCGGGATCAGAAGAAAAATCAGCAAAAGGAATAACAGTGAAGACACAAAAGCTTGCAGGAGTCACACCACAGATCACTTCTCAGTCGGCTAGAACACACACACCCTGGAAGGCACAATGGAGATAGATTTATTCAGCTATGCAGAGCTACAAATGCAATTGGTCAAACACAGGGCCTCAAACTCGTCAGCCCAACTAGGTGAGCCCAAAGTGCTGAGATCCTCCACAACGCTGCCCTTCACCACCGCACCCGAGAAACCACTCAACCCGCAAGCCTCCACGTACAACCACTATGGGAGATCAGTAGTAGCAGTCGTTTGCCATCAGGAACATCATTCCCGCGCGAAGCCCAGTAGCTCAACAAGCCCCCAGCTTGGCCACGGGCCACCCAGTCGCACCACCTTATCACTCCGGTTTATCCACCCCACGTAAGCCACTGCCCAGACCACCACCACCGTCACCCAGCCGTTGAAGGAAAAACACCCACGAAATACTCTGTTTTTGACCCCCAAAACAAAGGAAGTAGTTTTCCCCATCGTGTGCAACCAACCTGCCACCCTACGCCACCAACCTCCTCCACGACATTGCCACCACACAGAGAGCTTCGCCGGGCATTGCACTCCATCCAGGTCCGTCACTCTCCTCTCGAAAAGCTTCCACCGAACTCACCCACTCTCCTCTCCGTCCCTTTCCGTCTCTCTCTCTCTTTTTCTACGTGAAGTTCCTCTTTCTCGCTCATCACTCCAACCAGTGTCTTGCCACTGTCCTCACCACCGTAGACAACTACCCAGCTCGCCGCTGTCGTGCTCCCCATCTCTCGGTAAGTCCTCCGTTACTCTCAACGACGCCGCCTTGTGTTCTAGCCTAAGTGTTCAAGTGGTCCCGTAAACTTACGTAGGGTAGTAAATTTTTGAGTTATAATTACAATGTTACCCTTTTAATTAGACGTCATGTTAGTCAGTTTTAATTGTTTAATATGTAAAAGTGAGCATCATTTTTATTTTTTATAATTTTCTAAAAACTCTTAATCTTAAATACAAAAGTTTTTATAAGTGATTTGAAGTGTTTCTTTCAAAGGTAAGTAAACAATAATGTTGTAGTGTTTTTATTATGATCTAGTTTATTAAATTTTTTTATGTATAATTTAAAATATTTTGTTACAATTATATTATTTAGTCTTAAATTTTATAATTTGATTTTGATAGCAGATAGATTAGATTTTATTGTATCATACTCGGAGTTAAATTAAGTGGATATTGATGGTTTTAGAAAATGATGATATTTTAGGGATTATGAGAATTTTAGGTTTTGTGGATTTAAAATAGGTTCTTGTAGTATTTTAGGTTTAAATATCGAAATACGTGGTTGATTGGAAATTTACAGAAAATACTTGATTATCATATAGGTGACGATTGTTAATTGTTCAGCATTTTGAGGAAAATTCTGAAAAAGCTAAGAAGTCCAGGTAAGCGGGGTTCCTATAGACTTTGCATTAAGCTAAAATGAGCTGAGGTTGATTTTTGGAAAATATACATATTTGGTAATGAAAATAAATTTGAACTAACTCAGTTATTTGTTCTAGATTACTCATGAGATTCTGTTTAAGAAGAAAATATTTTCTGTCATGACTGGTGTAGACATGAGCTTATTTTTTACATTCTGTTTTTAAACTTTGAAAAAGAGAGCGAATATGAAATTTTGTGCATAAATTATGTTGTGATATGATTTTGTTCTGTTCTGAAGATTTTCTGTACTCTAATATGATCTGATGTGATTTCTGAAAAACCTCTGGCATAACATTCTGTTTCTATTTCTATTCCGTTATGACCTTACCACGGGTGTAAAACTGTGGCCTCTGTTCGGGTTGGTACCAACTTTTCTGTTTCTGGTACACCCACTTTGGAAACAAAGTGATTTTCTGCGTGATCTTTCCTATGTGCACACTCAGGACTCCGAGAATGAATATGGAAAAGATTCACATTTTGTTTCTGCTCGGTTAGATATCAGGGTTTGCACAACCCTACCACGGGGGTTAAACATGGTATTTGTTTTGATCTGATAAGATAAGATGTGATGTTTCAGTTTATGCTATGCCAAAGGAATTTTGATTATGAATATTTTTGAACTTTCGCTCTAATATTTTTTATAACATATTCTGACGCTGCATTTTGAAAACAAATATTTTGTTCTGCATTCTGAACTCTGTAAATGCTCATGTTTACACACTAGTATATGTCATCTGCTTACTGAGTTGTTGATAACTCACCTCTTATCTCCAAACATTTTTCAGATGATTTGAATATTTCAGCTGAGGATCTTAAATATTTCATCTTTAAAAGTAAAAGCAAAATATTTTCATAAAAGGCGAAAAATAACTTAAATTGATGATTAAAAGTGAAAAACGATTGATCTAGGGATCAAAACATGAGCTACGTGCCGTAACGCACTGAAAAGAGATTTCTAAATTGAGGTCATATGCGCAATTTTGATACTCATAGCCACAATTGTGACCAAAATACTATTATCTCAATCAAATAAATCTTTACCATTTCTTATCATATTTGTGCGGATCTACCTTCTTGAGATGGTACAACATTATCAATGTAGAATATGTCAAATCTGCATCATCAAGGACCAAATTAAACAAATAGATTGTAAATTCAACGTTCGTATTCGCCTAATCATGTATTCTGCGTTGAGAGTGAGAGAGAGAAGTTGTAGAACTTTCTTGGGAGACATAAAATATATGTTCCTTGAGATTTTTAAATATTATATAAAATAAACAATGAGATGAGATTAGATGAGAAATCTGTAAAGGAAACTTTTATATACAACATTACCATCACACTTTTATCTCATTATATAAGATGTGACACATTTATCACTCACTACAAGAAAATAGAGCTATTGCAACAAATTTGTTTTCGTTGTAATAGTAATCGTCGTAATAGCATAATATTTGCAACGACTTTGAATTCTCAGGTCGCTTTTTACAGCAACTTCCACTGTTCTAACTTTATGGGTATTCATCCCCTTTTTGCAGCGATATTTTACTCTATTGCGTCGAAATAGTTCGTCGCAATAAAAACAATGATTTTGTGACCTTTTTTCCGTCGGAAGCTTGTGCTTTAACAACGGATATATCAACACAAAGCGCCATAATGCACCAAAATGCCTTTCTCAAGCCCTCGAAAGCCAAAATGCAAATTGAAGGCACTGAAGATTCTCTTCCATTCCCGCACACCTCACAGTGCTCAAACCGAAATTCCAAGCTGGCAGACTATGAACTTCCACAGGAATCTCGTGATGGCTCGGGTTGTGATCGTTGCCAGTGCCTCTGCTTCCACCCATTTCGTGAAATAGTCGACCGCCACCACTACGAACTTCACTCCTACTTTGCCCCTAGGAAACTGGTTGATGAGGTCGAGTCCCCATTGTGCAAAGGGCCAAGGGGAGAGAATGGAGGTCAACTCTTTTGGTGGACTGTGAGGGATAGGTACATGCTTTTGGCACTTAGAGCATTTCTTCATATAGGAGGGAGTTGGGCCAGTAGTACCCCGCACGCATCACGCGCGCGGCCAATGCTCTTTCGCCCAAGTGGTTTCCACAGATTCTTTCACGTATCTCGACCAGCACGATGAGCCATTGATGTAAACCTGTAAGGGCTTGTGTTGCGGTCCAATGGCTATCTCTTTAGGGAAGTTTGAGAACTTAGCCACAAAGTCTGCTAGAACTTGCCCTTTGATCGATGTTTGAGGGAGGTACACAATGTCGAACTGGGTCAACTTGATTGCCAAATTCATCATCCCGCCAGACACGTCGGGGTTCTGCAGTACTTTCCTGAGGCGGACATCGATCAATACCTTCATCGGGTGAGCCTGGAAATATGACCTCAATTGTCTTGCAGGGATGACTAACGCAAATGCCAATATCTCCATCCGGGAGTACCTGGCCTCGGCTCCTCGAAAGATGCAAATCGTGTAGTAGATAGGTCGCTGCTCTCCCCCTTACTGCAGACTAGGATGACGGGCATAGCTTTTGGGAAAGGCTTCCCCCAGGCTAGTTTGGTTGAGAAGTGGTAAGTTGGCCAAATACTCCTTTAGTTCACCGAAGGCCTGGTTGCACTCGGCATCCCACTCTCCTGCCTTCTTGAGGACCTTGAGAAAGGGAAGGCAGCAGTCAGTCGACCTTGCGATAAAGCAGATCAGAGTGGCCACTCTCCCTGCCAACCTATGGACCTTGTTGATCGTTCGTGGTGGTGACATAGCCACAATCGCCTTGACATTGTCGAGGTTGGCCTCGATTCCGCATTTTGAGACCATGAAGCTCAAGAACTTCCCTGACTCAACACCGTAGGCACACTTGAGCACGTTGAGCTTCATCTTATACTTTCTCAACACAGCAAAGGCTTCCTGAAGGTCTGACAGATGCTGCTCGGGCTTCCTGCTTTTGACCCAGAGGTCATCCATATAGACTTCCATGTTTTGCCCGATCTATTCTCTGAACATCCGATTGACCAGCCATTGGTAAGTTGCACCTGCATTCTTAAAATTGAACGTCATAGCTTTATAGTAGTAGAGCACCTAGTCGGTGATGAAGGTCTTCTTCTCCTCATCGTCCGCGTTCATCTTGATCTAGTTGTACCCAGAGTTTGCATCCCCTTTCAGATCTATGCGCGGGAACGGGAAGCTGTCTTTTGGGAAAGCTTCGTTTAGGTCGGTGAAGTCTATGCACATCCTCCACTTTCCACTTGCCTTCTTCACTAAGACTATTTTGGAAACCCACATGGGATAGTGGACTTCCCTAATGAACCCCGCGACTATGAGCCGGTCCACCTTTTCGGCAATCGCCACATACTTCTCTGCACTGAAGCTGCAACGCTTCTACTTGATTCTCTTTGCCATGGGATCCACACTGAGGCGATGCTAAATGACAGATGTGTCAGTCCTAGACATTTCTTAGTGACTCCAGGCGAACACGTCTCTGTGCTCAACGAGGAGCCACTTCAAGGATTGGCTCAGTTGAGGGGCCATCTTGGTTCCTACCTGGATAGTGCGTTCGGGTCTCTTCGGATTCACCTTCACTAACTCCATTTGGAGTAGGGCCTCCTCATCCTTTACTTCCTCGTCCATCTCCATCAGGGTTAGAGCTAGAGGTGGGACTGCTTCCTCTCGCATTCCTTCGAAAGCTCATACCTCAATAGCCTCGGGCTTCAGCTCCCAAGCGTAGCACTCTCTCTCAAGTTTTTTCTTGCCGCGTATTTACCCCATCCCCATAGGGGTTGGGAACTTCATCTTCAAGTGATAGGTGGATGTCCTTGCCCTTAGGTGGTTCAAGGTTGGACGTACCTAGATCGCATTGTAGGAGGAGGGAGCCTTTACCACAAGCAAATCCACCATGGTAGCCGTCATTCCCGCAAGGATGGACAAGGTGATTGCTCTGATTAGCTGGATCACATCTCTAATGAAGCCCTTGAGGGGTGTCGGGGTCGGGGGCAAATGATAGGACTTGATCCCCATCCTAATGAACGCTTCCCAGAATATGATGTCGTCCGAGCTGCCGTTCTCGATCAGCACTCTCCATGTCAAGTAGTTGGTGATTTGCATGGTCACGACTAGGGCATCATCGTGGGGGCGCAACATGTACTCTTCATGCTTTTCATTGAATGTTATGACAAGCTCCCTCGAGTTGCTCTTGGCGCCCGGGGCTATCCTGTAAGTGGTGAACACTTCCTTGTATCTGGCCCTCCAGGCATGGGCCCTCCTTGCTGATGAGGTGGTCCCTCCTTCGGCGTATCCCCCTATCCCCCTGCTGTCGTGCGAACTTCACCCACCAGGCGGCCCCTTCTGGTCTGGCTTCTTCGATGCTGGCTTGCCCTAGGCTGCCCTCCAACCCTTCTTCTTACTGGAGTTTCACTTCTACGCGGCTGTGCGCGATCCTTGGTTCGTTGACCATGCCTCTCATCACCCCGCTGGTCCAGCAGGGCCTCTAACTCCTCCATCGTTCACTTTCTGGTGAAGCAATCCTCCGTTCGGTGGCTGTCTGTTTTGTGATAGGTGCCCCTATTGTTGCTCGCCCTGCGGGCTCGGATCTCTATCAACCTCCACTACTAGGTTGGAGTGGGTGTGGGGGCTGACCAGCCCGCGCGTAGGCTGTTCCTCAGCGTGTTTGGCCTCACGTGTCTTCTCCTTATTACCTTATCGGCTGGTCTTGCTTCCCTAACCAGCCGCTTTCTTGTATGCCCTCTCCAACTCGGCCTTTCGAGGAGCCGTCAGCGCCTAAAGAGTATCTTCGGCGTTGATAAAACTTTCGGCTTAGTCCTTGAATTCTCTCAAGGAAGTTGAGGTCTTTTGCGTGATTTCTGTCATGAATGGGTTGCAAAGCCATATTCCCCCCAATAGTGCTGCCAGGGTGATTTTTTCATCCTAGTTGTCTGTCCTCATACGCTCCCTGTTGAATCGAGAGAGGTAAGACTTTAGGCTTTCATCGTCTCTTTGTCTCACGGACAGGAGATAGGCTGCAGGTCAGCTCCTCTTCCGGCTAGCCATGAATTGCACCCTGAACAGTCGGGGCCAGCTCCGCAAACCTTTCGACCGCCCCATGTGGCAAGGTGCCAAACCATGCTCTTGTTGTTCCCCTCAAAGTGAGAGGGAATGACTGCATGCAACCTCTCCTGGGAATCCAAGTAGGGTCATGTGGGCCTTGAACGTCTCCAGATGCTCCAAGGGGTGCTTTAACCCATCATACGCGTCTATCTTGAGGACTTTAAACATCAGAGGGAGAGAGACTGCCATGACTTCTGAGCTGTATTGCAGCTCTGTGCTGGTGAGTAGTTGGTCCACCAAGGATGTCGTGCCTAGCTGTTTGACTGTAACGCTTCAATGGAAGGCCCAAACCACATGGCCTATACTCCAAAAGGACTAGTCAATGATACAATTGGAGACCCATTAGAACCTTATAAAGAGTAATAACTTCTTCCCAAGCAATGTGGGATCTCATATACCACCTACTCTTATACAGATCATATGGGGTATCACAATCTACCCCCCTTAAATTCGCGACATCCTCGTCGGGCCTGTCCATTGTAGGTGACATGGCTCATGTCCCACATTTCTGGTTGGGATAGGCTCTGATACCATTTGTAAGAACTTCTCCTTCCCAAGCAATGTGGGATCCCATACACAACCTTCCCTTATAAATATCATATGGGGTATAACATTGACCATTTCTGCGTACTTGTCCACGAGCTCCCCTAGCTCGACGCACATTCTGTCTTGTTCTTCAGCCGCTGCTACCTCAAGGGGTTGACGAGACTCAGAGTGGTGGGTCTACTGATCTCCCTCTGGTTCTCTGCCGGCCCTTCGCAAGGAGATATTTTCCTAGTGAAGAGCCACCACCTCCTCTATAAGTTTCTGTATCACTTCAGTTTGCTCGTTGATTCTTCCTTCCATCACTAAAAGTTGTTTTTCTTCACATCGTGAGGCTTGAGAGCGCGTCGTTGCCAGCATACAAAGGACACGCTACTATAGGAAATAAAATCCCACAGATGGCACCATTGTTGATGTCGTGTTTCACGGCCTGGGCAACTCCACGCTGTTGAGCTCGAGCCTGGTTCCTGCTAAGATGGAGAATGGTGGGCTTGGGGGTCGTGGTACCTCCGATGCTCAAGTTAGTGCAAGGTATGAGATGAAGAGAGAAAGTGAGAGTAACCCCCTTCTCGACGGGTTGGGGTGAGCCTTGAGGTGATGGTGACTGGTGTGCGGCTCTGTACCGGGATCAGGTGTCCATGCCAACTTCCCGCCTCCCTGCAGACCAACCAGGCCTAACCATGGTTGTCGCTGGAACCAGGGGGTATGCTGTAGTGTGCCAACCCTGGGACTCATTGAATGCTGTGTGGCCCTTGCCATGGAGTGCTTGCTCTTATTCTAATAAATGTGGCGTGGTCCTAGCCAGACACATTCATTCTCCTACGTTGTTTGGAAAACTGTGTCAAGAAGAAGGGTGTCCTTAACGGTCGGCCAGTTATGGTGTCAGGCTGTCCTGCCCACCTCCCATCTTTTTGTCAGTGTACCCTGCCCTATGTCCCTCTTCCTGGGCTGACCCGGCCCAGTCCAGGCCTTATATGTGGGCTTTGGCCTAGTCCTTATCACAAGACCGGCCCGGCCCATAGGGTATTTCTCCCCTCATAGTGCTCGTAAAGAAGTCGAATGGCAAATGGAGAATGTGCTTCACTGACCTCAACAAAGCCTGTCTGAAAGACAACTTCCCACTTCCTCGCATCAACCTGATTGTAGACTCCATGGTGGGTCACCTTATGTTCAGCTTCATGGATGCCTTCTTTGGGTATAACCAAATCCATATGAACCCTGAGAACAAAAAGAAGACTTCATTCATCACTGACCGAGGCTTGTATTGTTACACAGCGATATCTTTTGGGCTTAAGAACGCGGGTGCCACCTACCAGAGGCTGGTCAATCATTTATTCAAAAATCAAATAGGAAGGAACATTAAGGTCTATGTGGACAACCAACTGGTTAAAAGTGGGATCATGGAACAGTACCTGGATTATTTAAGGGAGACTTTCCTGATACTACTACCGTATTAAATGAAGCTGAACCTGGTAAAATGCGTTTTCGGTGACAGATCAGGAAAGTTCTTAAGATTCAAGGTGTCCAAACGCGGAATTGAAGCCAACCTCGAGAAGGTGGAGGCCATCCTCAGCATGTCCCCACCCTGAAACATACATGAGGTACAAAGGCAAGCTGGGCGAGTGGCAGCTCTCAACAGGTTCGTGTTAAGATCCACCGACAAATGCCTAGTCCGGCGGAAAGCACTGGCATGGGATGGCAAGTGCAACCTGGTGTTTGAAGCCCTCAAAAGTACCTCACGAGCCCACCACTCCTCAACCAATCCTGGTGTGGGGAAACACTGACCATGTACCTAGCGATCTCCCCCCAAGGCACCTCCTCAGCGTTAGTGCGCGAGAAGAATGGGGTCCAAAGGCCGATCTACTACACCCACTAGCTGGGCGTATCACCGGGGGGGGGGGGGGGGGGGGCAAAGCTAGGTACCCTCACATAGAATAGATGGCCTTTGCATTGGTAGTAACCACGCGCAAGCTGCGCCCATACTTTTAAGCTCACCCAGTAAGGCTTCTCACAGAAACCACCTAAAAAGGGTACTACAATGACCGAATGCCTCAGGCCGGCTCATGAACTTGGCAATGGAGTTAAGCAATTTGACATCAACTATGCACCGCGGAACACCATCAAATGACAAGTGCTAGCGGACTTCATCACTGAGTTTACCGATTTCCGGCAGAGAACGATGATGCACCTCTCGTGAAGCCCTAGCAAGTATTTGTTGATGGCTCATTGTGTCAGGCTAGAGGGGAGTGGGAGGGCATATCGTTATGTTCGAGGGAGAGGAGTACAATTATACCATCAAGTGGTATCTGGGCATATCGTTATGTTCCAGGTCTCTAGGCACCACAGAAATAGAAGTACGAGCTGATTCTCAGGTAGTGGTCAATCAAGTGCGTGGGGAGTTTGTTGTAAAAAGCAAAAAGTTGAAAATATACTTAGCTCTACTAGAGGCCGAGCACCCCCATTTTAAGTATTTTCAGATTCAGCATGTGCCGAGGGTAGAAAATCATAAAGCGGACAAGTTGGCTTGCACGGCCCGAGCAGACAGTGATCCTAACGGTGGAAGTACCTGGTTGTAGGGATCGAGGTAATGGAAATACTGCTCGGAGTCCAGCTTGGGTGGAGGACATACTCAGGTATTTGGAAACCAATGAAGTGTTAGATGATAGACAGGACGCCAGGAAGATTAGAAATAGAGCAGCGCGCTACACTTTAATCGAGGGATTCTATATCAGAGGGGCCACTCGGTGCCTCTCTTGAGGTGCATCTCCCCGGAAGAAGCACAATACGTGTTGGCAAAAATACACGAGGGGATTTGTGGAAATCACTCAGGAGGAAATGCGCTAGCCGGGAAGGTATCGAGAGCGGGGTACTGCTGGCCTCAAGTCCTGTGGGATGCCAAGGAATATGCGCGTAAATGTCGGAAGTGCCAAGAATATGCCAGAGTGCCCCATTGCCCACCGGAAGAGCTGATGTTGATCACGTTGCCTTGGCCTTTCACCCAATGGGAAAAATCAACTTGGTTGGATCGTTTCTCCTGGGCCAATGAGGAGTAAAGTTTGTGGTAGTGGCTGTGGACTACTTCACCAAGTGGGTTGAGGTCGAGGCCTTAGAAACCATCACGGTGAACAACATCACACGATTCCTATGGAGGACGATAGTTTGTAGGTTTGGCATCTGCGTACCATCATATCAGATAACGGGAGAAAATTCGACTCCGACCACTATCGCAATTGGTGCTGGGAATTGGGGATTGAGTTCCGATACTCATCCTCAAGACACCCCTAGTCTAACGGGTAAGTTGATGGGAATGCTCAAGAAGAGGCTCGACGATAGGAAGGGGGCATGGGCAAAAGGACTTCCCGCAGTCCTGTGGGCCTATCGGGTCACAGTGAAAACGCCGATTGGAGAAACTCCCCTTCATCCTTTAGGTCTACCGGGTCATAGTGAAAACGCCGATTGGAGAAACTCCTTTTACCCTCACTTACAGCCACGAGGTGATGCCGTCAGTAGAGATCGAAATCCCCACCTATAGAGTTTAGGACATTGAGCAAGAATCCAACGATAGGTGACTAGAGGAACAACTGGATTTGTTGGAAAAATTCAGTCTAGAAGCCAAAATAAGAAGCACGACCAACAAAAGAAGGGTCGAGAGATGCTTCAAGAAGCACGTGCACTCGAGAACGTTCAAGGTTGGGGATCTCATACTCAAAGAGACAGCAGGACCAAGGAAAGCTTGGCCCCCGATGGGAGGGCCCCTACGTGGTCATCGCCACAAATTGCCGGGGCTCCTACCGTCTCTGAGACTCTCAAGGAACGAGCTGCCGCATCCCTGGAATGCCGAACATCTACAGAAATTCTATTGCTAAGATAATTCATTCTCGTAAATTTATATATTTCCGTGCATACGTTAAAGGCCCTAATGAAATAAGTGTTGTATTTCAATGACAAATTTCAGGAACGTAACGTTACCCACCAACGAACTGTCCACCAACAAAATCAACTTAGTCTCCATCCGCAAAATTAACTTCGTCAATGTGATCTACATCGGAAAAATTAACAAAATCTCCATCAACAACTTACAACCTCGCGAGGCGAAAGGGGCGAGTGTAATGCCTAAGGCTGCTCTGCCCCTCTTGTGGAGGAGTGCGGGTCGGCCCTTGGCCAAGCAAAAATAAAAACTTCCTCGTTAAGCGCCAACAGGCGGGAGTGGGTCCAGTAACAGACTACCCGAATGACTTACATCCTTGCGAGATACCATAGGGAAAGGTAGGCTTAAAGGTTGAATTGTCCCTCTCGCAACGGAGAGTGAGATCAGCCGCATGGCTACCCAAATGAATTACCCCAACCTCCGTTGCCACGAAGTGTGGGATCAGCACCAGCTTGACCCAAACTTACCCTTCCCTTCGATGTCAATGAGTGGGAGTGAGTCGGATCTAAACTACCAGAACAACTTACCTCCCCATAAAGGATGATAGGTGAGCAGCTAGCTCAACCTCCTTGTCTGGGAGAGTAGGACCAACTTCCCCGGTGGCCCGAATAACTTACCCCGACCCCTTTCACGGTGAAGGAACGAACCAACAACATCATTGTCCGAATTACCTCCCCACCCCCGTGGGGCACTAGAGGGGAAGATAGGCCTAAATGTTGCCTTATCCCTCCCGCAGCAGAGTGTGGGTTAGCCCTCAGCTACCAGAAGAGAAGTTTTACCTTCTTCGTAAGCGTCAACGGGAGGGAGCAGGTTTAGAAACAGACTGCCCGAACAACTTATCTCCCTATAGGATACCATAGGGAAAGGTAGACCTAAAGGTTGGGGATCTCATACTCAAAGACACAGCAGGACGAAGGAAAGCTTGGCCCTCGATGGGAGGGCCCCTACGTGTTCACTGCCACAAATTGTCGGGGCTCCTACCGTCTCTGAGACTCTCAAGGGACGAGCTGCCGCATCCCTGGAATGCCGAACATCTACGGAAATCCTATTGCTAAGATAATTCATTGTCATAAATTTATATATTTCCATGCACACGTTAAAGGCCCTAATGAAATAAGTGTTGTATTTCAATGGCAAATTTTAGGAACATAACGTAACCCACTAACAAACTCTCCACCAACAAAATCAACTTAGTCTCCATCTGCATAGTCAACTTTGTCAATGTGATCTACATCGAAAAAATTAACAAAATCAACAACTTACATCCTCGTGAGGCGAAAGGGTCGAGTGCAATGCCTAAGGCTGCTCTGCCCCTCTCGGGGAGGAGTGCAGGTCTGCCCTTGGCCACGCGAAAATAAAAACTTCTTCATTAAGCGCCAACAGGCGGGTGTGGGTCTAGTAACAGACTGCTCGAATGACTTACCTCCCTGCGAGATACCATAGGGAAAGGTAGGCCTAAAGGTTGAGTCCCTCCCACAACGGAGAGAGAGATTAGCCCCACGGCTACCCGAATGAATTACCCCAACCTCTGTTGCGACGAAGTTCAGTACCAGCTTGACCTAAACTTACCCTTCCCTGCGACGTCAAAGAGCGGGAGCGGGTCGGACCTAAACTACCAGAACAACTTACCTCCCACAAAGGATGATAGGTGAGCAGGTGGCTCAGCCTCCTCATCCGAGAGAGCAGGACCAGTTTCCCCGACGGCCCGAATAACTTATCCCGACCCCTATCACGCGGCGAAGGAACGAACCAGCAACATCATTGTCCGAATTACCTCCCCATTGCCGTGGGGCACTAGAGGGAAAGGTAGCCCTAAATGTTGCTTTATACCTCCTGCAGCAGAGTGCAGGTTAGCCCTCAGCTACTCGAAGAAAAGTTTTACCTTCCTCGTAAGCATCAACGGGAGGGAGCAGGTTTAGAAACAGACAGTTCGAACGACTTACCTCCCTGCAGGATACCATAGGGAAAGGTAGACCTAAATGTTACCTTATCCCTCCCACAGTGAAGAGTGGGATCAACTTCAAAGCTACCCGAATAACTTATCTCGGCCTCCGCTACAACGAAGTGTGGGATCAGTGCCAACCAGACCCAAACTTACCCTTTCCGCAAACTCAAGAGAGAACTTGGCTTTTGAGGCCACGATAGTTCGGAGGGAGAACTAGCTTGGTCTGCAAGTCTTCATGGGAACAACATGAGGGAGGACCAGGACTATCAAAGCAATGACCATCTCGAGGAAAATTCGATAAAGAAATGGATGGGGACGTGGCTCGTCCCTAGCCAAACTCGATATAGGACCTAGCCTATGAGGCCACGATGGTCCCAAGGCAAAAACTCAAGGAAGGATTTAGGTAATGCTAAGGGTTTGTCTTAAGGCAAACTCGAGAGAGGATTAGGCGAGCTCGTGAGTTCTGTACACAACCAAATTCTGGGGAGGAACTTAGCTGTCGAGGCCAGGATCGTCCAGAGGCAAACTCAAGAGAGGATATAGCAGGACCACGATCATCCCTAGGAAAGCTTGAGGGAGTATCGAATGCACAACAATTCACCCTGAGTGAAACTTGAGGGAGGATTGGGAACGGTTGCGGCTTATCCTCAGGCAAACTCAAGGGGATGCTATCGTGAGCGTGCCATGGCAAACTTGTCAGGGGATCTAGCAAGTTCATGGTTATCTCGAGAAAAACTCAATGGAGCACAGAGATGTAGCACAATTCATTCGAGGCAAACTCGAGGGGAGTTGCTTAGGTCGTTATCGGCCCGAGGCAAACTTGAGGGATGATCGAGCTGGGCCCCAAGTCCCACAAGGGAAACACGAGAGAGAACGAGATGTCAAAGGAGAGTCTATCGAGGTTGTGGGTCGTCCTTTGGCAAACTCGACGATAGACCGGGCGACTGGGATCGTCCAGAGCAAACTCAACAAAGGAGGTCTTCGGGTTACATAGGTTGCAATCTTTCCAAGCCTAGCTCGGAGGATCATGCGAGGTCTTCCCTCAAGTTTGCCTTGGAGTGACTTGCAGCCTAGCTCGGGGGAAGATGATGGGGCCTAGGAGATCTTCCTCAAGTTTGCCTCAAGATGATTACGGCTTTAGCAACCTTACTCCCTCAAGTTTGCCACGGGACGACTTGCAACCCAACCTAGTCCTCCCCCGAGTTTACCATGTGACAACCCACGACCTTGCCTAATTCTCCCTTGAGTTTCCCTCGGCATGACTTGCGGCCAAGCTAGGTCCTCCTTTGAGTTTACCTAGGGATGATTACGGACTCGGCAACCCTAGTCCTCCTTTGAGTTTGCCTCAGGATGATTCATGACCTAGCATAATTCTCCCTCGAGTTTGCCTGAGGAAGATCTGCATTCTTACCTGATCCTCCCTCGAATTTGCTTCGGGGGTGACTTGCATACTGCTCAGTCCTCCCTGTAGTGTCCCTTAGGGTGGCTTGCAGCACATCCCGGTCCTCCCTCGAGTTTTCCACTGGACAACCTGCATCCTCGCTTGTTCCTCCCTTAAGTTTGACTCAGGACTATCTGCGACCATGTCCGTTTCTCCCTCGAGTTTTCCTAAAGACAATTAAGTCCCAGCGACCCACGACCTCAAAGCCCTAGTCCCCTTTGTCTTTGCCTCTAGGTGTCTTACGGCCAAACCGGGTCCACCCATGTATATGAACCTGACGATGTCATAGCCTCAACAGCTCTAGTCCCCAATTGAGTTTGACTCAGGGTGACTTGTGGCCTTGGCCAATCGTCCCTCACTTTTTCCTTAGGACGACCCGGGCCTTGCTCAATCCACCCTCGAGTTTGCCTCGAGACAATCTCGACCTTAGTTGCCTTCAACCCTCATCGACTTTGCCTTGGGGGCAACTTGTGGCAGCTCAGTCCTCCTTCATGTCTGCCTCGGGGAAGTTTGTAGCCTCGTGAGATCTTCCCTTTAGTTTTCCTCCAACCTCAATAGCCTTAGTCCCTCATCCCCTCATCGAGTTTGCCTCGAGGTGATTTGTAGAGCTTCCCGGAGCTCTCTAGAGTTTGCCTCGGGACAACCTATGGCATTGCTTAATCCTCCCTTGAATTTGCCTCGGGAAGATTGTGGCCTCAGCAGCCCTAGTCCCCCTTAAAACTTTACCTCAGGGTGACTTGCAGCACAATCAGGTCCTCCCTCAAGTTTGCCTGGGGATGGCCCGTGATGTCACCCAATCCCAAGTGTCCCTCAAGACTATCACTTGGCAGCCCTAGTCCCTAGTTGAGCTTACGTCAGTGCCCAACCCAGTCCTCCCACGAGTTTCTTCAAGACGACAAGCAGTCCTGCTCAATCCTCCTTCTAGTGTCCCTAGAGAAGATTGCAGTCTCAATAGCCCTAGTCCGCCCTTGAGCATGGTTCGAGGCCCACTCCAGTCCTCCATCGAGTTTGCCTCGCCCTAGGCTCTCTCATGAGTCTCACTCGAGAGAGAAAGAGCGAGAGGTAGGGAGAGGGAGAGACAAGGGAGCAAAAGAGAGAGTGAGGGAGGAATGAGAGAGAGAGAGATGGGGGGAGGTAAAGAGGGAAGGAGAGGCAGAGAGATACAAGAGAGGGAAATAGAGAAGGAGAGAGGGGGAGGGAGTGGAAGATAGAGAGAGAAGGGAGCAAGAGAGACAAGAGAGATGGAGAAAGGAAAGGAAGGGGAGCAAGAGAGAAAAGAGAAATAGAGAGGGAAAAAGGTAAGGGGGGAGGGGAGGGAGTGGAAGAAAGTGAGAGAAGGAAAGAGAGAGAGAGGAGGGAGGAAGAGAGAGATGCTTGTATGAAATGTCAAAATAACATTAGGTGTCTCTCCTTGTGATTATTTTCATGAAAATTTTGTGAGGATCGGAATCTAAATTATAAATTTAAAATCTAATACAATAACTCAAAATGACAAACGTGAAGCAAAAATGGAAAACAACTCGTCGTTGCATGAACAATTTCCTGTATAGATAAAAATGAATTATAGACACAAACATAATCAAGATAGTAAAGCGCATTCATCTAGAAATTTGCATAGTTAAAAAAATCAACATAGAATGAGCCGATGAGACAAATATCCTGGTACCAGATCTAACAAAAGTATAGTTGTACTAGATATATGTTTACTATGCAGATACTCAAATCTAATCTAATATCCTGCAATAAAATTATTGGTAAATATCAAAATATACAACAATGCTGAATACCTGTTCAATGACGGTAGCCGAATGTCTTTAATATTGTTGATGGCTTCTTAAACACGTATGAGCGAGGTATGTGGGATTTGTATGACCTGAATAAAGAAACAAATTTTAAAATAGACAGCGGCAATTATCTTTGTTATTTATTTATTTATTGTTTTGAAGAATAGAATTTCTATTGGTATTTAATTTATCAAGAAAAGCTACACAGAAAATAAATCAAACAACAAATTGGTAACTAAAATACATTTTACTTCCTGATGTTTTCTAATGTGTCAGAGCCAAGTTCAGCTTGGGAACACTTAAACGAGAATTGACATCAATGATTTTGGCTGTCCTTATTGAACTTTAAGGATTTGAGAGTCATGGCAGACCATGTAAAATGTTCCAAAGATCAAAGACACCGAATCTTTGTTTTGTTTGAAATACGACCCAATTCGCAACCCCGTAGAAACACATAGTCAAAAAGTAGAATTGAGAAACCAAAAAGGATGACAGCAATATGTATCACATCAAAAACTGCAAAATTGAGAAACACAAGGTTAAAGAGCATTAAGAAACCTAAGAAATCTCAAAGAATCCATGGTGGGAATCCAAGATTAGACAAGAGGAGAAAACGAAAACCTCAAGACGAACGATCTGATAATACGCTTCCTCTCTCGTTCTTTACACCTTCTCCAACTTTTTGTACGCTTACATTGCAAGCACACCCGCATTCTCTCTCTCTCTCTCTCTCTCTCTCTCTCTCTCTCAAACGGGCTGACGGGTTGTGAGACAAATTACAATGTATGTAATCAATATATAGACCTTGGGGAGAGTAGGTCGGTGACTGCAACGGCTACTTTTCCCTTTTTTTTGTTTTATTTTAAAATTTAAATCCGACGATACGGTGCCAGTTCCCTCAATCAAATGGGCTTAAGGCTCTGGTTCTGGTCGTTGGATTAATATCAAATCATATTGGTGCCAGTTCCATTCGTTATATGTTTTATTTAAGACATACTCCCCTGCATTCTCTTCATGTTGCTGACAACTTAACACCCCGCTACGTGATCATACAAGTTTATTCGGCAAAAAGTGTTCATTTGCTGCGCACAAAGGGTTGTAGAAGGTTTCTGCTGATTGCAGTTGGAGGTCTTGGAGCTTGGGATAAGCCTTTGGATTCTGGAGAGAAAGATGACTGGGTATCAAATTGATGGACAGAATTCCAGAGGATGCTTGGATTGGTTGCTCTGGCATTGTTTGTAATGGGGTGTTTTATGTTTACTCAGAGACTGATAAACTTGCGGATATGACGTATAAATGTTAGTGGATTGGCGTCCAAATGACTCCATTCCCATCCCATGTTCAAGAGTACCACCCAAGGCTTTTATCTTGTAGTGGGCGGCTGGTCATGCTTTCTATCTCCTGGTGTGAAGGAGAGGGTCAAATAGGCCTGGGAAACAAGGCTATTAGGACTGGAATGCTGCATTTGATGGGCACAGAATAATGATATTTGGGGTTCTTGATTGTATGTATGTGAGTCATGAATTTGATGCTTCTTCATGCACGTCGACCAATGAAGTCCATCGCAAACTGCAACTCATGCAGAAAATGAAAGCCACCCCTTCTCACTAATGCAATCATTTTGAGCAGACATTCAAAGGCCTGCATGAAGCCACCTTGATATTAGGCCCCAAAACATCACTCAAATCACAGAAACATTAGCTGGTACGTATGTCTGAAAATATCTCGACTCTCAAACATAGTTACCATAACATATATTGAACACAAGATCACCGAAGACAAAGGATCGAATTCAAAGGAACATAATAAAAACATCCATAATAATTTTGCATCATATAATATATATATAACACATAAAGTACAATTCTAATTAATGAGACCAGAGAAAGGATCCCATGGCGAACTTTCTCTTCTGTTCAACATCCCCAACGATCGGTAGCCCATATTCTTTAAGCAAGCAATCCAGATTCCACTCCGGCATGGTCTCGTAATCGGCTTTGGTGTATCTTGGGTAGTGCAACGGCATTTGGAAGTGTCCGCATGGATCCTTCCCTTGCTGTCCATTGGCTCTGCTACCTACGTTTGTCACTGACTCCATTGCCCGGCCCCCAACACCAATGTTTCTCAATCCTTTCTTTCTTCTTTACTCTACTCTCACTTGTCATGCCCAGTTATGGCAAACTGGTGGTCTATTTATGGGGAAGTCCTTTACCAAAGGTTTTTGGGTTAAAGTGATTACAGTTTTACCACAAAATCAAGTAGATCTAGCCTACAATTTTGTTGCTTTAAGAATCGTAAATAATCATTCTCTTGATGTTATTATGTTTTATACTTGTGAAGCATTAGATCCTTTTTTTCCTGGGCATTTAATCTCAAGCTTTTCAGTTATAGTTATTACTTTTTCTTGATCCTTTGTATCTGAGAGACATAAAAAGATGGGCGCCGGCCCACTCTTCCAACTCTAGTCTATGCTTAAATTAACTTCTACGTACTGTTCATTCATTGTTTCTTGTCCACACAAACACTCAGTGGAGTATGAGACATGGCAATCAATGAATTTCTCAGTCAAGTCATAGAGCATTCAAAATGTTTTAAACTACACGTTCTGATCATAGACATCTCCATTACATATGAACAAATCTTCTCCCAACACAGAATGAACTGGAGAACCAACAAGACATAGACCACATGATATGGTTTCTTGAATTGATCTCCTGAAGGGAGAAAATCTTTTACATTGAGCCCGGGTTGCAGGAAGGGTATATGGCAGGGAGTTGGGCCGAAAGTAAGGCCCAGCCATATCACCTAAGTCTGGGCTAGAAAGGTAAACGCCTAGATCGAGGCGCGGATAGGAGACTCGGGTCGGGCTATGCTGATGGGACAGAATATATGAGTAAAGACTGGGAAGGGAGGGACGCGACGTATATCACTAGATGGAGGGGAGACGGGACAGAAAGCAGGCTACATTTAATGCGGCCCAGAACAGAGGCCATGCCGCATTCAATGCGGCCCAGAGCATAGAGTGTGTTGCATTCAATGTGACCCAAGACTTGAGCAGTGTACAGTAAGCCTGAGACCTTTGTTGCTCGGCAAGATGACGACATTGAAGATGCTCGGTGAATCAATTGCGCGGAGTGTATTATCCTGGTCGGTAACTATAAATAAGGGCCAACCAACAGCGAATAAGGTAATGAGAAAAATCTATCACCCTCCAGATACTCATTTTATTATCTTCTTCACCATACTGACTTAAGCATCAGAGGATCAACAGATCCCGAGGTCCCCCCCCCCACTCGTAGTTACTGTGCAAATAAACGCTCGGATACCGGGGGTGTGAAGTTGCCCAGACCCGCGAAACACGACATCAACAATGGCGCCGTCTATGGGATACTTGTTGTCCTATAACTAGTATGTCCTTCGTATACCGGCAACAACCCGCTCCCGGCATTCACAGCATGAAAGGATGCAGTCTGAAGCAGTCGAAGCAAGGTTTAACCAGCAAAATGAAGCAATACAGAAGCTCATGGCAGATATGGAGACTCTCCAACGGGAGAACGTTGCGTTACGAAGGAATGTCGAAGAAACTGAAGCAGATCAACAGAGCCATCATTCTGGGGACCACCCCTAGCCTAATGCAATCATCGCAGAGGAAGAACGACGTAAAATCAACCTACAAATCCAGATGGAAGTAGCAAAGCAGATGGGTCAACCCACCACAGTGGATCAGTTGCTCACCAACGCTGAACTACCATACAGCATAGGGATTCTGGCAGTACCAATACCTTCAAGGTTTAAAGTCCCTCAGATGGAAGCGTATGAAGGGACGAAGGACCCGTTGGAACACTTGGAGACCTTCAAAGCCCACATGACTCTCCACGATTTCCCCAGTGAGATAGCATGTAGGGTGTTCCCCCTCACCTTAAAGGGGGCGGCGCGAGTGTGGTTTGTTTCCTTACGACCTGGAACTGTAGACAGCTTCAACGAACTGGCACATTGGTTCTTGAGGCAGTTCATTGCCAGCCGGACGAGAAGAAGGCCGGCTGCCTATTTGTTGACTGTTAAGCAAAGGGATGACAAGAGCCTTAAGTCATACCTCTCTCGCTTTAACAAGGAACGGATGACGACGGACGACCAAGACGAAAAGATCACGTTGGCGGCACTATTAGGAGGAGTCTGGCCTCGCAACCCCTTTATGACAGAAATCACTAGCAAGACACCATCAACTTTGAGGGAGTTTATGGACTGGGCAGACGGTTACATAAACGGAGAGGACACGCTCCAGGCATTAACGGCACCAAAGAAGCGTGACTTGGAAATGGCAGACAAGAAAACGATAGAACGACATCAAGGGTCGGACTGAGGAGCCCACCAGAAAAGGGCTTACAAAGTCAAAGGTAAGGGGAAACTCCTTTCTTCCTGGTCTATGGAGCTGAAGCCATGATACCAGCAGAAGTTGTCGTACCCACGTATAGGGTGCAACAATATGATCCGGATCAGAATAACGAGCGGTTGAGAGAGAGTCTAGACTTCTTGGAAGAGAGAAGGGAGGAAGCTGTAAGCCAAATGGTAGCCAACAAACGGAGAGTTGAACTATACTTTAACAAACGAGTTCGACCTCATAACTTCAAAGTAGGGGATATGGTCCTAAAGCAAACAGGAGTTACAACTCAGGATGAAGGCAAACTGGGTCCCAAGTGGGAAGGGTCGTACCTGGTAACAGCGACCAGAAGGCCTGGCTCGTACCGACTGAAGGACCACGAAGGGAACGAGTTGCCACACTCATGGAACGCAGAGCACCTAAGAAAGTATTTTGTATAAAAAATCCGAGCCGAGCTCAAACAAATGTAAGACTATTATTGGTTGAAATTTTATGAACTAATTTCGAATGTTGCATTATTATGTCTCATTGAAACAGCCTAAATCAGATAAGCCTGGTCTCAAGATCGGCCATGAAGTGCCAATCTATAAGTGTCAATCCACGAAGTATAAAGCACAGGAATCGAGCCATGAGCTCTGACCTGCTAACAACTATTCTCAACGCAGTCTAAATGACTTGTCGAGCTTCGTGCAAAAAGAAAGAAAGGAACGCGTTGGTGAGGGAGCAGGGCCCTCGAGCTCTGCCAACCTATAAGTGCCAATCCACGAAATATAAAGCACAGGAACCGAGCCATGAGCTCTGACCTACTAACAGCTATTCTCAACGTAGTCTAAATGACTTGCCGAGGTTCGTGCAAAAAAAAAGAAAGGAACGCGTTGGCGAAGGTACAAAGATGAACGACCAGCGGGAAAAGGGCAACAAGGAAAATTTTACATCGACCAAAGCGGGACGAGAGCAAAGTGCAGTACAAAAAGTCTACAAAAGAAAAATAAACAAAATTCTTTATATCCCGAACGGGGTTACAAGTAGGGCAACAAGGAAAATTTCACATCGACTAGAGCGGGACAAGAGCAAAGTGCAGTACAAAAAGTCTACAAAAGAAAAAAAAACAAAATTCTTTATATCCCGAATGGGGTTACAAGCAGGACAACAAGGAAAATTCTACATCGACCAGAGCGGGATGAGAGCAAAGTGTAGTACAAAAAGTCTACAAAAGAAAAAACAAACAAAATTCTTTATATCCCGAACAGGGTTACAAGCATAGCAACAAGGAAAATCTTACATCTACCAGGGTGGGACAAAGGCGAAGAGCAGTAAAAAAAACTACTACAAAAGTAAAACGGCAGCAGTGAGGAAAGATGGGCGCCCTTTCTCCATCAGGCAGAAAGGCGTTGAGTGGAAGCCCCGCCCTTGCCAGGCTGAGTAAGAAAACGACTAAAACCTCCCCCAGGGAAGATGGGCGCCCTGTAGATTCAGCGACACATATCTTTCTTTCTGTGGGAGAGAGGTCCAGCGGCACCCTGCCAAGGATCTCCGAGAGGGGAACTAGGATTTTGGGTTGAGCCGGGAGGCGGCAGTGTCTCGGGTAACAAAAGATCGATGGGGAAGCAACTACTAAGATTTAATTGCTCCCCTGAATTGTCTATTCCTACCCTCCTCAGCCGTGGGTGTCGCGCCACTGCCTTGATTGAGCACCATACAGAACCTGTGGGATGCAGGTTCTGGTTCAAATGCTCACTGATGTTGACCCCCATAAGCAAGGGGGCAAGAACAAGCGATGCGTAAAAAGCAAAAGGGCAAGGACAAGAGATATGTGGAGTTTGTTGCAATGTTTTGAATACCGTACCGGAAGCCGTACCGGTCAAGGCACTGGAACGAAATATTTCGATACCAGTACCGTTTCGGGATAGTCGATATATAAATAAATTATATATATAAATTATATTCTAAAATAATAGTCTATATATGAATAAATTATATATAAATACATATATATAAATTATAAATAGCCTAGTCTAAATTAGGAGCCAAAAAATAAGCTTGTAGTTTGAAAAAATGAAAAAAAAAATTGAAGACCGAAATATAGGCCGGTACAGGCCGAAATTGAGGCCGGTACGGCCGGTATTTGGGCCGGTACGAAACGTATATGGTACCTGTACCGGCCCAGCGGTTGGTACGGCAAATATCGATTGTACCGGCCGATAAGTTACGAGATCCAAAACAGTGGTTTGTTGATTTTACAACATCCGAATCGCCATAACCCATGACATCCTGAGCACCAAGACAGAAGGCGTCACCCCTCGTAAACTACATGAGGGAAGAAAAAGGCCATGGGAGGTCGGCAAAGTTGGGAAAGAAGAGAGAAGGCGGGGTTGGATACATTCCAGTGGAAGATGGAAAAGCCCCTTTTTATAGGCGGGAACGACTCTGGGCGTCCCTAGGGTTCCACGACTCCTAAGAGCTCCCTGGGCTCCCACGTGTCGTTGGGGCCTCCTGGATTGTCCACGCGTCCCCCATTATAATGCAGTTAATAAGGAGATTGATTACGGGAAGTCCCAACAGGCGTGTTACACAAATTCCGAGGTGCAGTTAATAAAGAAATTGATTACGGGAAGTCCCAACCGACGTGTTACACAGATTCTGGGGTGTAGTTAATAAGGAGATTGATTACAGGAAATCCCAACAGGCATGTTACACAGGGTCTAGGGTGCAGTTAATGAGGAGAATTGATTGCAGGAAACCCCAGCCGACGCATAAAACGAGGTTTAAAGGGCGGTTAAGGAAAAGGTTAAATGCAAAACTTAAGTCACGGGCATGATAATAACAGCTAGCATGACTGACAGAAGCGGAATGGCACTCAAATCAAACGAGGAAGGAAGAGGTGTCAGTAAAAAGTAGCTCCAAGATAAACATGAAATTGATAGTAAATCAAGATGCCCACGTGCGTGAATATGATACCGTATAACTCGGTAAACACTTGGACAAATATGGCTGTTACACAGTAGAATTCCCGAGCAGGGTTTACATTTAACGAACCACAGAATGTGAATTAACGTCATGCACCCACACTTACGTGAAAACACAACGGAAATTTAGGCCAAAATGTGGAAGCGCCCTCCAAGCGAGCAACTTCGCAAGGGTACCTACTCGGTACGCAACAAAGGCTGCCGCGCGGAAAAGTCGGATAGTCAGAACTATGCCAAAGGTAGAGGCCAGTCAGACCCAGGTAGAGCTAGAGGTACATTACTTTGTGTCAAGTAGACAAAACTACGCTGAAGGTCTCGTACGGGGTTAAAAACAGTGAGGTGGCACCCGCGCCATTGCTACAACTCTGTGTAAATATGGAAACTTAGCAAAATCAAGATCGCTGCGAAGGACCATGGCTCGGTGACCACCCTGCGGGGTACCTGCCTGCGTGGGAGAGCCTTGCACGCTACTCGGTTCGATGGGGCTCGATACCAATGGATTGCGATACGTGGTACAAAAATAAATGAAAGGAACATGCCAGGATAAAGGGATCATTTTCATTGCTATAGGCAGATTTATACGTGGACAGTTAAAGGAAAAAAATGGGGAACTAAGGGGGGTGTCGTGAAAAGCCAAAGGCATCTCCTTTACGCCCCATGTCAACATCTTTTCATAGGCTTTCACATTCGATGCAATCTCCCAAAGATTCAGAGCACTAAGATCTGTCTCGGGGTTCTAAAGGAGCATTCCCTAAAGGCGCTCAAGGCCTTCCCTGTACCCATTGATCCAGGCCTGGTTGCGGAGGGCGGGGGCCCTCCTGAGTTGTGATTCCAGCTGGTTTGCACGGTCTTGAGCTGCTTTCAAAGAGGACTCCATGCGGGAAACGGAGGCACGGGCTAAAGCCTTGGTTGCATCTCCAGATTTGGCTATTCCCATGTACCAATGGAACATGCGAACCCGAATCTGTGTAGCGCGCTTCTTCTGAGCCGCCAGCGTGTCAATTGTTCCCTCACTTTGCCTTAACGCTTCCTGAGCAAACTCCAGCTCACGCTCTAGCTCGGACGCGCGTCTTTCCTCATCCGCCAAGGCATCGGCAACCCCGGCGCTCTTCTCCAGAGCTTCCCGAGCAGACTCTAGCTCACGCTCCAGCCTCTGAATCTCAAAACGAGCACTTTCCTTCTCAACCAAAAGGGGACCAGATTGGGCTCGAAGGTCCTCGAGATCATTCTGTGCAGACTCCAGATCTGCGACCACTGAGGCCATTTTAACTTGGAGTGTGTCTATCTCCAAGCCCTTCAGCTGGAGTTCCTTGCCCTTAAGCTCGAGCTCCAGGCCCATAATCTTCATCAACTCTCCCATCTCCTTATTTAGCTTCCTATGGTTGCGGGTTTTCTCAAGACGAAGCGCGTTGCTCTCTCTCAGGGACTCATTCTCCACTTTTAGAGCCTGTTTCTCACTCAACAACTTCTCCCCGCGGAGATTCAACAACTTGTTCAACGCCCTCTAAGTCTTGAAATCCTCTTCCAGAGTCTCTTGCTCTCGGGAGACCAAATCGGCAAACTGCTCGGCAGCTTAGGAAATCAACATCAACCCAGTTCGTTAGCAAAAAAAAAAAAAAGGGGGAAAAAAGAACGGAAAGAGAAATGGTTGTGCGGGAAGAACACTTACGTTGGCAAAAAGGGGTTTGAACCTCTGGGCGTATGATTCGAAAGAAGCTGCCCGAGCCTTCGCGTGACTAGACCCGGGACCCTGTGATATCCTTAGCTCGGAAGAAGAAGATGGTTCGACATGCATCAATGGCAGAATAACCTCTACGTGTGAGGGAGGTGGGGTATTTCCCCCCTCACTTAGAAAGGAAACCTCAATGGGAGGATCCTGCAGAAGGAAAAATTGAGAGCCTGGTAGACCCTCAGCTTGGGACGAGCTCTCACCCTGAACAGCACCCGAGCGGAGGGGGCTGCAGCTCGGGGAAGGATCGTCCTCCGGCTCCACTATCGTGACGCCTTGTTGCGGAGGAGAGGGCTCAGCTTGAGGAACCTGGCATTCTTGAGTCGAACATCCGGCTCGGCATAAGGTAATACAACAAGTCATGAATAAAAAGATAGAGAAGGGAGAACAGATACTCCGCCGAAGGAAGAGTTTGTTCTGGGGTCGTCGATAGCTCGGCAATTGGCACCAATACTAGTAAGGGTGCTAGGATCTCAGGAGGAATGGGTTCCGTAACCCCCTGGGAACATGGCTCCATGGTCTCCAACCTATTGGCAACCTCTTCAGGGCGCGACTCCGTAGCCTTTGGGAAACCTAGCCCCTCGCCGGATGAAAGCTCCACCTCCAAAGGTAGGACTGCAGGAATGGGGATCGGGGAGCCACCAGAGTGAGCCGGACTAGCGGGCTCCGAAATTGGAACAGGGGATAAGGAAAACACCCTTCAAAAGATGCTTCGTACTCGGCAAGCATCTCCTCAAAGGGGGTTGGCCACCTGCGTAAGGCATCTTCTTCCTCGAGAAGAACCTCCTCAAAAGAAGTAAAGACGCCCAGTACCTATGCCGACCCCTAAGACTCTGGGCCTTCAAAAGTCGAAGCAAAAAGAGAGGCAACGGCAACTTCTGCACCTCCTTCCACCGTAGGGCCTGTTTAGGAAGGATAAACGCCATCACCCACGACTCAAACGAATTTAAGCAAAAGGAAAGAACTTGAAAATTCGCAATGGTTTACCTTCGGATGGGCCGACATCTTGAACGGTTCGGCAGGATCTCCTTGCGGCTCGGTGGGAGCTATCCTTGGGAACAACTCGGCGAGAGCCATCTGGGGAACGGCTCAGTGGGAGCCATCTCTAGGAGTGATTCTGACCGAGCTGTCCCTGGGAGCAACCCTGCCAGAATCGCCTTCGAGGGCCACTCGGTGAGAGTCTTTTCCCCCCTTCCGAACAGCGTCTGCTTTAGTGGTGCATGGCAAGGCGGCTGGAATCTCCTCGGTTGGGATGGACTGAATGGGAGTAGGCACCTTCTCCTCCGTGCGGGAATTCTTGGGGCGGTTCCCTTCGGGAGGGAAAGTTGCGCGACGTTTCTCCCTTGTTGGGGAAAGTGGACCTGATAAGAAGTCCCGACCCAACACATGATTGCGGAGCAAGATAACGAGGTAGCGACGAATGAAGTCATCGTTCAATAATGCATCGATCTCGGATAGGTCAGGATGGGCCAATACCCATGATATTACATAAGCAACTCTAAATTCCTCCATCTCCGATAATGTAATTGCGAGAGATTTGGTGGTCGGGACTTTACCCCAAACAGATCGGACTGGGAACTCGCCGTAGTCCCTCTCCCCCTCGGGGCATTCCCAACCAGTACCCCTTACGAAGAAGAATCGTCGATGCCATTCCTTTATTGAAGAATAGCACCTCTCCAAGGTGGCAAAGCGTCTTTTAGCGGTATAAGACTGGAAGCTACAACAATTCCCATCAAGCCGATTGATTCGGTACACATTCAGGAATTCGCGGGCAGTCAGGTCAGGGTAATCTTCCGAGCCACTCAGAACAACTCGAAAAGCCACGCAACTAGCCAGGAGTAAACGCCAAGCATTGGGGTTGAGTTGCGCAGAGGCAAGCTTCAGAAAGTCCAGGACGTCGCGCACTGGTCTGCAGAATGAGAAACGCAGCCCAATAGAAAACATATGGGGATAAAGCACCACAACCGTCGCTAGGCCTTGCCCGTCCACCATAGTGACACGAGATGAGAGGACTTCAACAGTGGTCCCGTCGGGAAGAGGAAACTCCCTAAAGAAAGCACGGAGTTCTGTTTTAGTCATGGTCGACGTCCATCGATGCCCTGTAAAATAGTTGAAGCGGGCTTCATTGGCACTCTGCTTAGTCATGATGAAGAGCAAACGAGAGAAACTGGAAGGATAGTCAGGAATTCAGGCGAATGGGAAGAGCAAGACGAAGGGAGCAGAGAAGGAGGAAAAGAAAAGACGGAAAGCAGATACAAATGGGGACGGCATGATGAACGGTCGCACAAATAAAGCGATGGCACGGGATTCAAAAAGACACCTCGATGGTGGAAAGACGGCGCAACATTTGCCTACTGCACGCGCACGCAGGACGAACCAACGCCGAGTGATGTTGGCATGCCATAAAGCCCCATTCATTAATGAGCCAGCACTTACGATTACGGTACGAAAGAAGGGAGTCTTTGAATTTTCAGCCCACAAGTGTGCTAAAAATTCGCGGGGTACTATGAAGGGAGAAAATATTTGACACTGGGCCCGGGTTGTAGGAAGGGTATATGGCGGGGAGTTGGGCTGAAAGTAAGGCCCAGCAATATCACCTAAGTCTGGGCCAGAAAGGTAAATGCCCAGATCGAGGCGCAGATAGGAGACTCGGGTCGGGCTATCCGGATGGGGCAGAAGATATGAGTAAAGACTGGGAAGGGAGGGACGCGACGTATATCATCATATGGAAGGGACACAGGACAGAAAGCACGTTGCATTTAATGCGACCCAGAACAGAGGCCACACCGCATTCAATGCGGCCCAGAATAGAGACCATGTTGCATTCAATGCGGCCCAGAGCATAGAGTGTGCTGCATTCAATGTGACCCAAGACCTGAGCAGTGTATAGTAAGCCTAAGACCTGAGCAGTGTACAGTAAGCCTGAGACATTCGCTGCTCGGCAAGATGATGACATAGAAGTTGCTCAGTGAATCAATTGCGCGGAGCGTATTATCCCATGCTACGCAACACCCCACTGTGGTGGGATCTTGGTCAATAACTATAAATAAGGGCCAACCAGCAACGAATAAGGTAATGAGAAAAATCTATCACCCTCCAAATACATTACTATTTACTTTCGTTTTATTATCTTCTTCACCATACTGACTTAAGCATCGGAGGATCAACGGACTCTGAGGTCCCCTCTTTAGTTACTGTGCAGATAAACACTCAGATACAGGGGATGTGAAGTTGCTCAGGCCCGCGAAAAATGACATCAACAGATCTGTAACCATAGACCCACACAAAATTCAATGCCAAGATCTTACTTTTTCTACA
The DNA here is from genome assembly GCA_961763995.1 of Juglans cinerea. NCBI lineage: Eukaryota > Viridiplantae > Streptophyta > Magnoliopsida > Fagales > Juglandaceae > Juglans > Juglans cinerea. Next base: position 36,540,174 of record CAUIVZ010000001.1, on the reverse strand, counting down.
CTACCTTAAAATTTACAGTTGGAATACCTAAATGGAATATGAATGATGAATTCCTTTGGGTTCTTAAGTGTAGTTTTGCGCTGCAAAGCATTTGTGTAGCAAGGTGCAGTTCTTGATGGAGGTCGGATCTTTGGCTTTCAACTCTCTAGGACGGGAGTGTGAGAGCTGATGACAATTATTCATTCATGTTTTTTGTTTCGTGACAAAAGATGAATATCTCGGAATTGAAGTAAAATTTTTAAAATATACAAACTTTACAATTATCCGAGCTACACGCCATATTAATGGTGTCATCATAGAGCTACGCCGCATCAAAGGACTCTGATAACACAGTAGGAATAGTAAGAGGGGCACGAACTCAGTGGAAACAAACACGATCTGCACCTCCCCAAACCCATGGTATAAATAGCAAGCCCCAGGTACGAGAAAGCTCTCTGATCCCTAGACTCTTCACTTATTTACAAACTTTCAAGAGAATTTACTAACTTTGGCATCAGAGACTCCCCGGTCAAGGCCGCCCTCTCCTAATTGTCTTCTCCCATATTTTTTGCATGCCCATTTCTGAAGACCTAGGTTGTCGAAGTCTGACCCAAAAGCGTGCAAAACACAACGTTAACAAGGATTATTCTGACTGTTGATTAATCAATAGAATTAGAGATTGAGATTGGGAAAATATACAAACAGAGATAAGATTGTAAGTAAATGATTGATAAAATTACGTACAAACTAGGCTCAAATAGTTAGGATAATCTGAAGTTATGAGAATTTTGTCCAAAAATACAAAATCTTAATTATTGCATAAAATTAAAATACGTAATAAAATAATAATATTTTAAAAAAGCTAGCCCAAATTATAATTAAAATCATCTTTAAAAGTAAAAGCAAAATATTTTCATAAAAGGCAAAAAATAACTTAAATTGATGATTAAAAGTGAAAAACAGTTGATCTGGGGATCAAAACATGAGCTACCTGCCGTAACGCATTGAAAAGAGATTTCTAAATTGAGGTCATATGCGCAATTCTGATACTCGTAGCCACAATTATGACCAAAATACTATTATCTCAATCAGATAAATCTTTACTATTTCTTATCATATTTGTGTTGATCTACCTTCTTGAGATAGTACAACATTATCAATGTAGAATATGTCAAATCAGCATCATCAAGGACCAAATTAAATAAATAGATTGTAAATTCAACATTCGTATTCGCCTAATCATGTATTCCGCGTTGAGAGTGAGAGAGAGAAGTTGTAGAACTTTCTTAGGAGACATAAAATATATGTTTCTTGAGATTTTTAAATATTATATAAAATAAACAATGAGATGAGATTAGATAAGAAATCTGTAAAGGAAAATTTTATACACCACATTACCATCACACTTTTATCTCACTATATAAGATGTGACACATTTATCACTCACTACAAGAAAATAGAGCTATTGCAGCGAATTTGTTTTCGTTGTAATAGTAATCGCCGCAATAGCATACTATTTGCAACGACTTTGAATTCGCCGATCGCTTTTTAGAGCAACTTCCACTGTTCTGATTTTATGGGTATTCATCCCCTTTTTGCAGCGATATATTACTCTATTGGGTCAAAATAGTTCGTCGCAATAAAAACAATGATTCTGCGACGATTTTTCCTGTCAGAAGTTTGTGCTTTAACGGCAGATATATCAACACAAAGCGCCATAATGCACCAAATTATCTTTCTCAAGCCCTCAAAAGCCAAAACACAAATTGAAGGCATTGAAGATTCTCTTCCATTCTCGCACATCTCACAGTGCTCAAACTGAAATTCTGATCCCCTTCTCCATCTTTCCAAACCTCGATTCATTACATCCACTCCATTCTCGCAACCTACTAAAACTCACATTCTCCCTGGCTTTGATTGCTCATCCACAGATTCCATTACTCATCCACTCCATTTCTCGTCCACTGGACAGAACCTTCGGCGAAAGGCCCTTCGATTCATCACCTCATCCATAGGTTTGGCTCCTCCTCTTTCAAAGTCGTCAGTGGCAGTCTCCATCTTCTACCATTTTCAAAGAAAAACCCGATACAAGACATGTTGCATGTGATACCTCTATTGTGATTCTGGCAAACACACTTCCAACTCGCCTCCTCCCTGTCCACTTTTCCAATTCCTCCCCGAGTTTCATCCTGGATTTGGCCAATTCCGGACACCAACTGAGTGGTGGGTAGCCCATACGACAGTACATGTCTTTCAATCAATGCAAAAGGCTCGACGGTTTGGTGCCCTACAGGTAACTCTGTATCTTGTGTGCATATCTCTCCCCTTCACCCTTGCAATTCCTGATATTGCCTTGCCATATTCTGCAAGAATATGGCTTTTAGTTGGGGCCTTGAATCTTTGTCATTTTCGTGATTAATTATTTCATATATATGCCTTTTGTGTGCTTCGTGCCATTCTTATGATGTTCGTGTTATATGTTTAGGAATTTTCCTAGTGTTGGTAAGCTTTGTTCACACAGCACAAATGCATGAGCTTCATAAGTCGGCCAAACATGCATGACCATCCATCCCTATTGTTAGCCCTTTTCACATGTGTTTTAGTACGGCCATATTGGAAAATCGACCATAGGCAATTGGACAAATGATTAGCTAATCATGTAACATTCAACAACCAGGGCTCTGAACCGCAAGACATAATGATGGAGCTTTTCAAGTCTCTCTAGAGCCTAAGAATTCATGAATGACACAAGCTATTGCTTTGGAAACTACTTTGGAACATCCTCTCTACCAAAACAAGGATCAGCACAATTGTGTCCTCAACTTGAATCAACAAAATGTCCACTGTGCAACCATGCGGAAGAAACTTTGCTACATATTTTCATAGAGTGCCCAATAAACCAGATACTATGGCAACAAAGCACTGGCCATTAAATCTAGCAAACTTGCCCATCAATTTCATCTTAGACTAGATAAGAATGATTATATATCCTGAACAAACATTGGGACTACAAGTAAAGGAAAAACAAAACTTCCAACTATTTGCAGTAATTATCATGGATTTTATCTGGAGGCAACGAAATGATATTGTCCATAATCACACTACCCATCTCTTGGAAAAGTAAATAGTCATCTGAGTCAAATTTATGAGGAATACAAAGAAGCATGGGAAAAGAAACAAAACAAGCAAGAAGAAAATTGGAAGCCTCCTCCTCCAAATTTTCATAGCTTCTCCTTTGATGCAACGGTTAGAAATAATTTCTCAATGGAATCAGTGGTTCGAAGGAACCATGAAGGGGATATCCTGGAAATTAGAATAGAAAAAATTCAAACTTCAAACCCACTGGTAGCTGAAGCTTCAGGGGCATTGCTAGCTTCCAAAATGGCCACTCATAAGAATCTAGCAATTATTGAAGGCGACACCCAAAACGTCATCATAGCTATAGAAAGTCTTGACTCCTCACTGTTCTGGCAAGTCTCCTCCATTATTGCGGACATTCAACAAATCCTTCATCATCATCAAGGATGAAAACTAGTAAAAATTCATCGATCTCAAAATCGATGTACACACTCAATGGCACAATAGGCAGTAACCAATCTTGTTTTTGGATGCCTACCCCTAGATAAATTCCCTAGATGTTTTCTGTTTATTGACAGTGGGAAAGACCTACCTTAAACTCTTGTAATTCTGTTTTTATTATATAATATGCTTGATTAGGGGAAAAAAAAAGTGTGATATGTATATGTATATATATGTAACACCTACAAACATGTCATTTTCATTATTTGAAATTGTAAAGATTTAGGAAAGTCACGTGTTCTTGTACTAACAAGTAAAGCAATTCTGTACAAGAGCTTACATGGGGTTTGTCTATTTTATAATTATAAAAATCATTTCTCATACATATACATATACATATACATATACATATATATATACATAAACATATATTATATATTTCGCGCGCCTTCGGTTTGTTTTGCAAAGGGGCATTTTGTAAAACAACATTGCTAATATTAATGAAAATAGGATTTTGTGTAAATATATATTATGTCTTTGATGATTGTGAATATGTTATATGGTAGATTGGAGTTATAGTACCGTCTTTCCTTATTATCTAGCTTTAACTTCTGCTGCAAATACTCTACGGTTGAATAAAATGTAGTGGTGACTGAACATGAACATGAAAAGATACAATTATACATGGTAGACGCTCCAAGAATGGCTTTCTTCTTGAAAGTTTTTTCTTGTAACGTCATTCGTTGATTGACCAGTGGGTTCAATTTGACGCAAGTTTGCTATGGCTGCTGCTGCTGACAACGGAGGTCGAAGCTTCGTGGATCTCGTATCGGTGGTCCCTCAGCCTCTTCCAGAAATGTCTGTGGCGCACCGTGTGCCGAAATCCAAGGATGGTGAAATCTTCTTCCAGTTTTCTAAGGAGGAAATCCAACGATGTGCTGAACCTTTTCGGTACTCTATTGTCTTGAAATTTCTGCGGAACCGACCATCCTTGGATGCCATTAGGGCCTTCATTCACAAGCGCTGGAATCTTGATGGCATTCCAGTCGTTTCTAATACGAGGCATCCTCGGAATGTATTTATCAGAATGGTTACGGAAGAAGACTGCATGAAGGCTTTGTCACGTGAAGTTAACGATATAGACGGAGTTCCATACCGTCCATTTCACTGGACACCAGATTTTAAAGAAGAAGAAGAACCCTCTATTGTACCGGTTTGGATTGTCCTTCCAGGTTTGCCTCCTAACTAATATCATGAGTCTTTTCTTAAAATTCTTACAGCCCCTATAGGTAGATTTACTTGACGTGATAATTCCACTCGTTGTGCTACTCACACCGATGGTGCCCGTATTTGTGTGGAAATGGACGCTGCAAAGCAACCTTTACCTCATTTTTGGATTGGGATGCCTGGTCTGGGATCTAGCCGAAAGCAAGAAATCATTTATGAAACTCTGTTGGCGTTCTGTTCAAAGTGCAAAATACAGGGTCATAATTCAAAGACATGTCGTGCTGGGAAAAGAATGCAGGAGGTAAGGTGTGGGTTCGGCAACAAGAACCGATTGTGGAGAAGCCGAAGGAAAATACTACAATCCCAGTTGTTGAGGATAAAGAAGTTGAAACAAACCAAGATTCAGAGGAAAATTGGGGTGAACCCATACTTTTGGTTGAGGAGTTGGAATCGGAAAAGGATCAGGAGGAAATTCCTGAGATTGCGGATCCTGCGGAAGAAATGAATCCAGTAAATTTTGAAAGAATAATGGACTGCTCTACCCAGCTAAAGGAAGCAGAGTTGGAAACGGACTTGAGGGAGGGGGAAGTAGGTCCTAGTTCAGAGGAAAGGGAGGATGATAATGTTCACGAGGAAGAGGTATTCTTGGAAGAAGGATCGATGTCTGATTTGGAACCCGAGAAAAATGCGGAAATGTTTTTGCAGGAGAAGGAATACCATTCGGACGCAGAAGATGAAGCCGTGAAGAGGAAATATCAGAAGCGGCAGTTTGAGAAAATCAGGAGTTCTAGGCGGGTGACCACTAGAGCACAAAAGTTTACTCAATGACAGGATCAATCTTTGTCTGGAATATAAGAGGAATAGGTACTTCCAAGGGCCGTTTACAAAAGCTGCTGATTAAACACAAGCCGAAGATGGCAGTGCTGCTGGAACCGTTTCAGAGTGTGGATAAAATTCAGGTGTTCATGCGGATGTTGCAGTTTGATAAGGTAATAACAAATGAGAATGATGGTGGGAAAATCTGGGTTTTTTGGAAAAATGAAGTGGACGTGCAGGTTGTCCGCACGAGTTCGAAGTATGTGTCTTTACGTATTAGCGATGGAGATATTTCTTTCTTGGGCAATTTTGTTTATGCTTAGTGTAATAGATATGAGAGACAGATGCTTTGGGAGGAGCTGAGTTCAGATAGAATGGGTGTTGAGCCTTGTTTGTTTGCTGGAGATTTTAATATAATTCGGTCGGATGTGGAAAGGTGTGGTGGTCGTCCACGGACAAGAGTTGCAATGGATGAGTTTAATAGATGGATTCATCAGGGTGGGCTGATGGAAATGAATTCACAAGGGGGAAAGTTTACATGGTGCAACGGTCAGTAGGGATTAACTAGAGCTTGGGCAAAGTTGGATCGAGTGTTACTTGATGCAAATTTCCTGATTGTATTCCCGAGTGCTCACTGCATGTATCTTCCAAGGACAACGTCGGATCATTGTCCTATGTTTATAGAGTTTTTAACTAATCCTTTTACTTATGGCCCCTCTCCATTTCGATTTCAGCAAATGTGGGTTGAGCACCCGGATTTTATGAATTTTGTACAAAATGTGTGGTCTAAATCTGTAGCAGGTACGGGGCTTTTTAAATTAGCTAGCAAACTTAAAAAGCTTAAGGTGGCGTTACGTGAATGGAACAAGAGGGTGTTTGGGAGAACTAATAATCAGATTGCTATTCTTGAAGAAAAGGTTGAGAGTCTTGAGCATTTGTTGCCAAGAGATTGGGATAATGATATTGAAAGGGAGCTAGTGAGGTGTTCTAATGAGTTGTCTTCTTGGAGGCGAAGGGAGGACATAAGACTGGCTCAGATGGCTAAAATCAAGTGGAGAATGGATGGTGATAGGAACTCAAAATTCTTTCATGTTTGGTTATCTAATAAAAGGCGCAGGAAAATTCATAAGCTGAGAACTTCGAATGGGATGGAGTTTAATTCTCTGGAAGAAATTCACCTAGGTGCCGTTGAATATTTTTCTGAGTTTCTACAAAGATCTAATCAGGCAAGGGAGGTGCCGGATTTAACAAGCTTGATATCATCGGTTATTGATGAAGAGGATTGTGCCCGGCTTTGTGGGATCCCTTCTTTGGTTGAAGTGAAAGAGGCCCTATCGTCTATTCCTATTAATAGGTCTCCGGGGCCAAATGGTTTTGGTGCGGGTTTTTTTATGAGTTGCTGGGAGGTGGTAAAATTGAAGGTCTTGGAAGCTATTTCAGAATTTTTTCTATCTAAAAGTTTTCCGAGATTTTATTCGGCTTCTTTCATTGTGCTTATCCCAAAGGTAGATGTGCCTTCGGGGTTTGATAAATTTAGGCCAATAAGCCTTTGTTCAGTATTCTATAAAATTTGTTTGAAAATTATTGTGAATCGTATGACAGGTCTTCTTCCCAAAATGATTTCTCTAGAGCAAGGAGCTTTTATACCTGGGAGGAGTATATTTGAGAATATTAGTCTTACTCAGGAAATGGTTCATTCACTGAAGAGGATGGCACACGGTGGTAATATTATGATTAAAGTTGACATGGCAAAAGCATATGATCGGGTGGAGTGGAATTTTTTGATTGAGGTATTGAGGTGTTTTGGTTTCCCTCCTTCTTTTTGTGAACTAATTCATGCTTGTATTTCGAATGTGTGGTATTCTGTGATTCTAAATGGAACGACGAAAGGTTTCTTTCAAGGGAGGCGGGGTCTGCGCCAAGAGGATCCCATTTCGCCTTATCTCTTTATTATTCTTCAAGAAGTGCTTTCTAGACTTTTGAAACAAAGCTTTATTGAAAAAAAGATTGGAAAATTTTCCCAAGCTAGAGGCACTCCTCATATTTCTCACCTTATGTATGCTGATGACATTGTAATTTTTCTGAATGGAGGAAAGAAATCGGTGAGGGAATTGTTATTGGTGTTTGAAAAGTATGAAAATTGGTCAGGTCAGCAACTTAGTAAAGAAAAGACGGACATATTATATTCTCCAAAAATTTCGTTAGTAAGAAAGAGAGCTCTTAAAAGGCTGACAGGGTTCTCGGAAGGCTCGTTTCCTTTTAAATATCTTGGGGTTCCGATAGTATTGGGGCGTCTTAAGCATGAGCATCTAGAGGAGATGATTAACAAAGTCTGGAACAAAATCAGTGGTTGGAAAATGAAATTATTATCAGCGGGTGGCGTTTGATTCTTCTTCGTCATGTGCTTTTTAGTATGGCTTTACATATATTTGCAGTATTGCAGGTTCCACATTCTATTATTAAAGAACTAAACCGAATGATGAGCACATTTTTTTGGGGAGAGGTTAATGGTAAAAGTAAAAGAAAGTGGGTGGCATGGGAGCATATTTGTAAGCCAATAGAGGAGGGTGGAATTGGTTTGCGGAATTTGGAGGATATACAAAAAGCTTTGCACATGCGGTTTGCATGGAATTTATTGAAAGGAGAGTCCCTGTGGGCTAGTTTCTTTAAGGGAAAATACGTGGGATCTTCAACTTGGTGTCTCATTGACATGAGAAAAGGAACGAGGTTTTGGAAAATGATTGTCAAAAGTATTCCGAGTGTCCTTAATAATGCAAAGTGGAGAGTTAGAGATGGCAATATTTTATTTTGGTATGATAAATGGAGAGATGGGGGTCCTTTAATTGATGAGTTCCAGATAGTGGATAATCCGATGTTGAAAGTTAAAGAGTGCAAGTTGTCCAATAGTTGGGATGTGGAATTGTTGAGTACGTTGGTTGGACAAGATAATGTGGAGGAAATTGTTGAGGCTTTGGCAGGGTGTAAGGGAGGATCTGATGTTTTGATCTGGATGAAGAACGAGAGTGGGAATTTTTCTACCAAATCCGCTTGGGATTGCATTCGAGTACAAGGATCTAGTATGGAGTGGCATCCTTGGGTGTGGCATAAGTTGCTTCCACTTAAAATTTCGGTTTTAATGTGGAAAGTGTGGAACATGGCCTTAAGCGTAGATGATCATCTTCGGCGCATTGGGATCCAGATAGTTTCTCTTTGTGATTGTTGTGATGAAGGTAATTATGAAGACCAAAATCATGTTTTACTTAAAGGTGAGTTTGCATTGGCAATATGGCATTTTTATGGGGATAATAGTGGGGCTTCTACCTTCTATTATTATTTGGCACCTTTGGTGTAGAAGATGTACTACACGTATGGAGGGTAGGTTTCAGTCTATTATTTCGGTTCGGCTTTCTATTAGTAGATGGATGGGATTATTAGTTCGAGATATGAAAAAGACAAATGTTCTAGGCATGATTCACAGGTGTTACAAATATTGAATATTCCAGCATTGGTCCCTGAAAGGAAGTACTTAAAGCTAGTTGCTTGGCAAAAGCCAGCTCAAGGGTGGTTTAAGTTGAATACAGATGGGAGTAGTCTTGGTAATCCAGGTTCTTCAGGGGTGGGCGGTATCATTAGAAATGATCGAGGTCATATGGTTTATGCTTTTAATTCTTATATTGGAGTTGGTTCCAACAATAGAGCAGAGTTGTTAGCTGTTTTTCAGGGCCTCAAAGCCTGTAAGGATCTGGGGATTAATTTTGTGGAAATTGAATTAGATTCTCAAGTGGTGATCTCGTGGTGGAATAGGAGAAGGTGTGGGGTGTGGTACTTGGAAGTTTTTTGGGAAGATACGTTGGCCCTTATGGATTCTATGGTGTGCGTAATTCGTCATGTTTATAGGGAGGGAAACAAAGTTGCGGATTGGTTGGCTCGGAGTGGTGCGTCGGGTCTTAATTCTGAGTGGAGATTTCTTAGGGATGTGCCTAAGATACTTCGTGGTTTAATTCGTTTGGATATTCTGGGTTTGCCTTCATTGCGTTGCTGTTAGTGTCATGTTCATGCGGCATTTATGTCCTCAGGTTGGTTTGGTAAGATTTTATGATTTTATATTTTTTGTGTTAACAATGTTTGTTTGGTGGTTTTTCTTTACAGGAATGGTTTTTGCTTGGTTTTCCTTCTTAGTACGTCCTTGACTTGATGTTTCCAGTAAGTTTGACACCTGGGATCGAAATTTTTGTAATACTAGGTGTCGATCTGTAACCACGGTATTCCTCCGCCATAAGTGAGGGTTATTAATAAAATTTGGGAATGGGTCACTCATGGACAGGTGTACCTCGGCTCTTCTTTTAAAAAAAATTAAAAAAAAAAAAAAAAAGTAGTGGTGACAGATCGGATCGTCAATCTCCGGCCTCCACGGGCATGTTTCCGGCCGGGGTACCACAATTGATGATATTTAATATGTTATGTTCTTATTAGATAAAATACCTAATTTTATCATAGATTATGAATTGTTAATTATAAGTGTTTAGCAATTATTATTTATATCCTCTGCACATTAGTGTTTAGATGTTTTGGGTAAAATCTCCAGATCTTAATCATGTTGTGAAAGATATAGTTGCAAATGCTCCACATCTAATGGTATACATAGTTTTGGTAGTGCCAAACTCCTTTACCTCTGCCAATAACAGCGCTGCATTTGAATTCTCAAAAAAGCATTCCCTGTACTGCAGCCATGGATGATCTCCCATCAATGCTGTTTTTCGTTAATATCCCTCTGTATATATGAGATTTACTTTCTAATGATTCTTTAGTATTTGTTATATAAAATCCAAGGAAGATCACCTCAATGTTGTAGTCCTCATATTTCCGTATCCAAACTCAAGCTTTTCTGGTGTACAAATGCTAATGCCATCAGTAAACATAAGTTGAACTCAGCCCTCATCATTCAAGAGGTTGAGCTTTGGTAAACACGAATACTCCTCCACCGCCAACGGCACGGCCCAAAAGCATATTATCATCCAAATAAGAAAGATAATACAGCCCTCCTACTGATTGTCTGCAATTCAAACACGCTTAGCATTCACACTCAAGGTACAAGAAGCACTGTGACTTATATAATGAATATATAATGAACCTGACCTACCTTCCTGGATCTCTTACAGGGATTTGAGCTCTGAAAGCACGGATAAACTGCAAGATCTGCACAACAGCCAAGTGCATAATTTCTCAAGTAGTTTAGATAATTACTTGCGTCAACAGAGTCATCCAGGTAAAAGTCAAGAAAAAGGATAGGATAAAACAAAGACCACATCCTCTTAATAGTAAGCTTGTGCTTGGCATAGCCAATTATTGGCCAAAGCTTTCGGAGATAAGACAAACTGGATTTGAGTCCCATTTGTTCGATACATGAAGTTGCAAGGAAAACTGGATATCAAAGATTGAAATAATATGTGCTAACTTATGTGTATGACTTACTTGTAGGCTTAAAAATGAGCGTGGTAGTATTGCCGGAGCTATTAAAGCTTGCATCTCTTCACTGATATTTATATTTTGAACAGTTATCTGCCAAAAATAAATAGAAAGATTTAGTTTAATTCAGAACAAGCACACATCAAGTAGTTTGTCCTCGCAAGTAAAGAAGTAACAGATTATCTTAATGAAGTATCACCAAAACCAACAAGGGCTCCACCTTTTTGTTGATATGTTAAATAAATAGATATTAATTTTTCGACAATCTTAGGTGATGATGAAGCGGTCACAAGAGCTTCATCATCTCCTTGAATGACCAGCCATGTTATATAATCTGATAGCAAAGATATCATGCCTTAATGCTTGGTTTCAAGCTTATAATCTAAAGCAGCAAATAGCAGTAAGATCTGGAAATGAAGTGGCGATATAAGTCGAGCATGAGACACAAAGTGGTTCTCATCAGAAATTTGATAAGAATGCTTACTGATAGCAGGTCTCTCTCTAAATCAATCTAAATTGAACAACAGATATTTTGACTAGCACATTTTGAGCTAGACCAAATGGAACAACTACAGATCTAATGAGCAACAAACTTACCTGATCTGCAGAAATCCGCTGTTATGATGGGATGTGGAGAACAAATACACACGTCAACCCAATGAACCCATCATAAAAAAAAATATTAATCGTTTCGCGTTTATTCCTCCATTTTTGTTCACAGAAACCAATGATGCTCTAAACGAAATTCACGACTATCAGAAGAGGATTGAGGGAAATAAAAACCATTTTCAGCTGTGAGGCAAGACAATTGTAGGTGGGAGGTTATTACATATGATGCTCAGGCTCCCATTAACAACAAAAGGAGATTAAAAGGATTGCAGTAACCAAGACAGGACCTGACATTTCACCTTAACACCAACTGCAAACAGAACTTCGGGGTAGCCAGTCATAAAATTATGGGGCTAGATACTCCAACAAAATAGAATATGAGAACAAGAATGGAACACAATAGTTTAATCTTTTTGGTCTTACAACCAAATAGCTGATGTCTTCTCATAGGCAATAGAAGCTGAACTGTAGCTTCAATTTTCATTTTTCCTAATAAAATTTCCATCAACTACGGAATAAAGAAAAATAATTGACAAAACAAATAAGATGATAACATATGGAAGGAAAACATAGAGCATATGCCACATTATCTTTTAATAATTTTAACAATATTCCATGGAAAGTCCATCACAATAATAGGAAACAATCACAACTGCTATACCTCTGCTATTTTAGAAACCATGTTTCATGAACGGAATGAAAACTAACCTCTTCAAACTGAAGGTAGATATTGCGCAAAGAAACTGTGGTAAATTTTGCCGATACAAGTAGAGTGGCACCTTCTTGTTCCTGCAAACATAAGAACAATGAAATCAACTCCAAAGAACCTGCAGAAGTTTTGTTCCATCAACGGGGAAAAAAAAAAGATCAGTTTACCACAATCTTGAATATAACCTCAAGATTTGGACTATCTTCAATATTCTTCCACAGTTTCCACACAAATGAAACACCACAAACTTAACAATGTCTTAAACTAACAAAGATCAGTTTAAATTGATAATCAACATAATGTGTCAGAACTCTATGAGTACATCAAAAGTTATGGCTTATAAGACTTAACGAAGATGGATATGAGGGAAACAAGGCTATACTCTTACACAATCAAGATTGACTAAAACATCTGACCAAAAAGTAGTAGAATACTAGAATTATGCATGTATTTGCATAATCGATGTCATTTGTTTGCATATATGCATGCACACACAAGTTCTTCAAGATGAGGTTGCCTCTTTATTTTGTATTTTTTTCCTTTGTTCCCTCTTCCCTTGGTGTTTTAGGTGGCTGCTCAAATGCTTCATAGTTTCCTTGAGGCATGGTAGATGAAATGTTCGAGCAAGAGGAAAGGGGCCATACCTGGGTGACATCATTTGACTTGAAGGAACTTTGAAGGGATCGAATTCGTACGAGCAAAATAAAAAGGTGACAAATAGATAAGCACATTCTCCATGGATCTTTTTTCTTTAGCCTACAGTTTTGCAGATTTTAATGTTTTTTGGTTTATTCTAGTTGTACTATTTCTAGGAAAAAAGCCACATCTGATGGTGTCTGTTTTTTCTTCCTCTATGTTCAGATACTTGGCGTCACATTTTGCCTCGCCTTTTGTTACATCTTAGTCATTGTCAATATGAACGGGATACAGAGTTTGGCAGAAGTCATCCTCAGTACCAAAAACAACTGAAGCCGTTTTTCTCATATAATCTTCCAGACTAAAATGTGAAATCTCATACACACTGCTGTGAATGACCCAGGAGAAAATTAACAGAAGTGCAAGTAAAGAGTTTCTTTGCAATATTCAGCACGGTCATAACATATTTGGGAACCTATTAATGCACATAAACTATTCAAATCATATTGATATTGTGTGCGCGTCCGTGCCTGCAGTGCGTATGTGTGTAGGTGAGAGAAAGAAGACTTAAAAAGCAAAGAAGCATCAGACAAAAAATCCTGTCAAAATGAAGTTTCCTGGCATCAGATCTATTACTTGATTACTTCTCCAATGGGATAGTTGGAGGGAAGAAAGGCAGATGTTTACCTCTAACAAAGTTGGAATACTCCATCGAACAACATTCCGTACAATGCCTCCATTTGATTGATCCCGACATTCAAATTTTTGAAAAATTTGCCCAACCTAAGCTCCGCATTTATGCAGAAAATAATTTGAATGATGTAATAGGGGAAAGGCATCTAGAGAATGAAATGAATAATTCATGTGATTGATATGTCATAGGCACAGAGATGGAATAAAAAAATCATAATTTTAGACATGAAGTATAATACCCCAGATTGAGCATAAGAAGGTGGTAAATGAGATCCTATATTATTTGAGACGGAGAAGTTATTGCTTTTTATAATGATTCGAATAAGACTATACGTCCAGATGTAGTTTGGGCTTTCCTTGGGTCCTTACAAGTGGTATTAGAGCCAATCCTAACTAAAAGTGTGGGACTTGAGTCATGCCACCTATGATGGAATGGCCTAATGAGAACTTCAAGGATTAAGGGGGAGGAGATTATGATACCCAGAATGGGTATATGAAGGTGGTGAATATGATCCCACATTACTTGAGTGGGAGAAGTTCTTGCTCTTTATAATAATTTAAGTGGCTCAAATTATAACATTGATTATTCCTTTTTGAATATGGAACTAGATGTGGTTTGGGCTTTCTTTGAGTCTCTACATGAAGTGCAAACCCAAGATGTAGAAATAGAAACATCTTCAGGCAAACAAAGATCATTAAAAGTTATTTTCATATTTAACAAAAATAAAATATGGCAGACAAGTTATTTTTCATTTTTCAATACCCATCATGTAATTTGGTTACTGGTAATATTCATTTTTTAACTGAAATAGGGATTGCATAAGAGCTACACAAGGGTCAGAAATATAGCTGAAACAAGTTGCTTAATTGCATACTTTGGTAAGGGAAATGCACATTAGATTCAATTCTTAGTACCTGAAAGAAAGGCAGTCTAGCAGCAGCTTCAAAAAGAACAAGAACATCAGGGGCAGAAGTATATTGCAGGCGCCATGTGCCATCCAACTTCACCATGTCAATAGGAGAACCCATGTTATAGCCCTCGACACTCACCTGCCAGTTGTGTATCCATAAATTAGTATCTGAACGAATCATCTCTTATATACCAGCTCCTAACTGTCATTAAATGAGCATCCAATGTTGGATGTAGAATTAACAAGCAGGAGTATGTTAAAACAAAGATATTGAGCAAAACCATACCAGGGCCTCCTCGATGGAAGAGCGTTGGTCAGCAGTTGTAGCGAGGCCCCGTTGCGTGTCTTGAATAGCTCCCAATAGATCATTCTTTCTGTTCTCTAACACAAAGTCATATGCCTGAAAACCAAACCAAGACATTTGTTATGCAAGAACAATGACTTGGAAGAGGAAAACAAATAAATAACCGAAAGAAGAGGGTTGAGAAGAGAAACCTGACTGGTTTGGGCAGCAACAGTTGCGAGACATGGAGATATTTTCTGATAGGACAGTTTTCTACGAAGGGTAGAGCTAAAAGGCTTAACCTCAGAAACGGCTCTCTTTCCATTCGACGGGTACAATGAAGACGCAAAAGCCAAATCCATCACTTCAAATATGGGTGCAAAAACTGATATTATGAGCAAGGTAGCATTAAGCTCAGATCAAATTCAACCGAATGAATGAGCTCATAGGCATCCCAATTGTTGATAGGCTCAAAGCGCACTGTGGGATTCACACTATGAAGTCTCAAAAACACTCGCCAATAATCATATTTCTGAAATTCATACTAAGAGAAACAAGTGAAGTCTGAACGGTTTGATTTAAATGAATAGGCCTATCGAGATTTCTGTGTGCTAGGATCAAATCCCACTTTGGCATGACATTCAAACTCTAGAGTCCAAGGGGGCTCACATATGCAATTGCTAGAAGCAAACTTTCAGAGCTCGGTGCCATGCCAACATTGGGTGAGCTCTAAATCATAAAAGGTGTCAAACTGTTAAAAAAAACGAAAAATAGGCTATTTTCCTCAACAATTTGGTTGAAAACTTGGGAAATCCAGTGAAATGTGGCCACCGAGTTGAAAACTTGGGGCAACAAACAGCTTACCTGCCGAAGTTTGCTCCACACTAATGGTGTTAGCTTCGTTTGTGTTACCGTTATGACCAGTTAACTCTATCTCGTTCCTTGTCTTGTAAAGCAGAACCGGTGGTCGTTGTGGTCGAAGGGCGCGGGACCAGTACTATTCAATGGGGAGTTGGGGCTGAGGACGGGCGAAATCCGGGTCGGGTCAGCTAAGTAAATCTAACTCCAAATGGAATATACCTGCAACTTTATACAAGCATGCAATGTAATTATGTCTTTTATTAAATATAATTTTAGTTTTATATGATTATCCTTAATTTAAAAGAGTCCTAAAATTTAAAAAAAAAAAGGAGAGACTCTTCAAATTATCACTGAATTTTATCTTTTTAATTCTAAGTTACTAAAATTGACATATTATATTTTCAAGCTATCAAAGTTGACAATTTTCCCTAAGGGTGGGCAACGGGGGCTGCAACCTGCTACCCCGCCCCGCTTCGCATCGGTGGGTGGACTATCCTGCAACGACTATACAGGGACAGGGATGGGAGGCGGGCTAACCCCAGCGGGACCTCGCCCGGCCTGCTCCGCTATATATAAAATAAATAAATTTTAAATATTTATATAAATATTTATATAAATAAATATATTGTATATAGATATATACAATTTATTGTAAGCTTGAAATTGTATAAAGTTATTGGATTGTCTTGGCCTCTTAGACCAACTTTTATATAGGAGGTCAAGATAATACAATAGTTATACTTAAGTAATGTGGCATGTACCATGCAGATATCACCCTTAATTTTCACCATAATTCAATTATAGCCTTTGAAATTAATGAAAATTAGGGGAAGTGGTACACGTCTCACCCTACATAACTTAGACACTTTTCACCCATTTATTGGAAGTTGCAAAATGTATTAATTTTGCTAGTTTGATGGTAAAAGGGACATAACTCTTATTAGTTTGAGGGTGCAAAAAAGTATTTATCTCTAAAAAGCACTGTTTTCAATTTCGTACTGTACAGTTGGTACGGCCGAAATTTTCCGTACCGGCTACTGGGCCGGTACAAGTACTATCTATGTTTCATACAGGCCCAAATATCGGTCGGTACCAGTCGTACTGGCAGATATTTCAGCCAATAGTTTTTTTTTTTTTTTTTTCAAACTACAAGCTTATTTTTTTTTACCCTCAATTCAGATTAGATTATTTATAATTTATATATATGTGTGTATTTATATATAATTTATTCATATATAAACTATTATTTTATAATATAATTTATATATATTTAATATATAATTTATTCATATATCGACTATTTCGAAACAGTACACGAAACAGTACCGGTACTAAAATATTTCATTCCAGTGCCTTGACCGGTACGGTATTCAAAACATTGCTAAAAAGGACATAATTTTCTTTTGTATTATCAATAGCCACTAAGCCACCCACCTTGCCAACTTGATCCATGCACTAATTTAGTTAAATTTAGGAGCGGTTTGGATAATAAATTGAGATGAGATGAAAGTTGAAAGTTGAATAAAATATTGTTAGAATATTATTTTTTTAATATTATTTTTTTAATATTATTTTTATTTTGAGATTTAAAAAAGTTGAATTATTTATTTTATTTTGTTTGAAGATTTACTAATTATATCATGAGATAAGATGAATTGATATGTTTTCTGAATTCAAACGGCCTTATTGTTTTTTAATTAATTTTAAGAATGGTAGTTAGACATTCACTCGAAAATCTTAGGGTTTTTTAAGAAGAAAAATATTTTGCATCTGCCTTCAGCCGGCACACACTCAACGCATTGAGTGTAAAAAAAAAATATGTGAAGTGTGTGCCGGGCTGCAGGCAGATGAATAGCAAACCTCTTTTAAGAATTAAGGGGGCTATTGAACATAGGGTGTGGATTGAAAGAAATTGGTTGTTTGAAGTACGAAATTGTTGATTTTAATAATTATACGTGCAATTTGAAACACTGTTATAGTTTGGGTGCGCAAAATGCAATCTCTCTCAATTTATGGTTTACAAGTATCCCTCATGGAATAGTATATTGATGGTTGATCTCCCTTAGGGGTGCTACCCGCCCTTTACGGGGTGGGGGCACCCCTTCCCCGCACCCCGCCCCGCATGGGGCGGGGGGTAGGGTTTTCACCCCCGTCCCCCGTCCCTGGGATGCGCCCCACCTCTTTTCACTTAAAAAAAATACTACTTTTATTTGATTTAAAAATTATTTATAAGTGTAAAAGTAATTAAAAATACATTTTTAGATCCAAATTATAGATTTAAATTTTGTAAATATGACTATAATTTAAAAACTATGTAATTTTTAAATTTGCTAGTGCACATTTTGTATAAATTGTAGTGTATTAATTTTTAAACTATGTAGTTTTTAAATTTGTCAATGCATATTTTGTGTAAATTGTAGTGTATTAATTTTTAAACTATGTAGTTTTTAAATTTGTCAATATATATTTTGTGAACAAGTCTAACAAATTGTAATATATATTTATATATATATATATACACAATTTTTAAAATATAAATATATATTTAATAATATATATATATAAATGGGGGCGGGGGAAATGCGGGGCGTTTCCCCCGCACCCGCTAGGGGCCCTAGATGAGGGGCGCGGGGCCCCGCCCCCGCATGGACGGAGCGGGGTTGCCTGCCCCGCCATGTGGGGGCGGGGCAGAAGCGGAGCGGGGCAGCAGGGGCGGGGCCCCGCTACCCACCCCTAATCTCCCTTTGAGCTCCAATTGACCATCTCTTTTAGAGATGATAAGCACTGCTAAAGTTCAATGTGGTCCTCACAGCCAATTATAAACTATTCCAAAGCCTCAATGTAAACTCAGCATCTCTACCAGACACCATCGCCTTCATACCTTGTGTAGTCTGACAATCTTCCAGACATATAATTGGGCAAGCTTCTTCATTGTGTACATGTAACACCTCTAAAAAGTTTAGAGAAATTATTATTATTTTATGCTACTTACTTATTTAGCTATTAGCAATTATTTTTTTTAGGGTTATAATTTAAGAAGTCTAGTTTGGGTTGGAATTTTAATTAGGCATTAAATTCAATTTATAGTGGATAATTAAAAGTTATTAGAATTGGACCCAAAAGGATTTTAGGGCCTTAAGTTATTGGGTTTAGAAGTTAAGTTTGAGTTAGTTTGTATTTGGGTCACTGTTGGGTTTAGAAGTTAAATTTGGGTTGGTTTGTACTTGGTTAGTGATCCAAGCCCATGTTTAAAACAAGGACTCAAGGTAAAGCCTAAGACCCATGATCCAACCCAACCCAAGAGTCAAGACCCTTGAAATGAGTCCAACCCATTCTCCCAAACCCATGACCCAGTTCACTATAAACTACCAAGACCTGGAACCAAAGTTTTGAATACCATACCGGACGTCGTACCGGTCAAGATAGTGGAACGAACTATTTTGGTACCGGTACCGTTTCGTGATAGTCGATATATGAATAAATTATATATAAAAATTATATTTGAAAATAATAGTCTATATATAAATAGATTATATATAAATATATATATATAACTATAAATAACCTAATTTGAATTGAGAGTAAAAAAAGGGAGCTTGTAGTTTGAAAAAATGAAAAAATAAAATAAAATTAAAGGTCGAAATATCGGCCGGTACGGGCCGAAATATAAACCGGTACGAAATATATGTAATACATGTACCGAACCAGTGGCCGGTATGGCATATACCAGTCGTACCGGCCAATATGGTATGGTATTTAAAACAGTGCCTGGAACTACATATTTATACAAGAAAAATAATTTATACACAACATTTTTCACAACACATTTCACAACAATATGTTAAATGATGGGTAATTTTGTAAAACACTTTATAAAGTAACATTATTTTATAAAAATACATTTATCTTACAACATTATTATGAAATGTGTTGTGTGTGTATCAATACTTTATATAAACCCACATGGTTTAAGCCCTCCATGCATGTAAGACATCATCTCCAACTAAGGTTGCTACAACCTCCAATGTTCTTCTCCGACAAGTCCTTCACCCAGCCTCCACTAGTAGGTAAGCCCTTGTGTTGCTGCACCACACTTGGTTGTTTCTACATCGCACAGACAAGGCAGTTTCTTGAGTTGTTGTTCCTTCATTTGGTTGTTTCTTCATCCATTAACACTCTTTGGTATATTTCAGAACCTAGAGCACCTCAAAAACAACCTTGCGCCCCCCCAGCTGAGCCCCTACGCAACCCGGCATCACCCTGACGTGTGAACAATTGTAGCTTTGTAAGACTTTGGTTTCTCTGTTTTTATGTGCAATGTTGCACCACTTCAGTTTAGCTCTCCCTTTTAAGTTTCACTACAAGAAATCAGGCCTTTTCCAGCGCTCAAAATCGTCACAAATACCTTTCAGAATCGCTGCATTTGATCATTTTCGTCAATTTATAAATCGCTGCAGGTTCGCCGAAATTATAAAGCCATTTTTTTATCAATTTTGGCGATAGGCAAAAATCGTCACAAAAAGCTAGTATTTCCGACGATTTTAGTCTGCCGGAAATGTTCAAAAAATCGACAGAAATGGCCTTCCTGTTTACCTTTAAAATCGCTGAGAACTACTATTTCCGGCGATATGTATCGTCACAAAAAGTTAATAAATCGCCGCAAATAACTAATTATTTTTCTCAGCGATTTAAAATTATCGTTGTTATGAAGTATTTCCAGCGGGTAAGTTTCGCCGCAAAAAACTATTTTTGGAGATTACTATTTTTGGCGATTTCATGTCGCCGTAAATATATTTCTACTATGAAAAAATTATTTGCGGCGATCAAAACTCGCCGGAAAAGATGTTTCAGAAAATTAAAAAAAAAATGCACAAAACAGTATAGAGAAAATATTATACACATCCAAGTTTTGCAGGCTTCACAATTTTACCTTACACTATGGATGGCCCTAATATTCTTTTTACATACTCAAAAAAGATCCAAAGTCAATAGTAACTTAAATAAAGAACCCAAGATCTATCATTTCAGGATCCAATTTGAGGAAAGCATTTATGTTCTTGACACACACATGCATGCATGTTTTGCAGTCAACAAATTAATTATAAGTATTCAACACCAATAGTCACCTGAGCTTTTAGGGTCTGGAGACATGAAAGCAGTAGTGCCGGATTAAATGTCCATGGAGCTGATTCCTCGATTAGAAAGATCAAAACTTTTGATGTTTACAAGTTTTAAAGTTTGAAACCAGTGACTACAAAATATAGGAACCTCACCTCCCCTTCTTACATGGGCTTCCTCTGGATTCTACAATGAAAGAAGAATACTTGAAAAGGAATTGAGCAATATATTTTCAATAAAAAGGTTATTGTTTATGAATTTGCGTGTCTATGACACCTGAGGACAAGAGAAACAAAGAAGCAGCAGGATTTGGCATCTTATGTCGTCCTAATTATTGGGTCAAATGCCCCATTGAAAAACCAGGCACACTGACATCAGGTAAAAGAAAAGCTAGATACATTTTGTGAAATCAGGTAACTCAAAATCTTTTTATATTTCATGTCTGCCTATTAAAGGTGTGACTTGTGATCCAAAACCTTACTATTTTGATAGTTTTGCGGTCAGATGTTTCTCAATGTCATTAAAACTAGTTTCTCTCTTATTTATATATATGGTTTGCACTTTTCATTAAAATTATTTCAGGTGCTCTATGAAACTATGATAGAGCTACCCCCAACAAATAAATCGATGAAATCCTTTGTAATCCTTGAAGGAAGAAAAATTGCAAATAGAATCTAGAAAGAAACGCTAACCTCCATCTCATCCAGCTGAGAACGATAGAGATGAAACCCATCCATCGGAAGAACGGTAGCTACATCCGGAGGCTTAACTTGGGAATCAATTGAAGAAGCTTTCTGGGACCATAACTTGTTGACACGCCGGGCTACTTCAGATGCTAGAGTGCTCTTTCCAGCGCTAGTAGGACCAGCCAAACCCACAATGTGCCTGTATGCCGTATGGTCTTTTAGGGAGATGACTAACTCATATAGTAATGGCCAAGATCAACGTCAAAACAATAGAAAAGATATAATGCCAATCCAACGAGACAATAGATGAAATAAATATATACTGCATAGAAGAGTAACTAATGTGCAAACGTAGCTAACTTTTCATCACACAGTTTTGTTTGTTAATAACTTCTGACAGACTGACACTTGAAGATGCCATACCTGCCTTCTACCACGGGAATTTCTCTTTTTTGACTGCATAAAACCTTTTTAAAAAAGAAAGAACCCTGACGTATCAGTATAGAATTCGCATGATCAGGAATGCGAAGTCTCCAAATCCCAACACACAAAAATAAAAGGTATTAACGATAGAACCAAATACCTTCACGCTGGGCTTCTTAATCAGAATAAGGGATTGAGGAAAGGCAACTGCTCTGGGGGGTGAAATGGACGCCAAACACCGATTCCCTGAAGGAAGTTTTACCCTTTTCTTAACCAGAAATGACTCTGCAAACAAACAATCGAGCAAATCATTATGCTCAAAGAAACATCACAGCAAATTTGTACATTTTCTTTCCCTTCTTGGGGAAAGAAGGATAAAACAGAAACCATTTGTACATTTTCTGACCTTTCTTCACCCATATGGGATACCCATTTTGATCTCCCAAGAGTACATAAAAATAAACTAAAAAAACATTTGTACACATCATTCTCTGGAGAATCTATGGATTTTGGTTTGACACTGAATACATACTAGAAAGAAAACCAGTGAACATGCAAAAAATATAAACTGAGATATTACACTCTTACAATATATCATGAAACTATAAATTTCTGATCTACTCAATTAATAAAAGGTGAAAAGAGATGGTTCACCGTGGTAGCTTGGATGCCAAATATGCCAGTATTTTTGTAGATGCTGCTGAATGCAGAAATTGACTGAAATTGTGGATACTCATTCAAAACACGAAGATCTGCTCATCATATCAGCATACTTAGATTACAACTGAGAAAGAACCAAAAAATAAAAGTTGCAAATGCATCAAGGATCTAGATGCATAAACCAATTTTGTTACAAACATAAAATAGAGAAAACCTAATAACCATATGTTTTGTAATCTATTAACAACACCATAATAAAATAAAAAAGCTAATCTATGAACAAGTTTCAAAACCAATAACTTAAATGTATTATAGGTTTCAGTCACAAAAGTATTTGAGAACCTACATAGGCGTGAATACATCCCCTTTCCAGGTCCACCAGCTGAAAAGGATCCTCCACCTCTTAACAGCACCTACAGTAAAAGATTTATTATTGCTTCCAACATTGAAGCCAAGATGAAGCAGAGCAAAATAATGTGAATAAATATTGAGGAACCATGTCAATAGCAAAACCAATAGAAGATTTCAGTTTATAAGCACATGGATTTACTGGAAAAACTCAATATCCAGACCTCAAGCACAGTTAAAATTATAGCTTCCTTCTCCTTATGCCAGCCACCAAGAAGTTCAAATGCAACAGCAAAATGGATGTACTATTTTAATATCGATGCACAAACTTATGACTTACAGCAACAAATTCCTCTAGAATAGTAGAGAGGATACCAAAATAATAGAGAAATGAGTAGTATTGGAAGAAATAATTTCAAAACAAAGGATAGAAATGTAGTAAGTGAATAGCAGAACCACACCAATCCTATTGATCTAAAACCCAATGCCAAAATCCTATTAAAATATATAAATCCCTATTCCACGACAATATGGAAATTTTCCAAACCCAATACGCTAAACTAAAGAAAAAACTGATGAATAAGACAATTGCAAAGTAAAATCTTCTCAAACCCAAAAGAAAATCCAAAAGCAAACAAAACCCTAGAGCATGGTGGTGATTACGCACTCTTGTAGCACAAAATAGAGAGATGAGAGAGAGAGAGACGGTGGATGAGAGATGACCTACCGACGAGGACGAAGAGCATGGTGGTTGTGGTGTTGGAGCAAGACCGAGGAGGCGTAGAGGTTGCGGAGCAAAACAACTCCAGCCCGTCGACGCTGTGTACCCACACAGACTTTAACGAGAGAAACAGAGAGAGGGAAAGATATGGACATCGTGAGTGAGAGAAAGGGAGAGAGAGAGAGAGAGAGACCGGAGAGGAAGACAGAGAGAGGAAGAGAGCCGTCGGGGGGGGGGGGGGGGGTTTTGCGAAACAGGGGTGAAATCAGATAGGGAGAAATCGGGCAGGAGGGAAAAATGAAGGAGGCCGTGGGCTCCAGTTCCTTTTAATTTTGAACATTACCTTTTGCGGCGATTTGCTATCGCCGAAAAACACCCTTCATTTTTTGCAGCGGTTTTTAAAGTTAAAAAATCGCTGCAAAAAATAACTTCCACAATTTCGTCGAACAATAAACCGTCGTAAAAAGTTTTTTACTTTTTACAGTGAATACTTCTGTTACAAAAAGTAAAAATCGCTGGAAATGACCAACTTAGTATTTGCGGCGAATTGTTTAGTCGCAAAAAATAAAAAAAAAATCGCTGGAAAAAACCATTTTATAAACTCAATGAAAAAAATTGCGACGATGTAGAAATCGCCGCAATTAAGGCTTTTTTGCGGTGATTGTATTTCCAACAGACAAAAAAACGCCGCAAAAGGCCTTATTTCTTGTAGTGTTTCGATCACTTGTATGCCATGTAGTGTAGTCAGCCCCATCAACCACCAAAGACCAGGATGAAACCACTAACTCAGCCAACGAACCACATAGTAGGGGTGGGCAGAGGGGGGCGTTAGTGTCTAACTTATTTAAAATTTATATATTTTAGTGATAATATGCTAGTGATAATATGTTAGTGTCTAACTTATTTATATACTTGATTATATATGTTAGTGATAATAATTAATACGCTAGTGGTTACATATATGCTAATGATAATATATTATATGATGGTTATATACACTTTTTAATGAGTGTATATGATCAAATGTATAGAAATGTATTTATAAAAAAATATATATTATAATTTATTTTGCCATAAGATATATTTATTCTTGATATATATAGTTTATATTAATAACATATGATCAAACTAATGTTCATGTTTAAGATTAGAATTTTTTGTTATATTAATTTTATGTTATAAAATTAAAAATTTTAATGTTATATCAAATGTTATATTAATTTTATATTATTTGATTATAATGAGTAATAGGATTTTAAAATTTAGTCTTATATTAATTAGTAATTAGCATATAATATAAAATTATTTTATATATAATTATATATTATATATAAAAATTATATATTATAAAAAATAAATATATATGTATACGAAACCGATCCGGTCCAGTTCAGTCTGGTATTAGAAAAAGAAAAACCGGAACTAAACCGGTTATGGCCGGTTTTCAAAAGGTGAAATTGGTACCGGACTGAACTAACCGGTTTAGTCCAGTTCACCGGTTTTTATTTTCACCCCTGATCTCTATAACCCTCCCCACCTTTCCCTCTTTCCACCAAACTGTCCAGACAAGACCAGGGCATGAGTTAAGGACACCGCATGAGTCACATGCACAAGAGTAGTCACATGCATAAAGGGAGTCATCACGGTAGTCATTGGGTTGTAGGAGAGGGACCTTGTGGCGGTTGTGCATATAGTTGATGTGTTGGGAATGAATGAAAGAGTGTAGAGTAGTTGGGCAGTACACAAATGTGAAAAAATGGTAAAACAAGGGTTGCACATATGCTAAGGTTGGTGCAAGTCGGGTTAGGCATGATCTTGTGCGTGTGTGTGTGTGTGTGGGGGGGGGGGGGGTGTTGGGGGTAAGATGCAAGTGTCGACAAGATACATCAGTTTAAGGTGTTTCGGGTGGATGACTTGTGGCCTTAGGTTGAGGGGTAAAGCCATGAAATGATGCCTTGAGAGATGTTAAGTCAGATTTGGATAGGAGGATGTACATGTTTGGGTTAATAGTCATTTGAGTACATGGAGGCATAGGTCAAGGCCAAGAGTCCCATGAAGTGGTCCATGATCAAGTCCCTTTGCATGTGTCGCCGACTAGTTCTTTATAGTTTGGTACAATGGTCTTGTGGCATGTGGTGAGAACTAAACCAAGGGTTACATGTTGTGAATGTAAGGTGATGAATACGTGGAGATTATAAGTCATAAAAATTAGGTTTCAAGACACATGAGTAAATAGGGTTGAGTTAAGAGGATTTTTAGACGCCACGAGTAGCCTCTTTAGGCGTGAGTTCACATTTTATAATTGTACTTTACTATACGTGAGTAAATGCTTATCTGACCATATGATTGATTATAGGTGCCATTTGACGATTTGTGGCACGTGCATTAAGCTTATTATTGCATAATGCTTCGGGTAAGTAATTATAATCATGCCTTTTGTATCATTTTATATAACATAAGACCGTGTAATACGAGTGTAATATGCCATACGTGTGTGTAGTATCAAGTATGGGCCATAAGTAGGGGTGTTAAAAAAAGGGAAAAATCGATTGACGAACCAGGTTCATGTTCGGTTTGGTACCTGTTCTTAAGAATCGAAATGAATCAAAACCATTTTAGTACCGATTTTCATATTTTGAAAACCGGTTTGAACTAAACCGGACCGATATATATATAATAATTTTTAATTTTTTATATATTATATTATATGCTAAATACTAATTAATATAATATGAAATTTTAATCTTATACATGAACATTAATATTAAGTTATTAATATTTAATATAAACTTACTTTTGAGGAGAATAAACATTAGAGGAACCGGCTCTCAAGTTTCAACCTATGTAGTGCCACAAGTGTAAACAATAAATCAAAAAACCTAGATTGGACCGAAACGGAATTTTTTTTTTTTTTTTTACTTTGGTGATGAATCAATTCGTATCGGTTCTTAAATTTCTAAAATTGTTATATATCGGTTGGGTTCTAAAATTTGTCCAATGCCGGATTGAACTGGGTTGATTACACCCGTAGCCATAGGTCGGTTGGACAGATTGTGTTCGAAGTGATTTTTTTACATTTCGTGTCTGTGTAAAGTATATGTGATGTATAGTTTAAAAATGGTAACATTTTGGATATGCATAAGTGATATTAAGTAACATAAGAATTGTATAAGGGCTACTCTTGAAAGATGGACAGATTTCGATACATCAAAAAATTTTTTTTTTTTGGATGAAGCTTGTAGATCAATTAGTGTTTGCTTTGATAGATTGTATGTTGACCTTAAGTGATAAATGGATAGGGTACATGTGTATTTTAGTTGGTTATATGTATTAGACGCATTTGATATGAATTATGTATTCATGGAGGAAAGGTATTGAATATTTTGTAGTTGAAATAAATGGAGTAGTTGAAATAAATGAAGTTGGATGCGTGTTGGAAATGTGACCTTAAGGGAGGGTTACAAATTCAGAAAAATAGTGGTAAGGGAATGTAACTCATGGAGGATTGATTGGATAATTTAATGGGTCTAAGTGAAGGAAGTTTAAGGTAATGGTAGGTTTATGCAAATTTTAAATTTAAGTTGCATATGCACTTGAAAAGAAAATGATGTAAAACTATGTATGTATGTAGGTTACCATCTGACACGCATAAGAATAGATTGCATGAAATGAAATGGCATGGTATTTGTATTATGTTTATATTCTTCTGTTCTTTTTATGAAAATGAAATGAAATACTTTTATGAAAAAAATATTCTTTTTATGTAATGAAATGAGGAAATGAAATCTTTTAGAAATGAAATGATGTCTTATGGACCTATGATAAGGTATTAATACTTTGAAGTATATGTATGTAATAACCTTTTATGTTAACCCTTATTTATGCATCTTTATGATAAATATATGCATGATGAAATGAATGTTATATGTATTAATTATTGTCTTTATGATTCATAAAATAAAATAATATGTTTTATGCTCAATGTTATGAAATAAAATTTTATGAAATGAAATGGACTGATAAATAAATAGAATGAAAAGGAAAATACTGAAATGAAAATAATGAAAGAAAATGAAATAAATGTTTTAATGTATGAAACTAGGTAACAGCCAACAACAGAATGAATGTTGATACCAATGAACTGAGTAGATTGTAATGTCGGATAAGTAGTACTAGTTGTGCACCCAATGTTGCCCCCTAACTGAAAGAGATTCTCAACCTATGGCCATGGGCAGAGTCTGGGTCTAAAAGAGTGCTAACCCTAACACACAGGGTGTAATAATGTGTACTTGCCAATGAAAAGTGATAAGAGTTAAATTGAATGCTGTGAAATCATTTAGCTCTTTATGAAGGAATGCGCAAGGTGTGGAAATATTTTTATGAGAAATGAAAACAGCTTTTTTTTTTTTTTTTTTTAAAGAAAAACCCCTCATTATAATGTTTTCTAAAGAAATAGGATGTTTTATGTAAGGTAGATAAAGGAATAAAGAATAAATTAATGAAAACCTATATTGGAATATGTTTACAGTATAAAATAATACTTACTATGCATTCGACTTATTTTATTTTGATGTATGACCCACTCATGAATGAAATGAGGAAGAAGCGACCGGACAGACATACGCCAAGGAAAAAGTGACAGAAATCTAAACATGTTTTATATAAAGTGTGAACTTATATTTTGTAAAATGATTTTTGTAATTCAATTTAATGAATTCCATTGCAAACTCTATTTTAAATTTACGAAACATGTTTCAATTTTTAACTTAAAGAAAGTATAAGTCTTAAAAAGTTCGTTAGTTTACGTCTCATTTTTTAACACTATTTTTTAAAATCCTTAGGGACTAGTACCAAAATTTAGTTTAGAACCTATGTTGACCATCTTAGATGAAAAAAAGGTATATATATTTGCCAATAAAAAAATTATAACATTAACCAAAAAAAAAAATATCTTCACAATGACCGAATTAAAAAAGAAAAAATCTATTTATCATTCTTTTTATCATCATCTTCTTAATATCTCTTGATGTGTCATTAAATGAAAGGTTTACAAGTGAAACATAATAAATCATATCTAATAATTTAATACCACATTATGAATTGATGAAATGATGATAATAAAAGAGATGATGAGTAGCATTAGTCTTAAAAAAATGTTAGATTCAAGTTGCACCTCTCTAGGCAAAGAGATTTTCTATTTTTCTCCGTTTCCTTAAAAAATTAAGTGGATTATATCACAAGAAAATAACTATTATCCATTAAAAGAACTTTTTAACGGCTCTTGAAATATAAAATTAACTAAAAGAGTGATTTCTATATTTGAACAAAAAAGAAAAGTACATTTGCACTTATCGTTACAATGCAGGAGCATCGAGAACAATGCATAGGCACCTTTCTCGGTTCCTCTAGCATTGTTCTTATGTTTAATGCTGCTTAGCTACGTTTGGGGTAGTGAGAATACTTGAGAAGTGTTGAGAATGTTTGTGAATAGTTATGAGTAGAGATTAAAGTAGGTTTGTGGGTTCCATTGAGAGTATTTTGAGTTGTTTGGATGTATGAAGTATGTTGAGTTGTTGACTTTTAGATAGATAATTGAAAAATGTGTGAGTCCCATCAATGATTGATTTTTTTTTAATGATGATTTTATTTATATATAATAGTGATAAATATTATAGTGGAGAGACTTTCGTACGAAGATGGTTCACTATATTTGGCATGTGAAGCATTTTCATCGATACAATAATACTTAGAAAATGTTGAGATATCTTTACTACCCAAACGTTCTCAACTATATGGAGTGGCTTGGAGCACAATGACTTAATTCTAAATCTCAAACTTTTGCATAGCTAAATTTGGCTAAAACTTATTAATCATTTCTATTTCTATAATTATAAAATAGTATTATTATTTATTTATTTTTATTGCATATTTTTAGATAAATTTTTATTTCTATCTCACTTTCACCCCCATTATGTTGTATAAGGTAGATTGAAAACAATACATATGAAATAAGATATTTTCTAATAATAATCACATAATTCAGTATGCAGAAAAAGAATAATATATATGTATATAAAAGAATGCTTAAGTAACAGTATTATATATGTTGAATTACTATTACTAAAAGCTAAGATGCATATAATATGGCTAATTCAATGCTGATCTATTTTGAGTTAAAATATGCATAATTTGGCCTTTTAAGTCTGATTTGGTTACATATATGAGATGCTATTTTTGTAAATATTAGTTAGATATTTAAATTAAGATGAGATGAATTGGTTTATAAAAAGAGAAATGATTTGTACAAGCCCCAAATAGACAAGCCTCATACAAGCCCTTGTAAAAAAATAGATCCCACCTTAAAAAAGTGTAAAAAAAATTATTATTTATTAGTGAGACCCATTGTTTTACAAAAGGTTTGTATGAGACTTGTCTATTTGGAACTTGTATCTAGCATATAATATATGTGTTTGAATAATAAGATGAGATGATGATTTTAACTTTTTAGAAATTTGATAACGTGGTGGGTCCCACCAATAAGTGAAAAGTGTTTTGAATTATTGGGTAATAATTATAAATATATTAAAAAGTATATTAATATCTATTATTAATGTAAATACCCATAAACATATGTAAATCCCAAAATTTATTTTTTTCTGCTTTGTCGAAATTTATATTATTCAGTATTCCCAATATCAATTTGCTGTTAAAATATATTATTCTAATTATCAATTATTTATTATTCTATATATTATAAAATTTGAATTATTTTATTGTAATTATATATATTAGAATAAAATTTAGCTAAGAAATATATAAAATTTTATATTAGAAAATCCTGGACTTTATTTTTTTACTAAATTTATTAGTTTGGAAAAATCTAATAAAACTTGTGCCTGCGGCGGAGAGAAGTCAGAATGCTTTTTATTGGGATAATACTTATCCCGCGTAGAAAGAGAAATGCTCTGCGTATCGAATTCGGAATTTAAATACGATTCTAAATGAGAATATTTTTTTTTTGCATGATTAAGAAAATATTTTTTAATGATGTTGTAAATTTTTTTTTTTTTTAAATATTTATAATGATTAAAAAAATACATAAATAAAAATAAATAAAAATATGAAATACACAGTTCAGTAGATTTATTCGGGCCACTTTTTCGGTGCGCTAGCACTGCTCACGTAGAAAAGCAATCGAAGGGGGCCATTGATTGATTTTTTTTTTTTACTTAATAATTAGAAACATTTTTTTAATGATGTGATTTTAAAAAAAAATGTTTAACTGTATAAAAAATATGTATGGAAAAAAAAAACAAAAAACAAATGGCCTTTTGGGTGGAGAGTCTCTGACTGTAGCAGGGTCCTTTTTATTGTAGCGTGTTAGGGCGTGGTTGTACAATGTAGAAAATTTAGAGATGGATATAATAAATAATTCAACTATATCACACTCTAATAATTTAAACACAATAATAAACAATAATTTTTTTTTTTCTCACCCCAGCACGTTAAGTGTGCTAGGGCTTCTTCACACAGTAGCGTGTGAAGAAGATTTTTTGGATTCAAAGAATAAAGTGGTCGTTTGATTACACAAATCATTTCTACCGTATAAACGAAGTGAGACCGTTTGTGCTTCTGCCAAACTAAACCAGGCCTTAAGATCTCGTTTGGTTGTTAGATAATACTGAGATCAACTCAATTCAATCTAATTTTAAGTTGAGTTTAACATCCAAACACTCAACTCTTAAATTATTAAATTCATCTTAATTCAAAACTTCTTTACACGTAGGATTTATAATTTTTTTCAATTCAACACTTCTTTACATATTGGATCTACAATTTTTTTCAAATTCTCATAAATATATCTAAACTCATTTTAACATTCAAACACATTTAAATTCATCTCAAGTGGGTCCTACAAAACTTACTCTACCGCACTATTAATTATAAAGAATTCAACTCATCTTAATTCAACTCAATATCTAAATGCAGTCTAAAAAAACTAGCGTGGTTCTCAATCCGTCTAGTGTCTATAACTCGCATAATTCCAATCCACAAGGGATTGGCGATCATGGGAAGATATGCTAAAATAATTATTTGTGTGGCAAGAGAGAGGAAGCTGCGGTTTGCCAATGGACAAACTTCCACTGTACTTTATACAAAGCGTGGGGACCGTCTGGTCTTTGTTGTTATTGCCAATACAATTTACGGCAACTTCCCTTCCGTGGTTATTAATTCCAAATTTTATTTATTTTTATTAGTGGAATCATTTGTATTATGCTTTTAAAGTGTACAAATTTCGAGTACATCTTTTGTTAAAAGTGGATGTCAATGTGAAAAATGTAAAAGATTACTGTTTTTTAGGGCCATTTTTTTTTTATAAAATGTGAACTTTTTTAATTTTTCTATCTTATTTACCACGGCGACGATGAAGAATTAAATTATCGATATATTTATCATTTTTTTGCTTTATTTTCCAAGTGCAAGATAACATGAAGGGTGGGTTTAGTTAGAAGTACAGAATAAGAGCATCCGCAATCGCATCAACAAAAACAATTAGGACAGGTTTGGGGGTGAGATGAGAATTTTATGTTTTGTTTTAATGTTTAAAATATTTTATTTTAATATTATTATTGTATTGAGATTTGAAAAAAGTTGAATTGAGATTTGAAAAAGTTAAATTATTTATTATATTTTGCATGGAGATTTGAAAAATGTGTAATGATGAGATGAGAATTTTGTGTCTCATCCCATCTCTCAAACCTGCCCTTGATCTTTTTCTACAGTTTATAGAGAGAGTTTGTGCTTTAAATATTGTAGCAATACTATATGATTAGACCCACACGTTGAAAGTGTTTTGATAAAAACATTCTGATAATAAAAACGCTAAAGACACCCTAATGTATCTCACAATACTTAGGTTGGTTTGGATATTTTGAAATATCTCATAATATTTGTAAATAATAGTAAAATAATTTGAATTAAAATATTTTATTAAATTTTAAAAAGTGAGAAAGAAAAAATTGAATAAAAATATTATAAAGTTAAAAATTATTTTTTTAATAACATTTTTGTTTTGAAATTTAAAAAAGTCGTATTATTTTTTACGTTTTGTTTGAGAATTTGAAAAAATTATAATAATTAAATAATAATTAAATA
Organism: Juglans cinerea; assembly: GCA_961763995.1. Classification (NCBI taxonomy): domain Eukaryota; kingdom Viridiplantae; phylum Streptophyta; class Magnoliopsida; order Fagales; family Juglandaceae; genus Juglans; species Juglans cinerea. The sequence goes on along the minus strand of CAUIVZ010000001.1, from coordinate 36,507,353 downwards.
AAAAAATTAAAAATTAAAAATTAAAAATTAAAAATTAAAAGTATTATATATTTAAGTTTTGTTTGAGAAATCCAATATAAAATATCTGTATAATAAATTAATAATACTTATGTTCCCAAAGCATCAACATTAAATGAGAATATCGTTGTCGGGATTAGTACTTTGATAAAAATTAAATGGTATAATATAATAATATAAAGAATAAGAGGTTGTTTGTAAAAACATATCATTTTATTTCATTCCAAAACTTCTTGAAATTTCCTTTCTATTCATCACTCAAACTCAAACTCAAACTCAAACATAAATATTTTTTAATTTTTATTTTTTAAATTTTTTATATAATCATTATAACTTTTTCAATCTTTAAAAAAAAAATATAAAAATAATTCAATATTTTTAAATCTCGGAACAAAAATAATATTAAAAATAATATTCTAATAATATTTTAATTTTATAATATTTTTATTCAAAATTTTCTCTCATTTTTCAAAATCTAATATAATATTTTAATTCAAACTATTTCACTACTATTTACAAATAATTTTCCTACTATGTGTAAAATTGTCATCTGATTTAATTCCTCGACAGCTTAACATTTCTTGAAAAGACTACCATTGAGACCTCGTTTAGATACAGAAATAGTTTTATCTCATTTCAACATTATAATTTTTTTAAATTTCCGCACAAAATATAATAAACAATTTAATTTTTTTAAATCTCAATTTAATAATAATATTAAAAATAATATTTTAATAATATTTTATTTAATTTTAACTTTTATTTAAAATTATTTCATGTTATCGCTGCGCTGAATGTATTCCTTCTTAAACCATCCGGCCAATCGTAAATCAATAACTGCAGGGATCTCACAGCAGGAAATCGGAAGATCAGGAACAGAGAGGCAGTATGTGTCTAACATAGACTGTTCCGCTGAGAATCATTTCCCTCCCCGAAACCAATCCCTGTAGTCAGTACGTGTCCTACAAATTTCACCCCTCGCATCGAGATCTCTCTCGCAGACACAGACTCTCTCTCTCTTTTAAGTCTCTGTCGTTTTGCATATAATTCGATCGGAAACGCTTGAAGGGGGAGTTTTGGGTTTTTGCAGAGCCCCTCAGATCTTGATCAGAGAGCACAAAGATGCCGGCGGTCTACGGATCTCGATTGACGACCTTCGAAGATGCCGAGAAGGAGAGTGAGTACGGTTACGTCCGCAAGGTTCGTACTACTTATTTCCGATTGAACCTTGGATTCTCTGTTTTGCCACAAATCTGGTGCGTTTTGGTTGTTTTGGATTCTGGATTATTTTTTGATTGGATTGGCTGCGTGCATTTTAGTTTTGATCTGAGTATTGGTCTGCTATCATTTGGGGTAAACTTTTTTGCGAATTATCGGTCGTTCAGCTTTCTGATTGTTGAACTTAGGTTTTTTTTTTTTTTTTTTTTAAATTGCATTATCGATTCGAGTCATTGGCCTTTGAGAGATCTAATAATGCGACTGACGAGTGGGGTTGCGTCGTGTCGGGTCGATCTTACCTCCAAATCTTTGTTTCGAAACTGGAAAAATAAAAGAGTGAAGAACTTATAGGATATTCGAAGGTGAAAGTGTTAGCATTGAGGGTTTTGGATATTTGTTTGTTATGTCTGCTTAAAGATAGCTCTGTTTTTTCATTGCTTGTCTTAGCCTAGTACTCTGAACCTTAAAGTTCTTACAAATTATAGACTTGCAAAGTGTTGCGTTATCTTGTTACTCTTCTTTCTAGTTATACTTTTGTGGTTCTGTTGGGAGCTATGCATCCAATCAAATGATTTTCTTATATACTTTTGATATCGAGAGAAAGAAGATATAAATTATGTGGATCGGTTACTTTATGGGTTTGAACTTAGTGCTAACTGAATTTGTTGACCATATTGTACATAATGAATTTTGCTATGTATTTATGTCTTCCCCGTTCACGAGCCAGTCGATCTACAATGATTAAAGTCATCGAATTGATGTGGTTATCACTGATGGTTGCAACATGGAATATGTGTTTTCTGCATGTATCATGTTTGTTTTCAAACTTCTTCTGCTGGTTTTACTAAGTCATCATCTTACAGAGAGTCTTAAAGTTCTGACTTATCAAAACAAGAAAAAAAATCCTAATTTCTGGTTGGTCATTGTTTAAAGTTGTGGTCACTGCATTGGCTTATCAGTTGTGTTGAATTTCTCTAATTGTGTGCGAATGTAAAGGAACTGGATGTGATAACTTAGAAAAGGTCTATTTGTGTTTTTCACTTATAACTTGACAGGTATCTGGACCAGTCGTCATTGCAGATGGCATGGCGGGGGCTGCAATGTATGAGCTGGTCCGTGTTGGACACGATAATCTTATTGGTGAGATTATTCGGTTGGAAGGAGATTCTGCTACAATCCAAGGTATTTACTACTATTTCAACTCATAACAATCTCTGTTGCAATTCTTTCATTATTACATTATCATTTTTTCTTTATGGTTTCTGGTGGCTGTCCATGTCTATCTATCCAGCCTACTAAATAAATTGTTGAAAGTGTAGGAATAATCACGTTCATCATTCTCATCATTATTAATATTATATTCTGCATTCTATAGTTTTTATATGGTGGGGATTATTCAGAGAAATCAAAACCAAACGAGAAACTTGTCTTCTATTTTTCAGTTTATGAGGAAACAGCTGGCTTGACTGTAAATGACCCTGTGCTACGAACACACAAGGTGAGCCTACCATCATGTCTTTTCCTGGTTTTCTGATGATGTGTTAAAAGTATCAGCTAACAAAAGTGTGCAAACTTTATAGCCTCTATCGGTGGAGTTGGGACCTGGAATATTGGGAAATATTTTTGATGGCATTCAGGTATGCCTAAATTGAAGTTTAAACCTGGTCTTAGTTAATTTATAATTTTTCTTTAGGTTTAATCACCCTATATCCTAGCAAACCTTTTGAACATTACCCTTGCAGGCACAAAATGAATTAGTGGTGTTTATTTTTTCAGTTTTATTTGTTATTGACAGAGGCCTTTGAAAACTATTGCAAAAATATCTGGTGATGTCTATATCCCTCGCGGAGTCTCTGTCCCAGCTCTTGACAAAGATATACTTTGGGAGTTTCAGCCTAAAAAACTAGGTGATATATTAAATTATTTATACGCTGTTTAGAATGATTGTTAAATTGATGCTGTTTGATTATGCTAAAATCCAATGTCATTTACTGGTCACAGGTGAGGGAGATCTTCTCACAGGTGGAGACTTGTATGCGGTAAGTTTTTCAGAGTTACTATTTGTTTTGCATTAGCTCTTTTTGAATTAGCACTCGACTCTTTTGACTTCCTTTCATTAAGGTTCTTCTGAACCATAACTCTGATATTTTTCACAATGCAGACCGTCTTTGAGAACAGTCTAATGCAACATCATGTTGCACTTCCTCCTGACGCAATGGGAAAAATTTCTTTCATTGCAGCACCTGGTCAATATTCATTGAAGGTTTGTCTGTCTAATTTTTTTTTGCATCCTATCTTATGCGCCTTTATAGTCCATCACCATTGCCAATTCAAAATTTTCTGAATTTTTTCACACTGATTATGTGTCTATTTTGCATTTGGCTCTTTAGCTGTATATCTAGCAATGCTGGGAGGACATCTCTTGACTTATATTAGGATGCTTTAAGATGAAATTTTTCAGTTGTTTTTTATTTTTGGACTTTCTGCTAATTTTTTTGTTGAACCTGATCAAGGGTGAGTAAAGGAATATATGTACACACACATGCAGTGCACAAAAATTTTGTTTTCAGATCTTTCTTTTGAAATAAGATTTATCGACTATTCCTAAATGTATGTGCAGGATACTGTCTTAGAGCTTGAGTTCCAAGGTGTCAAAAAGAAATTTACCATGCTTCAGGTTTCTAATTTTCTTTTGGTTATACTTTCATGGTTGTATCTTTGTTGTACTTTCCTGAAATTTTACATCTTTAATTTTACTTTACCCATATTCTGCAGACTTGGCCTGTACGTACACCACGGCCTGTTGCGTCAAAACTTGCTGCTGATACTCCTCTACTTACTGGGCAGGTGGATTGGTGAATTGTTAGTTGGTTCATGCATAAAGTTTTAGTTGATGATTCTTCATTTCTGATGAGTCTGTTTTCATTTCAGCGTGTTCTTGATGCCCTTTTTCCTTCAGTTCTTGGCGGGACTTGTGCCATACCTGGGGCTTTTGGTTGTGGAAAAACAGTCATTAGTCAAGCACTCTCGAAAGTGAGATTTTCATCTATAAGGATCTCTGTACGCATTTGTGATGCTGTAATATTCTTAGTCATTATTTATCTAATGCATTTTTTTTGTGCAGTACTCTAATTCTGATACTGTAGTTTATGTTGGTTGTGGGGAACGAGGGAATGAAATGGCAGAGGTCTGTATTTTCTAAACCTGATCAGCAATCAATTATTATTATTTTTTTTTGAAGTTGATTCATCCAGTAATGCTAATTATTCAGGTTCTTATGGACTTTCCTCAATTGACAATGACTTTGCCTGATGGCCGTGAGGAATCTGTTATGAAGCGTACAACACTTGTGGCCAACACTTCAAACATGCCAGTGGCAGCTCGTGAGGCTTCAATTTATACAGGTATTTCTATTGGTTCTTTTCACACAATTTAGTCCAGCTTGTTAAGGTTTAACATTCTCAATTGTTTTCTGGAATGACCTCTCTAGTGAATGCTAAGTATTTTATTGATGCTTTCCTGTTGGATTATAATTGTTATTTATTTTTCAGTAATGGTCATCTAGAGTTACTACAGCAGAAATTTCTGAACCTGACATCTTTATTGATATCATATTTTATCTGTAATACAACACATTCACTTGTGGTGAAATATTTTTCGTAATTTTCATGATGATGGATTTCTAGATTTGTTGCTATTGTATTTTCTTTTATCTTGTTTCTGAAGTGCTTTGATAGGAAGATGCTGTTTGAACATTGTCCTATTTGCTCTCAAATTAATGTCCTTTTTCGTTTATGATGTTATCATTGAATTAATATATTCCTGATGATTTCATTTTGTATCCCCATGAAGTTTTCAGTTTTCACAGTCCCCCAGTTAAAATCCAGGCTTAGATATCTCGACTTCTTAATTTACTTAACGAAAAAGAGTTCTCAGTTTTTCACATTTATACTTGCATGTACATAGGTGTGCTTTGTAGGAAAAATAACATGCATAAGGTTCTCTTATTGTGGCTGCAATGACAGTTTTAAAATTATGATTATGAATTATCAGGAATCACAATCGCTGAATATTTTAGAGACATGGGCTACAATGTTAGCATGATGGCAGATTCAACGTCTCGATGGGCAGAAGCATTGCGTGAAATATCAGGGCGGCTGGTTAGTTTTGCTGATTAATTTTAACTCAAAAAAATTCTTTTTAATTTTTGAAGTAATTAATTTGATGCTTTATGTAGTGCTTACTGTTGTCTCACTATTAGCCTGAATTATCATATGGACTCTGTTTTTGGAATCTCTCCATCTCTCTCTACACACACCTGTATTCCCTTGCTATTCGTTTTTCAAGTTGCAAAGTGTTCTCTTTCTCATGTTGTGGAGGGTGACGTCAAGCATCCATTGTGAGTGAAGTAAGGTTCACATATATCTTTATTACTCTTTTGTTTTGGCTGAGATTTGTCTCCGTGCTTCCAGTCTTATTCTGTAGGGAGGAATAACCTTTCCCTCTTGCTTTTCTCTATTCCGTGATTGAGAGGTGGATCCATGTTTTACCTTTAGGTAGAAGTGTTCACATTAGCCTCATAGGAAGGATATATCTTTCATAAATTTTGCCATTCAATATTGTCACGTGCTTAATCTTTTAGCCTACATTTACTATTTGTTTTTCTTGTAGGCCAGAAATAAGTTAATTAGTAATTATTTGCATTATGGTTAAGGGTTGTAAGATACGTGATTTATTGTATTTTAAAGCACATTTCATGATGGATGGTGTGTTTCATATTTTCCTCAGCCTACTCTAATGATGTTGTCACGATTTCTCTCATACAGGCAGAAATGCCTGCAGATAGTGGATATCCTGCCTACCTTGCAGCACGTTTAGCCTCATTTTATGAACGTGCCGGTAAAGTAAAATGTCTTGGGAGCCCAGAGCGTACTGGTAGTGTCACAATTGTTGGTGCTGTTTCTCCTCCTGGAGGTGACTTCTCAGATCCTGTGACGTCTGCAACCCTTAGCATTGTCCAGGTAAAAGATTTGATCTGGTTTCAGCATTTCACATTTTAATTTCTATCAGGCATATTGCTGAAGTTGGGTGCATTACATGTGGCAAATGCACAATTTTGAGACCATCAATATGGCCTTCCATAATTAGGTTACATAATGAGTAATTATCTTATTCATCCTAAATTTTATCATCCCCAATCACACTTGTTATGTGGTATATATTTTTAGGTGGTTGTCATTTAAGTAGTTGATAGAAGAAACCAATTGAAACGTGCCATATAATTAAGTGTGACTGAGGAGGACAAGGTTTAGGATCATTAATTGCTTCAATTGTTGACCCACCTATATTTCTGTATGGCATATTATTTTGAGATGTGTGCTAGCCTGAGATAGGCAGTCTCTCCTTTCATTGTCATTCAGATGCATGAGTTTTGCTTGCTTTGATTATTATGTAGAAGTTAGAACAACTTATTATTTTATGCAATCTGTTAGTTTCGTTAATTTGATTTATCTTGTTTTTTTTCCTACAGGTCTTCTGGGGTCTGGACAAAAAACTCGCCCAGAGGAAACACTTTCCTTCTGTAAATTGGCTTATTTCCTATTCAAAGTACTCAACGGTATGTTTTTCTACTGTTTCCTTGTCTTCTTTATAACAAAATCATGGTAGTCCTATACATTTATAGAAATTTTCTCCTGTTTCAGGCATTGGAGTCTTTCTATGAGCAATTCGATCCAGATTTTATTAACATCAGGACAAAGGCCCGTGAGGTGCTGCAGAGAGAAGATGACCTGAATGAAATCGTTCAGGTAGGCCTTTTTTGTTGGTGATTGAGCAATTATATTGAAACGGAAGATTAGTCATATCCATCCCTGATCCTATGGCTTTGGTATACATACATACATATATATATATATATATACATGTGTCAATCGTTTCTTTTTGAGCAAAGCATGTGCAGCCAATGTTAATTGTTTCTTTTCTTTTTTCACAAGTATTTAATTTCTTTTTAGTAATTACTGAGCATACTTACCGTCTGGTTTTCACAGCTCGTAGGAAAGGACGCATTGGCTGAAACAGACAAGATAACCCTAGAGACTGCTAAGCTTTTGAGGGAAGACTATCTTGCTCAGAATGCTTTTACTCCGTGAGTCCCAGCTTTTCTGGTTTTCGTTCAAAAAACTGTTTTGAATAACTTACACTAACATGACATGGTAGCCTTTACCTCATCTCTTATAATGATGTCGTTTATGGGTTTGGCAGATATGACAAATTCTGCCCTTTCTACAAGTCTGTTTGGATGATGCGCAACATTATCCACTTTTATAGTTTGGCCAATCAGGTATATCTTAGTTGGGTTAATTTCTTCTATTTCCCTAAAACGAGTGATCCTGCTTCCATCATGCCCCAATAATTCCTTTTTTGTTGATTCAAGAATTTTTCCTCTGTTCACAGAAGTATCTCTTTTTTCTTCAGAAGTAATGAAATTCTTAAATTGACTCCCTCTTCATGTTTCTAGTTCCCTGTATTTTTAGAAAATTAAATGCACGGCGAAGAATTGGTCATGTTTTATTTTTTTCATTTCAGTTTGATTTTTAAAGACTTGTGTTTTTCCCTTTTCCTTTTTATCTCAAAATATCGCAAGGAAATAAATAGAAAGTGAATGGTGTTAACGGACCAGATTTTGTTTACCTGTGTCTGTCTGTCTGTCTCTCTCATGCTTTTCTTGTGTTAAATGATTGGAGCATTAGTTCAAGCTAGCATTAATGTAATGCTGACAAAATGCAGGCAGTGGAGAGAGGAGCTGGTATGGATGGTCAAAAGATAAGTTACAGCCTGATCAAACATCGATTGGGGGATCTCTTTTACCGTCTAGTGTAAGTAATTATAATGGTGCTAAAATACTGATCCATTATGTATGAGAAAGTGGTAATAAATGAGAAGGAATGTCTTAATATTTTGATTTATCAACATCACAGGTCTCAAAAATTCGAGGATCCGGCAGAAGGAGAAGCTGCTCTTGTGGCCAAATTTAAGAAGCTGCATGAGGACCTGTCTAATGGTTTCCGCAACCTTGAGGATGAAACTCGATAATTAAAAAGATCTTAATAGGAAAGATGTTTTATATAGATGGTCTGAGTGGCGGCGAACTCCAGCATGACTGACAGCACTTGGATTATTGATTTTGTATGGCGAATAACAGTGTTAGGTCTATGGTTGCCAATTTCAGTGCTTGTTCGGTATTTTATTTTAGGTGGGGTTTGTAATAATCTTTTATTATGTATTGCAATGATACTCTTGTGTTATTTATTGGTAATAAGAAAAAGATGCGTTGTTTGTTCTTGTTGGGCTTTACAACTCATGTTTTGTTTTTGTAAATGTTACATGCGAGAAACGTACTAATGCTCATGCTTAGAGAAATGTGGCTGCTAACATTTTCTGTTACTGTCTTTGACCTCTACAAGGAATAAATGGTTTTTAACATAAATGTTTGGTTTCCAAATACATCGTAAAGCCAGAAACTAATGTGTCTTGTTTTAGACTTCTAGAACCATCGTATTGCAAAGCTCTTTTTAGTATAAAATGTATCTAGTATGCTATATCTAAATTACATCAATTTGTATGAAAAAAATTATATGCGGCTAAAATGAGATTTCTTCAACCAGTCCTCCTCAATGCGGCTTTATTCTCGTTTTGTTATGCAGTTCAGATGAGATGAGATATTTTATTAAGAATTGAATAAAATATTGTTATAATAATTTTTTAATATAATTTTTGTTTTAGAATTTGAAAAAGTTGAATTGTTTATTATATTGTTTATTATATTTTTTATGAGCGTTTGAAAAAGTTGTAATAATTATATGAAATGAGATAAGATATTTTGGTTTTGTGTAACCAAACCAAATCATTATGGTGAAGTAATGATGAAATGCTCACGATAATAGGACGGACATGAAATGTGTTGATGTGTTGTTGAAGCTTTTGCTAGTGCTTGTCCGAGGGCTTAGAGAGCATTTTTTTTTTCCTCATTTCACTCAACCAAAAAACCTAAACATCCCATCTTCTTCGCCCAGAGGGGGTCCTCCTCCTGTCTGGCTTGTCCCGAAGCTGTCCAATTTTTTTTTCTTTTTCTTTCTTTACTCTGTTTTCTGTCCATAGCAAGGAGAAGTGCTGATCTACTTTCTGGCCTCCTGTGACTGCCACTCGCCCCACTGCTAAACTCTCCAGCCACTGATCTTTCGAATGGCTGAAGCAAAATGTCAAACAGAGTGACACGTACGTCTCACGCGCGGCTCAAACTGCGCATAAGATCTATGCACTGTTACACCAAGGAGAGCCTGTCGTCGCCACGCACAACATTTTTTGGGCCAGTGGCCACGGATCTTTTTGATCCGACCAACCTCCACTCTCCTACTATGGCGCGTGGTCTCCAAACGCCTCCAGACCAGCGAAATGTTTTCGCTTCTCCTAACTAATGATCGTGGGAAAGAGGTAGTGAAAGTCTTCTTCAGCCAATCCAGACCAGCGAAATGCAACACAAAACATCTCATTGAGGCATCCAGTAGTAGTATTATAGTCCGTTTATCGGACTGTATCAAAACCGCTTCATGCGACTTCCTTTTGTGGGAAATGGGTGGGGGTCAAGTAATTGACCCCATATATTTTATTTATTTATTTTCTCTCTCTTTCTTGTGCAGTCTTCGCTGGTTTGGGATGAATGTTAGGGGCTTCACCCTGTTGACTCTTATATAATGTAATTGTTAAATATATCTATAATATGCTTGCATAAGAAAAAAAAGAAGTAAGTTTTTGCTAGTGAACATATTCCAGGTACAATAAAGGTTGTAGTAGGGATTATCATCTATACTTGATTTACAAGTCTTGCGCTCTATTTTTTTCAAACAAAATACGCAGTGCTTGTACATTCTAAGACTGTATCTAGCATTACTCTATTTATATACGTCGGGGTTGGGTATGTAATAATCAATCTTTTCTAACCACGCTAAACGCTAGAACGTAGAAAGACATTTAATAGCTACAGTTTTATTGCAAAAGTAGGAAGAATTCCAACGCGAAATTCTTAAAGAAGCTACCGCAATTTTATCGTCTCCTACTAAGAAAGGTTTCAAATTATTTTTGGCACAACGTACACATGTTGAGGATTGTTGTAGCGACTGACAAAAATGTTGCCCCTTACAAGAATCTCATCGGGCGCATTATAGGTGTGCCGTAGATTGACTTTACGTGCTATCTATAACTCAGAATGGTGTTTTCCGAACACATTTGGTGTTATGGCTTGGAGAGTTAAAAATGTTTAACTAAATTAGTATTCAAAAAGTTAGTATCCATGCCTCAGGACCCCACCATGGAATGCCCCATATGGTGGCCCTCCATAACGATCCTGAGGCATGGAGGAAGGGAGTCATCGCTCCCATTCCCGTCTGTTTGATTTTTAAATAAAAATTAATAATTGTACATAAGGTTATCTTATGTCTTTTTTATTAAGTCGGAAGGATTGAATTAGTAACGGATGAAATTAGTAATAGATTAGGCAAATATCAAGTTTGTTATAACACAAGGGGGTTATTCCTAAAAAAAAAAACAATTGCACAAGGGGTGAATCTCAATGGGTTACTTATCAAAATTTTCTTAAATTCATTCTATTAGAAGGTAGATAAAGACAATCTTTTTTATTCTAGGGTAAAGAATGACTGCAACACTTCAAACTCTTGTTTCAGTGGAATTCTGTTAAAGACTTAACCATTGATCCAAAAGCCTTAGTATTGTTAGATACTAATTTGGTTAAACCTTTAACCTTCAGGATCATAACATTCCACCACGCTTCCGAATCAGACGTCCAGGGAGGCCCACTCTGTCGACACTGACCTGGTAGTAGACCTTTCCATTTTAGCGGCTTCACTCATTTATCAGTATTCAATGACTTAACACCATGTTCATACTTAGTACCAGTACATTTTAATCCAGCCTATAGATCACCCCCTCCATGACTTGAATTCGTGACATAGTCCTAATTGTTAAAAATCCAACTATTAATCTAAAAGTTCTAAGACTGTTAAATACTAATATAGTTAAACCTTTAACCCTTAGATCATTAAAAACTCATCATTAACATAGATAGAACAATATTTTTGCTAAATACCTACTCAGTTCTTCTTTGACTACCTTGGACCTACTTAGTCTCAACATTTTCCTTTTGAACTTGGACCTATTCAAGCTGGGTTTTTCCTAGAGAATCAGGCGATGTGTCTCGTGGTCATTTAGAGCAGATTTGCAACGTACATGGTGATTACTCTTGTCTGAACGTAAGAGGGATACATCTTATTAAAGTGTATATTGCTACATGTACTTACAACTTTACTAACACTTTTACTTATAAGACTCATTTTATCAATTTTCTTTTCAAATTCAAATCTAAACTTTAAATTTCAAATTTCATAATGTTTAGCATACCAATAGCTGACACGTGCACAATTAAGTGTTTTTATTTATTTATTTTTTTAAGTATACTTAGTATTTCTCCTGATTAAATGATATTTTGAAAAAAGATTCATTATATTTATTGCCCTGCATCTGGACTTGTGATATGTTGAAACCATTACTTATAAGGTGATATGACCGAATATGAAGATACATAACTTATACCATTTATGTTCAATACTATAGCCAAGGAAGTAGGAAACAAATTGTTGGGTATGAAAATGACCATGTTCATAGCTTAAGGTACATATTGAAAGCCCATTTTAATAAAAGAAAGAAAGACAAAGGACAAGTGGCCTAACATATTAGTTGTCAGAGGATATAAAGTATCGAAAATGCTAAACACAACCGCGCCTTATCCCCGTTTCGGCCTTGGCGCCTACGTGGCATTAATACTAAACGACGCCGTATGTATTAATTGGAATTTGGTTCGATTCTCTTCTTCTCCCCCGCATTCCATCCCTCTCTTCTTCCCCCCCTAATCCCTTCCCCCGCACACGCACGAACCCTAGTCTACCCCACCCTTCCCCCGCATCCCATCCCTTTCTTCTTCCCCCACGCACGAACCCTAACCCCTTCCCCCGCATCCCTCTGTTTCGCACGAACCCTAACCCTAATCTACCTGTCCTCTTCAGCCTTGAGGCCGCGAACCCACACAAACCTGCGAACCGTTCTCTCTTCTCCACGACCCCGCAAAGCTCATCCCCGTCGTCCTCCCTCTCCCCCGAACCTCCATCCCAGTCGTCTTCACCCCTGAGGTCACGACGGGACACGCTCCTCCCTCTACTCGATTAACCCCCTAGGTTTTCTTTAGATTGTTGCTTTTACTTTTATGAATCAAATTTGTGCTTGTGATTTTAAGTATTGATTACTTGATTTGGAGATTTTGTTTGATTTTGATTCGGTTTATTTATATATTTTGCAATTTGAATTTTTTGCTTTTTTATTTATCTTTGTACCTTACATTTGTATGTATGTATAGATATGTATAGCTACATTACATATAGCTGCTAAGATTGCAAATTATTTAGCCTTCATTTTGCAAATTATTTAGCCTTCATTGCTGGATGATAACTTCAAATTAATGTGATATATATACAACAATAATGTGCAATTTTCTAATGCATGTAATTATATATGATCGATGCTGATCTAGCAGCTGTAATTAACTTCCAAAAATGACAAATATCTACCATTGTGGAGCTTTAGTTTTTATGGGGTCCCTATCTACCAAAATTTTGACTTCTGGTTCCGGCGAACGAATAATCATTGAGTCCTCCTCTTTCCGGACAACACGTACAAAGAGACCCGCCAACAGTTAAATAATTAGTGAACCCATGAGAGATGTTTATACTTAGTTCTTCCTCTGCTATCTCCCATCTATCTATTTTCTTTAGTTATTCACTAGAGTTACACTAGAACCGTAAAGCAATTAGGTGTTGATCAATCCTAAATTTTCACATTGATGATGATATGATCGATGGAAAGTAAGACTCATTCATATAACGTCTCTAAACATGATCAATTGGCAATCGCCTAAAAGTGATCAGTTCCCAAACAAATTCATTGCATGATTATTAATATTAAGAGGACATTATAATTATTATATATTCATTTGGTGTAAATAATTAGTATATGCATATACATATATTTTGCAATTTAAATTTTTTACTTTTTTATTTATCTTTGTACCTTACATTTGTATGTATGTATAGATATGTATATAACGTGCATATACATTGCAATTTGGTGATGATCATAACAAGATATTGAATGCAAAAATTCAACCATTATTGTTTTATAACTCTATATCTAAAGCCATCATTGATTTCTTTATCTGTTTACTTTAGCTAATCTTCTTGATGATGTACATGGTTATACATAAATTCTATTCCTCATTTAAATACTGCTGAGAGCTGATTGTGTACATGGTTACACATGTCTGATGATGTACCCCACTTGTATGATGTACCCCAACATGCAAGGTGTCTGATTTTGCCCCTTGCATCATGATATTTTCATGTTAGGGCAGGGGCAGTTAAAATACTTAATTAAAACTTGCTGCTATTCAATTTTATTCCATCATTATTCAACTGTTATTCAATTGTTTTATGAGGGTTCATCTTAGAATGTCATCATCATCTTCATCAATATCTTCTTCATCTTTTCCCAAACGTACTTTAGGAAAACCATTGTGCTTTTGCAAGCTCGAAGCCACATTGAAATGGTCAACTACTGCAAAAAATCCTAGATGACCCTTCTTAGGGTGTTCAAAGTACAATACCCAAGTAACTACATTATTTGTTGCCTAAAACATTATATATATATATATATATTAATTTAATATGATGTACAGTTTATTCATTTATAATATATGCATGAAATGAGCAGGGCTTACCATACTGTATGTTTTTCAAGTGGTTGGATGGTAATGAAGTGATTGAGCTACAAGTTGAAGAAAGAATGAATGAACTGTTAAAGAAAGAGAAAGAGGTCGAGAAGATACTCGAGCTTCTTGAAAAGAGGGAGATTGAGCTGCGTAAGATAGTGGATCACCTTGAGAGGGTGCAAATGGTACTATCCACTAAAAGTGACGAGGTTATGCAAAAGGAGTTGGTGCTTAATGCACAAGAAGCTAAAATAAGGCGTGTAGACACGCTACTTCAGATTTATTGCTGTTTTGCATTTGTACATATATTTTACCTAGTGTTATATAAGTAATTTGGGATTGTTGTTAGTTCTATGTTTAGGTATTGGACTTGTACATTTGTTTTAAGTTTGTATTGGACTTGTACATTTGTTTTAAGTTTGTATTGGACTTAAAGCATGTCCCTCAAATGGTAACCTGTGGAGATTATGAGGGCTTGAGCAGTGTGATTTGTATTGGACTTGTACATTTGTTTTAACTTTGCATTGTGTGAGTGAGTAAATGAGAGGATTTCAACCCAAAATGAAATACTTGGGAGTTTACAAGCAGTTTATGTATCTTTGAAACAGATTGCTAGAGAATGGTTGTGAAACAGAAACAGATTGATAGAGAATGGTTGTATGTATCTTTGAAACAGTTTATGTATCTTTTACAAGCAGTTTATCTTTGCTAGAGAAACAATTTATGGTTGCTAGAGAATGGTTGTATGTATCTTTACCTCTTTACGAAACAGATTGCTAGAGAATGGTTGTATCTTTGAAAAAAATTGTAACAGTAATGAGAAAGGAGTCTTATAGTTGGAATGGCAGGTTATAATGATGGGAAAAAAAAACTGTGCTAGCAATAACCGCTGCCTTTGCTAAACCATCAACAATCTCATCCACTTTACAGATCTGTCAAATTTCCTTCTAATAAGACAGTGCATCACTAAGCTAAGTTTTATAAAAAAACATGGAATGAGAGAGGACAAATGATGACCTAGGATCTATGAGTATGGTCCCTCACCACAGAATTAGGACCACCTGAAACACGATGATTAAAAAACTTGTGATGCAGAACATAATGAGATCACATGACATGCAAATCCTTTATATGCATTACATGATAGTCTGCCATAAAAAAAGGGAGAAGTGCTACCCCAAAAGTAAAGCAGAGATACCATGAAATACACAACAAAGTCCCTCAAATACACAAAAATATATGCAATACATAACAAATTTATCCAACTCAATCATTACAACAAAGTCCCTTAAATACACAAAATATATCCAATCCACAACAAATTTATCTAACCCAATCACTACAACAAAGTACCTCAAATGCACAAAATATATCCAATCCACAACAAATTTATCCAATCCAATCATTACAACAAAGTCCCTCAAATATACAAAATATATCCAATCCACAACAAATTTATCCAACCCAATCATTACAACGAAGTCCATCAAATACACAAAGTTTATCCAATCCAACGTCACAACAAAGTCCCTCCCTCAAATACATTCAATAAAGAAAAGAACCTGTGCAATACATTCAATAGACAAAAAAGTTTAACTGGGAACCCATCATTGCAACGATTGTGCTCCATCTAATCCAAATTGTATCCGTAAATAATAAACAAAAAAATATATTATTCAGGTAATATATATTAGTATTAAACTCGAAAAAAAGGCTATGAACCACTTACGCTTTCTTGACTCTACATCACTATTTCTCGGGGTTGGGTTCCAGTAACGTCTATAGCCATGCTTTCTCTTTATGGAACATCCTGCTAGAAATCAAACATAAATATATAGCCAAAAATGGAAATTAGTAATAAATATAAACTTATTAATATACCATCTCAGAAGGGCCAAATAAACTCTTGCATACTTCTACGATCGGTGTATCTCCTCTATCCACGACTTGGGTATCTCCTCCATCCTGCTAATAATTATTTAACTAACAAAATTACATTAAATCATTTTCTTCGTCAACAAAATATAAATAGATAGCGGATATTAAAATATCATCACCTCTTTATGCTTCCCCTTTGCTGGTGCTTTCTTGGTCTTTGCTTTAGATTTCTGCATGTTTATCTCCATCCTGGATGCTCTCCTTAGAGATGGAGGTCTGTTTTTGCCTCGCATAACATGCGGACTACGTACTTCCCTAGAACCACCGACCGTAGTGTCCTTTGCCGTACTATCAATATTGGAACCAATTTGAGTCATCGATGGGGATTCTTGATTGGCACGATACAAGTCAATCATTGCATATAACTTAGTTCTCGCATCCTTAGTATGCTCTCTCGAACCTGCTGCGTGAGTAATCATCTGATAACATATATTTAAAAGACTTGAATATCTATTAGAATCTGCCTGTTGTTCCCCTCCATCATAGCTGCTGTGGATTAATGTGTATCGCCTTTTAATATCTTTCCTCCATCGATCTAAAATGTACATTTCTGGCAAAAATTTAATATCGTTACACTTGAATACGGCCAAAATATGCCGACACAATATCCCCCTCATCTCAAATAATCCACAAGAGCACTTTGCAACTGCATCTTCGTCACTAAAGTCCACAAAATGGGTAACCAGTTTAGTGAACTCTTCCAAACAAACTTCATCCTCTACCATATATGTTTTTACTGCACCATCACTTTTATGTAACTTTGGATTCAAGTCAATGATGCCGTTGACTTGCTGCTGAACTTCATTAAATTTAGCATTCGAGTACAACTCTTGAAACCTCTTTTCAATCGGAGATCTAGATATGTAGGAGATTGTGACATTAAATGATTGGAAGTCTGCAAGATTTTCATTCTCAATCTTTTTTTTCAACGCGTTATCAAATTGGTCTACAAACTCCTTCAAGTTTGTCCTAGAATGAACATAACCATAAAAAAATGCATTCATGCTTTCGCTTCGTTGCGTTGTACTCATTCCAGCCCAAAAACACTCCTTCCAAATTGCCAGTACCCAATGTTCACGCTCAACATATAGGCTTTGCAACCACGCATTATCATGCAAGTTGTAAGTGTTAATCAACTGATCCTAACATTTCTCAAACTCATCAACAAGTTGGGTGTCATATACACATTTCATCAATGCATTTTTCATCCCAATTTTGTACGAACTATATGAGCCAAGCTTCTTGGGAACTTTCTTTAGTATATGCCAAAGACAAAATCTATGTTGGGTTTTTGGAAAATAATTGCGATTGCATTTTTCATCGCTCTATCCTGATCAGTGATAATAGCCTTCGGAGCGATACCATCCATGCATTGCAACCATGTCTCGAATAACCACACAAAGGTCTCGGTATCCTCACTGGAAATCAGGCCTGCTCCCAACAAAACTGACTGTCCATGATGGTTTACACCAACAAATGGTGCAAAGGGCATCCCATATCGATTCGTTAGGTATGTGGTGTCAAATGTGACCACATCACCGAAATCTTGGTAAGCTGCTCTATTACGGGGGGTCTGCCCAGAAGACGTTCTTTAACCTCCCCTCATCATCTATATCCATCATATAAAAGAACTCAGGATTTTTGTACTGCATCCGTAAAAAGTAATCTCGGAGCGCTCCAGCATCACCTTGGCCAAGTCGTAAATGTCTTGTCTTGTCAATATAATTACGACAATCATTTTCCAAAAATGGGATGTTCTCGAACCCACCCGTGCCAACAACAAGAGATCTGTAACTCTTATTCGTTCGGATGTCAACCAAATCATTTGTATCGAGGACCCTTTTTATGGCATCACTAACTTCTCTATTACATCGGAAGAAGCGAGATTTCTTTGGACTGAGGCCGTGATTCTGGATATTATGTACTGTTGTCAACCGAAGCACACCATCTTGCCTTAAGGCATTAATTTTTGCCTTACATTCAGTTTTCCCTATCAGACGTGGATTGGCAACATTCAACGTCCTATTTCGGGCCTTCCCACCGCGGGCACAAGCAAGGGTGACATATCTAACAGACTCTTCTTCTCCCCTCTCGGTCCATTTTGTCATCACTCCAAACCCGCATTTCTTACCATATTTCTTATAATAACTTAATAAATCTTCAAAGCAATTAAACTTCATTCCCGACTTTGGCTCCTCAATTGTATCATCATCATCCACTTGGACATTCTGAGATTTCTCAGCACTGCCATCATCAGGTTCAGTAGGACTTGGTCTATCCTCAGTACATTCTTCAGCTCTAGGAGATCCACATGGCGCTTCAGTTTCTCCACCATCAGGTCTATTATCTTCTGAACCAACTATTCTGCTTGTGGCAGCTGGAAGAAAATAAACTATCATACAAAAGTAACTAAAATGCCATTCAAGCAATTAAAATGCCAAGTGAAAGGACAGTTCGTAGCATAATATATTGATTATCAAATAGTTTTGTGAGCTATCAGGAATAATATATTAATTATCAAATGAGAACTACCTCCTTTAAACAAGATGTAAGTTATAGGCTGCATAATATTTCGAATCCAGTGGAAAAACCATGCACCAGCCATCAAAATCCATATGGGAAATGAAGCAAAAACTTCCTTATTTTTTTTTATTGGCTGGTGCTTTTATATTACCTTCCCATGGACATTAATATAACAAAGAGCAAAACGATATCTATAGCAGGAAAACAATTAATGCCTCTTTGCAATTAAAGTAGCTTCTGAAACTCCATCCCATTAACATAAGACACTACCTATTATACGATTGTTTGAGCTGTTAAGAGCTGCTCTTAGTTCTATTTTTTCACTCAAAATCCATAGAAAAGTGCGGTTTATAGGAGAGCCAAAAGGAGAAAGCAAATTGCCCCACATATATATGAAACCAAAAAAAAAAAAAAATTGCAAAGTTATATCCATCTTTTTCAATAGCTAATGAATGAATGAAATTCCAATACCCATTAAAATACTAAAAATGCAAAACAAAAAGAATTTAGAAGAAACACTCCATAAAAAAGCATAAACAATATCTGCAAATCTATTATTACTTGTCATAGGCGACCTTCCAAAGTACACATCTATGACAAATTGGATATTAAACTACACCTATTACATGCTTGACTTCTATTGCACAAGATTACTACTACTGCTGCTGCTGTTTGCATTACGGAACCAAAGAAGACCCAACAGCTCAATACCTACCATTAAGCACATATTTTTCACATACAAACAAAAAGGACAAGAGCAACCCAAAGAGAATGGCAGATGAAGACCTTAACCCAGAGAAAACTAAATCCTAACAACAAACAGATGGAGACCTCTTACCCAAAAATGCAGATGAAAGAATAGACTTCAAATCCATAAGAGAAGACCGTGGGAGGGTTCGAAGACTGCGCGCAGCTCTGATCTGGTTTGGGGCTCTGGTTTCTTCAAACGAAAATGAAATGATTCCCTCCTCCCGCGTAAGTAATGTTTCCGGGTTTTTTTTTTTTTTTTTTTTTTTTTTAATTTTAATTATCGGCTGACGTGAGCCGCGACGCCGCGGCGGGGTTACCACCCGATGGTATGTAGCAGTATTGATAAAGTAAATGATATTGCTAGCTGGCATGCCCGTTAGTGTATTTAATTTTCTTTTCTATTTTCTTTTTAACATTATTTTAACATCCTTAATCATTAAGAAAAAATTAAAAAAAAAGTACACAATTTTACTAATAGTTATTTTTTTAATCATTAAGTAATAAATAAATAAATTAAAATAATCAAACGGTAAGTTCGAGGAAATTCATTAACATTTTCTAAAGTAATATGCAGGTTGAGAAACATAAGGCTCAAGGATTAACTAAAGTTGACCAAGGAAGTTATTTAAAGGAAATAGACAGTTGTACAAAAGAAGAAAGCTTGACCATAAAGGAGGAGAGACTTCGCCACTTCTGTACAACCTCAACTTCATCTTCAACCTCTTTTCTATTTTAACTTGAGAGTAAAAGATGTTTTGAGAGCTTGTAAAATCATCAAATATAATAGACTTTACTCCCAAAATATTCGTAGATGTAAGCTACCGAATCACGTAAATTCTTGTATTATCTCTATTTATGTTTTATAAACTACATATACTGTTTGAGCAATGGCAGGGCATTCCAAGCACCTCAACCATCAACACAAATAAAGATGAGATCCTGATTGTAGTTTGTTGTGTTCATGTGATTGAAAAACCACCAAATAAACGCATGAAAAAATGTGGGAGAAAATCAGAAATCGTGTTAAATAGACGTTTATAAGCAGAGTTATTATGAGTTGTGGGTGAATGAACATTATTGATAGTATCAACGACAGTGAAGAAGACATCCCCCAAAATTGTTCGAGAATAGAGGTTAAGATCCTTTCCATTGTCATCTTTAAACACTGACCCATGACTAACACCTCTCTCTTTTTCAGCAAGGTCAGCCAATTTCTTAGGTCGCATAACAAATAAGGATAGTTTATAGAGTAGGCTCTTCCTCTTGATCCTCTCCCCTTTCATTTTTTTTTCTTATTATTATTACGAGAAGTGTTACATATACAAAGTAATTACACAAAAGTAAACTCACAAAATCAGAGACGAAGCCAAGATTATAACTTTGGAGGGGCCAAGTATTTTAGGTTGAAATAAATAATTCAAATGAATTTTTAAAAGAACACCTCTAACAAAATGATAATAAATAAATAAAAAGGTGATTAAAGAGTAGGAAATAAAAAATAAATTCAAAATCTAAATAAAATGGCATTTCACAAAAATCATAACAAAAAAAAAAGTTTATTTAAATTTTTAATTAAAAAGTGTATACATAAAGTTTAAGCAAACATCAAAACAAAAATTATGAATTAAAATCTCCACAAAGTTTTTAGAGAATATAAATGATGACTACAAATAAAAAATACTTTATTTATCTTTTTCTTATGTTTTAACGTGTTTAAAAGTAAATATTACTTTTCTAATAAATCTCTATAAGAAATGAAAATTTCTGTCAAAATATTATATGAAATAAAATTAAATGGGAAATAGTATAGCTGAATTGTTAAATTTTAGTTTGTTCGGAAAAAAACAGTATAGTCAAAAGTTGCAAGGGCAAAAACAGGGTGTCAAAAATTCTACTTACAACTGTGAAGTGTGTAATCACCGCGTAATCACTTTGAAAAAGAATGATGTTTACTATTAAAAAAATAATTTTTTTCATGTGGGTCTTATGTTTTATTCATTTTTTTCAAAACGATTACACGACAGTTACACAATTCACGGTTGCAAATATATTTTCTCCAAAAGCAAATGCGTCATGGAGTTGTCATTAGTGAGATTGGTCTTATAGATAAAGGGTAACCTGATGGATGAGAGGTTTTACCTTGAGTGCAGAAACAACTAACAAGCTGTAATTTATGATGGCCAAGGCAAGGAAATAGACGATGCTTGATGACAAACAAACTAGCAAGTTGATTATTCTAGGAAAATTTGAATATGCTGGGGGCAATCTAACACACTTCTTTTGGGTTATTTTTCCCATTTGTGTTTCATTCAGCTGGAAATTAGTGTGAAAATAGATTAAATTCAGAAAGAATATAAGATCTTTTAGTCAAATCATTAGTGCACGAAACTCTCTGCTTCTGACTATCAGCTCATCGTCCTCATCTATGAAGTGGAAGTAACATATGACAGACGATCTGTCATTGGCCATGTAGAAGAGGCTTGCATGTTGCAAACTTCAGAAAAAGCAATTGGTAATTGAAATTCACAATGGGAAAATAGGGGAAAAAAGATAACCTGGAGTGTATCAACAGTCACTGAACAAAAGCATAAATCTAGGGCAGTAGGTAGTCGGTACCACAATGTGTACATGTAGCATTGACATTACAGTGACAAACAAAAGGTTTGATGATCCCTTGTTCTTCAAACTCATAAACTTCCCCGGATCATCCTGGACCAACTTTGGGAATGTCATAATGTTCACTCATATTCGCCAGATACTGGTTGAAATCCTGAATTCGGTCACGGTGAGATTTATTAGCCGTCTTGGCCAATCTATGAACATCAATTCTCTCCCTCTGCTCTATATATCGCTTTTCTATGGGAGTGAGATGATCATCATAACGACCAGCCTTTCCATCCTCACTCAATTTGTTTCCATCATTTACATCATCCTCATTGGGATCAGCTGATAGCTCTGCACTTCCACCTGCACCAAATAAAAACAAAATTAATGAGAAAATGCGTTCATGCATTCAACACTTTGGATGGGAAGATGGAAAAGAACAGGATCAAACAAGACAGTCGAATAATGCAAACTGTCGCCAATTTTACCGCAGCCCAGTTTTGATCTTTAAAACCCCATCTTTGGGCAACAAACATGCTCTACTCTTAACAGAATTCGGCATTTCATTGAAGTCTAATATACAAGCATTGTTTCCAGATTTCAAAGCATGACAACAATAGCATTTTCTTGGCAAAATTTAGGATATCAAACTTGCATCAAATTAAAAGTTCCGGCAGTGACCCAAAAGGTACCACTGTTACCATTTATAAAGTAGGAAGAAGCTGCTCTCAGTAAAACACCCAGTGTACTTGGTTACGCCTATTGATATTAATATACTTTTACTTACCAAAAATAAATAAATTATAAGCCTAGTGTAGATGATAGAGAAACAAGTTAGGCTAAGTAGCTTCCACTGCTTCACTCATCGTATTATGATTCCAATAGTTCAAAACAACTAAATTATAAAGAATCACAAATGGAATAGAGTCTTGGATTAGAGAGTAAGCAGCCACTAATGGATCCAAAGTTCACCAAACTAATTCATCTAATTATACCATGAGGTATGGAAAGGCTGCCTTTCATGTGCATATTCATCCAGCAATAATCTAGTGGTAACATGCAGCAGTCCTATATGCTCATGAGCAGAAAAACTGCCCTTATATATATGTTTACTTTATCCGTCAAACATAAATAAATATCTTCACATTTGACTTCTAAATTATTATATTTATACTCAAAAATTTTTGTAATTGTTATATTTGTCTCAAGGTAGCTTCTTCTTTTTACTTTTCAAGTGGACACCCACTGCGCTACCAATAAAAGGATTATATGGAATTTATCTTGGACTCTACTCATGCAAACAGGAATGATCAAAGAGAAACCTGATCAAGGTCAGTAAATCATTGTTGTTGGAACAGCACAGTTAATCAAAAGCCTGGTATGTGAAAAAAATCCTAGCATGATCATCAAATGAAACGAGAATGGAATCCCAGTTTCCAGATGAAGAATTTTTCAAATCTAGAAAGACTTATCTTAAGCAAACAAACACATGAAGAGGGATATCGGTAAATGATGAAAACATTTTTTGATAAGTAGCTAAATGATGCAAATATTAATCTCTGAGCAAAATAATACTAATAACAATGGAGAACTAATTATCTTAATTACTAAAACAACGGCTACAGGCAGTCAGAGAGATAATTTAAAGAACTTCAGAAAACGATTTTTTTTATTAACACCAGGTGTCCGGGAACAGTGTCCTGACTAATCCCGAGTGCATATGCCCTCGGCAAAGAGTTTCCTGCAAGTCCAATGGCCCCTAGAAATTGTTTGCACCCAATGAGATTCGAACCTTGATCTTGGAAGGACCATACCACCAGGACCAAGGCCTTCACCACTTGAGCCAACCCGGATTACTTCAGAAAACAATCACATGCCATAAATAACAACCCACCTGCTGGAAGTTCATTTTCTGTAACTTCAGAAAGCTGATCCTGATGTTTCTTATTTTTCTTTTTCTTCTTCACCCCCCCAGCCTTGACATCCAGGGCTTTTCCCTTGAGCTTCAGCTTACCCCCAACAACATTCTCATACCCTGACATTTTCTCTGTCAAGAAATTATAAATTATGGGATGAAAACTTGAAAAGATAAGAAATGTGAAAAAAAACATATTAGAAAAGGACGAGGAGAAGAAATGGAAGTTCGGCAAAGAAGGGGAGAATCAACGTACAGCCATAACAATCCTAACTATTAGGACTACTGTTATTGTAACGTACGAACCCAAATAGGACTCAAAATCTATTATTTTATTTTATCTTCAAAACAGGTTAACAGATCAGATTAAACATAATTTATATCTCATTAGGTTGCTTCCCTTATCAGCATTTCCCTGTAGTTATCCCTTGTTGTGAAATACTATGCAAAGTACACACACACCAACGATGACAAATAAAGTAAAAGCAACACAATCAAGAACACACGACACAATATTTACGTGGTTCGGCAAATTGCCTACGTCCACGGGAGTTGCAGAGGATTTTTATTTCTTGAGGAATCACAATACAACAGTGTAGAGCGGCTACTGTTCACTCAGCTACAGTACAAGACAAAACAAAACACTATTTATAGGTTGTACGGCGGAAAACCCTAATTCATCAGAATTAAGGATGTTCGCTCGAGCGGCGTGTCGAGCCCGCGTCGAGCGAACGTGCTTCCCGCAATTGCTCGAGCCGTGAGTCGAGCGGTACCTCAAGCGAAGCTCTCTGTCTTCCCTCCGCTCGAGCGGTGAGTCGAGCGGTCATCGAGCGAACCTCTCTGACTTGCAATTGCTCGAGCGGTCTGTCGAGCTTCCTTCGAGCGAGGCTCTCTGTCTTGTCTTCGCTCGAGCGGCTATACTCTTCGCTCGAAACCAGACTCCATAACTCAACAATTCTCCCACTTGGAGACTGGTACACCCACATTGTAGCCCTATGCTTCAAACATGATATCCTCCACCTCTGCAACTCACAGCTCCTGTCTTCATGTTAGAAGACGCACTGAAGTCAAGTCCGACTTCAGTCTTCCACATACATCGCCCTTATGGCGACTCATAACTCCCACTGCACTAGGAGCATCCGGTCTCGAACCGATCTTGGCAACCTTAGCCAACTTTCCCAGACTTTCATGAGGAACGACAAAGCTGACTCCCTTTGGCTTCCTCACATGTTTCGCGCGATCAAGTCTGCCTTTTTGCACTCTTGTATTTCCTTGCACATCACTGGATCTTGATGTCAAATACAAAGAGTTAGATCTCTTACCATGCGCTAAGACCAGCGCACCCTTAGTGATCTTCCAAGCACCTCCAGAGAATGCTACTGCAAAACCGCTGTCATCAAGCTGTCCCACAGAGATCAGGTTTTTCTTCAAATTTGGAACATGTCTGACTTGCTGTAAAGTCCACACGCTCTTGTTTGGAAGTGTGATATGCACATCACCCACTCCCACTACATCCAGTGCCTTTCCATCAGCCGTATACATCTTCCCAAAATCACCAGCAACATAATTCTGAATGATTTCTCGATGTGAAGTGCTATGGAACGAAGACCCTGAATCTAACACCCAATCATCAATCGGACTATGCACTGCAAGAAGTAAGGCATCATGAATTTCTTCTGCCACTACATTCACTGCATCATCATCAGAACTTTCTTGATTCCTGCAGTTTCTCTTGATGTGGCCCGACTTGCCACAACTCCAGCATGTGATCTGCTGCCCAGATCTCATCTTGCTATTTCCCCTGCTCTTGGAGATTGATCTTCCATGTCCTCTACCCCTATTGTCAACAATCAGGGCAGATCCTGAACCCGAAGACTCACCCATGTCTCTCCTACGAACCTCTTCAGCAAGCACCATGTCACGTATGTCATCGTAGTTCAGTTTTGCCTTACCGGCTGAACTACTCACAGCCATCCTCATGGCCTCCCAACTGTTTGGCAACGATGCCAACAGAATCAACGCTCTAATCTCATCATCAAACTCAATCTCTACAGATGATAGTTGATTTGTGATCGTATTGAATTCATTCAAGTGTTGGGCTACAGACATACCCTCAGACATCTTCAGATTGAACAGTTTCTTCATCAAGTGCACCTTATTGTTCGCAGACGGCTTTTCATACATGCCTGACAAAGTCGCCATGAGATCCACCGTGGTTCTCTCCTTACTGACATTGTGTGCCACTGTTCTTGACAAAGTCAGCCGAACAAGACCTAGAACCTGTCGATCTAACAAGGTCCACTCAGCATCAGCCATGCTCTCCGGCTTCTTTCCCAACAGTGGAAGGTGAAGCCTCTTCCCATAGAGATAATCCTCAATCTGCATCTTCCAATACCCAAAATCAGTGCCGTCAAACTTCTCGATCCCGGGTGCGTTCACTCTATCTCCAGTCATCATTCTCTTTCAGATCCAACCTTGGCTCTGATACCAGTTGTTGTGAAATACTATGCAAAGTACACACACACCAACGATGACAAATAAAGTAAAAGCAACACAATCAAGAACACACGACACAATATTTACGTGGTTCGGCAAATTGCCTACGTCCACGGGAGTTGCAGAGGATTTTTATTTCTTGAGGAATCACAATACAACAGTGTAGAGCGGCTACTGTTCACTCAGCTACAGTACAAGACAAAACAAAACACTATTTATAGGTTGTACGGCGGAAAACCCTAATTCATCAGAATTAAGGATGTTCGCTCGAGCGGCGTGTCGAGCCCGCGTCGAGCGAACGTGCTTCCCGCAATTGCTCGAGCCGTGAGTCGAGCGGTACCTCAAGCGAAGCTCTCTGTCTTCCCTCCGCTCGAGCGGTGAGTCGAGCGGTCATCGAGCGAACCTCTCTGACTTGCAATTGCTCGAGCGGTCTGTCGAGCTTCCTTCGAGCGAGGCTCTCTGTCTTGTCTTCGCTCGAGCGGCTATACTCTCGCTCGAGCGGCGTGAACCAGACTCCATAACTCAACAATCCCTTAGGTTCCAGTTTAAATAAGATCCCTAAATCGAAACCAACTCCCAACTCCCAACTCCAAACTCTATCCAATCTCCTGAAGACTCACGTTATTCCCTCCCCCTCATCTATAAAAAAACCCACGAGACCTCAGAATTAATCACACATGAAATCTAGTTTACACAGATAAAAACTCACTCGCACAGCCCTGTGTTTTTGCCCAGCCACCGCCGACCACCAAAAAGGACGTCGGAGCACAACCAAGCTGCCCAGAAATCGCCGACCAGCCCAACCCCGTCGAACCCACTCCTTTCCGGTAAGCCCACTGCCGTCTGCCACTCTCACTCTGTCTCTCGTGTCGCACGTTGCTCTTCCTTGGTGAGTCTCAGATCCCGTCGCACGGCCCTTGTTTCTCCAGCAAATGATTCTTTCCTAATTTCCTAAGTTCATGCCTTTTATTTCTTTTACTTTACTGAAAAGCACATGCAAGTTTTTGTTATTACACAAATGCCCTTCATCCCATGCCCATTAGGATGTTTTCCTTTAATGCCCTTGAAACCCCTTGTTTTGTAAACTTTCGTAAATCCTTCCGAAGGAACTTTTGGCGAAGTTACTTCTTTACCCTCAAGAACTATGCTGACTTCATATTTTAAACCTGATCATGTACGTGGGCTAATTTCCTTATGGGCTGGGCTTGAGGTTAATTAGACATGTATCGTTGAGATTGACTTGTATTTTAAATTAGGCTTGATTTTATTATATTTCAGTAACTGTTTTAGTAATTTTTATGGGACTGGTTATATTTTCAAGAAAACATTACATTTACATGAGCTTTATCTACTTAAATAAATATATTAGTCATAAACTTATTTTTATAGAAAGTATTTTAGGAATTTTAAAGCATAATTTTAAAGTATATTTTTAAAGTATCATTTTTAAACTATTTTTGAGCCTATTATTTAGTTAATATTCCAATTGACTTTTTAACTAGATTTTTATAAAATTATTAAGTTATTATTTTAAATAGAAGTTAAGGAATATGTTATGAGTTTTGAATAATATTATTATGTATTAATTTTAGTGTAATTAAGTTATCTCTATATATGATTTTAAGTATTTAGAATGCTACGACACGTCTTTCTAAAAATGTTAGTGACAATTAGTGTTTCGTATAGGTTACAAGCTACTACATGAGATTGTGGAAGCAACACTAATAGGTAATTAGTATGATCATATAATTGCATATGTACTGTAAATGTGATATTTGTCTACGCTACGCTACGAGCTAAGTCAATGTTAGATCCCTTTCATGATCTTCAATGAATTATAATGATATGCATGTAAGTGTGACAATTACAATTAGTGCCTCGTATAGGTCACGAGCTACGACGTGAGATTATGGAAGCAACACTAATTGGTAATTAGTATCATCATATAATTGCATGTGTACTGTAAATGTTCTAATTGTATATGAAATGTGATATTTGTCTACGCTACGCTACGAGCTAAGTCAATGTTAGATCCCTTTCATGATCTTCAATGAATTATAATGATATGGATGTAAGTGAGCTTATGTATTTTATGCTATTATAGATTGCGATTTGATGGATGATATATCATGAAAATTACATGTATGCCATGCAATGTAATGTCATGAAATATTTAGATCATATAAGTCATGTAATGTGCATGTTAAGTGAGTCTGTGTATGGTATGCTTATATAGATTGTTGTTTGATGGAGTGAATGTTATTAAAATCACATGAATGCTATGTAATGTTCACATGGTATTCAAGTCACGTCTACCATGTAATGTTCATGTAGTAGTTAGATCATGTATGCCATATAATGTTTATGCAGTAGTTAGATCATGTATGCTATGTAATGTTCATGTAGTACTTAGAACATGTATACCATGGAATGTGTAACGCCCCAATGGAAGGCCCAAACAACATGGCCTATACTCCAAAAGGACTAGTCAATGATACAATTGGAGCCCCATTGGAACCTTATAAAGAGCAAGAACTTCTCATTCCCAAGCAATGTAGGATCTCATACACCACCTACCTTATCCATATCATATGGGGTATCACAATCTACCCCCCTTAAATTCCTGACGTCCTCGTCGGGCCTGTCCATTGTAGGTGGCACGGCTCAAGTCCCACATTTCTGGTTGGAATAAACTCTGATACCATTTGTAACGCCCCAATGGAAGGCCCAAACAACATGGCCTATACTCCAAAAGGACTAGTCAATGATACAATTGGAGCCCCATTGGAACCTTATAAAGAGCAAGAACTTCTCATTCCCAAGCAATGTAGGATCCCATACACCACATACCTTATCTATATCATATGGGGTATCACAGAATGTTATAAAATGTTTAGATCATGTTGTGCCATGTCATGTTATGCTATGCCATGATTAAGAATATGCCATGCTAAAGAAGTTCATGAAGTCCAATAAAGTTCTCATGCATTAAGAAAGATAAGATGATAAGCAGTGCTACAGACCCAAGCGTGATTCACTACAAGTTAAGTGAAACACGGACTCAAGCGTGTTTCACTCTATGTTATGACAAGATATACAAAGTTAAGTGAAACACGGACTCAAGCGTGTTTCACTCCATGCTATGACAAGTTATGGAAGTTAAGTGAAACACGGACTCAAACGTGTTTTACTCCATGTTATGACAAGTTATGCAAGTTAAGTAAATCATGGACTCAGGCATGTTTCATTCCATGTTATGACAAGTTATGCAAGTTAAGTGAATCACGGACCTAAGCGTGGTTCACGATATGTTAAGTGAAACACGGACCTAAATGTGTTTCACTCTATGATATGTTAAAGGGTGACATGGACCTAAGTGTATTCACCACAAGTTATGATAAGTGGTGCCATGGACCTAAGCGTGGTTCACCATATGTTATATGAAACATGGACCTAAGTGTGTTTCACTCCATGATATGTTAAAGGGTGACACGAACCTAAGCGTGGTTTACCAAATGTTAGGTGAAACATAAACTCGAGCGTGTTTCATTCCATGCTATGACAAGTTATGCAGTGCCACAGACTCAAGCGTGGGCCACCATATGATAAGTGAAAGACATGATAAACAAGTCATGTATGATTGTTATAAAATGCATGAAGCTAGTCATTTATGCATTCACGTTACATGTTTGCCATGATTATGTACGATCCCACTTATGTTAATGATGAATAGATATGTTATGTGAATTTGTGATGATATACGTATGTAAGTAAAAAAAATTTCTGAAATTAAGCCTATGTTAAATTAAGTTATGTTTACGGTATGATTGTGAATTTGTGATGATGTATGTATGTTCTGAAGAGTGTTTCAAAAAATTAAGTCTATGCTAAGCTAAGTCATGTTTACGGTATGATGTGCTATTTACTAAGTATTCGACTCATTTTTATTTATTTCTCTGTGTTCTTCTATGTTTATCTATCACAGATGGAGATTGTGATGACATAGAGCTGGATGGCTAGGATGTAGATCTAGTACAAAGGCTTAGAAAGGAATAAGTGTTATTACATAAGGATTAGTTTCCTTTTATGTTATTTGAATAAAAGTCACACATAGGACTACTATATGTTTTTACTTGATGTTTTCAATTTCATGTTTCGAAAACAGTTATGCTCAGTTTATTTGATGTTTTAATAAATAAGGTATTTCAGAATATGGATCTCTTTACCGAACATTATGTTATGAATGTTTCGTAATATTCCTAACCTACGGGAATGGGTGTTACAGTTATAAAATATGGTGAACTGGCCAAGCGAAATAATAAAACCAAACTTTAAATTCATAATATGAACTAGAATAAACATTAATTTCCATTCAACTTTTAGATGATGGGAAAATAACCAATCATCAATGGCATGTTTTCTTCAAAGCCCTGATCAAACTAAAATAGCATGATCCTGGACAGTCAGAACACCAGTTACCACATAATTGGCTTCCCCTTAAGGAAAGAAAGAAAAATAATTTATAAGGGGAAAAAAATAGAGATTTTGTTTTCACAAAAAAATTAGCAAAATAAAATTGGGACTTCGAATCTATCTCCTCCAACCCAAGCCCTTGCCCCCCAGCAACCCTAGAAAAAAGAAAGGAAGGAACGCGTCTCCATATATATAAGCTAGAAAGTGTGTACATACTTCAACCAAAAAATAGTTTACAATGTGAAAATTTCTTTTGGTATATAAACATATACACGGGCCCAAAATTTTTTTATCGGTATAAACATATACACAGATCTAATTGAAAAACACATATGCAAAAACTATAAAAAAGGATTCGAACACACCCACATATAGATGAAAATAAACGAGATAAAACACAAAACAGTAACGAAAACAAATAAAAAAGTTCAAAAAATCATCAGAACACGAATCGATAAAAAGAATCATCAGAACACAAACCCTTAATTGTGTACCTGTAAAACCTAGAAATTGTCTCTGGGCTCGGTTGGTAGTGCATCCAGGACTCGAGGTGTTTCAGAGATGCTATTTTAATTGTTCTAAAGAAAGTTGTAATTCAAACTTCAAGACATTATTATCTGGAGAAAATATTTTCGCAGGATGTGGTATTAAACACCAAAAACACCCTCCAATAGGAGGATGCCACGTAGTCGTCTTATTTGTCTGAAATTAAGGCTTCGTTTGGAACTTGGATTATCTAATTTTAAACTGAGTCTGACATTCAAACACCCAACTCTCAAATCACTATACTTATTTCAACTCAAAACCTCTTTACACGTGGGACCCACAACCATTTTCAATTTCTCATAAATACATCTAAACTCATCTTAATATACAAACACATCTAAACTCATTTTAGGTGAGCCCCACAAAACTCACTCTACCATCTCAACTCACTACTATTCATAAAGAATTCAACTCATTTCAACTCAGCTCAACATCCAAACGGGGCCTAAATTGCACAACTCAGGAATTCTCTTGTCTGACCCTCTTTCCCACAAGACTCGTGACCCCAGAACCTCATCTTCTCTCCCAAGACACTCGATGGACATGTCGTAACCCTTGAAGTCATGACCCTCTCAGCCAACGACGCACAACACATGTTTTCTCTTGTTTGACCTTCTCTCCCACTCTTGCTTTTCCTATCACGTAATGAGCTTGGGCTTGGGATTGGAAATGGCCTTGTTGGGGTTGGCCTTGTTATGTAATGGCCCATGTAAGTAGATTACTTCAGTTGATTTATTTTATTCGTAAGTGTCCAATAATCTGTAATGGGTTTTTGGTTAGGCTTTGTTCGAGTATTTTGTTGCAAATTTGGGTCCATGATTGTTTTATTTCTAGTATTTTGATAGCTCTTATGGGGTAGTTAATTCGAGTCTTGTGCTGCAAATTTGTGTCATTTTTCCTTCAATACTATTGATTTTATTTTATTTCTTTATTTTCTTAGATTTGAAGGAATAAGAAGATTTAGTGCAAAAGTAGAGCATTTTGGTATAAAAGAAGAGATTACGGATCTAGACAAATGAGAGGTACCGAGATCTGAAGAGAACCGATGAGATGTAGGTGAGGAGACGCACGACCAGAATTGGCAACAAGAGTTAGGCGATAAGCGAGATATTTTACCTTCTTGGCGAGAAGACTTGGGGCAAGGCTTCGGGCAACTAGATTGGGCGATTAGTCTAAACGACCAACCTAATCGACACCGTGGGGACAACTAGCAAAGGCGAGCAGCTTTACCACTAGGTAAGTTGGCAAGAGGGTTCTATCATCCCGATCGGATGTCTTCCCTCTCGGTTGGCGAGAGGGTTCTATTGTCCCGATCAGGAGTCTTTCCTCTCGGAAGGCGAGGAGACCAGTTATATTCAGCACACACAGCATCTACTCGGTGGGACCTTCCGAGTTCAGCAATCAATCAATCCGCTGGCCACCAAATACTCCTGAACTCCGTAAATCAAGCCGCATATCACTGAATCTTCCATTTTAGATAATTCCGTTATTCTCGAGATAATTTCTTTTATGTTAACTTTTATCTTTAGAAACTATTTTTTGGATCTTTAGGCTAGATTGTAGCCGCATTTATCTTGTCTTCGGATTTAAATTTTAACATCTATTTAATCCCATCTTGTGGGATGAATAGGGGTTCTGAGTTTTTTAGAGAATTTGAGTTTTAGATTTCAATAATCCAGAGTTTATCATTTGAGCTTCTTTCAAGGAGGCGGATGTGGGGAGAAGAGGCTAGAGCCGCTTGTTTCATCAACTAACTCTAACAAAGAACACTAGTTTTATTATTTTTCTTTTCAGTTTCATTATGAACTTATTCTATTTTCTAGAGTTTTGATGTAGTCTAGCATTGAACACACAATTTATATTCTAAGTTATTTTATTTCAATATTTTCATGATTGAGTGTTTATTCATTATTCTTAATGCTTACAATTTTCTAACTAATTATTGTTCAATCTATTGAGTCATAATGAGATCGAGAGGTGATTTGTGATTAAAGCTCTAGAATTAAAAACCATTAGTTGAGTGAAAATATAGATACTTTACCACGATTAGTGTGATTTTCAAGAAAAATTCAAAGCACTTAATGAGTCTCCAATTAGTTAAATGCACATAGCGATATGGAGTTATTAGTTGGAGATATTTTTGATATTGTTCGAGAGAAAATATTGAATAGTTAGAAGATTTTTATCATCAACTTAAGATAATTGGAATTCTATAACAAGAAAGAATAAATTGTGTGGGATTTGCTAGGTGACATCAAACACTCTAGATCTATTCTTATTATTTTTAAAATCTTAATTTTGATGCTATTTTCTTCAGTTTAATTTAGATAATCAATTCTTCAAATTTTAGTTTTCCAAATAGTAATTAATTTAGTAAATTTCAATACTCAATAGCATAATTATTCATTGTGGGTTCGATATCCATTTTCTTAAAAACACTTTACTACTTGTTACGATTCTGTGCACTTGCAGATATATTTTTATGCGAACAAGTATCTGGCACCGTTCCCGGGGATTAGTTATTTGTTATTGATATTGACACTAGCTAGAATTTTACTACTTTGAATTTTATTTTAGTTTAAGAAAAAAAAAACATTTGGTTTAAATTAGATCTCAATTTGGTTTTTTGTTTTTAGGAATCAGAAGTGCATGCGGCGACCTAAATCATTAGAGCATACATTTTTCGATCTCGAGCTTGAAAGAATCTTACGTCAGATCAATAAAGAGAAGAAGAAAGAGGTTGCCGCCTCCAAAGTTAATATGGCCGACCAGGAGCACAAGACGTTAAGAGATTATGCGATGCTCTCTGTCAATGGGGCAACATCTAGTATAAGGCGACCAACTATACAAGCCAATAACTTCGAGATCAAGCTAGTCATCATTCAAATGATTCAACAAACCGTCCAGTTTGGGGGGCTATCACAAGAGGATCCTAATGTCCATATTGCAAATTTTCTAGAAATTTGTGATCTTTTAAACACAACGGAGTGACAGATAATGCGATTCGATTAATAGTTTTTCCTTTTTCACTTAGGGAAAAAGCAAAAGCTTGGTTGAACTCTTTGCCGCCTGGCATCATCACCCCTGGGAGCAATTGGCACAAAAATTCTTAGCAAAATATTTCCCTCCAGCTAAGATAGCGAAGTTAAGGAATAATATCACTACCTTCACCCAATTTGAGGGTGAATCATTATATGAGGCATGGAAGAGAGACAATGATGTATTGCGCTAGTGTTCACATCATGACCTCCCAGCCTAGCTTCATGTACAGACATTTAACAATGATTTGGGACCCACAAATCGATCTATGGTTGATGCAACCGTAGGAGGAGCATTACTGAGTAAGACCCCTGAAGCCGCATATGAACTTCTGGAAGAGTTGGCATCTAAGAACTATCAATGGGCCGCAAAGAAAGCAATGCCAAAGAAGGTGGTCAGTGTCGTTGAGCTTGACTCTATGTCTGTAATTGCGGCCCAGTTGGCAAATCTATCCAAACAATTAGGTAAAATGAACGTTAATGCTATTCAAACTAATGTTGTTTGTGATCATTGCACAAGAAATCATTTAAGTGTAGATTTCCAAGTGGGGAATCCTTTTGCCCAACCGAGTTATGAACATGCCCATTACGTGTCCAATTTCCAACGTCAAAATAATTCTTATTCAAACACGTTCAATCTCTGATGGAGAAATCATCCTAACTTTTAATGGAGCAATAACCAAGTGCCGATTAGACCACCTTAACAGTTTCCATAGCAAGAGAAGAAGCCGACACTTGAAAATATGCTTATGCAGTACATGCATAAGAATGATATGGTGATGCAAAACAACTCGGCTTCAATCAGCAATCTTGAGGCGCAAATCGGTCAGCTCTCAAACATGCTTACCGAAAGGACAATAGGGACTTTACCGAGCAACACTGTGACCAATCCGAAGGAACATGTCAAAGCCATAAAATTGAGAAGTGGGCGGACATATGACCAGCCACAGACAATAAATACCGAGCAAGATGCAGAACCCAAAAATATGGAGTCCCAGAAGAAGGAAACCGAGTACGAGGTGAAAGAAGTAGAGCGGGATGTGACCGACCAGCAAGCTGAGAAGACTAAATAGAATAAAGGGGTTGCAAAACCCAAGAAATCCAGGGAGTTTAATTTTGAAACTTATTCTCCTTCAATTTATGATCCACCAATTCGTTTTCCGCAAAGATTAAGAAAAATTAAGATTGATAATCAATTCTCTAAATTTCTGAATATATTTAAGCAACTGCATATTAATATTTCTCTCATTGAAGCTTTAGAGCAAATGCCTAAATATGCAAAATTTTTGAAAGATATATTATCAAACAAGTGGAAGTTGGAGGAGCATGAGACTATAATGCTGACCGAGGAGAGCAGTGCAATTTTACAAAAGAAGCTGCCGCCTAAGTTAAAAGATTCGGGGAGTTTCACGATCTCTTGCACTATATAAAATTCATATTTTGATTAAATTTTATGTGACTTAGGGT
This sequence comes from Juglans cinerea, assembly GCA_961763995.1. Lineage (NCBI taxonomy): Eukaryota > Viridiplantae > Streptophyta > Magnoliopsida > Fagales > Juglandaceae > Juglans > Juglans cinerea. The sequence continues at coordinate 36,471,481 of CAUIVZ010000001.1, read as the reverse complement.
CAAGTATTAATCTAAAACCTCTCTCTATTTTTAGGAAACTAGGTCTTGGAGAAGTAAAATCGACCACCATCTCTCTACAGTTGGCGAATAGATCTATTAAATACCCGAGAGGACTCATTGAGGATGTATTGGTGAAAATTGATAAGTTCATCTTCTCGGCCGACTTCGTTGTACTCGATATGGAGGAGGAAGAGAAGATCTCTTTGATACTGGGCCGACCTTTCCTTACGATGGGGAGAACAATGGATGTCCAGCAAAGGAATCTCATTTTGAGGGTCAGTGAGGAGCATGTCACTTTTGACATATTTAAATCTATGGAATTCCCTTCCGAGATACATTCTTGTTTTCAAATAAGCGACCGAGAGGTGGTCAGGGCCGACGAAACTTATGGAGCTGAATTTCCAAAGCTACCACTTGAGGTATGTCTTACTCACTCTACATCTATTGAATCCAAAGATGAAGAAATTAGGGAGTGTGAAAGATATTTGGAAGCTACACCATCCATTTCTCCTTCAATAAAACCGAAAGTGGAAAAGCTAAACTCATCTCGACCGACATCTCCAAGTAAGGAACCACCCAAGCTTGAACTCAAACCGCTCCATCAAATTTAAGGTACGCTTTTTTAGGTCAGGACTTTACTTTTCTAGTTATTATTAACAGCTCCTTGAGTGATGTAGAGGAAGAGAAGTTGCTGAGAGTCTTGCGGGAACACAAGATGGCCTTGGGTTGGAACATCTCAGACATTAAAGGAATTAGTCTTTCAATTTGCATGCACAAGATTTTAATGGAGGATAATTTTAAATCGATTGTCCAACCCTAGAGGAGACTAAACCCATCAATGCAAGAAGTGGTGCATAAAGAAATATTGAAGATTTTAGATGCCAGGATCATTTATCCAATCTTAGATAGTGCATGGGTAAGTCCAGTGCAAGTCGTCCCTAAAAAAGGAGGGATAACCGTGATCAAGAATGACAACAATGAACTCATGCCGACGAGGACGGTCACGGGATGATGAATATGCATAGACTATCGAAGACTGAATAATACAACTCAGAAAAACTATTTTTCCTTACCTTTTATTGATCAAGTGCTAGAAAGACTTACTGGCCACACTTACTACTGTTTTCTAGATGGATATTCCCGTTACAATCAAATAGTCATTGCACCTGAGGATCAAGAGAAGATCACTTTCACCTGTCCTTATCTCACTTTTGCATATAGGCGTATGCCTTTTGGTCTTTGCAATGCGCCAGCCACTTTCCAAAGATGCATGATGTCCATCTTCTCGGATATGGTGAAAATTTTTTTAGAAGTATTCATGGATGACTTCTCGGTTTTTGGTAACTCTTTTGACAATTGCTTATCTAATTTATCTTTAGTTTTGCAGAGATATAAGGAGACCAATCTTGTTTTAAATTGAGAAAAATGTCACTTCATGGTCAAGGAGTGAATAGTGCTCGACCACTGCATTTCCTTCAAGGCAATTGAGGTCAACCGAGTAAAGATAGAAGTTATTGACAAACTCCCACCACCGACCAATGTGAAGGGTGTGAGGAGCTTCTTGGGTCATGCCGGGTTCTATTGTCTGTTGATCAATGACTTTTCCCAAATTACTAAGCCTCTCTGGAATCTGTAGATTAAAGATACTCAGTTTGAACTTTCTGATAAATGCTTGCATGGTTTTGAAACATTGAAAAATAAATTAATTTTAAAACCTATCATTGTATCACCGGATTTGAATTTACCTTTTGAATTAATGTGTGATGCTAGAGATTATGCTATAGGGGCTGTTTTGGGGTAGAGAAAAGATAAAAATTTTCATGTTATTTATTATGCAAGTCGGACCTTAAGGCAAGCTCAACTTAATTATGCTACTACTGAAAAAGAATTGTTAGCAGTTGTGTTTGCCTTTGACAAATTTCATTCTTATTCGATAGGTTCAAAGGTGGTCGTCTACACCAATTACTCAGCTCTTAAATACTTTCTATCGAAGAGGGAGGCCAAACCAGGACTGTTAAGATGAATTTTGCTATTATAAGAGCTCGATTTGGAAATAAAAGATAAAAAAGGTACCGGAAATGTAGTGGCCGATCACTTATCTCGTCTTGAGCTTAAAGAGGCGGCTGGTGAGGAGAAATTCTCAATTAATGAGACTTTCTTGGACGAACAATTAAGCTATACAAGTTGTTTCATGGTATGCTGACATGGTAAATTATTTGGTGTCCAGAATTCTACCGGCCAAGATGACATATCAACAAAAGAAGAAGTTCTTATCCGACTTGAAATATTATTTTTGGGAGGAACTTTTTCTATACCAGCATTGCACGAACCAGATAATCAGGAGATGTGTGCCTGAGGAGGAGATGGAGAGCATACTCATACATTGCCAGTAATTGGAAGCGGGCAGCCACTTTGGTGGAGCAAAAACAACAGCGAAAGTTTTACAATGCGGCTTTTATTGGCCGACTATTTTTAAAGACTTTTTTAATTTTGTTAATTTATGTGATCATTGTTAAAGGGTTGGCAACATTTCTAGGAAAAAAGAGATGCCTTTAAACACTATTTTAGTGATTGAATTATTTGATGTTTGAGGTATAGATTTCATGGGTCATTTTCCATCCTTATATTCTAATAAATTTATTTTGGTTGCTGTAGATTATGTCTCCAAATGGGTGGAAGCGGTTGCCTTACCGACCAATGATGTGAAGGTTGTAGTGAATTTCCTCTGGAAGAACATCTTCTCCAAATTCGACACTCCGAGGGCCATAATCAGTGATGGCGGGAATCATTTTTGCAATTGCCAATTTGAAGCGCTACTAACTAAGTATGGAATTACCCATAACGTGGCGACACCATACCATCCTCAAACGAGCGGCCAGGTTGAGGGGTCTAATCGGGAGCTGAAGCGCATACTGGAGAAGATCGTGAGTGTCTCTCGGACAGACTAAGCGAGAAGGTTAGATGATGCGCTATGGGCCTATCGGACAACATTCAAAACACCGATCGGGACGTCGCCTTATCGGCTAGTTTATGGAAAAGCCTGCCATCTACCCTTGGAGCTAAAACACAGTGCCGATTGAGCGACGAGAACACTGAACTTTGATTTACAAGCGGCTGGCGAGAAGAGAATACTACAAATCAATGAGATGGATGAGTTCCGCAATGATGCTTATGAGAATGCTCGGATTTACAAAAATAAAACTAAAAGATGGCCCGATAAGCATATTTTGAGAATGGAATTCAAAGTCGGGCAGAAAGTTCTATTATTTAACTCAAGACTTCGACTCTTCCCAAGAAAGCTGGGCTCTCGGTGGTCGAGATCGTTTGTGGTGACCCGTGTTTTTCCCTATGGAGAGATTGAAGTCCATCAGGAGACAAAAGACACATTTAAAGTAAATGAACAACGATTAAAACCCCATATGGATGGAGACTTTAACTCGGAAAAGTGTTCCATCGATCTCACCAGTAATAAATGATGAGAGGACAATGTCTAGCTATAGACTTTAAATAAAGCACTTTTCGGAGGCAACCCAAGTTTTTATTTTATTTGATTTCTTTTGCTTAATATTATTCTTTTGCTTTCATATTGCAGGAATGAAGAGGCAAGAAGATCTCCAAGGAGTACACGGCTGCACCTTCAAGGAAAATATTCAATTGGCATAACTGGACACAATCAAGGGAGAATCTCTTACCTTCTCTCATTCTTTGCTCTAGTTTTTCTTCCTTTTTCCCATTGAGGACAATGTGATATTTAAGTTTGGGGGGAAAAGATATTATTTTATTTAAAATAATAATAATAATAATAATAATAATAATAATAATAAATTTAATAATAATAATAATGATAATGATGATAAAAACAATATAGTTTGATGAATAAAAAGCCTATGACAAGAATATGATTGAAATTGATTATAAGTTTTAGGAAAAATTCTCATTGCTTAAGTCTAGTTGTTAATTCTTTACTTGATCGTACTTAATTTGATATCTTTTATGTTCAATGAATGCTTCTTCTGATCATTAATCGTTTTTGAGTACCTAAAGAAATTTTATGTGAATTTTGAGAATTTGAATGGTCTCAACTTACTCTAGAACTTGTTTGATTACACTCGAGACGAAATCCTAGACAAAATTTTACTGGGGAAATGATTAAGGCATTCTTTGGACCGATTGAGCTTTTCAAGGTTACCTGTTTAATTTCTTTATCCCTAGTCACCCCTTTGAGTTTTATTGAATTATATTTTTGCTTTTTATTTTTCTTTCTTATAAACCTCATATTCCCTGTCCTATTTGAGCTTAAACACTGATTTCCTTATATTTCAAAAGAACTAAGTTTATACAAAGTCACAGACTCACAAGAGCATGAAAGGCAAGAGAGGTAGAAGGTCTACAAGTAAAGTTAATTATAACCATATTATCAAAATCATAAGTTTGGGGGTGTGAAAATTCAACTCGTCTACTGTGTGGCTAACAAGAAAAGGCCGACGAGAGTCATCCACAAAGGCAGTCGAAAATGTATGGAATAATTCCATGAAAAGAAAAGAAAATAAAATAAAATGTCTGACCTGCCGAATAGAGGGGTAAAGAGAGAGATAATTGAAAATACAATAAAGAGAGGTATGTTGAGAGATTTACAATGATTGAGAAGAGATGTTAGAAGTGAGAATGCTCTATTTGTTCTGTTGGTGTTCAAACTTAAGTTCTCTTGCTTTGTTTGAATCCTACTTTTTCTTTGTAGCCCTCACCCTAGCCGTACATTACAAGCTTAATAAAGATCTATTGATCCCTGGTGATAGTTTCTATTCTACATTAGTGGAGAATGATTTGAAAAGTAAGCCTATGGAGTGTTTAGAGATCCATTATTTTTTTACTTGTTTGTATAAAACTATCCGAGAAGCTAATGATGAAGTGAGAGTGATAGGTATGCATGAATGTGGGGATGAATAATGCGGTGGAATTGAGTTTTGAATTAACTTTTGGACTTGATTGATCTTAAATGATTCCTTTAAATTATAGACTTTCGGCAATCTTTAAGGCAATAAATTTTATAAATCAAACTAATGCTTGTTTTAATTGTCTTTATTTTCTTCTTCGCTCGAGGGCGAGCAAAGCTTAAGTTTGGGGGTATTTGATAAGTGTTATTTTTATATGATTTTTATTACTCTTTTATTTATGAAAAGTGTCATTTTTCCTTCAATACTATTGATTTTATTTTATTTCTATATATTTTTCTTTATTTTTTTGGATTTGAAGGAATGAGAAGATTTAGTGCAAAAGGAGAGCATTTTGGTACAAAATAAGAGACTACGAATCCAGACCAATAAGAGGCAGCGAGATCTGAAAAGAACCGAGGAGATTTAAGCTAGGGGATACGTGACCATAATTGGCAACAAGAGTTAGGCGATAAGCGAGATATTTTACCTTCTGAGTGAGAAGATTTGGCACAAGGCTTCGGGTGACTAGATTGAGCAACTAGTCTAAACGATCAACCTAAACGATATCGTGGGTGAAAACTAGCAAAGGCGAGCAGCTTTATCACTCGGTAGGTTCGAAAGAGGGTTCTATCATCCCATTTGGGAGTTTTCCCTCTCGGTTGGTGAGAGGGTTTTATCATCCCGATCAGGAGTTTTTCCTCTTGGAAGGCAAGGAGACCAGTTATATTCAGCGCACACAACATATACTTGGTGGGACCCTTCCAAGTTCCGCAATCAATCAATCCACCGACCATCAAATCCTCCCAAACTCCGTAAATCAAGCCACATATAACTAAATCTTTCATTTTAGATAATTCTGTTATTTTCTGGATAATTCATTTTATGTTAACTTTTATCTTTAGAAACTATTTTCCATATCTTTAGTCTAGATTGTAGCCGCATTTATTTTATGTTGACATCTAGTTAATCTCGTCTTGTGGGATGAATAGGGGTTTTGAGTTTTTTAGAGAGTCAGAGTTTTAGATTTCAATAATCCAGAGTTTATCATTTGAGTTTCTTTGAAGGAGGCAGATATGGAGAGTAGAAACGAGAGCCGCATGCTTCATCAACTAACTCCAACGAAGAACACTAGTTTTATTATTTTTATTTTCAATTTCATTATGAACTTATTCTATTTTCTAGAGCTTTGATGTAGTCTAGCATTGAACACACAATTTATATTCTAAGTTATTTGATTTCAATATTTTCATGATTGAGTGTTTAATCATTGTTCTTAACGCTTGCAATTTTCTACTTAATTATTGTTCGATCTATTGAATCATAATGAGATCGAGGGGTGATTTGTGATTAAAGCTCTAGGATTAAGTACCATTAGTTGAGCGAAAGTAGATATACTTTACCGCGATTAGTGTGACTTTCAAGAAAAATTCAAAGGACTTAATGAGTCTCCAATTAGTTAAATTCACATAGAGATATGGAGTTATTAGTTGGAGATATTTTTGATATTGGTCGAGAGAAAATATTGAATAGTTATGAAACTCTTATCATCAACTTGGGATAATTGGAATTCTATAACAAAGAAGAATAAATTGTGTGGGATTTGCTAGGTGAAATCAAACACTCTAAATCTATTTTTATTATATTTAAAATCTTAATTTTGATGCTATTTTTTTCAGTTTAATTTAGATAATCCATTCTTCACATTTCGGTTTTCCAAATAATAATTAATTTAGTTAATTTCAATACTCAATTGCATAATTATTCCATGTGGGTTCGATATATGTTTTCCTAAAAACAATTTACTACCTGTTATGATTCTGTGCACTTGCAGATATATTTTTATGCGAATAGGTATGCGTTACTCTCAACTTGCAGAGTCCATTGCAAGAATCAAACAGGCACAAAAGGTGCAGCAAAGGAATCAAGCTTCCTTGCAACTAGTCATGGATAGATTAGCTCAGCAACTCTAGGCAGTAGTAAGGAATGTGGAATCATTGGTCTATAGCAAGGAGAAACAACCTAAGGATGGTACAGAAGAATCAACAAAAAAATAGTTAATACATTATATGAAGAACATGGGGCCATTCAAATGCGTGCAATTCATTTGGATTTCCCTAAGTTCAATGGTGAAGACCCACAAGGGTGGATCTATAGAGCAAATCAGTTTTTTGCTCAGCTACAGGTCGTGTATGTACATGTATTATCTTAGAGGGTGATTCCTCACTATGATTAAGGATGCATGTAGTTGTAAGAGTGTGGGCGATTCCTTGCCACGCATATCCGTGTCCGTCCAACTTTTCATGAAAGTGTTCAGAGTATCGGTAACATTATTTCTCATTAGCATTCTTGTCATAGCTGTTTAACCTACCTATGATTTCATTCATGATATCATAGATTTTGATGCAGATCTAGACCAGGCATGACGCCCGAGGAAGAAGAGTCAAACCTGCCCGAGTCCTGAGTTTGGAGACTAGTAGTCGCCATAGCCTCCCTGTACCTTCCATTAGAATATAAAATGTTAAGTCGCGTGATGACTTGTAATCGATCTGGCACTTTAAGTCAACTAACTTTATGTACATTTGGATAATTTCATATCTCGATATTTAAGGAAGGGTGAGAGACCCCTTTTGTTGTAAAGATTAGTATTCTGGTACTTAGCAACTAGTGTAGTCACCACAATGTATTCTGCTTAAATTTTCATTGTGATTGCATAAGTATATATTCTTCACATCTACTTCCCTCTGAAAAATTATATGTCTAGTTCAATTCCCTCTTAAGTATTGGACATTGGCCAGTATCCTTGGCACCTTGGCTCCTCGCGTAGATCTTCATGAGGAATGGGGTGCCACAGGCGAGATGCCCCTTTTGTTGTGAAGATTAGTATTCTGGTACTTAACAGCGTTATCACCACAACGTATTTTGCTTAAATTTTTTATGCGATTTCATAGATAAATATATTTCCCTCTAGAAAATTAAACAACTAGTTCAATTCCCTTTTAGGTATTGATTGCTGGCTAACACCCTTGACACCTTGAATCCTCGCCTAAACTTTTATGAGGAACAGGGCGCCACAACCTTGCTTGCATTCAATAAGGCTAGGAAAAATCTTCGAGTTCTAATGTCCTAAGGCCAAGACTAATTGAGAGAGTGGGATGGAAGACAAAAATTAATGCAACTCTCTGTCTCGATGGAAGATATGTACTTTCTATTGTTATGCTTGAAGATGCGCATTTATTGAGTCCAAAGAATGCTAGATTTTTAGATGCAATAAGAAAATGGAATAAATCACATAAAGAAGGCTTGAAAATTTGTCTCCCACTCTCAATATAAAGCAATTAAGGCTTGGGTTCATAATTGTGTTTCCGACTCTTTGACATCTAAGGAATTTGAAGACAAATGGAACACGATGCTTGGCACCTTCAATCTACATGATAATGATTGGTTCTATGGGGAGAGGCATAAGTGGTTGCCTACATATGTGAAAAATACATTTTGGGCCAAGATGTTGACGACACAATGAATCAAAAGTATGAATGCAATTTTTGATGATTATGTTAACTCAAAGAACTCTTTGAAGCAATTTGTCAAGCAACATGACAATGCTTTGAAAATAAAAGTAGAGAATGAGACAACAACAAGCTTTAGCTCCTTCCATATCCAATTTTCATGTATAACCCACTACTCGATTGAGAAGCAATTTCAATCACTGTACTCTAATGCAATGTTCAAAGAAGTTCAAGATGCGTTCTATGAGTTTTTATATTGTCAACCTTTCTTAGTCAATTGTGAAGATCCAGTCCACACTTATAAGGTTACTGATGAGGTGAAAGTTGTAGATGGATACATTAAACGAGTGATGTTTTGGGTTTCATACATTGAGAATGATTTTGTTGTTAAATGCAATTTTAGATTGTTTGGGTTCATGGGAATAATGTGTAGGCATGCCTTGTGTGTCCTGGCAATTCTTGATAAGACATTGTTACCCTCGAAAAAAGAGATATACTCTACTAAATGGTAGTTATGAGGATATGATGGATAGTCCTGAAGTAGAAGCGAAAAAGATATGTTAAATTCACAAAGGCATTTTCTGAAATTGCATTGTCGGCATGACAAAGTGAGGAAAGTTACAAGAGACTAACGAGACTTTTATATATGTTGAAAATTGAATTTGTACTTAATGGAGATCAATGTAGTGACAACGGAACGTCTCATGACCCCGTTGATGCATGCCCCGGCGATTCAAGGTAAGCAATAAAGTGCTTAACCCTTTAGTTGTCCGAAGCAACGGTAGGCATCTAAGCGAAAAGTTTATACTGTGGAAAAGACTCTTAATAGATTGAAGACAAAAAAAAAAAAAAAAAATCAGGTTGGCTTTTAGTGTATTTCATTTGTTTCGAGACTGATTTAATTTATTTGATTTAGAACTGTGTGTCTATGCCGTCTAAACCATAGCCCGTTGAGAAAGCAAACCTTTATGTACATTCAATGCAACATACAATGCCTCAAACACAACATCATCTTAGTTTCAAAGTATTTTTTAAAATCACTGTTATTTAGTTTTAGGATCACTGTTATTTGGTTTTAAGTTCGCTATATTTGGAGTCAAGAGAGTACACATCTTGGTGCACCTTCTACCATACAAAATGATGAGTTAGGTAGATGCGGTGAAATAAAACCTCAAAAATCCACGTGCATAAATATCATGCAATTTTTTTGTGAGATATTAGAATATCACACCCTTAAAACTACAGAGTATAAAACTCTTTGGGTGCTTCAAGTTCTCTGAGGAAATGGAAGGGAAGAAGGAGAATGGGAGACTAGAACTGGCCAAGGACAATACTAAAGAGGAACGTATATATGTCTAGGAGGACGGAAACGACATTCTCCCGTTGGTAACGTTGAATTGTGTTACATTTATCTCTTGAGGAAGTAGGTGGTATCGTATTCTAAGGATTTCAAAAATCCTCTTTAATTCCAAGACTAGCTCTGATCTTCGACTACTCTTTTCCCCATAATTCTGATGGTTCATGGTGTGTTGAACGCATAGAGACATCTTCATCTTGTTGACATTCTCGATCTCCTTGACCAGTACTGAATGTTTTGGGCTCCAATGCTTCGGCTTGCTCTCAATATATCTGCATCCAGCACCAACGTTTTTCACACATTAATAGCTAAACTTTAATTCACAACTATAACCATTAGTAATCAATACGGATGGCAAAGATATTATATATATATATATATATATATATATATTTATTCTACAAGTAAAAAAATACATATTTACCATCATTCTTATTTACACTGTACACATCAAGATACAATGAATGATATATATGCAGAGAATATGGAGACCTGTCACAGTGTTAAGGATATAATATAAATGGAAAATTCTATACACCATACTACCATTCTATTTTCATCTCATTAAGTATGATGTGACACATTTATCACAATTAAATGATCATTTATTGCATACTTCTTTATCATCTAATGGTGATAAATGTGCTGCATACTACTTAGTATGATTAAAATAGGATGATAGTGTGGTGTATATCAATACTCAATATAAATAACTAAATCTACATCTTCCCATTAATTTAATTTTTTAAAATAATTGGTTTCACTAGGTATATATTAGAATAGAAGTTCTGAGTTTAAATCCTAACTTGCTAAATTAATTAAATATTCTACAGATCGATGGTGAGAGTTAAGGATATAATATAATTAATAAGTAAATCTAACTCTTCTAATCTACCTAAATTTTTTCGACAAAAAGTAGCAGAATTTTTTGCCAAATATTTCATGCCCACTCTGACGAGGACTGGAAAACTCAATGACGTTCAACTTCTATACCAGAAAGTTGGTTGTGGTCAAAGTCCAAGCTTTATGATTGTTCACCTTTCTATAAACAATCTGGCCAATGCTAATTAGATATTGAAGATAGATGCAATAAATATATATATTACTTACGATTGTATGGCCTTCTTAAGGGCAGTAATATCATCAGCAGGCGTCGACACATCAATGCTGAAATCAATACAATCTGCCATGTCTGGACTTCTTCTGAAATTGCTGATTGGCTTTGTGAGAAGAACAGCATTTGGGTAATATATTTTCTCATTATCATATCGTAAAAACACTGTCGTCAAAATATTCATCTCTTCAACAATCATCTACACACAAAACAGAGAGATAACCATCGTGACAAGGATGAAAAATAACCCCAGAAATTGTACTTTTGTTTTCACAGTAAAAGTATGCCTAATCATATGAAATATATACAATATTTACTTAGTACCTGTACGCCTTCAACAACACAACGATCACCAACGTCGAAAGGGTGCATCACGAACACAAAAATGATAGACTCAAACATAGTTTTGCACATGTTTTGGAACATGAACCCCACGAGCAGTAGCTGAGATGTAACAACAAATATAACCTTGGTAGTGGCCAAACCCATTACCAGTAGAGATACCACAATGATAATCACAACAACCACTGCACTTGCCAACTTGTGTAGTTGCTGGACAGCCGTCTTTGTATCATTCAGGGAGTGGGCTAAAGCTTTCCGTTCAATGTAGGCATGGACCTAACAATTCTACAAGTATTAGCATCCTAGTTCGAGAAACAAATGTCTGGTCGAAAATAAGTTACAAGAATTCAATTTCTTTCTCTATCGTACTCCTAGCTAGGTGTCACAAATTAACAGGGAAGTCAATGGCCAGGATCAGATATAAAACGCATGCAGTTTATAGGACTTAAAAGTTCATATTAACAATGTTTTGAATTGTAGAATATTGACAGTAGTAGCAACGATGTATGCATGCATGCCCTTTAGGGTTTAGGTCATGACAACAATATTGTAATATGATTATAAGCATGTAGATCAAGCTGCTTACCACCCAGTTTCTGAATGAAGACTTTGTGATTCTTTCAGTTTTGACTGCTCCTTCAAACAGTGGAAATATAGTGTTAACCTCCTCGCTATGCAAAAACCTTAGTAAATCTTCCTCTTTTATATATCTGTGACACATAATTAAGAGGAATTGATGAATAAACATTTCAAAAAGGAGGATTACTATGTTAGCTATATAAATATATATAAATATATATATATATATATATATATACACACACACACACATCCATGCACGTTGTGACAAGCTAGTTAAATGTGAATCATGAACTTAGTTATGATCATTAAAGATGACGGGTGGAGGGTTCCCTTGCACATCCTCAAAAGGAGAATGCAGGTCAGCACATGATTCTGTTGGCATCCAAAGGTTGATCAGTATAAGCTGGAATTCGCATATCTTTTGGGAAAGGAGAAATGAAATAATAAATATTACTCTTTTTCTATCTTCATGCTAGATTTCATGTTAATTTCCCCTATGGAAGTAGTTGTCATCATCCTTTTCGTCACGCTCAATCGAGGACCACGTACGTACGCGCGCGCCCCTCGTTAGCATGATTTAATCAAGGCAAATGTTTGGTTTACAGAGCTATTTTATTTAATTAGCAATGTTTTGCATGTTGCGAAAAAACTGCATTTAATTTCTATAGATAAATAACCTTTTAATACTTTTTTCATAGATGACAAGATATTTTATTATAATTACGCGAACATTTTATTATTTTTATATTTTATAATAAATTATATTTTATTATAATTTAGATATATTTTTTATATATTTTATATTAAAAATTAATCTAATAATATTTAATATAACATTTGATGCAAGATATGAATTTTAATTTTATAATATAAAATTAATATAATATGAAATTCTATGTAGTGCCACATGTGTAAACAATAAACTTATTTAGAGCAAGTACTAGAGAAACTGGCTAGCTCTCAGTCTCAACATATGTAGTGCTACATGTATAAACGGTAAATCAGACCGAATCATACCAAAATTGAAAAAATCATGAGTTTAGGTTTCAATAATAAATCGGCCTGTATCGATACGTATGTTTTCAAAACGAGTATATTTCGATTCGATTTCAAAATTTGTCTGGACCAAACCAAAATGAATACACCCTTACCACGCACGATGATCTATGCCAAGCAACCTAGCTAAAAAGGGCCAAGATATAATATTTATTACCATCTAAAAAAACATATAATATTGATTTTTGTGAATTTAGGATATATAATTAAATTAATTAATTAACACTACAAGAAAATTGCTTATTTGCGACCAGTTAATTCCAACGAAATGACTATTTGTAACTAAAATTGGTTGCGAATAGTCTTTTGGTTGCAATAAATTAGTCACAAAAGCCCGATTTTCTTATAGTTTTTCGTATAATATTTTTAAAAGAGTTATATTTTGTAATTAGAAATTATATTTACAGTCGTGGAATGCGCAAGTGTCACGTAATTCTTTTAAAAATAATAAATAAACATGAGACCCACGTAAAAAAAAACTAACTTTCTAATAAAGGATCTCATTCTTTCAAAAAAATTACACAATACTTGACTATATGTAGCTAGCATTGCTATTTTTGTAATTGGTCTATTTTTTTCAACAATCTTTTGTGAAACTTAGCATTGTTAAGAAAGTAGACTCACTTGGCACCGGGCTTTGCAGCAATGTTCTTGAATATCCTCTGAGCACAGTTCCTCGCCTCCCATTCACTGGTAATCTCCGACTCAGCCTTCCCAAAATCATCAACAGTTCTAGAAATGGTCGACAATCCTGAAGACATCACGTGGCTCACCAGCCTCTTCATGCTCCACGCCGTCGGCCTGCCCTCCAAGCTAAGCTTCCTCAGCCTCTCCATGTCGATCTTCCGCGCCGGCAGGGTCTTTGATGCCTGCAGACGGCGACGTTGGGGCAGTACCCTCTCGTCCTCATCCAGAGGCGGCCCAGAAAGCGTTTCCAATATGTAATGGTGGAAAACGCTTTCTTTCATGCGATCGAAGAACGTAGCAACATGGAAGGACGAGGCCAGGACCTTTACGAATAAGATCTTTAGCAGCCAGATGGTTGCACCGATGAGCACGGCGATTAGAGCCCGGAACACTTTCTTGAGAAACTTGTTGTGTTCGTGAACGTTAGGGAACATGATCATCCATGCTACTAAAACTAGGCCTAGCCAAACACAGTTTCGGAAGCTCTTGCGCAAACCGTAGACAAAATATAGGACCTTTTCTCTGAGCATGAAGTTGCGCTCGATGAGGAAGGCGAGAAAACCGACCACCCATCCGGAGACAAGGCGTCCGCAGAAGATGACCATGACCATCAGGCACCATTTCCATATCTCCAAACCCCATTTCTTCTTGTTTTTGACGGAGTTTAGGGTGAAAGAGCAAACCAGGCAAGTCATTATAAAGAAGAACAATATCCATTCAATCAAGGCCCTCTTGTTAATCTTTCTTTTCTTTTTCTTTCTGTCCTTGCCTTGTGTTTCATCTTCGCCGTTTTCTTCCTCGTTTCCATACCATTCGTCGACGTCGTCGTCCGTCGACGATAAGTTTTCGTGGGTGTTTAATGGTTGGAGTTCGTCGGATTCAAGGATGGTTCGTGGTGGGAGGGGGTAGTTGATCTCCTCAAACCGGGACTTGGGTTTGGAGAAGTTTAGGCGTCTGAGGATCTTGGGTCTTGCTTGGCATTGGGAGAGTGGATCATCGGAGTCTGTCTGGAAAGATTGTTTGATATTCTTGGAATTTGGCTGGTCGATGTCGAGGACCAGATGATCAGTGCTGCTTTTTTGGTAGTCGTCTGGTTTCTTGACCTCCATGACTGACTACCTTCAACTTCAATTGCACACCAACCAGAATATTGCTGTTTAGAGAGAGAGCGAGCTGTGTGAATGAGATTTGTGTGCAGCATAAACCTTTCGGGGAGGAAATAATTGAACGCACTAACAATAAAAAAATAAAATTATTAAAAAAAGAAAGGTAAAATGTGTTAACTTTTGATAAATGATACAAATACAGATAAATTTTTATATAAAGAGTGATGTTAAATTTATTTTTAAGAAATTTAAGTCTCGTGTATTTTATTTAAAAAAAATATATTTTAATTTTTTTACGTGAATCATAAATTTATAAAAAAAATATACGAGACGTGCTAATTTTTTTTAAACTACAAATAGGATTTCAATAGCTTTTTTTGTTGTTTCATTTCAAAGCTTTATTATGCCTTGATTATAAGAAAATTACTTATTTACGACCAGTTAATTCTAACGAAATGACTATAATTTATAATTAAAATTAATTATGAATACTCTTTTAATTACAATAAATTAATTATAAAAATTTTTTTTTTTTGGTAGCAGCGAGCTTCTTGGCCAGACAATCTCAAAGATCATGTCAATCCTCACATGTCTATATTGATATCGACAATTTAGGCAAATTATAGCTTGGACCAAGCTGGGTGGATGACCAAGAACAAACATTAATGATTAAAGATAAATCACGATAATAAAGGAGATGCTTCAATGATTATAGATTCTTCGACAATGGTAGAGGGTGGCGCCCTCCTGTCGATATCGGGTCTGACAGTACTGACCATCGATCTGTAATTTTGATGTGCAATAATCCTTGCATTGACGCAGATTAATTTCCACATTCTACTTTTTTCAAGTGTCCAAAACCAGACCTCTTTATCTAAACTTTTTCTGTTCTTTATTTTTATTTTTATTTTTATTGTGATTGTTGTTAAGGATCATCGAGGTGTTAATTGAAGTCATGTTAAAGATGTTTTATTGAGTTTTAGAAGGAGGGAGAGAAAATTTTAAATAAAAATATTATAATGATTAGAAGAAAACTGTTTTATTGTATTAATATTTTTATGTTTTGTTCGATAGTTTGTGAAAATTGTATTGAGTTTTATGTTAGATAATGATTAGGCGAAAGATTTGAAAATTTTAAATTAAATTTTTTTTTGTGTTTGAGTATTAATGTTTGGGAATGAAATATTTAATAATAACTTAGAATACCTTGTTACACAAACAAGGCTTAATCATCATAATGTGATACAATTAATCTCATTTGCAATATTTAAATATTTAAAATTGAGCATTGCTACTTTCACCGAAAATGCATCCCGAATAGGCTATTTTATTTTTTTATTTTTCTTTTCTTTTTTCTCATGTATGTTTTTAATCACCATAAACATTTTTAAAAAAAATAAAAAATTCACAACATCATTAAAAAATACTTCCTTAATCACTAAGTAAAAAAAAAAGTCATTCGGGACACATTTTCGGGACAAAAAGTATTTCTCTTTAAAATTATCTTATAAATTAAATCTTGCCATATTAGCAATACGCAGCGTTTGTACTCCACATGACTGACTTATGAATAGAAATCAAATCAAGTTTCGGTCTGCCAATATTGCTCAAACTGAAAATAATATTTTCACTTCACACAATTTGTATTATTCTATCTAATGATGAGGTGAGTGGACATGTTTTTCCGGTTAGTTGCTTTGTTTTGTTGGTCATATAATTCTTACTTTATAGCTGTAGAGATTGCATTCTTTATTGCTTTTGTCTCAACACTTTATCACCATTATTAACGAAAAAAAAATGATGAATTAGTTATATTCTAAATTTTGTGCCAAAGGTATTGTGCTTATAAATAAATCTATTTCTATGGTTATAAATTCTACATCTTAAACCCAACTTAAAGCTTAATGAGACGATCAAGGAAAGAGCCAGAAATATAATTTAGGAGGCGATATTATGAAATAACATTTAAGACCTTCAAAGAGCAAAACAGACTTGGTTAAAAGATGGATATAGAAATACTAAATTTTACCATGTGTGCTAACCAAAGGAGGAAGACTAATACCATCAAAAGGATTGTTAGAGAGGATGGCTCAGTAGCTACAACTCCTGATGAGATTTCAGAGATATTCTACCAGTTTTATCAGGAGTTCTTCTCATCCTTCAACCCTGAAGGAATTGAAGAATGTCTTAGCTCTATGACCCCAAAAGTGACTGAGGAGATGAACTCAACCCTGACCAAAAATTTACAGAAGCAGAAATTTAAGAGGCCATTTTTCAGACGAATCCCATGAGTTCCCCTAGGCCAGATGGTTTCCCTTCAGCTTTCTTCCAAGCTCACTAGAACATTGTTGGAAATGCTGTGAATGAAGCTACACTTGAGTTTCTCAATTCTTTTGGTGAGTTAGCACATATTAATGAGAAATACATTGTGTTGATTCCAAAAGTTAAAAACCCTAAGAAAGTTTATGATTTCAGGCCAATCTCCTTATGTAATGTCCTTTATAAGATTATCTCAAAAGTTTTGGCCAACATGTTGAAGAATATACTACCTGATATTATCTCTCCCACACAAAGTGTTTGTGTGCCAAGAAAATTAATCATGGATAATGTTATTGTAGCTTATGTGGCTATGCACTATATGAATAACAGACTTTCAGGTCATTCAGGTTTTATGGCATTGAAACTTGACATGAGTAAGCCATATGATATAGTGAAGTGCGGTTTCTTAAGAGTTGTTATGGGAGGAAGGGTTTTTAATGGTAGATGGATTGATATGGTGATGAGATGTATTATTTTTGTTTCCTATCCAGTTCTCATAAATGGTTCCCCTCAATGTTCTTTTAAGCCAACAAAAGGAATTAGGTAGGGTGATCCTCTTTCACCTTACCTTTTTATTCTCTGCTCTGAAGCTCTAAGCACACTTCTCAATCAGGCTGTAGCATCAAGGATCATCGCTGGCATGCCCATTGCCAGAGGCAAATTATGTATTAACCACCTATTTTTTGCAGATGATAGCTTGCTATTTTGTGGAGCAAATTCATTGGAGTGGAGCAGGTTGATAGATATTCTCAACACCTATGAGAAAGCATCTGGACAAAGACTCAGTAAATAAAGACTTCTATTTAATTCAGTGCAAATACTAGCAGTGACACAAAGAAGATTATCCAAAGCATTGCAGGTGTTAGATCCTCTTCTTCATATAAAAAGTACCTTGGATTACTAGCTCTTGTTGGTAGATCCTGAAACCAATCTTTCAAAAGTATATTGGATAGTGTGAGGAGCAGGAATAGCAACTGAAAAACCAAGTTTTTCTCATAAGTAGGCAAGGAGATTCTTCTTAAATTAGTGGTTCAAGCTCTACCTACTTACAGTATGGGTGTCTTCAAATTCCCAAAGCCCTTGCTTAAAGAAATTAACAGGGTGATGCACCATTACTGGTGGGGCCAACAATATAATGAGAGGAAGATCCATTCGGTTTCCTGGAGTCAAATGGGAAAGGCAAAGTTGGTAGGAGGCTTGGGGTTTCATGATCTGGAATGTTACAATTTGGCTTTACTGGCCAAACAAGATTGGAGACTCATACAAAGGCCTGATTCTCTTGTTGCCCAAATGCTCAAGCTAAAGTATTTCCCTCATTCCTTATTCTTTCAAGCTAAACTAGGATTCAGACCATCTTTTATTTGGTGAAGCATTGTTGCAGCTAGACATTTGGTGGAAGAATGTTCTTTTTGGAGAATTGGAAATGGCCAACTGGCTAAAATCTGGAAAGACAAATGGCTACCTCAACCTACAGGCTACAAAGTACAAAGTGCTATTCATACACTGGATGCAAATGCTCATGTAGCTGCCATTATTAAATATGATTCTATGCAATGGAATGTGGAACTTATTGAAGAAATATTCTTTGGCAGTGAAGCTGATATTATCAAGAGGATTCCTATTAGTCTCTCAAACACACTAGACAAGCAAAAGAACTCATTGATCAAGCAAAAGGGCAAGCTTCAATTTTTGTCTCCAAGAAAGAGGAGTGGACCAGCTAGTGGAAGCTCAGAATTCCTAATGCTGCATAGATGTTTGTGTGGAGAGCATGCCTTTAATCTTTGTCTACAAACCTGAATCTTTTCAGAAAGAAAATCATTGGGTCACCAATTGTCCCATCTACCAAAGGGAAGAGGAGTTTGCAGTTAAGGATATTTGGAGTCTTTGTTCTAAGAGTATTCAAAAGAGCACCCCATCTGCAGTATGTTTTAAGAGCCTATTTGAATGTATGACTGCAGTCTTTGAGCAGGATGTTATAGAGGAATTTATTGCGACAGCAAGAAAGATTTTGATGCAGGAGAATTCGAGTCAGATGATGCTGAGTTGTCAGATTGCATGTTGACTGCACTAAAATACCTTGAGGTGGCAGATTAGTGCAAAGATGACAAGAAATCGTGATATTTCCTTGATTGGGGTAGTTTTGGGCTCGTTTCGGTATTTTGGCCATAGCTTTAGCTACAGGTATTAGAATCGCACATATGACCCCAATTCGGAAAGCTCTTTTTGCCGCGCACATTGTGGTCACCCAGCTATGCTCGATGTGTATCATTTTTTAGGCCAAATTCACCTATTTCCCCTCTGAATCCCTATTTTTAGTTATTTTTTGCCTTTTATGGTAATATTTCATTTATCGTTTAGAAAGTGATTCTGAAGTTGATTTAGGCTACATTCTTGGTAGATTAATTCTTTTATTATGTATTTATTTTTGGTATGATTATTGGAATTTTGCTATTTTTGGTAAAATTTTGATATATTCGATTTTCAGCTATTACAGCCTGGCTTGTGGGTTGATTTGGTCATTTCTTAGATTTTGACAATTTTGAATTGAACATTAGAGTCATTTTCTCTGTGTTTTGGACGATTCTCTTGTCTTCATTCCCTGCGAATTATCTGTTGAAACTAACCTACAGAGTAGTCATTATTCTGTCAGGCGTCAGATTTGGCAGAGGAGAAATGAATTTGTCTTTAAAGGCCAGTTTCCTCATCCCTCCTCTGTGATGCAGCAATCGAGACATATGCTCTTGGATTTCAAAGAAGTGCAGGCAGGGACAGTTGGCTAGGAGCTGAGATGACTACAAGGTTATCAAATGAGAGCCTCCTCATGTAGGTTTTTATAAAGTGAATTGGGATGCAACAATTAAAAAGACTTTAGATAGAGTTAGCATTGGCATTATTTCTAGAGATTATGAAGGTAAAGTAATGGCCACAAAAAGAATGCAGAGAGAATTTTTTCCTAATCCTATCTAATTAGCTGAATCTTTTGAAGCTTTACCAGCTGCACTTTTTGCTATTGAGATTGGATTGAGGAAGATCATATTGGAAGGTGATGATCTTCAAGTCATCAAGAGCATTACACAAGTTGGCTCTTCTTGGCATAGTTCAGGTGTTATTATTATTGATGTAAAACAACAGCTTTCACTACTTTATAGTTGGTCTGCCCAACATATTAATAGGGAGGCAAATGTTGTTGCTCACATTTTAGCAAAGTTTTCTCTGGACTTGTCAGAGAACACTATTGATACGGAGGACTATGTCTCGTGTATTCATTCCTTCCTTTGATGAAGGGTATCAATAATATATGAATTTTCTCTTAAAAAATATTTAAGACCTTCGTGTACCACTTCTTGCTTGCGCAACAATATGGTGTGACAATATGAGTTACTTTGTCCATGGTTTAAATCTAATTTTTTTTATGTTACGTCCAAACATATCGAGGTTAACTTTCATTTTATACATAAAATGGCGTTGAATAAAGATGTGCATTCAATCCATTTCCACTCTCGAGGAGATAAACATACATCTTTACAGAAGGCCTGGTTTCCCCACTATTTTCGTTGCTAAAAAATAAGCTCATGGTTTGTCCTCTCCCCGTTTGCTTGAGAGAGTATGTTAGTCAGACCTTATCAGATTGAGAAGTAGGTTGGGGGATATTAGAGACAACAAAATCAATCAATAGAAGATCATGAAGATAAAGTTTGGATAAGTTGCATTCTATTAGTTGTAATCTATTAAGTTATAATCTTGTTTTTCAAGCTGGTTGTAAGTCAATTAGGATTCAAATTGTACAAATTATATATTGATCTATACATCAAAATTTTGCTTTCATTGTACCAAAACATTTTCATCTATTTGCTTTCAATTACATCTCCCCCTTGTTATAAAAATCTCCTTCTCTAAATTCATGCACGACTTTGTCGACTATACAAGGGTACTTATTCTTCATTTATTCTTACATATTCCAAATGACTTCTTCAGTTGCATGATTCCACCATAGTACTTTGACTAAGAAATTGACTTCGTTCTTAGCTCATGCTACTTCATGTGATCTAACATTTGCATTGGTGCTTCTTCATAGGTCAAATTTTTCTTAACTTGTAGTGACTTATGAACATGCAATGTGTGGGAAGGGTCAAAGGAGATACTTCCTGATCAGCATGACAACTTGAAATAAATTGTAAACTGTAGATAATTTTGCTAGTAATGCAGCACAATAAGCTAATATGCCGATTCTTTCTAAAATTTTGAAAGGCGCTATGAACCTTAGGTTTAGCTTTCCTTTTTTCTCGAACCTCTCAACACCTTTTATTATTGTTATTTTTATGAATATTCCGTCTCCGACATTAAATTCTAGTTCTCTTTGGTGATAGTCAGAGTAATTCTTTTGCCAACTTTAAGCGTTAAACATTCTTTAAGCAATGTGATCTTCCCGCAGTCCATTGCACGATTTCAGCCCTAAAATATTCTTTTCTCCCACTTCAATCAATAAAGTGGAGATCAATATTCTCATCCATACATGGCCTCCTCGTTTGATGCCATCTCTTGATTAAAAATTGTTGTTGTAGACAAACTCGACCAAGGAAATGTCAGTGATCCAATAGGGTACTAATTAAAGGTTTATACTATTGGAAATATAGGTTTATGTGATGTATTAATATAAGCCTTAAAAGGGAAGTAAAATAAAGGAACAAATGGTTAATGGAAATCTATTGAATAATGAAGAACAAATAGAAACGGAATTTTGTAATATGGTGACACTCCCGTGAGGGTATTTATCCCACAAGTTGGTGATGAACAAAGGGAATTGAGTGCTTTGATTTGTGCACCAATAGCTTCTATTTATAGGCCATCATGCACCAGTTGGCAAATGACACAATCTTAAAAAGTGACTCAACCTTTTGATTAATTCAAAAGGTTGTGTCTTTTGACACTTCACTAGTCACACACAACCTTTTAACTAAATCAAAAGGATATATCTCTTAACACTTCCTTAAACATCACCCCTTATAGGAACCATCACAATGTTAGAGAGTGTCATTCCAAGGGTCGTTTTTTGATTACACCCCTTGGAATTACATCTCCCACTTGATCACACAAAACGGTGATGATCCAGTTGAGTATTTCACCTTGGTACCAGCATGAGTTTTCCACTACTCAACTCTCATCTGCTACTCTTGCAGATTGGCGTCAAAGCATGACAAGCCTCTACGTGCACACGTTTTTTGTTATTACCATATCTGATCACATCATTTACCATATGTGCTTCCACTAATCACATATTAGAGGTGACTTCATTTCACTAAAAAAAATTTAGTAAATGGCATCAATTCTTCGTAACTGAATCAATAATTCATATCTCGTGATTGAATCAACAATCCATATCCCTGTCACAATTGACGACTTCAGCCGAATACATAACACATGTATCGACATGCATTGAATTTTCGTTAAGTACTTCCTCTAGAGGCTATTCCTAAAGTTTTTCCTAATCACCTTATCAACGACTTTACAAATGATTAACCGTTTACTTGGGTAATCAAATCACATTTCACTTAAATTTTAGTGAATGGCACTAAATTTTCGTTAAGTACTTACTCACCTGAGTCTTTCCTTAATCACCTTATCAGCGACTTTACCATGATCAACCTTTTACTTGGTTAATCAACCTGCACTGAAATTTCGTCAAGTACTCACCCTAAGGCCATTCCTGAGGTTTTTCTTGATCACCTTATCAGTGACTTTACAAATGACCGAAATTTTCATTTGAGAGTTACCATAACTCTACTTTTCTAGGCTTCCCTAAAATTTTCTGAGTTATGCATGTCGACCATGAAATTGCTTCAACTAGGTTTCTCTCAATCCCATTTTAGTCACATGTTTTCTGAATTTCTCCAGAGATAAACCTTTAGTCATCAGATCTGCTACCATCTCGATCGAGGAAATAAAATTAACATTGACCTCATCTCTTTCCACTATATCTAAATTATAGTGATAATGCACATCAATATGTTTTCCCTTGAAACTCTGTGTTCCACTTTTTATCAATGAAATGACAGACTGGTTATCACAAAATAGATTGATTGGTTCTGTGGATGTACCCAAATTCAAGTTTTCAACAAAGTGTTTTATCCACACCGCATTACTCATTGTAGTACTATAAGTAATATACTCTGCTTCCATAGTAGACTTAGCAACACATCCATGTTTCTTATTTAACCAAGAAATTGATGTTTCACCAAATAGAAATATATATCCAGTTATAGATTTTCTATCATCTACATCACTTACAAAATCAGCATCATTATAGCTGATTAATTCTAGATCACTGTTCCCAAAGCACAATTCCAAATTTTTGGTATCTTGTAAATATCTTAATATATGCTTCACTGCTTACCAATCCTACTGCATGACAAATATCAGGTCTGGTACTTGTCATTGCATACATGAGGCTTCCCACAGCTTGAGCATAGGGAATTTTAAGCATTTCACTTATTTCCTCTTCATCTTTTGGGCACATACTTTTATTTAAAGTATAAGCTTTACAAACAGATGTACTTAAAGATTTACAATCTTCCATACCAAATCTTTTAAATACTTTTTCTAGATATTTTTCTTGATCTAAATACAATAGATTTGAAATTCTATCTCTAGAAATTCTTATACTAAGAACATAGACAGCTTCACCCATATCCTTCATTTCAAATTTAGATTTCAAGAATTCTTTTGTTTCATACATCATATCTAGACAATTACCTGCCAGTAATATATCATCAACATACAATGATAATAATGTTAACTTATTTTATTTTTTTCCATAATGATCTAGTGGACTTATTTCATATCTCATTTTCAAAATGGCTTGGTGAAATTTTAAACACCACTGTCTTGAAGATTGCTAGTCCATACAGGGACTTCCTCAACCTGTAGACTTTCTCTTCATGTCCTTTAATTTGGAATCATTCTAGTGGAATCATATAAATATATCCTCTTTTAATTCACCATTGAGAAAATTTGTTTTTACATCTAACTGATGTAATTCCAAATGTATCCTGACAACAATGGACATGATGATCCTTACGAATGTGAACTTCGCCACAGGCGAATATGTATCCACAAAGTCTACACCTGGCTGTTGAGTATATCCCTTGGTCACTAACCTTGCTTTGTACATTTCCAAACTACTATCAACTTTAAATTTTTTTCTGAAAACCCATTTACAACCGATAACTTTTCTATCTTTTGGAAGATTTGTTAACTCCCAAATATTGTTTTTGTTTATTGATTATATTTCATCTTTCATGGCCTCAAACCATTTATCTAAATCAATAATATTGACTGCCTCAGAAAAATTTTCAAGACCATTAATTAAAATTTTCAAACTGGTATTTAATACATAATGATCTTGAAATAATATTGATGGTCTTCTGGATCTTTTTACTCCCACTGTCTCCAACATCAATACCTGAAGATTGATTTTCATCTGACTTTCTTTTATTTTTATTATTCTATATTTGAATAATATTAGAATTTTCATTGTCAGACTCTGTGGAGATCTGTTGATTCTCTAAATCATTTAATAAATCTATCTAATCAACACGAGTAATAAGGTTCATATTTTCCAAGAAAATGGCATCCCTACTTTCTATCAATCCTCTTTCAGAATGATAAAATTTATAGTCACTTCCGTTTTCTACATGCCCAATAAACCTGCATTCTCAAGTTTTAATTTTTAATTTATCCCTTAGTGGCCTTGGGATAAGCACTTGTGCCTTACAACCCCACACTTTGAGCTTGTTTAAGTCTGATTTATGTCTTGTCCATAACTCGTAAGGTGTAAGAGATTTTGCTTTAGTTTCAACTCTATTTAATATATATATTGCAATCGATAATGTTTCACCACAAAAATGTACTGGTAGAGCAACATATGTCATCATCGATCGCACCATATCTAATAAAGTTCTATTTCTCCTTTTTGCAATGTCATTCTGTTGAGGTTTATATGACATAATATAAATGTGTCTTATACTATTCAATTTGCAGAAATTATCTAAAACTTCAAATTTTCCTCCTCTATCACTATTCAAACTTTTGATGGGCCTACCCAACTAGGTTTCTACTTCTAATTTAAATTTTTTAAAATTCTCAATTGCCTCAGATTTATGCATAAGTAGATATGCCCATATCTTCAATAATCATCAGTGAAAGTAATAAAGTACTCTACTCCTCTATGAGTTTTTGTTTTAAAAGATCCACAAATATCATAATGTATAATTTCTAGTAAATCCATGAATTTCTAACTTTTTGAAAAGATTTACTGTTCATTTTTCCTTTGATATATGGTTCACATATATCAAAATTATCTGAGTTTATTTGTGGTATTAATTCACTTTTACACATTCTGATCATTTTATTTTTATTTATATGGCCTAATCTTAAATGCCATAAGTATGCACAATCTGTAGACATATTCAAATAATCTGAAATAGGTGCTTTATAAATATCAATATTCAGTACATACATATCGTGATCTTTCACGCATTTCACTGATACATTACCCTTACTTATTGGAACGGTTCCAGACTTAAACTCAACTGTGTAGCCTTTCTGATCTAATACAGGCACTAACACTAAATTCTTTCAAATACTAGGTATATATAAAACATTACTAAGTAAAATAACAGAACCATTCACTTTAAATTTACAAGTACCTTGCCCTAAGATATCGCAATATTTGTTGTTGCTCATATACACTCTGCGCTTTCCTGTTTATTTATTTTCAAGTTTGACAAACATATCTTTATTCCTGCATATATGTCTTATTACTGCAGAGTCAACCCACCATGAATATGACCCTGGTTCCACTAGCATTACTTCTGAGACTGTCATCACAATTTCCTTACTTTTTTGTGATTTTTCCTTATTAGGATATTGTGATTTGTAATGCTCATTCTTTCCACACTTAAAACATCTTTCCACACTTAAAACAGTTTCCACTAAATGGTTTATTATATTTCTTTTTTAACCATTTCTTTTTCTTAAACTATTTTGGCTTCATCTTGTTCTATGTAGAATGCTTGTCCTGAGCCATCAATAAATTGGATGATTCACTATCTTTATTCCTTCTTTTCATCATTTCTCCTTCAATTACTAAAAGTACTGGAAGCAAGATCATTGTTACTTCATTTCTACTGTGTGTTAAAGAAGTAACAATGTAATCCCTAGATGAAGGAAGACTATTTAGTATGGTTGTAACTTGCATTTTATCAGTGAGAGGATAACCAGCATCATGTAATTCTTTTGCAACTAATTCCATTTGAAGTATATGATCGCCAATATCATCACTCTCTTTCATACAAGTCCGGTTATACTTATCTAATAATAACTGTATATAAGTATACGACCTTAAACCAAACTTTGCTTCAACTGCATCCATAATTTCTTTGGCAGTTTCATAGTCTTCAAATAAAGGAATAATGTGATCATTCATATAATGCAAAATTAAAACTTTTGCCCACAAATTGTGTTCTTCCCATTTATCTTTATTTGAAACGCTGCTCCCACTTTTACTTTCACCATTTTCTACAATTTCTTTCAATAGCTTTGGTGTTGTTAATGTATATACGATCTTTTCATGGTTAGAAGAAAAGTTATATGCATTTTATAGGCCCAAAAATTTCTTCCATTTAGTTTTTCTATCCCTTAGGGATCAATATTTTTCTTCGATGCCATGAATAATAAACCTTAAAAAAATTAATCAACAAGAAGAATGTAGAAATAATAAATGTTTACTATTTAAATACAATAGTTCAACTGTGAAAACTTAAAATTATTACAAATTTAATAGTAATAGTAACCCTTGGATTTAATCCAAGGTGGCAGCCTAGAAATTCTCTTATTATATTTTAAATAAGGAGAATAATGAAAGTAACGCTCCAATCGAGGATATCTACGACCTTTCCTTGATGTTTCACCTCTTTCAAAGAATTTCTAAAAATAATTTTGACCAACAGGTGCCTTGTAATGTTTTGGCACGAAATTTGGAGCACAACGGCTTTTAAACGGACTAAATCGGGCTTGAAATGATCTCAAACGACCCGATTGAACAAATCTGTCACGAACTAGTTATGGAAACCAATTCAGCCGATTCAGCTTACGGCTTAGCTTGCGGCTCGACTGGAAGGTGGCAAAACGGTGTCGTTTGAAGGTGACCGTTGTGCTGCTTCAGTGTCGAAAACGACACTGTCGTTTTTCTCCTTGGGCTAGCCCAGATGGAATTTGAAATTCTTGACCATTGGACGAAACAACGTTGTCATTTGGCTCCCTGGGCTGAACGACTATGTCGTTTAGTCCACCCCGAGTTTGAATATGATGACCTTTCGTCTAGGGTCGTCTTCTTCTTCTTCGCGCTGGGAATTTCCAGAAACCATGAAGCTCTTGTCTTCACTTCCGTCTAACCAGTTGGTGACCAGTGATGAGGACTCCGACGTGCTCCCGAGATCCATTAAGTCTAGCGGCGGTGAGGGGCTCTAGCAACCGGCTGAAACAGTAACAATGTGTGAAAATGGACTAGATAATTCATTGTTCCTTTGTGTAAAATAATGCCAATAATTTTCTTCAAAATAATAACTTACAAGATTTTGAAGATTCTCAGTGTACTCTAGACCCCCCATCGTGATTTGAAAAAGTTTCTCTCTTAGATTTTCAAGCAAACGAAGATGATTATAAGATGCAAGTGTGGTTGTTAAACCAAGCACTTGCCTATTTATCGTCTTCACAATGCGCGATAAAATCCCTCTGACATGACCTGTGCTCTTGATATCACTGTTGAATAATGAAGAACAAATAGAAATAGAATTTTGCAATATGGTGACATTTCTATGAGGGTATTTGTCCCACAAGTTGGTGATGAACAAATGGAATTGAGTGATTTGATTTGTGCACCAATGGCTCCTATTTATAGGCCATCATGCACCAGTTGGCAAATGGCACGACCATTGGTAACCCAATGGTTGGCAAATGATACAACCTTAAGAAATGACACAACCTTTTGACTAATTCAAAAGGTTGTGTCTTTTGACACTTCACTAGTTACTTACAACCTTTTGATTTTGATTGTCTCTCTTGACATTTCCTTAAACAGCATGTCTCATGGGAACTATCACCATGTTAGAGGGTGTCATTCCAAGGAGTACACCGTTTGGTGATCACACCCCTTAGAATTACAAAATCTACCACCTCTTAAATATTCACATGCCTATAATTAACATGTAGTCTAAAATATAAAAAAAAATTAAAAAAAAAAATAAAAAAAGAAATGATTTGTACAAGCACTTGCGCCTCATGTAATTCAAAAGAAAATTTTCCCAATCCAATGGCCACAATAGTGTGAATTCGGAGTGTTGAACCCAGGATGTCCGATTTATACATGAACCCGCCCTAGGACTATATATACTACGCCACCCCTTGGGGTTCTCTAGTATCTTAGGTCTAATTAATTACTAACACTAAGACTGTTTTGAATTGCTTAGGATTTTTCTTAGCTTAAACTAACTAAAACCAAACAGTTCTGCCATTGTTACCATGTGCTGTTGAAAGACATTTTATGCATGATAAGCTAGCTTTTTGAATGGAACAAATAAAGCTAAAACCAATTTAATTACTAATGACATGGGGAGGAGGAGTTAGTGAGCTGATATTGAACCATGGCAGAAGAAAGAAAATCAAAGGGAAAGATGTGAGAATTGAGACTTTGGGAGAGATATTTGATATACCCTTGCAAATGGAGGCACAATTCTGAACAAAAGACTAGGTGTGCCTAAATTTTATAAAACGTTGTATCATTTAGTACTAGTGTTTCATAACTCCTGGAAATCGATTTATGTATGCTTCATTTTATTTCAATACTAGTAGCTCTGCTTACTTTTACATCGCTTTGTTAAAAGTAATTTCCTTCACCATGCTATAGCTAGCGTTGAACCTACTTAAGTTTGCATGATTTTTTATTCGTTGTTAAATAGCTTTATTTGTGATGGTTGACCTCCTAGATTTACATCTACTATTTTTTGCAAGGCACTATAAGTTTTTTTCCTTTTTTTTGTTCCTTTCACCTTCATTCCCTACATGTTGAGTATTAGCCTCTTGATATTAAAATTAAAAAACAGCCACCCATCCCTTCCAACCCCCAGTTTGCTCCTATCCGCCTCTCCTGACCCTCCGTCCCATTTCCAGTATCATTATGTTAATAGTTTTTTTTCCCGGCTTTTTCTAGTTTTTCCTCTTCTTCAGTCAGTTTAGTCTCAATTTACTACTTTCCGGTGATCGAATGTCAACACGCGCCCCACCATGCTACTTTCCACCCACTGATCTACCGATACAAAAGCTCAACATGTGAGGCTCACTTGCCTACTTTCCGGTGATTGAATGTCTACACGCGCCCCACCATGCTACTTTCCACCCACCAATCTACCTATACAAAAGGCTCCACGTGTGAGGCTTGCAACTTAGTTCATGCATGACCACTACGCGCCACCGTGCCATAACAAATCTGATGGCTACACGCAGTGTGCCATAAATTCGCCATCCTCAAATCAACTAGATCTAACCCACTTCATCCCAAAACCACTAGCACGTGGCCTACAAGTCCTGTGATAGCCGCATTTAACCTTTTTCAATCACCAGAGATTTGGTCTAGTTGATACCGCCTATCCATCTATGTTATGGCTAGTTTTTTGCATTGTACTTGTTGCGGTGGAGTGTTTGTTGGGAAACTTCAATTCACTCCTTCCTATGTCGATGCTTTTATGCTAATGAATTGCTTGCTAAAAAAAAAATTCTAGCCAATATTGGCATGACTACTTGGAAACGTAATGATAAGAGTGTATTGAGGATTAATGCATGCATGTAAGTGACTCAACTTTTTCTTTCCCTCTCCTCCCTACTCACTCTTCATCCCTTTTTTCTTTTTCTCTCCACTCTTTTTTGTTGAATATGTTTTTGGGGTAGTGGGGAGCAAAATGAAGGGAATGATGAGGGAACATTTGGAAGATATAACTATTCATTACCTAACTATTGATATGAGTTGGCTTTCTCTTATTAATCCAAGATTAAGAAATATCTCTCCATATCTAGTAAAGTTTATTTTTCTCTCCCGTACTTGGATGAGCGCACTTCCCTTGTACTTCCATTGAATTCGAGCCCTTAAAATAAGATTAATTGTTTTTCTTGATTCAACTATAATCAACTTGTCTTTTTACTCGTCAATGTAGAGCTAAATCATTTCAATAGTAATTGACTAATTTCATTAAGTACTGCCTTAAAAGGACTATAGATACATATTTCTCAATCACATCCAAGACATTAATGATCAATGGTAGATATGAGTTTGGGAGATTTATTTCAAAATTGTAAAATCCTAGAATGTTTAAAAGAGCTGAGTAAATCAAATTGAAATTCAGATCTTTTGAAAAAGATAATTTTCACCAAATTCTCGCTATTTTTTTAGGCCTAATTTGGATAGTGAGTTAAGATGATTTGTAAATAGTAGTAAGATATTTGAGTTGAGATGAAATGAGTTAAAAATTATTTGAGTTAAAATATTTTATGTGATTTTAAGAAATGGGAGAGAAAATGTTGAATAAAAATATTATAAAGTTAAAATATTATTTGAATATAATTTTTTATTTTAAAATTTGAAAATGTTGAATTATTTTTTATATTTTGTTTGAAAATTTGAAAAAGTTGTAATAATTAAATAATGATTAGATGAAAAAGTTAAAAATTAAAAATTAAAAATGGTTTTTATTTATAGTGTTTAGATACTGAGATGAGATAGAATGAGATGAGATGGAAGAATCTCTCTATCCAAACTAGACTTAAGCTATGTTTGGGTACCAAACATTCCTCAACACTTTTCAACTATTCTCGTACTTTTGAAAATACTTCACATGCCAAACAACTTAAAATACTCTCAATGAGACCCACAAACCCACTTCAATCTCTACTCATAACA
Organism: Juglans cinerea; assembly: GCA_961763995.1. NCBI lineage: Eukaryota > Viridiplantae > Streptophyta > Magnoliopsida > Fagales > Juglandaceae > Juglans > Juglans cinerea. The sequence continues at coordinate 36,440,473 of CAUIVZ010000001.1, read as the reverse complement.
ATTCACAAACATTCTATAATACTTATCACTATTACATATAAATAAAAAATAAAATCACTATAATATTTATCACTATTAAATATAAATAAAATAAAATCACTATAATATTTATCACTATTAAATATAAATAAAAAATAAAATCATTATAATATATAAATAAAAAATAAAATCACTATAATATATAAATAAAAAATAAAATCACTATAATAAAATAACTATAATATATAAATAAAAAATATTTATCACTATTATATATAAATAAAAAATAAAATCACTAAAATATATAAATAAAATCGCTATAATATATAAATAAAAAATAAAATCACTATAATATATAAATAAAAAATAAAATCACTATAATATATAAATAAAAAATAAAATCACTATAATATATAAATAAAAAAATAAAATCACTATAATAAAATAACTATAATATATAAATAAAAAATATTTATAACTATTATATATAAATAAAAAATAAAATCACTATAATATATAAATAAAAAATAAAATCATTATAATATTGATCTCTATAATATATAAATAAAAAATAAAAACACTAAAATATATAAATAAAAATAAAATCACTATTATATATAAATAAAAAATAAAATACTACAATATTTATCACTATTATATCTAAATTAAAAATAAAATCACTATAATATATAAATAAAAAATAACATTATTATAATATTTATCACTATTATATATATATAAATAAAATCATTATAATATTTATCACTGTTATATATAAATTAAAAATAAAATCATTATAATATTTATCATTATTATATATAAAAGTAAAATAAAATCACTACAATATTTATTAATATTAAAAAATCACTATAATAAAATCATTATAATATTTATTATTAGAAATCAAATCACTATAATATTTATGGAACTCACACATTTTTCAACTACCTACTCAAAAGTCAACAATTCAACATACTTCACACATCCAAACAACTCAAAATACTCTCAATGGGACCCGCAAACTCATTCTAATCTCTACTCATAACTATTCACAAACATTCTCAACACACAAACGTACCCTTAGTCGACCAAAAATTTAAAAAGAGTTAGAAAACGGGTGAGATGAGATGAGGCCTAAAACAAACGAGGCCTGAAAGCAGATGTGATGAGATGAGTTTCAGAAATTTCCCCAATTTTTTTAATATTTTTCCTACAATTTTCTTGTATATCAATCGTGAATCAATCAATGGATGATTCTTTACCACCAGAATGTCGTCAACCTCAAAAGAGTAAAAACACATGCTACTACAATTGCCAGTTACGCCCATAAATACAAACGCAATCCGGGCCAAACTATAATAACTCCAAGCCAAAGAAAAAAAACAAAAACAAAAGAAAAAGGCAACTTGCTCCAACCCTCCAATCCGCAGCCAATTCCAAACAAACCCATTTCACTCCCTGGCTCCCTCAACCCAAGCAAAATATAAAGAGAACCATCTCCCCACCCTCCAACAAGAAGCACGGTGTTAGTTGCGCTGTAGATCGGGTGATGTGCATATCAAGTGTGGTAATACTGGCACTGTAGGTTGCTACATGCTACCTTAACAGTGACAATCAATGCAGTAGTTAGTGTTAGGTGTTATGGAATAGGCGGCGGGGATGAACAAGTTTCAAACACGGCAATAACGGAGTCTGTCAACATGCTACAAATCAAAAGTTTCGATCACAAAGCAATACCAGAGTTTACCAATATAAATATCATCCTCAAGTCACCCACGATACAAAAAGCCGATAAGAACAATTCGGTCAAGTACATTAAATAGAAACAAGGTTATTCAGTAGATTCCGGGAATGATCCTGTAAGGTACCTTCTCGCAATATAGTTTCCAATATTTTCCATACCTGCAAGCAAGACATAGTAAGAATTCATTCAACTCTATAAAATGCTTGAATCAAAGTGTACATTTTGTGTAGGTGTCTATATATATGCATAACACGGGCGTGCACACTTGGAGCTTGTCTAAGAAAAAATTATGGCCGATATTATAAAACATTGTTTCAAACAAATTGCAAAGCATGAGTTGGAACAATTTTATTAGCCCTATGGTTGTATGACACTACTCCTTGCTTTACATTCATAAATCATTAGTATGCAGACGGGGGCACACCATCATTTTTCCATGAACTAGCAGTGTAAACTTCATACCACAGCTAATCCTAACTTCTGCAGGGTGGCATGAAATTTGCTTTGCCTCTGGAATCACCCAAGACACTACTTGATGAACAAGTAGCTTTAATGAAGACAACTAGGATTAAATAGTCTTAAAATAAATATGGAGACTATGATTCCAAAATTCCTCTTTATGGAATTAGAAATATTTAGAAGACAAATGTTGATGCATGTTCAAGAGGGATGTGCAGACAACACCAGAAGTTTGTATTTGCTTACTTGGACCGGCATCGATCATCATCCCTCTTAGCTCGGTCAAAAAGAAGGATAGTAAGAAATATCACATAGAAATAAGGTAGGAACTGCATAAAAAAAACGAAAAGAAAGTAAGATATATCACACAGAAGTAAGGTAGAAACCACAGAGCAATAAAAAGAGTGCGGCAACATGTTCTCCAAACTTTCATGTTAGTGAACCCTTCCCACGCACATAACACTAACAAAGAAGAAGAAAATCTTACATGATTAAAGAGAGCAGGTACAGTCCAGAAGAAGGCAGCTAATATTTCCGGTACATAATGAAAATGACGAGATAATCCCCACCTGCAGGAACCATAGAAATGTATGTCAGAATGGCTCTGAGTCATAAGCCAGATTTCAGCTTTTAGTTCCATTATTTTAATGGAGACTAGTTTCCTATGTCCAACTTGAGCATTCCACTTTTACATTCGTTTAAATTAATTCACCAATAAAGATACCAACTTCAAGAAGACATGTTTGTTTAAGTCTATTTTTTTTTAAATGTTTCAAAATTTTTCACAGAAAAAAATTCAACTTCAAACCAAACATCTTTCAATCTCAAAAGATTGACTAGTTCCATCATTTGCCTAGATTTTAGTGAAAAGTCAAAAACACAAAACCAAAACAAATTTTTAAAAAATCAACAAAAATATCATAAAAAATTATTAGGGGATGCTTGGGGAATGAGATGAGATGAGATGAGATGAGAATTTTGTGAATAGTAATAAGATGGTTTGTGAATAATCGTGAGATAATTTGAGTTAAGTATTTATTGGGTTTTGGGAAATGAGAGAGAAAAAGTTAAATAAAAAATATTATAAAATTAAAATATTATCATAATATAATTTTTTAATATTATTTTTGTTTTGGGATTTGAAAAAGTTGAATTGTTTTTTGTTTTTTATTTGAAAGTTTGAGAAAGTTGTAATGATTAGTTTGAAAAAGTTGTAATGATTAGTTTGAAAGTGTTTGTATTTGAATGATGTTTGGGAATGAGATGAGATGGAATGAGATGAGATGAGATAAAAAAAACTTTTCCAAACATCCCCTACTTTTCACCTCTTTTCATCCACTTCACAAATCTCAACACAGAAAATTTGAATAAAAATTCAAATTTTCCTATCTACTTCACAAAACCCAATAACAAACATATCTCAAAATTTTTCAAAACAATTCTCAAAAATTCACTAACCAAACATGGCCCTAAGATTTAGAAATTTTGGCCTTATCCAACTGCATCTCTCCCATGTTACTAGGACCAACTTAAAGGTGACTTCAACCCCTCAGGAATAGGGGACAAGGAAATAGCAACTCTACAGCCACAAATAAGAGTTGATATAAAGGAAAATTGTAAACTCACCATCCAGATGTTAAAAGAAGACTGTTTTTTGTTTCCCCAGATGTGGTAGTGTATGAGGCAACTATCTGTAAAGCATGTCAATTAAATTATATCTTTTGCCTGCAGATTATTGTAAAAATTGCCTGTCCGGCAAAAAGATACAGCAAGAAGAAGTGTACATAGTTATAAAAATCATGTGATAAGTGCAAAAAATCAGCACCTTTGAAGGAGCTTTTCCCCAAACTAAGCATTTGCCATTTGTTCTACGAAATTCTTGCCTCTGCCTGTCACAATCATAGTTGATATATATGCACAGAATGCCTGCCACTAGTATATAAAGTGCTAGCTGAAACAAGAGATGGACACTGTCAGAAAGGGGCAAAGAAGAAAGGGATGATAAAAACTAAATTGAGAAATTTGTTGACATAAAAAATCAACTGCTTAAGCTCATCCAATCGGGCACTTTAGCAAAGGCTTAATACATTTTATGCTGGTACATACCTATTTAGCCCACCCAAATAAGCAGGGATTAAGGCTCACTTGAGCTCAGTGGAGTTACTTACCCTAGTTTAAAGCTTATATAAAAAATTTCTCAGATTCCAAAAATATGATTTCAAGAAAAAAATTGTTATACTTCAATACTTTTGAAGTAATTCTGTCAATTCATACCAAGTTTTCCTCATCCAACCTTCACCCCAATTCTATAGAACGGCCTAGGTAGCGAAGTGTTCATCACATTGATGAACCTAACTGCATTGAAAATGCATAAAATGTAGAGTACAGGAAAAGTACAAATGTAATTTTGGGCCTTGGCAAACAGGAAAGGTATGCGGTTGAAAAAGTGAAATTGTAACTAATCAGAAATTGAACATGCCTTATATCAAATTGGCAAACAGACACGTTGCAGAATTCCTATATTTTGGCCAAACCACTGAAAAGAGGATATATGATACCTGAGTTCCAAGGTTTACAGGATGGTTGACAAGGTACATGCCTGGAGAAGTATAGACAGATGGAACCCATACCAAGCATCCCCAGCAAATATAAAAACCAGCTGCCATAGACAGAAGTAATATGAACACTAAAAAAGCTAATAAGCATGAATAACACCAGAAGCAGTATGAACAAACCATGATAAACGACTGGGATCCACTCATAAAAAATGCCACTACCAACCTTTTCATGTTTGAGGATCAATCATATGATGTATCTGAAGACTTCATTAATTCATATTTAAGCAAGCTAGAAAGCCAGTATTATGCATCAAAGTTCATATCTGACAATATGGAGTTACATATATGCACAAAGAAGAAGACGAGATAAAAACTACTATAAGTCTTAAGTTTCTGAAGGTGCACAAGAGGGTAAAGATTCTGTTCCAACTCCTGATCGTGTAGGACTACATTATTTAACAGCAAAAGGGCTAGTTCATAATTCATTGGAAAGATATTCTATGGATGTAAGACTTTATCAAATGGATGATTTCACGAATTTTTCAAAACAGGATGTAATCATGCATGAAATTATAGTTTTCTAGTTCAACTGCATATGATTAATCAAAATACTTGTGCGGTAGATTCAGCCAGAGGCTTTGCTCAAACTAATTCTTTCTACCAAGAAAAACCAGAAGAATTGTGGAAAAGGTGGAAAGGTAAGGGAGGGGGGGGGGGGGGGGGGGGGTGCTTGATGTGGCTTCCTTGGTTAGAAATAAACAACAACAGAAAATGAAAGCAAATAAAGGCAGTAATTCCAAAGCCAAACCTAATATCCAAAGAATATTAGAGAGAAAATCTGAACTAAGTATATCCTCTATCACCAAACCAAAGAACCATATTTTGGGAAACGATTTGTGCTGAAAATCTGGGTTCTCATAAATGAAATTACAATAATCTTTTTTGATATAAAGATCTTCATTCAATAAGCTTCAAAAAATTACATCATAGCATTGACAGCCACTTGCAGCCTTGTGAATCAGGAACAGTATCCTACCACAACAACAAATCACCCACTCATTTTAAATGACTAGCAAGTTTATGACAACATTACCGTCTCTACCCACAGAAATAACCTAAGCCCCTTGGTAAAACTAGAATGCCACTAGACATTTCCGGTGGCCAGTAAATTTGGAGGAATTTACCAACTGCACCATCCTCAAATAATCACTTTCTAAAATAAGATCTCAAATCCCCATGTTAGGAATCATTTGAAGCCCTCTCATCATTGCGATACCTTCAATATCATCCGGCATCATTCACTTCATGTTCATTATTTCACGTTGTCATAAAAGCATTACCATTTTCATCCCATAAAATGGCTCCATTTCCAGAGTAATGAATATCCCTAAAGCTGCATTCATCTGACACATACCACGTGGGCTTAGGGTTTTTTTTTTTAAGAATGTTGAAGCCGAGGCATCTAATCTCTTTGAACTCTCAAGAAATCAATAAACATAGCCACAGCCACTTTCTCATAATTCCTTTGTAGACGAACATATTTCTTCTATACCAAACCCCCCCCCCCCCCAATCCAAGCTAGAGCGAGCTCCTATCAACCGTCCACAACCAACATTCCACAAGGTCCCTAAATCATTTCAGAAAACCTTTCCTTCTTGCCACATTTTGTTAATTACGCCAAGAAATTTTTTTAATCCAATTAGGAAATTGTAAAGGACATAATATTGTCAAAAATTTCTTCATTCTCCGGAATTTGAGCTTTCCCCACTCTCCCAATATCTCCTTAATTCAGTAGCTACCAAATAAGCACTTTTGACGCTGAAGTCTTCCAATTTTTATTGGTCCCAAACCAATGTATCCCTCGGACTAGTAAATGTTACAATTGGAGCACCTTGGAATCATAAAAAAAAGGCTTGAACTTATCCCTCTCAAGCAATGTGGAACCTATACGTAATTCGAGGTATCTCACTCCTAAATATGTTCAATGACGAAAGGGCAGCTTGTGTTTCTCATAAGAGCAACAATGGCACCTGAGAGAGGAAGCGGGTGAGAATTGAGAAGAATGGAGCTTCGGACTTGAGTTCGGTTTCTTATCCTATGCGGCACGGGAATACAGGAGTAACATGTGAATTGTTTATGTATCATCAACTTATGGGTGGATGTAAAAAGGGAAAGAGCACCACATCCAGATTGAAGGTTTTCTCTACATACTATATACGCAGCTAAGTATATCGATAAGGATTAGTAAATATGATTTTTTTTTTGCACTATCATCATAGACTGTCACGCCCTAAGAGATGAGGCCCAAGCCACATCTAAGCCTATTCTCCAAAAGAACTAGTCAAGATACAATTGGAGCCCCATTGAAAACCATTATGAAGAGTAAGAACTTTTCCTTCCCAAGCAATGTGGGTTCCCATACACCACCTACCCTTATTACTCAGCATGAGGTATCACAATCTCCCCCCCTTAAATTCCCGACGTCCTCGTCGGGCCAATCCATCGTAGGTGGGTTGACTCAAGTCTTATATTTCTGGTTGGGATAAACTCTAATACCATTTGTAAGCCCGAAGGGCAACCCAAGCCACATCTGGTCCTATACTCCAAAATGACTAGTCAATGATACAATTGGAGCCACATTGGAACTATTATAAAGAGCAAGAATTTTTCCTTCCCAAGCAATGTGAGATCCCATACACCACCTACCTTTATCACTATCACATAGACTCTATTATATGAACTTCAACAAAGCTAGTATTATGTGAAGAATATGAACACTGCAAAAAAACCCAACAAAGAAAGTGGAAAGGAAACAATATATAGACAAACTAACATCCATCACTTTAGCAAAACATGTGCCATCGATTGACCTCTCTCTCTCTCAAGATTTTGAACAACAAAACCAACCTCCCAACAAGAACCACTTTTTCCTTGTCCCTTTCAGTACTCTGAAATATCTTAACTTCATGCCCAATTTCCTTTTCTTTGATGTAAAGGTCAGAAATAAAATAGATTTTATAGCATTTGGACTCCAAAATTTGGAAAGAGCTCCCTCCAAGTCTAAAGTTCAAACCCTTGAGTGCAAACAATTTCTACGGTCCATCGGATTGGGGGAATTTCCCCTTGAAAAATGAGGTGCGCTTGCAAAGGGTCCGTACACACATGTGATTAGTCAGGACTTTGTTCCCAGACAACCAGTGCCAATAAAAAAATTGTAAAAATTTGTTGCTCCCTCCAGATACAATATTTCAATAAAGAATATTGATGCATTTTCAAACATTTATCCCATTTTCTTACTTCAAGTACCCCTAAAAAGGGATAAACAGAATGAAAGAAAAAAATGAGTGAAAAACAAGAAAACCAGAACAAGATGCTTAATGAAGCAAGTAGTATATAGAAACCTTTGTGTACCAATCAAGCTTGTTCAGATATGCATGAACATAACAAATGGCAGCATCAACAAGTTGTGCTACCAAAATGCACTAGCTTGGTATCAGCCACTCATCATAATGGCAGGGGTGAAGCTAAATGTTATGAAGACAAAAGACAGTGCTTCTGAACTGCAAGAACAGTATGAGGGGTAAAATGAGAGGAGACAGGTTAACCTATAAACCAAACGGACCCAGACCTACTGTCCCCATCCTCCATACCAGGGAAGGCAGGGAAAGAAAGAGTATGTTATAGCTGCCGCTAGCGGACTCAAGGTACTGAAGGCAAGACTAAAGCCAAATAAGATGCACATGAGAAAGGTTTAGTATCTCATGCCTTACCTGATGGTTGAACCAAATAGACTGTAATTACACACCGAATTTTATTATTATTTTTTTCTTTGCCAATCAAGTTGGAAGAATTCAATATACAAAAATAACAAACTAAGAACTACAGTTACCAGGGATGAAACCATAATAAGGGGGGAGCATATATAATTTCAAATAAGATTTAAATTTTTTTTAACAATTAAATGTTCAAATTTTGGTACAAATGCATGTTTGTCTTGCATAGTATTATTTGTGTCATAAATTCGTTATATAGCCCACAAAGCATATGTACAAGAATTTTCAAGTCCAAATGTTAATAACAATTATACTAATTGAACTTAATCCTTGCTCAATAAAAAAAGTTACTTATCTCATGAATGGCTTAAATAGTGATGTCTAAAACTAAAATAATTAACAAGTGCACAAAGAAAGAAAAACATCAAACTCGATTATTGTTTTTATAGGAAATCAAGAAGTTTAATTCATAAAATAATAGGCATAGCCAAGCACACTGGACATATACATGAGTAATTCTTAACTAGGATTTACAACTGAAATATGAAACTCATGGACATTTAGCCTGATTTATTGCCCACGCCAAGAGGAAAACTCGATTATACACGTACAAAAAACTCAATCTTAAGAAAACGAGACATTTAATTACAAAATTTACAAATTACAAGCACCCAAATTGAAGTATACTTTTTAAATAGAGTAATTCTACATACAACCGTGAAGTGCGTAAACACCATGTAATCACTTTGAAAAAGTGGGATCCACTATTAAAAAATTAATTTTTTTCATGTGGGTCTCAAGTTTTATTCACTTTTTTCAAAGTAATTACACGGCAGTTGCACAATTCACGGTTGAAATATATTTTCTCTTTTAAATAAGCATAAAATTCAAGCAAATGCATGCAATAACAAAAAATATAAAAAAAATCTAATCTTATAATTTTTTTCGTCTTTAAATTTTATTTTTTTCAATTTATAAAAATCTGAAATATAAAAAACAAAACTAGAGTCCAAAATATAAAAAAAATAAAAACAAAACTAAAAGTTCTTCTTTCTATTCTATTTTTTTAAAATTATAAAAATTCAAATATTTGAAGAAAATTGTAGAATCCTTGGGGGACCTGGCCTCCCTGTGGATTCGTCACTGACTGCTGCAGAGCTCACCTGCATTTCCCAATTTAAGCAACATGTTTCTAAACATTAAGTCATAAATAGTCTATGGTTAAAACTAATTTAAGTCAATTATTAGAAGATATTGTCATTTCTAAAATCAGCAAAAAATCAATAATTGTCTGCCAATGCTGCATATCTATATTGAGTCTTCTTCTTTTTCTTCTTTTTAAAAGATTTCCTTACTTGTGATTGTTCATGGGTTTTCTAATCTGTGTAGGTTAAGCATGATTCAGGAGTCTTTGTACATATACCTTACTCTACACAGATATTAGAGTTGTGTGCGTGTCTTGAGAAAAGATTTCCTAGTATGATCTTTCTTCTCCTTTCTTCATCTTGTTAAATCATACCCTTCCTCATACCAGGTTATGAAACAGAATAACGAATCAACAGTGAAAAAGCTCAGTGATAAAATGGCATTGCAATCAACATACAATAAATTTTCAAGTGAAAAATAGTAGGCAAGCATGATTGGATGAACTGGGCATTCTATGTTTACCACAGTGCTTTATTACCATGAATTAACAAAATAGGAGAAATAGTAAAATGTGAAATGCAAACAATAGACCAAACTCATACCTCGATCATGTGCAATATCCATGGTGTTCCAATAACCTGATTCCCACCAAAAAAACTTTGTGACATAGACCAGCATCAACGTGGTATTAACAAGCATAGAATCAGCCACTCTCCCATTCACTTCGTACTGGTAAAGAGTTGGATATTAGGAAAAAAAAAAAAAGCAAAAGATTGTGAACTCAAACATTTAGAACTTAGAAGCTAGGAAGTTTTGTGTGTCTGTGCGCAGCATGCTTGTGTATTTCAAAAAAGAATGGCTTGTCTTGCAACAAAGAGATGCCTGTCAACTTTGATTTATGTAATTTTCATAGAGACAAAAAAATGTTATCCGCTTGTTTTGATGGAGGTTTTCTCTTAGGTTTTTCAAACTCTGGTGTCAACATATTACATCTTCTGTATGCCAAAATACTTTGTTGTATCATGGGGCAAACCAGACCAGTTGTATCGTTTACGTGCTTTATTCTAACGCTTTGTAGCAGTTTCCTGGTTGAGGGCTAATTTCACTATATTTGAGATGGTTCTAGTGGGTTAGAAGTTCAGCATCTGCTCTAGTTTAATCAAGTAAAGTCACAACCAAGATGAGAGAGAGGCCTTGTGGAAAGCAGTAGTAGATTATAACTACGGATGCTCATCGGATCCAGGATGTTCTAATGAATAACAAGGATTCTCATGAATAACAAGGACCTCACATGATGGATTATGGGAGAATATAACAAAAGAATGAGGGAAGTTTTTTACCCATAATAGACATGCAATTAGAGGCAATTCCAAGATTCAATTTTGGAATGATTTAAGGTGCAGAGATAGGGCTCTTTTTTTTTTTTTTTTTTTTTTTAAGTAAAAGTAAAGTTTTATTGACAGAAGAGGCATCGCCCAAGCACACCGGTAGTATACAACGAACATGCCTAATTACATCTAAGCACTAGTGAGAGATACAAGCAAATCATGAAGATTGTCCATATTACAAATAATGGCCAAAGCCCGAGAGAGTAAAGTATTTTAAAAAAGAACACTCCATGTCTTCAAAGCACCTCTTGTTTCTCTCTAGCCACAAGTACCACATAATGCAATGAGGGATCATTCTCCACACAGCAGCGATGTGGGCATTTCCCCTAATTCCTGTCCAGCAGCTCAGAATATCCCTAATTGTTCCAAGCATAACCCATGCCACCCCGGTCCGATTAAAGATCTCATTCCATAAACACCGGGCTACCTCACAATGTAACAAAAGATGATCTACTCATTCCCCATCTCTCTTGCACATAAAGCACCAATCTGAAATGATAAGACCATGTTTTCTCAAATTTCTGAGGTGAGAATCCGCCTAAGAGATGCAGTCCATACAAAGAAAGCAATCTTAGAAGGTAACTTGACTTCCAGATAGCCTTCCAAGGAAAGCTATAATCATTAGAAAATCCCAAGAGAGCCTTATAGAAGGAGCACAACGAGAATTTTTTATTTTCACTCGGATTCCAAATCATCCTATCCTCCATCTCATTGCCAATCGATATTGCATACTACGAGTCAAAGAAATCAGCAAACATATCCAACTCCCAATCTTGAGCTGCTTTCGAAAAACTCACATTCCAATACACCATTAGATGATACCAAAATCAGCCACAGCGGCCTCTTTGTCACAAGAAATTTGGTAGAGCATAGGAAACACCTGCTTTAGAGCCCTTTCACTGCACCAGACATCATGCCAAAAATAAACACTATTACCTCTTCCAGTTGCAAATCTGAAAAACTAGGAGAATCTTCCTCATCCAGGTCTTATGTTTTTCCACAATCCCACGCCATGTGTCCCCATAACTTCATTAGAACACTAACCCCCCCGAATACTCCCATACTTAGAATCTATGACTTCTCTCCATAAGCCCTCCCCTTCCCTACGATATCTCCACAACCATTTCCCCAAAAGTGCTTTGTTGAAAACCCTTACATTACGCACCCCCAACCCACCACATGGTATTGGTGAGCAAATTTCATCCCAACCAGCAAGATGGAACTTAGTTTCCTCCTCAATGCCTCCCCAAAAAAAGTTACAAAAAGTTTTCTCAATATGAGAGGCCACACTTGAATGTAGCAGAAATAGGGATAGAAAATAAGTAGGGAGGTTAGATAAAGTGCTCTTGATGAGAGTTCATCTGCCATCCTTGGACAAATATATCCATTACCCAGCCAATCTTCTTTCGATTTTTTCTAACACACCATCCCAAATAGATCTTGTCTTGAAAGCAGCCCCCAACGGAAGACCGAGGTATTTCAAGGGCAGCGAAGCAATCTTATAATCCAAGATATTCGCCAAAGCCTGAATATTGTTCACACCACCCACGGGAACCATTTCAAACTTCGAGAGATTTACCTTCAGGCCTGAAACCGCTTCAAGCAAAGTAATACAACCCTCAAGTACTGCATATGATCTATCCGGCTCACAAAAAGTAGTGTGTCATCAGTAAATAGAAGGTGAGATATAATAACACCTCCCATAAAAAATCCAGTAAGAATCCATTAACAGCCACTCTCAACATATGACTCAATACTTCCATAACAATAACAAACAGCAAAGGGGAGAGGGGATCTGCTTGTCTTAATCCCCTAGAGCTGTTTAAGAATCCTTCCGGTGCTCCATTCACCAAAACCGAATAACGACCGTAGTTATATAATGCCTAATCCATGAAATCCATCTATCTCCAAACTCACACCTCCAAAGTAAATAACACAGAAAATCCCAATTAACATGGTCATAAGTTCTCCATGTCTAGCTTGCACAAGAGCACGGGTGTATCCTCCTTGATTCTACAATCTAGGCATTCATTGGCAATCAACACCGAATCCAAGATTTGTCTCCCCTTTACAAACGCATTTTGAGATTTTGATATAATACTACTCATAACAGTACTCATGTGATTGGCAAGCACCTTTGAGATAATCTTATACACCTCATTAATGAGACTGATGGGTCGAAAATCTTTCACCTCCACTGCCCCAACTTTCTTAGGGATAAGAGCAATAAAAGACATTAATGCTTTTTTCGAATTTACCAAAGGTTTATAGCTCCTGAAAAACCTGCATAATATCCTCCCCCACCATATCCCAACAATCATGATAAAAGGTCATCGAGAACCCATTTGGACCCGGGGCTTTATCCTTGGCCATCCCACGAATCACCCAAAGAACCACCTTTGCTTCAAAAAGTCTCTCCAACCACATAGAGCTTAACTGATCAATATTCTCAAAAGGCATACCATCAAGTTTGGGTCTCCAAAGGGATTTTTCAGCAAGAAGGTCTTTGTAGAAATTGACAATGTGGCTTTTAATAGCATCATAATCAGAGTAAACATGTTCCTCAACCTGAAGCACCTCAATAGCATTATTCCTACGATGAGAATTAGCCACCCGGCGGAAAATTTTAGTACATCGGTCCCTTCCTCCAGCCAAAGGGCTCATGACTTTTGTCTCCATTAAATTTCCTCCATAAGTAGCACATTTTCCAGCTCCGAAGTGAGCTAATTTCCTGCAAGAGTCCTCCTCAGAAAGAGGAGCACTCACCTCCCTTTCCTCCAAATCCTTTAATTCCTCCATAAGGGGCCTTTTTTTACTATCAATGTGCCCAAAGACTTCATCATTCCACCTCTTCAAATCCCTCTTCAGTGCTTTCAATTTCCCAGCCAATATAAAGCTTGGTGAACCCTCTAAAGAATACGAGAATCACCACGGCCTCACTTTCTCTACAAAACCCTCAATTCCCAGCCACCATATTTTCAAACTCCAAGTATCTTTTCCCCTCGCGAATGCCTCCACAATCCAGTACAATGAGAAAATGGTCCGAGCAAACTCTATCCATTCTCTTTTGTAGCAAGGTAGAGTAATGTGCCTCCCATGAAGGAGACACCAAAAATCTGTACAAACGAGACCAAGCACGATTGTTAGACCAAGTGTGCACACCACCAACAAGTGGTAAATCCACCATATCCATATTGAAGATAAATTCAAAAAACTCATTCATTGTGTGGTTGTACCGGACTTCTCCCAATCTTCCAATAGGGAAATATTGAAGTCACCGCCAATACACCACAGTAGGTTCCACCAGTTGCCCAAACCCGCTAGCTCCTCCCATAAAACCTTCCTATGTGTGTCCAGGTTTGGCCCATACATACCAACAAAAGCCCAACAAAAACCGTCCTCCACATTTTATAAACGAACACACCACTGTATAATTTCCAGCACACTCCTCGATAGACTCAACCACCCTCGAGTCCCACATAATAAGGATACCCCCGGATGCTCCCTCAGAGGCAAGGTACACCCATCTCACAAATGGATAGCCCCAAATGCTAGTGATGATGCTACGATCCTTCAATTCCATCTTGGTTTCCTGCAAACAAACAATATCCAACTTCCATTGACGTAAAAGATTCTTCACCCGCATACGCTTATTGGGATCAACTTGAATGTTCCAAGAAAGAATTCTAGGCTTCATGGGGAGAAATAGCCTTTCCCTTGGATCTTCCTTTGTTGGTACTACCCTCCCTTCCATCATAATTGATTGAACAAGTGAGACACTTCAACTCCCTCTTTTTCCTAGAAGCAGATTTAGGGGATTCAAAAGGTGAGATGCATTTCTGGATCGGTTGTCAGCAACTCCACAAACACCTTCTAAGCCACCGTTAATGATTCCTTGGCCACACGCGATCCCAATGGGTTGATTGGCTCATGAAGGTCCCCGGCGCCTCTGCTTCTTCGTCACCTTCTCGAAGGTCCTCCGTCGCTGTTGATGAGCTCCTCGATACCATCGTCACCTTCTCGCGAGTCTAATGGGTGACTTGCAAGTCCAATGGGTACCTTGGCACCTTCTCCAGCGAGGTTGACTAACTCCCGCTGGTAGAAGGCTCAGCCTCACCCTCCTTGACTCTCCACACGGGCTGGGTTCCAATCCTAAACTTTTCTCTATTTTGCCCCACTATTTGAAGCCCAACCAAATGACCCATTTGATTTGGACCTAGCCCAGCCTCTTTTGCTCGCTCTATCGGACGACCCATTTGCTTAGAGCCTAGCCCAACCTCATTTAGTTGCCCTCCTATTACATCACACTCCCTTAATAGCCCACTGACCTCACTTCCCAAGCCCATTACGTTGCCCGATCCAATCACCTCCCTTCCCTGGCCCATCTTATTAGGCCTGTAACCGTCCTCCTCAACTCACCGTATTAGAGCCTCAACCTTCTCTTGCATTGCCAACAACTGCATTTTCACTTCTAGGAAGGTATTGTGCACATCCTTCTTTGCCAGACCCACGACAAGCCTGCCTCCTCCACTGTGCACTTGCCTTCCCAGAGGTAGGTGGAGCCTTTCCACCCCTGTTAGCACCATCTGCTGCGCCATAGCCATGAGTCGACACCTTCTGCTACACCGAAACCTCCCTATACGAACGACTCTGTGGGTGGTTCACCGCCACCAATGGCCTCCACGCTACCCCTCCTCCTCTACCATGAAACTCTTGCCCTCCCTCCATAACGGCCTCCCACAATGCATCCCCCATTCTCCTCCAACCCTTATCTCCCAAGTCTTCAGGTATGAAAATGAAACTTCTTCGGCCACCACCACCTACTCCACCAGAGCGTTATAACGGCCTCGAAGATTTGAACACCTCTACGCGATGAAGCTTCTGGTACCCTCCCTTGCGGTTGTGTAAAAATCATTCTTTTCACCCTTCAGGTAGTCCTCCAATGTTTTGGCAAACCATTGCACCTTAGGAATTCCCAACCTCATCTCTTTTACCAACCTCCTATTCCCAGTCTTCGACATGGCAAACGCATTTGATTCTATCACTAAGGTGCTACTTGGATAGCGAGTTGAGATGAAAGTTAAAAATTGAATAAAATATTGTTAGAATATTATTTTTTAATATTATTATTGTTTTGAGATTAAAAAGGTTGAATTTTTTATTATATTTTGTGTGAAAATTTGAAAAAGTTGTAATGATAATATGAGATGAGATGAAACACTTCTTGTATCCAAATGGGGCCTAAATGTTTCAAAAACCTCATAATCCCCTAATCTCACTTAAAAACACTCAACTCAACAGTAATCTCACCGTAGAAACCCAAAGAACCACATAGGTAGCAAGTTGTATAGAAGGGAAAAAAACACGATTGTACGGAGAGAAAAAAACACTCGGGGCAAGGGGACCCTTCAAAGCACAGATGTTAACTAAGTACACATTCCCAACTATGTACAGTGCTGCTTGTGGCAAGGATGCTTGTTTAGCATATCAATTTGAAAATATCTAGTGATTTGCCATAGTTGAATGTATGCTCTCTCTGTCTCTCAAATGGCTCAAGACTGGGGGGTAGATACTTTCATACCGTTCTCTAATCAATTGTATCCCTCTAGTTTGGGAGGAGGAGGAGGTGAAGACAAGCTTCTTTAGGCCCCATGATAATAACTCCTATCCTTGAAATAACATTTGGTGGACCAAGGCTCCTTTGAGAGTTGCAATTTATGCATGGAAACTTCCTTATAAAATATTCACAGCACGGACAATTTAAGAAAAAGACATTGCGGTGATTGATTGATGTTGCATGTGTATGAGGACTGCAAGTCTGCTGATCATCTTTTACTCCAATGCAAGATGGCTAGTGTTTTGTAGTTGACCTTTTCAGATGAATTGGTTTGATTTCGGTCATGCACATAAGAGTGGTGGTTCTTTTTTCCTTTGGAGAGGGTTAAGCGGAAGCCAACAAATTATGGCAGCATGGAAGATAGGACCCTCTTTGCCTCATAGAGTGTATCTGTAGGGAAAGGAATGAAAAATTTTAAGAACCATGAGTGGAGATTGGAGGAGCTCAAAACTTTATTTTTCAATATTCTTTTTTCTTATAAAATAAAATTTTATTGAAACCAGTAAATAGGCATAGCCCAAGTAAACATGAAGTATACAAACAGCATACACCTAGTTACAAGTTAGCTAGAAAGTGATACAAGAAAATCATGTAAGCTGGCTCCATTAAAAACACAGGTTGAAGCCCAAAGAAATAAAGTATGGAAGAGGAAACTTCTAAGCTCATCCATAGAAAGTTCTTTATCTTCAAAGTTTCGACCATTCCTTAATCCAAAGACACCACATGATATATAAATGAATCATTCTTCATACATCCGCAATAAGAGAATTGCCCCAACTCCTTTGCCAACAGGAAAACAAATCAACAATCCTCTTAGGCATCACCCATGCAATACCAGTTCTGTTAAAAATCTCCACCCATAAGATCCTTGCCACCTCACAGTGATGTAAAAGATGATCCACCAACTCCCCACTCTTCTTACGTTTATAGCAGCAATCCATCACAACGAGTCCACGCTTTCTCAAATTGTCCATAGTCAAGAGATGCAGTCCAACCAAAGAAAGCAATTTAGGCAGCACCTTACTTCTCCAAATGCACTTCCAAGGAAAAAAAATATAATTTTGACATGACAAAGTCTTGTACAATGATCGTACAGTAAACTTCCTACTCCCTTTATTCATCCATAGCATCATGTCCACCTCACTACTACCAATATTCAAAGAACACAATAAACTAAAAAAAATCATAAATAACTCATATTTCCTAATCATGAGCAGCTCTAAGAAAACGAACATTCCACTGTGAGGATCCACTAGAGCTATCCAATAGCTCTGACACCGATGCCTCTTGATCAAGAGCCAACCAAAAAAAGGAAAGAAACATGGTCTTGAGAGCTGAATTACCACACCAAAATCTGACACCAGATCCATCGCCAATCTCAAAATTAATAAAACAAGCAAAGACCTCCCATCCATTTCTAATATTCTTCCACCAGCCTACACCATATGCAACTCTCACTTCATTGGAACACCAACCCCTTGCAAGCTCCCATACTTCAACTCAATCACAACATTCCATAAAGACTCCCCTACCTGATGCTCTCCATAACCATTTCTCAAGAAGTGCCTTATTAAAAATTCTCAGATTTCAAACCCCCAACCATCCACTAGAAATTGGAGTGCTTACCTTATTCACTTAACCAAGTGGAACTTAGTCTCCTCTCCAATTCCACCCCACAAAAAAGCTCGAAAAACTTGCTCAATTTGATTAGCCACACTAGCCAACAATGGAAATGACATAAAAAGTAAGCAGGAAGATTAGAGTGTACTCTTGATTATCTCGATTTTCTCCACAACCCCATCCCAAATAGCCTTGGCCTTGAAAGAGGCCCAAGAGGAATACCCAGATATTTCATTGGCAATGAAGCTACCATGCAGCCCAAAATTCTTGCCAAACTTCTAATGTTCCTTACTTCACCCACCGGCACCATGTCGGACTTCCCTTAGTTCACCTTTAGACTAGAGACAGCTTCAAAACAAATCAAAAGAGCCTTCATTGCCTGAATATGATCCGGATCCATATCACAAAATGGTAATGTGTCATCTGCAGAAAGAAGATGGGAAACATTCATAAAACCATGGTTAGTGCTTACCACCGAGAAACCAAATAGAAATCCCGCACCAACCACAGCCTCCAACATCCGACTAAGCACATCCATAATGATCACAAAGAGAAGAGGGGACACTAGGTCCCCTTGTCTCAAACCACGTGAGCTGTTAAAAACCCAGCTGGGGTACCATTTACCAATACAAAGAACCGAATAGTGTTGTCACAATGCTTGATCCACATACACCACCTCTCCCCAAAATTACACCTCTCAAGTAAAATAGAAAATCTCAATTCACATGGTCATAAGCCTTCCATATCCAGCTTACATAGTATGGCTGGCATTCCTGTTTGCAATCTACTCTCTAAACATTCATTTGCAATAAGTACCGAATCAAGAATTTGCCACCCCTTACCAAAGGCATTTTGAGGCTTCGACATTATCTTCCTTGACAACTAACACCCCCACCTACTTAGGAATGAATGGTAAGAATGTCATATCAAGTCTTTTCTCGAACTTTCTATTAGAAAAGAATTCATGAAAAACACTCATGACATCCCCATTCAAAATATCCCAACACTCTTGAAAAAATGCCATGGAGAAGCCATTCGGCCTAGGGGCTTTATCTCTAGCCATCCTTGCACGGTTGCACCTCACCCTCCTCAAACGGTCTTTCCAACTAATTTGCACTCGAAATATCAAGTCACAAAAAGCAAACAATCAAGTTTTGGCCTCCACGTATGTTGTTCTGGAAGAAGTCGCATAATAAAGAACAATACGGTCCTTGATTTCAAAATGGTCATTAAGAACAAGACCTTCAAAATGGAGCATCTCAATGGCATTGTTCCTACAATGAGAATTGGCCACCCAATGAAAAAACTTCGTACAAAGATCTCCTTCTTTCAACCAAAGAGCCTGAGATTTTTGCCTCCATGTAATCTCCTCCATCAAAATCAGCTTTTCAAGTTCAACATCCACATAACTTTTCCTACTCGACTCCTCCTCCATCAAAATCAGAATATTTCTCGATATTCAATTCCTTTAGATAGGTGACTTTTCAAATTCATCATTTCATGTTTCTAGATAGGTGACTCTCTTGTACACATCTCGTGTATCTGTGTGTGCATTCTGAGTGTTTTTAATGAAGTTTTCTTACTCTGGAAAAACAAATCAGTCTATCATAGTGTTGTTAATGTGGCTGCTTAGTGTTGGCAAGCTGAATTCAAATATGCTTTTAATGGCTCGTTTGGACACTTGGAGTATCTCAGAATTCTATAAATAGTAGTGAAATGGTTTGAGTTAAGATGTTTTATAGGGTTTTGGAAAATAAGAGAGAAAAGGTTGAATAAAAATATTATAAAGTTAAAAAATGGTTTGAATATAATTTTTATTTTGAAGTTTGAAAAGTTGTATTGATTTTTGTGTTTTGTTTTGAAGTTTGTAAAAGTTGTATTGGTTTTTGTGTTTGGATAATGATTAGATGAAAAAGTTGAAGATTTGAAATTGAAAAGTGTATTGTGTTTTAAGTGATATTTGGGAATCTCTGTGTCTTTGTTTTTAAGAAAACCTTTATCTGTATAAATGCATTAAAGCATCCAATGTCATGTTTTTGGACTTTGTTGATACTAAATTTTTTATTGCAATTGTTTTGGGGTACTAAGTACATTTCAGAAGAACTGTTTTATGCATCTTTTGGGTTTCAATAAAGTTTCTTTCAATTAATCCCCCCAAAAAAGAAATGAATGACTAAGGCTCCGTTTAGACTCAACTTAAAAATAGACTGAACTGAGTGGAACCCATCCAAATAATTAGAATATTTTGAGTGTAGGTATTTGACATATACTATAAATGGGATCATATCCATTTATGTTCACCTGTAGCCTACTTGTTTGCCACCCTAAAATTGAAGAATTACTCTTTTTATAAGTACAAAAAAATACTGAAGCATTACTTAAACATCAAACTTTTTTTTTTATAAGTAAATTACTTAAACATCAAACTACCTAGTAGTCAAATATATTAACCAACGAAATGCCAACCTTTATATCTCTCATATCTTACCATTTACATAACAAAAGTGACATCATCGATATATGCACAGTTGGAACATTACCTGTTTTATGCAATATGTCACAGCAAGAACTGCCCAAGACATCATCCCAAATCTGCAGTTTGTGAAAACTTTAATATCAAAATGTTTACCAATTCGAGGATATAGCTCCATACCCTGCAAGAAGCAAAGGAGATTATTAAGAACACTTTACAAAAGAGTAGGACCTAGACTGACAAATCCATTATTGTCACAGGTAAATCTTGTAATGATAACTAGACATTGGAGTAGTTTTAATTGCTCAGACAAGTAAAAACTGGTGCTTGTTAAAAGAATAGTTTACAACATAATCCAAGTCCAATAGGATAACAAAGAAGGGAAGATTTTTGCTATCTCACCAAATCATTAGATAGGGGGAAAAAGAAGCTGATAGCAAAAGTACAAGAGATGGTACTGATGAATTTACACGTTATGAGTTTAGCATAGTTTCTGGGTTATTCATCTCACTCAAAAGTCAAGCCGCAAATGGGGAATGGAGCCCTTCAACATTTCATATTTACATCTGATTATAAGTTGATTATTTTTTTTATAAGTGATTATATAAGTTGATATTTTTTTTTTTTATAGGTAATTATATAAGTTGATTTTTGATACGGTGATCTTGATAGGGACACGAAACGCTGTGGAAAACATCATCAGAACTAAGGGTGATGCTAAACAACAACACACACAAAGTCACACTGAGGCAATATATGTGTAAAGTAATGTATTATTGCACTCACAGAACTAAAAAGATTCTTGAAAAATGCAAAAATACCTTTGTTAAAATTGTCTTAAAAAATGTCACGTCAAAAGCAGACTACACTATTCATTAGATAAGCATGCCTCTTAAATCATTAGTCATAAATTAGAGTTATAGGATAAGAATGATCAGAATATCATAGATATTTCAAGACACTCACCCAGTAGAAATCAATTATTATGTTCCCAGATGAACCAGAATCAGTGGAAGATGGCGCAACATGACCCTTGTATACATAAACCATTAGTGATGGAAATATAAACTTACATTCTATAAATTGCAAATATTTGTACTGCAAAGTTCAATCCTCACTTTTATGTACAAGAAAATACAGAAGACAAAGCTTCCAAAAATTAGTGCTGAAAATATTTCTCCCAGATGATCATACACCAGCGAGGGGTTGAATATCCCAAACCTAAAGAATGAACATTGAAAAAATGAAATGCCCTGGAAATTTAATTGCATGTATGTAAATCAAAAACAAAAGCATGGTGATATACATAGCTCAAAAGAAACGAAAACTACAAGGCATGTCAATAGAGAGAATAATGAGTGCATTACAGTACAAGTAAACCTATACTCAGTGAGTTCCAGACAACGATACCAAGCGGAACATGAAATTAAGGTTGATCTATGAAAAAGAAATATGCAAACAAAAATTTCTAAGTTCATACTCTGCTAGTAATGGCATGTTTTCAAAGATCAATATATTTAGCAAGTCATACCTCTTCTGATAAGTTTTATAAACAATGGGAAAAGAAAAAAGAGAAAAAAATACACGGGGGGCATGCATCAAATACCCACAGAGAGAGAAAGAGAAGAGAGCAAGAAAACCCTGGAAATAAAGATAGAGTGACAGATTAGCTGTCATCCAATGGTACAGCACATTACGAAAATAAAGTATTGAGCTCCTCAACAGTCCTTTCTGCTGTCTTTGGAACTTCTGTAATTTCTTTCCCACCATATGCACCAAATCAAATAAATGGGGATAATTTTCTCCAAGCCTCATTATGATGGCTACCAACCCACCAATACCAACATGCTAACAACTCAATTCAACAAGGCATCACCCAACTAAGCCCATATTGCAGAAAAGACCTGCCATAATGGGCAAACTACCACACAATGTAGTAGAAATTTATCCGTAGATCCCCCATTTCTCTTGTAGTACATATTCAGCAATTTGACTCGTGATATTTTAACGCCGATTCAGCATTTCATCAGTTTTGTTATCATATAACAGAAAAACCAATAAGACAGTGATACAACCAATTTTTTTCTCCAGTTGGTAGTTAGTTCATCAACCCACGACCTAGCCCACCACTTCCTTTTTTAGCATGATGCAATTTGAAAAAAAAAAAAAAAGAAGAAGAAGAAGAAAGAAAACACTGATATCACAAGTGCATCAATCATTTAAAATATTATTCAAACGATTAGATGAATTTATATGCTGCTCATAATGATCGCCAAAAGCAATATCTCTGCACATCCCACAGAAATTAGAAAATAATGACGCAAATTTGCTGCAGCTGAAAGAGGATTCACAACCCTTTGAAGGACAAAACCATGTTGGCAAGCATAAACACTTTATTTGATTGAGAAAGTCCTTACCACCAAATACCAAGATAAGAAACCAAAGTCACTACATATGCAGCCATCCCATTTGCCTGCAACATGCATGATATAAGATAAGAAATAGGTAGTTTTTACATTGAACAACTTTGCAATATATATGCAAGTAGCTGGAATCCACAACTTCATGGAGCACTGGAAAATTCAAAGTAACAAAACATCTTTCAAATTGATAATTTACCAAGTATAAAAGTTCAGATGTGGAGATAGTAAGAAATCACTCTGGGAAATACAACATTTACTATCGAGTACCTTGTAAACAGGCCGATTTCCTGCTGGAGATACTGGGCCCTCGACCCTTTTGCCAGGTAAAAGAAGTTGAAGTGCAGCCTCAAAAGCAGCATAACAAGCAATAATTTTCCAAGCAATAGCAGTGGGTATCGGCCATATATCTATAAATCCTTTAAGCCCGTGCTGCTTCAAGTAATCGAAAGTTTGGGAAACAGACCCATCAGCATGTACCATTGTATACCATCTGAACAAAGTATCAAATTCTGATGTCAATACCCACTTACAATAAACCAGTTTTATATGAATGAAGCAGAACTTGTTAATCGGCATACACTCACTGATAAGGTGCTCTAAAAATTCAACTTGTACTTTAATTGAGCATAAGACATCAGCCAAAGCTTGGCCCTTGACAACTTTTCTTTCTCTGCTCTGGACTCTTTTTTATTATATTTAGAGTCTGTCCATTTTGTATTGGTGTTTGTTAGTTCAAGGACATGTCCGGATTTCAATAATTGACCTGAGTGCCAGTCTATATTGGTGATTATCAAGCTGACCATGAACATCTTCTTTCAGTTTCCCATTTTATTGTCTATAAAAATATTTGAAAATAAATGAATTTTTGGAAAACCTCTTGAACTAAGTGTTAACCTCAAAATTAGTTATTTAAAACATGAGAATATCTAATCCAATCAAATGGCTCATTTAATTTTCTTTTTAGTTTCTGGTACATTTAGTTGGTGTTATAAGGAGTGAATTGTCTACAAGATAACACTGAGGAGTAGTGCCTGTGTATTTTAAGTGTGATTTGTCCATGAAGGCTTTCCGGGCAGGAAACAATACCTATATTGCTCGATGTTGCTCAAACAAACTGGGGAAATACATGGCTTTATTACCATACCGGGAGCAAGAAGTGGAACTGGGTAGAGAGCTTTTGTGGAAAGCTGGGCAGGTGGTGGAACTTTTTGAATACTCTATAGGCTCTAGGATCTTCAAGTGGACCAATGAACCTATCGAACTGGCCGGAACCAACTGGTTTCGACTGGATTTTTACTGGGTTGGCCAATTCTTAACCCTCGTTCTCCAAAAACCAACAGTGTCAGCTAGAGTCTTGGTTTTAGGGTCTCAATTAGCCCAGATAAAACCAAACGGACCATTTAACATATATAAGATATAAATAGGTATGGGCTTAGCAATTTTCATGGAGAGATCCATCGTATTTGAAGGAAATTACAGCAAGAATGTCCTCAATGAAAGAATGAATTTCAAGTAGTTTTAGAAACTTTTATTAAAAGATTTAATTTCAAGTATAATTATCAAAAACTAAATCAAGTAATTTTAGAAACTTTTATCAAAAGATAAAAAATAATAATAATAATAATTACTAGAGGCACCTAAAAGTTGACACTCAAATCTGTATATTAGTTTAGAGGATGGAAGTTTACATAAAAATCGAAGGGATGATGCGATCATATAGTACTTACTGAGATGATTGTTGATTCTTTGTATAAGGCTAAGAGCTAAGTAACCGTATTCATACCCTTCTTGCTATATATGCAAACAAGATGCCCATTTTGCATAGGATTAATGAGATTTGGATGTAACAACATCGTCCCCTCCCTCCAAGAATGATAAAATCGCACCAATTACACATAAAAGTAATTTTCACTACTCAGGAAGATTATCATTATTGAGAAACAAACACAAATCGAATCCGAATTAAGAGGGAGACAAATATAGGGGAGTGCTTACAGTAGAACAACAAAAGGAGGGCAGAGAGAGAGCAAAGACAACATGGAAAAGTATGTCACCAGCGGCGAGTGTACCGTCTTAGTCTCTCCCATTTTCTCTCTCTTTTTCGCTCTCTCTCTCTCTCTCTCTCTCAATCTCCGACTGTTTCTGCTTGACTGACTTCAGTACATAACAACCCCTGCCGTGCATGAGATGCGAATGGCAGAAGGGCATTTTCTTCATATTTCCAGTTAGGCCCCTCTCATTTGCTCGTAATTGCGGAGGCTTCTCCACGTGATCACTGTGATCTGAATTCTGATCTCTCTTTGCCTAATCCTTAATTTTTATTGAAGGTCTAGTTTTTTTTTTTAAATATAATTGGTCGGGATGATAATTGAATAAAATATTATTATAATATATTTTTTAATATTATTTTTATTTTAAAATTTAAAAAATTAAATTATTTATTTTATTTTATATAAAAATTTTAAAAAATTATAATAATTAGATGAAAATAATTGTGAAAATAAACGAGACCTAAATATTAAAATAATATCTTTAGTTCACCTCTCAGATATATTATACCATCAAATTTAAAAGTTCAAAAAGCTTGTATAACATTTTCAATATTAACTTTCTTTAAACAAAAAATAAAACTTCTAAAAATATATATAGTTATTTATTTTTAATTTTGTTTTTACATTAATATTATAATTGTTTAAAATATGGTACATACATGCCAAATATTTATTAGTGGCAAACTAAATAGTAGACTATTTCAATATTAAACCCTTATTTTTAGCTTGTCAAAGGGAGTTTATAATAACAAGTGTTTGATTCTCCTTCAATATTTGACAAATTTACCTAAAAGAGATGTATGATATTTTAAATGTGTCCATCACATCATAAAAATCAACCAAATTACCTTCCATACATATAAAAGTAAAAATAAAAAATAAATAAAAATTGCTCAAACCTTAAAGTCATAAACTAAAAATATCTATAAATAAATCTAAATCTCATTCTCTCCTCCTTGAGTTAAATCCTGTTTTGCAACTTCAAACCTCACTTTAATTATTACCTAGGACAGCCACTACTAAGATAAAATCGAGTCAAATACTCATTAAGAACTACCTTTATAAACATATGAGAAGATAAGTTTTAATTCATAAAATAACATTCATATTTAGTCATATTCATCACATTCGATCTCAATCATGCATTAACATTCAGTCTCATTCATGCCTTTAAAGACTCTATTTTGACCTCATGATCAGTACACATTGCTAACTACTGTGTTAGGGTTAGTGACTCTTGCAGCCTTGGCACTTTCCTAGACTGTTAAGAAAAATCCCAGTCCTTGTGAGGGCCCCATCAGCGCAAGGAGACAAACCACCAATGGGATTGAGTGGAAAGAAAGATGAGGAGCACTCCATTAGTTTAGTGTAGAAAATAGATGCGAGGGCTGCAAACTGCAGCTAGTCCAAACATGTGGGCGGGCAAGCACCTTGTAGACAACCTGGTATGTATGCCTCAGAGCGAGGTGGAGATGATTACCACCCCCGCTATGCAGGCGAGAACGAAGAGCTGAATAGGCTGGTGGCTCGGATGAGATAAAAGCTACTCGCCCAAAGCGAACAACGGTCTAGAACAGACCAGAGCAGATATGGGAGCTTTCTCGAACAACACAGAAGATGCTTGGAAGAGTGGTTGTGTCGTATGCAGAAGCCCACATTTCACTTGAAGGGTAACATCCAAAGTGGCGTCTACTGGAGAGATTACGAATCAAGAAATTATATCATCGTAACCCAAAGGTATGGCCTAATGCCACATGGAAGGCCTTCATTCAAGGACGAAATGAGGAGTTGGCAGGTCGTAAAGAAGTGCGGACCATGCCTTGGCCATTTGTCTTTGTCATCTTGCAATACGACAGTCAAGACCAAATGACTTCTATCCAAGCATACTTGGGGTCAGAGATATGTTAGAAGGACATCTGACAATTTCATCCTATTAAAAGTATTTGGATATGAGACAAAATCTCACTTTAAGATCTTAAACACCTGAGACCTCGTGGAGCCAAATTCTTTAGAGGAGGCAAGGAAGGAGCGGTGCAACAGAGTAGCGAACCCAACGCTGTGAAGTATGTTAACTTCCAAGACAGGATTGGGGAATGGGGAGGGGGGAAATATTGTATGTAAGAAGCATTTGCATTTTCTGTAAACTTCCCATTTTTGAACATGATGAATAAATCTATTTTTTATCATTATGATTATCTTATGTTTATTTCTTGTTTTATGAGGCTTTGAAGGCGTTTGTTGGTTTTCATTAATTCATGATCCCGGTGTGAATATCTATATTTGTGTGTAAGTATACCTTGCATCAATAATCATAGGATGGGATGGAGTTTCCCTGACCATTCCTACAAGACGTCGCCACGAGCTTAAAATGGAAATGGTAGGCTCAATGACATATAAAGTTGCATTATTAGCCGAATGCCAAGAGGTGCACGATGTATATTGCTCCTTCTTTTTGAGAAAGAGTTTCAGGACTCAAGATCCCCGAATAATTAGTCCAAGAGAGATTTAGTTGCAACCGAATCTTACTTATGAGGAAATGCCAGTACGAATTGGAAATTGGAAGGAACGAGAACTACGGTCCAAAACTATACCCTTAGTAAAAGTATTGCGGGGAAGCCCAAGAAATGAGAAGTTCACATACGAAATCGAAAAGGTCACAAGGGAAAATTTTTCCTAATTATTTGAGCCACAGTTACTGAACGGTCATGAAATTTAATAAGGGCATTTATGCCATTGTATGAGTAGGTATGCGGCTATAATTAACCCCTAAACCCATTTGTCAGAGTCAATACTCTTAGGGGATGCTTGGGGAATGAGATGAGATGAAAAATATGTGAATAGTAGTGAAATGGTTTGTGAATAGTAGTAAAATGGTTTGAGTTATGATGTTTTATGGGGTTTTAGAAAAGGAAAGAGAAAAAATTGAATAAAAATATTTTAAAATTAAAATATTGTTAGAATATGATTTTTTAATATTATATTTGTTTTAGAATTTGAAAAAGTTGAATTATTTTTTGTAATGTGTTTGAAAGTTTGGAAAAGTTGTAATGATTAGTTTGAAAAAATTATAATAATTAGTTTGAAAGTATTTATATTTGAGTGATGTTTGGGAAATAAATAAGATGAGATGAGAAACATTACCAAACACCCCCTAAGAAATTTTAAGAAATATCACTATAGTTAGGGAGAAGAAGACTGTGCGGAAGGCAGCTCCACCACCAGGATCAGCGATTCATCGAGGAAAGGCGTGAAGGCAAGGCTATTGGAGGAACAACAACGGGTCGAGGAGGAACATCAACGAGCAAGAGCTCCAATTGCGAGGAATTGTAATGAAGTTGTGGACTATCATGATGGTGTTGTGTTCACCCAACCAGTGAGATCACATGAAGTAACATGTTCAGTTTGGGAATGATAGTTCTGAGAGGAAAACGAAGACGGGATTGCATTGGGAACCGACATCCCTGAAGCTAGTAGATACACTAGGACACGATGGAGCGTAAGTCGATGATGTAGAAGAAGCCAAAAGCTAACTCAAAGGGAAGAAACTTTTGATCCAGTGACGGAGGGGTCGGGTCTGGAGGTGCATGAAGGATCAAATGTACCCCACCGTCAACCAGTGAGCCAGTCAATGATGATGGACAACATGATTATAGATCTATCCCAAAAACATCCCTAGCACTCCTATTAGGGGTGGGCTCCCACTCCGACGGAGTTGGATTCCTCAACTCCAAACTCTGACTCTGATAACCATTGCAGTCCAAAAACAACTCTGATTCCTACTCCGAGATAGAGCTAACTTCAGGTTCGCTTCGCTTGATCGGTATTGGATTCAAAGTTCCATTCAGAGTTGGGGTTTTCTTTCTCATTTTCTTACCCACTCGCACTTTCCCAGCATCCAAACAAATAATAAGAAAGTTTCTTAGCCACTTGCACTTTTCCAGCATCCAAACAAAGCTTAAGAGATTTTGTTACGCATAATTTGCAATTTCCCAACATCCACACAAAGATTAAAAATGAGTTGTACTACTAAAAACAAGATTCCAAACCAATAAACACAATCGACGACACAGACAATGATGTCGGGGTGTCAATATTGGCTATCGACGATGTCCTTTTCCATGGGAGGTACAACACTACCGGTCCTAGCCACATGCGAGAATACATGAGATGAAGACAAAGAACAAAGAGAGACTAAAAGAGAAAATGACTGAGGAGAAATAAAAATAAGTAGGCTTAGCAAAGAGATGAATATATAGGATTTGAAAACCAATTGTTTCAATATTTGTTTTCTTAAAAACAAATAATAAGAAGAAGAAGAAGAAGTTGCAGGTGCGTGATTTGGTGTCTATGGGGGCTCGAACCATGTTCATTTAGTTTGCAAAACCCAACAATAACAATTAGGCTACTTGACGAGTTCTATCAATTTTGTTACAATATCAAATATATTAAGTATACCTATCAAAGTAAGAGTTGGTAGCCTAAGTCTTGTTCAACTCCGAACACTAACACTGACACTGACTTCGACTCCAAACTCTAAATTTTTAAACTCCGTCGGAATCAAAGTGGGAGCGGGTGTTGGCCGGAGTTGGAGTCGTCTGAATTTTTGCCCACCCCTAATTCCTATAACAAAAAATAGTCGTCCCAAAATTTTAAAGATGACTTTTTTTTATAGGAAGGGAGGATGTAAGGACCACTCCGAACCGAGAAAATAGATCCCTTCACGCAGGCGAAAACTCCAACAGGAAGAAGGCAACCAGACGAGCAACGTGTAGCCAAGGATAAAGAAAGGCAAGTAGCACATTGTGGCGAATAAGGCTAGTGCGAGCATCACAAAGAGAATAAAGCGACTAAGGAGGTTAGCTCTATATCTAGTGAGAGAAAGATGTGCTGACCATATGTAAGGCGAGCAGAGGGCAATGGAAAGCCCATTGTGGAGCTGGGAATGCTCGAAGATAATACTGAGGAGCTTAAAGGGCAACAAGTGACGTCTCAACTGGAGCATGCCTAGGAAAAGAGGAATTCGAACCTGCAGGCCATACAACTGATCTTAAAAGTAAGGTCTAACGCCATGTGGGCGATTTTTATAAAGAGACGACTACATGCCCATCTTCGAGGCAAAATGTAGGGGTGTGCACGTCTTGTCCCATCAACCCACTCGATCTCTACCATTCATCAGTTCAATCGTCGACGAGCGAGACTCAAGGTCACTCTTTCAGTCAATCGGATGCCAGAGTTGTCAAAACCATGACTGACAGTCCTGCTGTATAAAAGACATTTGGATAATAGTATTCATCTCACTTTGGAGATCGTTAAGTACTTCAATACACTTTCTTTCATTTCTTCCGATTCGAGACTTCAAGTAGGTTAAGAGATAGTCTTCATCAACAAGGAGACCAATGACTCCAGCGCTACCCTTAGTGTTTAGCATTGTCCAGGTAAATTCACTCCTACGACTACGCTAGTAATGTGGAGTAAATGTCTATGGATATGTTCAAGATTTCATATTCTACTTCTCACCCCCTTTCTCTCATGAAGTACATATTTTCTCATTATGGTTATTAAGTACTTTGATGATTTGATTTCAAGTGATGTGTTTTCAAAGTGCTCTATATTCATGGGATCGGGTTGAGGATTTCCAGTACCATTCCTGGCAGCATGTTGCCATGTGTTTCACTCAGGTAAAGGGATTCCCTATGTTGATCAAGGTCGAGCATTTCCATACTATTCCACATGATAACATAGGTAGATAGTATCTATGTTGATTAGGTAGGGTGATTCTCGTATCATTTTGGTGGAAAGATCCACTTGTTGACCTAGTTAAGAGATTCCTCATGTCGAACGGTTAGAGTGATTCTCCATATCATTTTGTGGAAATATTTCATGTATTGATCGGGTAGAGAGATTTCTCGAGTCGAATGGGTGTAGTGATTCCCTGTATTATTTTGGTGGATGTATTCCACGTGTTAACCAGGTAGAGTGATTCCCCGTGTCTAAGGGGTGGAGTGATTCCCTGTGTCGATGATGTGTATGATAATTCATTATTATGTTGTTTTGTTAAAAGGATGATTCATCGACATACTTATAATATATATATGTTTCATTTAAAGGGGGATTCCTCGCCTTGCTTATGATATGTGATTTTGCCATTGTCTCTCATTGTTAGTGTTGTTATGGGTTTTAACTTATTGAGGTTTTATTGAAATCTCACTGTGGTAATCCTACTATGGTTTCACTCCTCGAGACTATAGACTTTGATACAGATGTAGCTCATGAGGATTACCTCGAGGAATAGCCTCGGGGCCTGTCCCCATTAAGTTTAATATTTTTGTAAATTTGAAGATGTTTATTATACTTAGGCAATGAACAATATATGGTGCTTTATAATTTGATGTGGGTGATGAAGTAATGGTGGTATGTAACTATATTTGGGATGAATGAACAGTGACTTATGGATATTAACGAATTAGTATCGTACAATTTATCTAGTACTACTAGTATTAGTCTCCAACTAATACCCTTTACTTATTCCGCTATGATTTTGATACACATGTGCTTACTAAACTAGCACACAAGATTCCCATGAACATAAGGGATTTAGCCGTCCAGCTTGCATCCCAAACATTGCACTCCCACGTAACGATTGATAGGGGCCGAGACGCCATGGTGTAGCTCTTCCAGATGCATATAGAGATGTACATGACGTTTTTCATGTCTCTTCCTTGAGAAAGAGCTTTGGACAACAACAACCCCGAATTAAAGATCTTAGAGACATTCCACTTCAGCCCAACTTAACTTATGAAGAGACCCAAGTACAATTGTTGGACTGGGAAGAACAAGAGCTTAGGACCAAGAAAATCCCACTAGTTAAAGATTTATGACGAAACCAGGACATTCAAGAAGCCAAGTGGGAGAGAGAAGAAGTAACGAGGAGTGGATACCCACATTTTTTTGTTTAAACATATCTATCATGACCATTGTTAAACATTGATTATTTATCAATACTAGATGTATGTTGTTGTATATTGTATTGTTTGGAATATAATTTAAAACATGTATTATATGATTATTTTGATGCTAACTTCATGAGTAAGCCACAAGCATTAATGTTGAGAACTAGATAGACTACATATAAATCGACATTGCCTCGGTTGTCGTTAAAAGGATGCAAATGGAAAGGAGAGAGGTAGAGTACATTAAGGAACGATGTAAGATAAGAGATATGTATCGTTGGCATAGGATCGAGATCATGGATTACAACGATGGAAGGATTTTCACTAGGAAAGAGTTACCTCATGAAGAAATGCTCAATGCAAGTGAACGACAATTCATGGAGGACACTTTAAGAGAGCATGTGATGATTTTTTATGTAGAAGCTGAGTCTAGCAAAATGGGAGCAGCAAGGAATGCTTGCACTAGAAGAACTCCACATTCCTCGAAACCTCCAAGTGAATTTGGACAGTTTGAGGGAATCCTCGTGGAAGCACGCACTAGAGGAAAATGGGACAGGACTTGAGGGAATGGAGAACATGTAATTCATCCCATGATGAATTCTATTACTTTCCTCAAGATATGTATTTTTTAAGATCGGATAGTCCACCCAAGTCTCCTTGAAGGTTCTGAGGTAAGTCCCAAGATTGTAAGAATTTATAGATTAATAATTCTAACGAATTTTGAGGACGAAATTTATTTTAAGGGAGGGAAGATGTGAGAGCCATAACTTTAGCTAACATTGCTTAAGAGAAATTTTAAGAAAGTGTTGAATTTACGATTTTGGGCAAATAAGGTGAGCAATGACATTGGCGAGAAAATTCAGTCAGACATAAATAAACGAACCATTAATGTGAGCAATATCGGGTGAGCAAGAATCGTGCGGGAAAGCAATGAGCAAGCAAATACTTGGGCTGACAATTCACAAGGCAGGCAAAGATGGGAAGCAGGTAATGAGTATATCGAGAGATAAAGGATGATACGTGGGCAAGAGGCGAGCAAAGGAATGTGAGCAGCATGTTGAGTGAGCAACTTGGGGCGACCAACATGTTCATTCGACACAGCTAGACGAGCAATGTGTTTGGAGTCCAAAGTCTTAAAAAAGTCGGGCAAACCCTTTTAATTATCATACATGGTGAAGCTTTAAGTGATTACAACACTTTAAATAATTACAACACTTTAAGTAATTTTCTTCTCAAACATCACTCAAATACAGACACCTTTTAATTTTAAATTTTTAACGTTTTTATCTAATCATTATAACTTTTCTAAACTTTCAAAAAAAAACACAAAAAATAATACTCTTTTTTTTAATTTTAAAACAAAAATAATATAAAAAATCATATTCTAATAATATTTTAACTTTATAATATTTTTTATTCAATTTTTCTCTCTCATTCTCAAAACCCAATAAAACATCTTAACTCAAACTATTTCACTACTATTCACAAAATTTTCATTTCATCTAATTCCCCAAACATCCCCATAAAATTCACAAAGTTCTACATTCAAAGAGAACCCACTTTGATCAAGTCTATCAAATCTACATAGAAATAAAAGATTTTTATAATCTTGAATTTTAGAGCGATTTATGATGAAATTAATAATGGTTGAAAAGTTTAGATTGCCAATCAAAAAGGAAAATTTAGGCAATATATGGCTACCGCACACCAAAACTTGTTGCCTCGGGGATGCTGCTCTACCCAACCGCAACCAACTCGTAGACACCAGCACGTGATACGTCAGGGAGCCACGTCCCGACTATCAGGTGAGACCAAATATGACTTCGTTCCACCCCACTCCTCACGAGGCATTCTCCTTCTCGTGTGATGTATGTGGCAATGCTTTGTGGAACGGTCCCAAAGTATTCTCCGTCCCGTACAATGTATAGAGACTCGTACTGACTACACACACACACCGATATCCAGGATTCCCACAGAGGATCTCATCATCAAGTATAGAAAACAGTTAAAAATATCAAAAACATTGAAAGCATCGAAAATTAAGGAGTAAATATAGTTGGAAACATAGTGCTTGAAATATTTATTTATGCTTGAAGAATGGGGAAGAAGTTGCAGAAATAATTCAATGCTTCTTACACACAACATTCACCCAACATTACCCAGTACTATCTTAGAAGCTAACCTACATTCCTACGTAGGAAATTCTCTCGTTGCCTCTATGCTCCTTACTTTCTACAGCAGTCGTCTTCCCAAGCTTTTTAGCGAATAAAGTCTCAAAAGTGAGATCTTGTCCCATGCCCAGGTCCTTTAAATAGAGTGTGATTGTCAGGTATCCTTTCTAACGTATCTCTGACTCCAGTATGCTTGTATAGGAGTCCATCATCCTTGTCTTGTCATATTGCAAGATGACAGAGATAAGTGACTAGGGTATGGTCTGCACACCCTACGTCTGCCAACTCATAGTCCTTCCTTGAACGAGGGTTCTCCATGTGGCATCGGATCATACTTCTAGGTCCTGATGACACGACCTTTTGCGCTTCACCTATCATTGCAGAATAATTCTGGATGTGACCTTTCAGATGGAGTGTGGCCTTTACATACAATTCTGTGTTATCTGAGAAAGTTTCCATGTCTAGTTGTTTCAGACCTTGACCATTGCTCCTCTTTGGCGAGTGATCCTATCTCGCCTTGGGCAGGCTGCTCATCACTCGCCCGAACTCATCAGTCCCTTCAGCTCCTCATTCTCGTCCTCATGGTAGGCGGGTTTTCTACCTTGCCTGCCATAGTTGAAACACTCATCTTCACGTTGCTCTGGGACATGTCAGCCAGCTTCCCACAAGGTGTTTACTGCCCAAATATTGGGCAAGTTGCACTATGCATCTCCCACTGCTGATTCCTTAGACCATTGGAGTGTTTCTCTCATATTTGCGTTTCCTTCAACTCCATGAATGATCTGCCAACTTTCCTGTTAGGCGGGGCCCTTACAACAAGACATTTACCTTAGAGAGTTAAAGAAAAATATACTTTTACCATAGAACATTTAAGAAAACTTTCATTCTCTCATCCTCAAGCATTAATCATCCATTTCCTTTAATCTCATTTTAACCTTCATGTATTAGGATTAGCGACTTTTGTGATCAATAGTTCTTCTCGTAGCTAGCGGATAAGAATCGAACCTCAGGAATGGGTTATCACTGGGTGCACCACCAATGATGCATTCCGACATTGCAACTCGTCCCAACCTCATGGTACCATCCTCGTCTTCATATGACCCATTCATTAACCTCATCAAACACATACAATCATCCATTCCATTTTCTTTCTTTCTTTAACCCTTCCTTACCTTTCATTATTTGAAATAGATAGTCGTACTTATATAATATTCAGTCACACATCAGTCATGCAGGTCTAGAATTGTAAAACATTTTCTTAATTGTACTTGAGGTTCATAAAAAATGGCTTTCAATGAAGGCTCATACATGCATACATACATACATATATATATATACATACATACATATATATATATATATATATATATTTCTTTATAAACTTGGACTACATATATACATTTTCAAAAGAAACTTTACAGCTTATCATAAAGCGATGTGTAAAAGAACCTGACCATAGTCACTTACCTTGGTATTTGTGTAAATTGTGCTAATAGTGCATGACTCCAAGCTTTGAACCTATAACATTTAGGTTGTGGCATAAACAATCTTAGTAATCATACGTTATATTTAACATGTTTTATGCATGAAGTCTTGAGATGCCTAAGTTCCTCAGTCATTACCCTTTCCTTTCCCAACTCACATTGCTCGCCTAATACTTTGGCCTCGCCTTTGTCAAAATATATCCTCGCCTACCTCTCTCCTATTCTTTTCTCGCCTAGCTCTTTCTTTTATTTTCCCACATAAGTCTTTCCTTGTTTTTCCTTGCCTAAAACTCGAAACTTACAGTAGTCCAAAGCACATGAAAGCCTAGGTCACCTATCCTTACAACTCTACCCTTACGCATATCCCTTATGTCGTATTTCCTTATTTCACTCCTCTTACGACCTCTAACCCCAGCTCTTGAAGTCTATCTAGGGGTTTATATGCAGAAGGAGAGAATACACGATTACGAAAGAATGCAAGTAAACTTACTAACAATAGTGCACGTGATTACAGGGTAAAGATACAACGATATTTCTTCCTTCTTTTCCTTGTTTGGATGGTCGAGCAGTGGTCAGCAACCTTTAACTGCATGGCTGTAGCAAATCAATAGGGCAAATGTATGTTATGGCAGCCCTTGTCCTCCTCTATTTTTGTTTAACAAAACAAAGTGCGGAAAGCGTGATTCGTGTGTCTTAAACATGGAAAAATGTGTGCTACTATGACTAAATAGACTTTACTAGAGGTTCGTGAATGGCATACAAATGGGGTCTCAATGGTACCTAAGCAAGTGACTACTCACAACTTTCACAGTCTCGTAATATTGTTCTTTCTCGCAAGGTTGAGTCGTGTAACACCCATTCCCCCAAGGGTTAGAACAATGTTAATTTTTTTAGAAAATAGAGGGAGCCATTATGCTACTAAAGATTTTGTAGACTTTTCAAATAAAAGAGAGGTAAAATTTTTACAAAGAAACTAACTTTTTATAAGGAAAATAAATTTGGAAAATACAAAAGACAGAGAAAAAGTTTCTAAGTAGAAGTCTCCCTAAGGCATGTCTTGCTTTGCAAGTCTATTTTTTAACCTTTACTAATTTATTATTTTAATGAAATTTTGAAATGATCATTTTAGACACATGCAGGTCAAAATGGCACCTACTACTTGAAAGGGCTTTTGCGCACGAGGTAAATAAGTTTATGGTTATGGCTACATGATTGATTGAGGTAATTACTAGTGGACTAGTTGTGGGCCCTAGGCAAGCCCGAATTTAGAGATTTTGTATACTTCTAGACCAGAAGAAGGAAGGTCATCTTAGAACATTTTTTTTTAAAGATTGATTGTGTACATTGTTCATAAGAATGGATGGAAATGGTCTTATATTTTATAGAGTAGATAAAAGAAGAAAGAGCACAACTAGAAAAATAGAAGGAGAAATCGGAATAGTGCAGGGGAATAGTAAAAGAAGAGATAATATGTAGAGTAGGAAAAAAATATAGGTAATGGACAACAACGTTTGTAGTAGATTTCATGTAGCGTGGATATCTAGGATTTTATGGAAATTGCGTATAGTGTGAGTTACGTGCCAATATGGTTATGGGAAGAATGTGTGAAGTCAATATATCTTAAGGTGTGAAGATGTAAGGTTTACGAGAGAAGATGATTGATTAAGTACGTGTATATATAAGACATAAACATTATAGGTTCAATGATTTGTCAAGCATAAGAGAAGAGTGCCATGAGATTTTTGGAGTCTGGTTGGTGTCATTGTACGTATAATTGAGGTAATTGTTAATAGACTAGATATGTTCTTTAGATGAGGACATCGAGAATGTAAGGGGAAAGATTGTGATACTTCATATTGAATGATTAGTGATAAGGTTAGATGGTGTATGAAATCCCACATTGTTTGGGAATGAGAAATTCTTGCACTTTATAACAGTTGCAATAGAATTTCAATTGTATCATTGACTGGCTCTTTTGGAGTATAAGCCCAGATGTGGCTTAAGGCTCCCTTGTGTCATTACAAGTCGAGATCCATGAGTCTCAGAAGTACAAAGTCGAGAGGGTTGGAAGAAGAAG
This sequence comes from Juglans cinerea, assembly GCA_961763995.1. NCBI lineage: Eukaryota > Viridiplantae > Streptophyta > Magnoliopsida > Fagales > Juglandaceae > Juglans > Juglans cinerea. Next base: position 36,402,560 of record CAUIVZ010000001.1, on the reverse strand, counting down.
AAGAAGAAAGATGTAAAACGGATGAAAACTTGGAAAGTGATTTGTGAGACATGTGGCGCTACCTATTTCGTACGTTACATCAATGTTACCCTAACAATAGCTCACTATTTGGGTTACGTTTTAGGCTTCTATGAGAATCTGGGTCTTGTTTTGGGCTTCTAAGCAAGTCTCTAACCCATATTGTCTCTACTCCTATCTAAATCCTAGAAACTCATATACTAAAACCTCTCAAAGCTTAAACTCCTAGTCTTCTCCTAATTTAATGCTAATCATAATGAACTCTAGCGCGCGCACACACACACATATATATATATAACCAACAATCAATTATACAATAACAATACCTTAACTATTTTGTATAGTTAACTTGGGGCTATAATCTCCCTTCCTTACAGAAATCTTGTCTTCGAGATTTGCAAGTACTTGGCCGAAAAGAGAATGGTACTTATCTCTCATCTCTTTCTCACGCTCCCACATGGCCCCTCACTCTGAATGATTATTCCATTGTACTTTTACCATCAGAATAATCTTGTTGCAGAGAGTTTGACCTTTTTGGTCTAAAATCTCTATGGGTGTCTTTGCGTATGTAATATCTTCTTGAACTTTTAGCAGAGTGTATTTATATGTATGATGGATCAAGAACGTATCTCCTTACATCCAGACGTGAAGTACATCATGTGCAACTGACAGTTGCAGTGGTAAGGCAATCCAGCAAGCTACTTGTAACACCCTAATGGTAGGCCCAAACCACTTGGCCTATATTCCAAAAGAACTAGTCAATAATACAATTGGAATTTTATTAAAAACAAAAACTTCTCATTCACAAGTAATGTGAGATTCCATTCACCACTTACCCTCAATATGGAGTATCACAATCTCCCCCCTTAAATTCTCAACATCCTTGTCGGGCTTGTCCGTCGTAGGTGGCATAGCTCAGATCCCATATTTCTGGTTGGGATAGGCTCTGATACTATTTGTAACATCCCAATAAAAGGCCCAAACCACAAAACCTATACTCCAAAAAGACAATTGGAGTCTCATTGGAACCTTATAAAGAGCAAGAACTTCTGCTTCCCAAGCAATGTGGGATTCCATTCACCACCTACCCTTATTCTTATCATATGGGGTATCACAATATTTGTAACGCCCAATAGAAGGCCTAAACCACTTGGCTTATACTCCAAAATGACTAGTCAATGATATAATTGGAGCCACATTAGAACCTTATAAAGAACATGAACTTCTCCTTCTCAAATAATGTCAGATCTCATACACCACCTACAATTACTTATCATATGGGGTATCACAATCTCTTGCCTTAAATTCTCGAAGTCCTTGTCAAGTCCGTCCATTATAGGTAGCACGGCTCAAGTTTCATATTTCTGGTTGGGATAGATTCTGATACCATTTGTAATGCTCCAATGGAAGACTCAAACTACTTGACCTATATTCCAAAATGACTAGTGAATGATACAATTGGAGCCCCGTTGGAACCTTATAAATAGCAAGAACTTCTCATTCCAAAATAATGTGGGATCTCATACACCTCATACCCTTATTATTATCATATGGGGTATCACAATCTACCCCACTTAAATTCCCGACGTCCTCTTCGAGCCAGTCTATCGTAGGTGGCACTCCTCAAGTCCCACATTTCTGGTTAGGGAAGGTTTTGATACCATTTGTAACGCCTCAATGGAAGGCCCAAACCATTTGATATATACTCCAAAATGACTAGTCAATGATACAATTAGAGCCCCATTGAAACCTTATAAAGAGCAAGAACTTATCATTTTCAAGCAATGTGGGATTCCGTTTAGCACCTACCGTTATCCTTATCATATGGGGTATTACATTACTGCTCTCCTCTTCTCTCCACAATTTCAAAAGGTGCGATGTATTTCGAGTTTAACTATTCCTTCCTCCCAAATCTCATAACACCATTCATTGGTGCAATCCTGAGAAACACTTTGTCTCATACATCAAACCATAACTCTTTCACCTACAATCTATCCCTTCTGTGACGCTCCCAGATTCCGCTTGGGATTCGAACTGACTTTGAAGTGTCGGGACATGCAACAGCTGGTTACCTGCTCTCGTTTACGATAATTATGGATGCAATGCATTTAATATGCATCTAACAATATGTAGTATTTGCAGCGGATATTTTTTTTTATAAGCAATACTATGCACTAGACATATTATATCCCAAACATAAAACATATTCCATAAACTGAAGATAATAGACATTCAAGTTACAGTGTAAGTTCAAAATATATTTAATTATAATAGTATTGGAGGCAAAACTCTTTAAGTACATGCAAAAACTAAGGTAACTACTAGGCTACTCCATCAAGTAGCTTGAGCAACTCGATCTTGGATGCCATAATACTATCAATAAAATGGAGCATTGAAATGATGAGCTCGGGGTCATACCATCGTGTCTAATCAACCGTCTCCAATTGACATCCTCCATTGCGTCTCCTGATCCTAGCACATTATGATAACCCAGACTTAGCCAAGTCCTCATTCATATTTTCATTATCAGGCTATGTATGGTTGTTGGGCCATGCAAAACGGTAGAGGATACTTAGAAAACTTTGGACCTGATGCATAAGGCATCTAAGCCCATAAGGCACATAGATCTAGGCCATCACATAGGTTTTGGGTTTTGGAAACCCTAGCGGACCTTAGGGCACAAGCCCAACTCATCACATAGTGCCACATGTCATTCCACTTGTGTCTTACACTAGGTGCAATGAACCTAGACGTGATATGGGGAAAAAGAGGGGGGCGAGAAACTTTAGGGTTTCGGTAACCCAAAAGCTCCACACGCCTTTCAGGAGTTGCTCACCTACCTTTTGCCATTTGTCACTCATTCAGAAGGCTTTTACTTGGAGGAAACCACCTGACTTGACACTTCTCACCAACATAGAAGGCTTATAGAGGAAGGAAAATGATAAGACGCATGGGGAAGGCCACGAATCACTCGACCAACGCACCCCTTACCAAACCACTCATGTTTGCATGCCACTTGTCAAGACCGTGTAAGTTCCAAGAAGATCTCATAGGGAAGTGGCGCCTAGGGGAGTTCAAAGGGCTAAGGCATGACCCACTAAGGAGATAGGGTTTCGGTTTCAAGAGAGTGTCATGCCTATCAAAGAGTTTCAACTGCTTTTTTGTCGAGTGTCATTCATGCATGGCTTTCTAGAAGATTGAAATGATTGGAAAGTGGAAGAGTTGCATGGGATGGGGCGAAATCCTAGTCCCTAGGTTTCGGCCAACACACACTCCCTCACACTTGTCACTCATTTGGAAACCCTAGAGGGAGAATCATGGGGAAAATGAAAGGTTGCATGGTAAATAGCATACGCACACCTCTTGAGGATTCTAGAAGAATCCTGATGGGAAATGGAGGTACGAGGAAGAGAGAGGGTTGGCTAGGGCAAGGAGCCTTGTACACGCCACCTAACCACCTAGGTCAACCACATGCCACCCTAGATCTAGGAAGAAGAAAGGATTGTCTGGCAAAGAGGAAGGATTTTCTTGAGAAGAGGAAGGGATTTTCAGCCAACACACCCACCCACACGCCTCACTTGCCAATGGCAAGCATGCATATGTGTAGTTGCCCAAGGATGATTTAGAGTTGAGTTTTTGACCTTTTTGCCATCAAGTACAATGAACTTAAATGCATGGAGGAGGGTATATGTAGAAATTAGGGTTTCAGATGGGAGAGCTTCACGCCACTTGTCCAAAGGACTTTTGGTTTCCCCACACAACTCCATCATGAGGAAGATGAAGAGACTATTCGGCCAAGGTGCCAAGTGGCACCCATGCACAATGACTGTTGGCTTTCCAAAGAAGGATGGGGCACTTATAAGAAGGGAGAGGCCGAAAGTGAAGAGTCCTTTTGTCATTTTTCAGATTTTCTCTCTTGTGTCTTCAAACACACCAAGGAGTACCAACGCCATCCAAGGTGGAAGAGCACACGAGGTAAGGACCATTCACTTGCCTCAAGAGGGAAAGAGAGGCCCAAACCACCATTTGCATTACATAAGCGAATATGAGACTTTGGAAAGGAAGAAAAGCCACAACCACCATTCTTAGTTAATCTAGGGTTTCTTTCTTCTTGAAGCTTCAAATTTGAGAGTGAAGTTCAAATGCTAAGGAGCTCTTCTTACGGTGGGAATGGATTTCATGAGCCATATCCACGACACACACTCACAAATGAGATTAGGGTTTTCGTATGTCTATGTCTAATGATTTTCAATATGCATTTTCAGCTTGTTGTAATCGTTGGATTTTTGTAAGTAGACCTTCAACCTACTCTTGGATAATATGTGTATATGACGTGTGAACTTGCATTTTCTTGATATTTGATTGGATGAAATCTTTTATCATGTTATACACTTGGTTTTACTTAAATATGTGTTGCCAAATTGATTGTTGGCTGAATGAAATCTCTTATAATACCATGCCTTGTATTCGGATCTATATGATTATGTTGCATGTTGCTTGATGATGTTATAACAAACACGTTAGATGTTATAAGTCCATGTTACTTTTGTAAAATCATGCTTTCTGATAAGGTGTCAGAAATGCAGAATTAAGAAGCTTAAGCGAGTGATTTATTTCATCGAATAAGAGTTGAGCACTTATGCATCAAATTTTAGTACTGGATGCCAAATTAATTGATGCCAATACTTTGTACATAAAACATACAGAAGTTCCATCTTTGCCCTTAAAATAATAAACACTTACATTACATTTATATGTTGCAGGGCATTTTTGGAAGAGAAAAGAAAAGCCTCAACAGAAAGGAATATTGTGCTGAGTCAGGGACTATGGGGGGTAGCTCTTGGACCTGAAGTAGGAGGGAGAAAATCAGTTAGGGGCTGAGGAGTATAAAGAAGCAGATAGTGCAATGGAGAGAATCATCATCATTGAGAAGAAAAAAAAGTTATCCGGAGAGGGCGAGAAGCAGTAGAGAAATTCCATTCTCTCTCATTTTCTATTTCAGTTTGTCTCATTTTTAATTTGGAGATTCTAAGATGTTTACTCAGAGTTTTGTTTTGAACATGTTAGGCTAAATTTTTGAGCTTAAGTTTGAGGGAGTAACCCTTATTTGGACTGGAGTTGATTTCTCATTTTCCTAGTTATTTCTTTTCATAATCTTACCGTGATGTGAGGCATGCTATATTTGTGAAAGTTTGGAGTTCTACTTTCTTATCTTGATTTGTTGTTTACATAAGGCAAAACTGATGCTTGATTGTGATATAAGGCTCCATAGTTTTTCATCTTGCATTGACCAAGCTTGTTTTGCATAGTTTTTCATCTTGCATTGACCAAGCTTGCTTTGCAATTTAGTAAGGAACTTTGGATAAACTATAAATTGAGTTTGAACTGTTTTTATTTTCCTATCATCATCTCTTTGAATGAGTAAATGATTGAGTAAAGAGGAATTTGAGAATTACTTAACAACCATCCATGCATGGGTGAAACCTGAAGCTTAGGTGTTTGATAAATTGTCCCTTAGACTTTCTTTATCACATTTTGCACAGTATTTTTGTTGGAGTGCCTTCGAATCTAGCCATTTTTAATTTCTTTGTTCTTTCTTTCAAGTTTCACATCTAGAAATGGAATATAGTTTACAAAAACCAAACCAAAATATAGCCATTTAGCCTTTTAAACTTAAATAGATACTTTCCATTCAATCCAACATTGTTGAAAATTCATCATTGCATATACAACAGTTATAACATTTTTTTTTTTACTTTAGTTTTTTGATTGCTCTCTCACAAATGAAATCTAATGTTTACATGAACCACATTGTCCCTGTGAAATCGATATTGGAACTCATCCATGTACTACTTTGATAGCTTCTGCACTTAGAAGACAGATTCATCAGCTCATCAAGGTTTTGGCGCCGTTGCCGGGGACAATTGGTGTTCAAGAGAGTTGAAGTCTCTGATGTTGTGAACCCTTTCACAGTTTTGGTGATATCTAATCTTTGTCTTTTTCAGTTGTTTGTTCTCTTTATTTTACAGAATTTCTGCTGCTGTATATGTCTAGTTGGGGTCGAAATCATTCTGATCGTTTGATTAGAAATTTCAATAGCACGCACTCTGATTCAACATCTTTTGATTCAGCATTTGATTTAGCATCTGTGTCTCTCGATTTTACATCTGAAACTCAGAGCAATATGGATAATAATGAGCATCCTGAGAGGGAAGTTGTGAATCCTAATAGGACTCTTTGGGAATACTTGCATCCTATTCGAATTAGTGCACCTTCATGCATCACTTAACCTCTAAATGCCAACAATTTCAATTTCAAACCTGGCATGATACATTTACTTCCACATTTTCATGGTATGGAATCTGAAAATCTCAATCTGCATGTCAAGAAATTTGAGGAAATATGTTCTACATTTTTAGATTGAACATGCACAGAAGAGGTCATTAGGCTAAAGCTATTCCCATTTTCTTTAAAAGATAAAGCTAAAACATGGTTGAACTCACTTAGATCTCGGTCTATAGGTACTTGGCAAGAGATGCAGACAAAATTTTTGAAAAAGTTTTTTCCAATACACAGGACAAATGCTTTGAAAAGACAGGTCATGATTTTTTCTCAAAAAGACTGAAAATTTTTATCAATGCTGGGAAAGGTTCAAAGATCTGTTAAATTCATGTCCACACCATGGTTATGAGCATTGACGTGTTATTAGTTTCTTTTATGAGAGTTTGACACCTAAAATGCGCCAATTTGTTGAAACCATGTATAATGGAGAGTTTTTAATAAAGAACCTGAAGAGGCATTCAAATATTTTGATTATTTGGTCGAGAATGCCCAATCTTGGGATACTGCTAATGCTTATGACAGATCTAAGAGTGTTGAGTCTAGTGATAGCAAGTTTAACCTGAAAGAGGATGATGATGCATTGCAACAGTTCATGCAAGGACAAACAACAATTAATAATCATAATTCTCAAGCTATAAATGACATGAGGAGCACACTCACAAAGCTGACTACCACATTGAGTATTCAAAAGAGAGGAAAAATTCCTACACAGCCACAACCAAATCCTGAAGTTCAAGATGCAACTGAGTGTTCCAACATCAAACCAGTGAAGGCCATCACAACTTTAAGGAGTGGACGAGTGGTAGACATTCCTGCTCAAGGGGCAGACAAGGTAGATAAGGCTGGTAAGGTTTCTAACTCAACTCAAATTGCTGGTGGAGAAAATATGACTGATGTAGAGGTAAATCCCTGCCCTGTTCCAGCTTCTTTCCCTCAAAAACTTGTCCCTTTGCATAAAGATAAGCATCATTATGATATTTTAGAAATCTTTAAGTAAGTTAGGATCAATATCCCCTTGTTAAATAACATCCAATAAATTCTTGCATATGCTAAGTTTTTAAAGGACTTGTATACTATTAAGAAGAAATTAAATGTCCAGAAAAAAGCCTTTTTAACTAAGCAAGTCAGCGCCATTATACAAAGCAATACCCCACCAAAATATAAAGATCCAGGGTCTCCCACAATTTCTTGTGTAATAGGTAGCTCAAAAATTGGTCAAGCACTTTTGCACCTTGGTTCAAGTGTAAATTTGATACCTTATACCATATATGAGCATCTAGGTTTAGGGAATTGAAACATACTTCAATCATCTTACAATCGGCTGATAGGTCCATCAAGATGCCTAGAGGTATTGTTGAGAATGTCTTGGTTCAAGTGGATAAATTTTTTTTATCCACCTGACAAGTTCATCCTCATTCCAACCTCCAGTAATCCTTGGGAGACCATTTCATGCAACATCCAATGCTTGGATTAACTGTAGAAGGGGTGTTTTGAAATTGAGTTTTGGAAACATGACACTTGAACTAAATATTTTTAACACATGCAGACAGCGGGACGACTTGGAGGAGGTTCAAGAAGTTAATTTGCTGGAGGCAATTTTTTATGAAGAAACTTATTTGGAAAAACAGTTTGCTAATGTGGAAAATGAGTTAGAGGCTATTAGTGAATTTTTTTATAACAATTCTGACTAGTTTTGTACTTCTTTCATAGGGGATCAAAAGTAGACATTCTGGAGGTAGAAAATTGAGCAACTCCCATCATTAACATCAGCTTTAAAGCCTTCCTCAGAAGAAACCCCAAAGTTGGATTTGAAACCATTGCCAGCAGATCCGAAATATGCTTTTCTGGGACTTGACAGGACTTTTCCAGTAGTGGTTTCTTCTCTACTTAGTGAGAGGCAAGAGCAAAAGCTACTTGAAGTATTACCATAGCATAAGGGAGCTATTGGCTGGACTATAGCAAACATTAAAGGTATAGGCCCCCTTATTTGTACTCATAGGATTTACTTAGCAGAAAATGCAAAAACTTCTAGGGAAATTCAAAGACGATTGAATCCTACCCTAAAAGAGGTGGTTAAAAATGAAGTTTTGAAGTTGCTTGACATTGGTATCATCTACCCTATCTCGGATAGCAAGTGGGTGAGTCCAACTCAAATGGTTCCAAAAATATCTGGTTTGACAGTTATGAAAAATGATCATGATGAGTTGATTCCTATGAGAATGACCACTAGTTGGCGTATGTGTTTCGATTATAGGAAGCTAAATGCAGCCACTAGGAAATATCATTTTTCCTTTCCTTTTCTTGATCAGATTTTGGAAAGAGTTGCTTACCATGCTTTCTACTGTTTTCTAGATGGTTTTTTGGGCTACTACTAGATTGAAATAGCCTTAGAGGACCAAGAAAAGACCACTTTCACTTGTTCTTTTGTCACTTTTACTTTTAGACAAATGCCCTTTGGTCTATGTAATGCACCAGCTACTTTCCACCGATGCATGTTAAGTATTTTCAGTGATATGGTTGAAAACATTTTGGAAGTGTTTATGGATGATTTTTCTGTTTTTGGCAGTACCTTTGATGATTGTTTAGCTAACTTACAAGCTGTTTTGGCTAGGCGTGAAGAAAAAAATTTACTCCTCAATTGGGAGAAATGTCACTTCATGGTCAAAAAGGGATAGTCCTTGGACATATTATTTCAGCTAGGGGAATTAAGGTTGATAGGGCCAAAATTGACCTAATTTCTAAACTCCCTGCACCTAAAACAGTGAAGGATGTTAGGTCATTCTTAGGTCATGTCAGTTTTTATTGGAGATTTATCAAAGGTTTTAGTTCCATTTCTAAACCTTTGTGTCTTTTACTCATGCATGACACTATTTTTAATTGGACAGCTGAACACTAAAATGCTTTTGACCAACTTAAAAATTTTCTTACCACATCCCCTATCATACAACCCCCTGATTGGTCCCTCCCTTTTGAAATTATGTGTAATGCTAGTGATTTTGACATAGGAGCTGTGCTTAGACATCGACAGGATAATCATCCTTTTGTCATATATTATGCAAGTAAAACTTTAAATGGAACCCAAAAGAACTATTCCACCACTGAAAAAGGGTTACTTGATGTTGTCTTTGCCTTGGACAAATTTCGGACTTATCCACATGTCCTTATGAAATGTACCAAATATTAGGCTTGAAATTTTAGTCTTCATTAGGCTTGAATTTCTTGAAGTATGAGAGATAGTACGTGGTTGTAATACGTGTACTCGTGTGTTTCAGGAAGTGACACATGACTTGCAGTAGGATACCTCGAAACCCTGAGAGAGTCACAAATCAGGAGAATCAAAATCCCCCGATGGATGGAGGATTAACTGAAGCTGTACATCTGCTGGCTGACGTGCTTAGACAATAGCAATAACAGCAAGTGCGCGTACCCAGAACCGAAGTTAGGGGTTGTCCATATGAGAAGTTCTTGATCCATCGTTACCCAAAATTTTCTAGCAATGATAGGCCACTGAGAGCCGATAAATTGATTATTGATCTAAAAAGGATATATGAGATTTGTGGATGTACTGAGGACTAGAAGGTTTTATACGTTGGATACCTATTTCAAGGTGAAGTTGGAATATGGTGGGATACACGGAGGCAGCTTCTAGTTGGGGAACTAGGAAGTATTGCTACATTGTCATGGAAGAGGTTCAAAGAAGAGTTTGACAATAGATTCTTCCCAGATTCTGTCAAACAACTAAAGATGCAGGAGTTCGCATCTTTGACTCAGGGTAGTTTAATTGTGGAAGAGTACGCTGCCAAGTTTATGGCATTGGGGAGGTTTGCACCTCACCTGATACCTACATAAAGGATGCGGGCATAGAAATTTCAAGGAGGACTTCAGCCTAAGATTTGTAGCCAAGTGGCTTGTCATAGAATAGAAACCTACCAGGAGTTGGTAAACGTCGCTGCCATAGCAAAGGTTGAGCATAAGGGTTTGACTGCCCATATCATTTCAGAAAGAAAGAGAACTTCATCGTATGCTACTGAAGAGAGTTTGGAAAGGAAGAAGATGTTCACTGGATCAGATAAAGGAAAAGGCATCAAGATTGGGAGCTCGATGCCGATCGTATTTCCACCTTGTCGAGAGTGTAGTAAACACCATGGAGGCAAGTGTAGAATCGCGTTGGGAACTTGTTTCAGGTGTGGCCAACTGGGTCATATGATCAAAGACTACCCCAGTGTTGCTTTGCGGAAGGAAAGAAATGGGGTATCTCTCAACGGTGACTACAAACCAAAGCTGAGGCAACACGTACCCATGAGAGTGTACGCTGTCATTTAGGGAGATGCAGATGCTAATGCCTCAGGAACTGAAGGAGCTGGCGCCGTCACTGGTATTTTTCTAAGATATTGTTAAACTTAGTTAAGATTGATTAGATTGCAACTGATGGTATTATTACATTATTGTTATGTTGGGTAATGTTATGTCATTAAGGTTTGTAACTTGTACCTTGTTTGATTTAAGCGAGTCCCTATTTTTGGTGATTGTGGTATTGCACGAGAGTTTAGTTTGGAAGCCGAATTGTTACCCAGGTGGTAAGAGTAACAAGTCTCATTAGAAGTATTATTGCTTATATCTGTGTAGATAGAATATCCTTTAGCAGTTAAAGGAAGGATATTGAAGGTTGATGAACTAGTATTCCGTGTATTTGGAGTTTTTTTTTATTTTGAGGATACAATGGAATTTGTGTTCGGAAGAATAAAGTGTTTGGGACGAGCTTTGGCCTTAGTAGAATTCATTTATGATAATAGTTTTATCCAGCCGCCATTAAATGGTTTTTGGTGAAGTATTGTGTTTATGGAAAACGTAGATCGCCCTTATATTGGAGGCTTTTATATGGGTAGTAAAATCTTGGTCTTGAGGATTTACGTGAACAGTAGGAACATATCCTTTTATTTAGAATTAGAATATGAGACAACTCATGATGGATAGAAGAGCTATGCCAATCATAAGAGAGAAAGTCCTGAGTTTAGGTTAATAGTTGATCATTTATCAAGGTGTCACCTAAGAAGAGGAACGATTCATTTTGATTATGAAGGAGTAAGCTAGTCCTAGGCTGATAGGTTTCCCTGAGGAAATAGATAAAGTGAATTCAGTTGTGTTTGGATTAGATTCTTCCAAATTGAACTGCGCGAATACTTGAAGTTTTAGATTTAGAGAGTATGCCGGCATGACTGGACCTACTTTCCAGTACAAATTGATGATTTGAGATAGAGAGTTAAGGAATAGTAAAATTCAGGGGTATATATATATATATATATATCTATGGTGAATAACTATTTGAGCAATAAGGAAAGTAGTGATTTCACTTAAGCAAGGATTCAATATCCTATAAGGGTAGCTTAGAAGTCATTAAGTTTAGGCAGTGACATTTGTGATTGTTATACTTTTCTCTTATATGGTGGTAGTTTTTTTTGTATAACCATGTTATAGTTATAGATAAGAATAGTGTGGGCTACAAGAGGAAGGCGTTACCTTGTGAAGAACGTTACCTACCTCTACACTCGACTACGTGGTTAGACCTAGATAGCTTCAAAGCGAGTACGGCATGGGATGGAGCTGAGTCCAACAGAGCATCTAAAGGGCGTGCCGCAGCCACCAACACTGAGCCGCAACGTCAGGATCATCTATGCCATCAACTCACCGCGAACGTTTGCTGGCAAAGGGTCAAGAGCTAGATAGCGGCGATGAAAAGGCGTGCAACACCTCGACCCAGGTAATTTCGACAACATGGAGTATGATTTAGAGGATGACGCGTTCTACTACTTACCGCAATAGGCCATGCCGATGGACATCGATGCACCACCACCAGAACTGACCAGTGACGATACATCCAGTGATGGACAATAGGTTTGGTGAGCAACATCTTCTTCTCTTTAACTTGTTGTTTGTTACTTGCATCGATTTCGATGACGAAATCTTTTTTTTAGGAGGGCAGCATGTAACAGCCTGTTAGAAATTCAATGGTGTAATTTCTATAGTCTTTAGGAACCTCATGAAAATACCATAAGTTTTCAGTATTTGATCAATCGCGTAAGTTTTAGTCTGTCAACATAGTCAGAGCGATCACTCACTATGGTGCCAGAAGCGCAATTTTATTTATTTGAGATAGTTAGAAGTGTCAGTTTGAGATATGGTTGTAGGCCATTAGACTCAGTTGATTATTTAGGATTTTACGACGTAATAAAGTAGTAGAATCTGTGATTTCTTTGACCATTAAGAGAGAGTCACTTTCAATATGTATTTCCTGAAGTCTAAGAGAAAGGCTGAGTTGTAGGCCTCTTGTTCTTTTCTACTAGTTGTCATGATAAGTTTACCATTGCTGTCTTTAGGATCAAGCCTGCCCCTGTACAATGTTGCTCATGGAATATTGCACCATCCACATTTAGTTTAACTACATCCTAGGGAGGAAGTTGCCACTGAGTTTTTGAGAACTGCTTAGGTTAGCTCCCTTCATAGCCTTGAAAGTTTTTGGGCACTGCTTAGGTTGTTGAGATTTGTAATTCAGGGAATTGCTTCTTCCACATCTCCTTTACAAAAGGACACTGATATAGAGCATGAACAGTATCCTCAATGCCTTTGGAACACAGTTGACAAAAATCCTCTTCCACTGCATTTCTTCTTTTTAGGTTAGATTTGGTAGGTAAACCATCTATGCATGCCTTCCAAGCAAAAAGCTTAACTTTATGAGGTATTTTTAGTTTCCAAATACCCTTCCATATTCGTTTCTGCCTGCTTGCATTAGATGTTTCACCCTCTTCTCTTTTTGCACACATGCCTCTAAATAGCCTGTAGACACTTCTCACACTAAAAATCTCATTTCTCTCAAAAGCCCAAATCAGTCTATCAACATGATTTTCTAGACTTATTAGAATCTTCAATGCTTCATCTGCAACTGTAGATGGGAGAACACTCCTAACCTTCAAAACATCCCACCATCGACTGTTAGGATCAATAAATGCCTCCACTTTGGCCCCTTGGTCATTAATCTCTCCTTCTTCCATAACTTGTTTGAGGTCTCTAAAGCCAGGAATCTAATTGTCATTCCAAATATCTATATCTCTTCCATTCCCTACTCTCCATCGACAGCCTTGAGTCAGTTTATTCTTTCCAGACCAGATACCCTTCCAGACATATGAAGGGTTGTATCCCAACTTTGAGTCCAAGAACCCTTTATGAGGAAAATATCTCGCTTTGAAAACCTTATGAAGTATACTATCCTCATTCTGCATAAGCCTCCACCCCTGCTTAGCTAGGAGAGCATCATTGAAAGTTATGAGGTCCTTAAACCCCATGCCACCTTCACTTTTAGGAGCACACATTCTCTTCCAGCTCACCTAATGGATTTTCTTTTCTTCATATTTCTGACCCGCCAAAATCTTGTCATCATTTGCTTAAGTTCATTACAAAGAGAGCGAGGCAGTTTAAAGCAGCTTATAGCCTAAGTAGGGATAAAAAGGGCCACAACCTTAATAAGAATCTCTTCTCCACCTTGTGAAAGAAGCCTCTCCTTCCAATTTCGTAACTTCTGCCACACTCTATGCTTTATATCAGAGAAAGCTCTATGTTTGTTTTTCAACCATGGGAGGTAGGCCTAAGTACTTATCATAATTTTGGTACTCTTGGATGCCCCAAAAGGAAAGCAGCTCCTTTTTTTTTTCTCTATGCAGGCACATTTTTGCTGAAAGCCATTGAGGTTTTTTCTCTATTAATCTTCTGACCTGAGGCCCTCTCATATGTTTCTAGAAGCCTTTGCACAACTACATTCTCTTGGATAGATGCTTTAGAAAAAAGCACACTGTCATCTGCAACTAGCATATGGTTCACCATAGGGGCTCCTCGATAGACCTTGATGTCATTGATTTGCTTGCTTAGTTCAGCTTGATTCAGCAAAGTGATCAGACCTTTAGTACCAAGTAAAAACAGATAAGGAGATAAAGGGTCTATGTGTCTTAAGCCTCGAGAAGGATAGATAGTACCCATTGGTTCACCATTAATGAGTATGAAAAAAGAGACAGACTTGACACTGAACATAATCAACTCAATCCATTTCTTGGCAAAATCCATCTGCTGCATAACTGATTCCTAATAATTCCACTCCAGCCTATCATAGGCTTTGCTCATGTCCAGCTTAAGAGACATAAAGCCATCTTTACCAAATCTTTTATTTCTCAGGAAATGCACCATCTCATAAGCTACTAGAATATTATCAGATATGATTCTACAGTTACAAAAGCACTATGGGGTTTGAAATTACATCAGGTAGTATCAACTTTAACCTATTAGACAAAACTTTAGAAATCAATTTGTAAATGACATTATAAAGACTTATAGGACTATATTCTATCACTTTTTCAGGTCTCTTTGTCTTTGGAATCAGAGTAATAAAAGTATGGTTAAAAGGAGAAGGGAACTGACCTTCATTAAGAGCCTGCAAAACTGCATTTTTGACAGATCTTCCCACAATGTGCCAGTACTTTTGGTAAAAAATAGGCGACATACCATCAAAACCAGGAGCCTTGGTTGGACTCATCTGATGTAGAGCAGCTTCCACTTTAGGCTCTGTGAATTGCTTTGTGAGCTCCTCATTCATAGCACTTGTGACCCCTCAGAGCTGTTAATAACTCCATATCCCTTCTTTGAGAAGTTGAAGTGAACATCTCCTCAAAATATTGCATTATCAACTCATCTCTCTCATCTCCTTTCAAGCTAGCATTGTAGTTCATCTCTGGCTTTCTGAAGCTCATCCTTACTCAAGGAATAAGTGTTGTCTACTTGAATTTTTTCCAAACGATCTCTAGCTTGTTAGATCTTTTCATGCACAATTCCAAAACCCTGTTTATTCCATTTTCTGAGGCTTTCACTACACCCATAAATTTTTTGCATGACATATCCCATGGCCCCCTGTCTAGTAAAGAGATTTCAAGATTTTTCAATAACCCTTTCACATTCTTCAGCTTCAACCCACATAGCTTCAAACCCGAAAGGCTTAGAACCCTTTTCTTCTTGAAAAACTACCTTTTGTCTGCAGGATAATGGGCAAGTGATCTGAATGTGCTGTTGTGGCATGAGCCACTTTCGCATTAGGAAACATATTGCACCAACCATGACTTGCTAAAAATCTGTCCAACCTTTCACATATGTTGTTCTCCCTCTCTCTATTATTCCACCAAGTGAACTTTGATCGTTCATAACCCAAGTCAAGTAATGCACACTCGTTCACAGCTTGCCTAAACCCTTCCATCTGTCTCTCAAGTCTATCTTTACCGCCACATTTTTCATTTCAGTTCAAGATTTCATTGAAGTCACCAAATACAAGCCATCCACTATGATCACCACTATTTAATAGTCTAAGTAACTCTCAAGTCTCATGTCTTCTAATAGTCTCAGGTTGTCTATAAATTCCAGTTAACTGCCACTCCTTTTTCTCTTTGCCCTCCTCAGTCACCATAGCATCAATGTGGTATTTTGAAAAGCTATGGATAGTGAAAATCACCTCATGTCTCCATATCAAACTTAGTCCTCTACTACGCCTCTGACTGTCGACTGCCAAACAATTTCCAAATCCAAGCTGAAACTTTACCTTCTCCATTCTCTTCCTTAACAATTTTGTCTCCTGTAAAAATAGAACGTTGGAACCTTCCTTCTTGACCAGGTCGCGAAGGGTTCAAATTCCTCATGGGTTTCCAAGCCCACGTGAATTCCAACTTATTATTTTCATTGCTTTCGGCGGGGCTGAATTTCAGCCTCCACCGATATCACTATATAGTTATTATCCTTGGTAATCACCACCCTTCGTTGTCTATTTTTGATAGCTTTTTCCTCACCACATGAATCTCCATCATCCTTCTCCTTTCTCTTCTAAGAAGTGTTCAACTTTTCTATTATTTCTCCTAAGGCGTTGTCACTTCTTTCTAGTAACCACTTTTTGGTTCTCAACAAGCTGGGCTATTAACTCACTTTCTTGGGCCTCCTATTCCCCTTGCAGTCGGGCCACTAAAGGCTCCACCCTTATTGCTTTGATGGGCTCATTTCAGTGCCTATCCGTTATGTCCTCCATAGGGTCATTACTTGCGCTGTTATCCTGAGTACTATTCTTTCCTTTCTTCAACTGATGTACCGTTACCACTTCACTACTGTTGGGCAACTGATCGTCCTTCCTTATCTGAAAATTGCCCTCTTGATTAGTTACCATAACCTCCTCCGTCAGTCTCATATTTATTTCCTGGCTACCAACTTTCTTTCTCTGTATAATTCTTTTCTTAACAGCTCCCATAACGTCTCCTTCATTATTGATGTTAACACCACAATTTATGTTATCTCCTTTACTCCTGATTGATCTCAGCTCTGTGTCAACCAATTTTTCAGCAATATCTCCTGCACTTTCTTCAGCATGATTGTAGGGTCTCATTTTCCAAGGGCTTCAATCGGATTCCGTCTGCTAATCACAGTGGTGATGACCCTTATCTGAGTAAACTCCAGCTCTCAGCCATGGACCATAGGGAAGACAGTCCTCTGTGTACAACCTTTGTTTTGGCTGCCACCCTATGCAATCTTTATGGTTATGTCCTAATCTACCACACACATAACAAAAGTTAGGCAGCCTTTCGTAGACAAATCTGATCCAACATGCACCATGAGACCCCAAGTTGATATGCTTGCCTCTTATCAATGGTTTTGTATTATCCAATTTGACGTGAACTCGGATAAATTCTCACCATGCTACCTCACTATGCTCTACATCAATATCTTCCACTCTTCCTATGCTATTCCCAATCATTCACGTGACCTATTCATTTATAGCATGTAATGGGAGATCATATACATGAATCTGAAAAGCTACCTCTGTAATGTTGAGTTGATATTGTTAACATGGAGTTGCCTTTCAAGTTGTTGCATCAGAACTAAGTTCTTATCAAAATACCAGGGCCCCTCACACTGCACACAATCCTTTTCTACTTGATTTTCAAACTCTACAAGCATCAGACTAGAGCCTAGATCTTTAAACCATATTTTCTTCACAGGGCACCAAACCTTCTTCATTTTTGTTTAAATGCCTCCCCATTATAATACTTTTCAGTGAGAAGAGAAACAAACAAACACCTTTCTCCTCTTATCTTCGAACTTTCTAGCTGAGTATCATCCACCACAAGCTCCTCCTTTTCCTGCTCCAACAGTGAGAGTCGCTAGCAAAGATCTTCTAGATTTTCTTCCATCAAAAAAAGAAAACAAAGATACTAGGAGCTCAGAACCTGCACCATGACAGGGAAATGAGAACCTCTATGAGAGTCAGACCTCCCGAGAGAGAATTTTAATTTTTAATATAGGACATTATTAATAATTATGCATACTAAAGTCTAAGTTAGTAAGTTGTAACTATCAACATCATAAATATAATTATATTTAAATATTTTTTTAATGAGTTAGTTACATAATTCACATTAATAATTTACTTAATTTTAATTTTAATAATTTTTTATTAATTTATTTGAAAAAATGAAAAAATAAAAAAAATAACAAATTAACTAGGCAATGGACCAATAACTAATGATCTGGTTTGATCCATTAAGGGTGATCGATCCGGTTCAATATGAGAAAATGATGGGATTTTGGTCCATCATCCCCTAAATCGGACCGGATCGATTTACACCGCTAAATAAATGAGATAGGATAAGATGAAATGAGATGGAACGAAACCAATATAATTTTCAAATGAGTAATGCTAGATACAGTCGTGGAGTGCGCAATCATCGTATAGTTTCTTTGAAAAAGAGTAGGGTCTACTATTAAAAAAATTAATTTCTTTTAATATAAATCTTGTATTTATTTATTTTTTTAAAAATAATTACATGACGCTTGTGCACTTACTATTTCAATTATCATTTCTCTTTCCACGTATCCCTAATCTTCTTGAACCGGGCCTTAAATCTTTTAAGCACACTCTGAACACCTTGAAATGGCAAGTAAGCTTGCCTGTTAGTCCGTTTGATGATATAACCGGTCTAAACCTGAAGCCCCAATTCTCTCTCTCTCTCTCTCTCTCTGTGGAGAATTATTTGAATACAAAACCCTAGCGAATAGAAATACAATACAACACGAATCGCGGCTGCAACAATAGCCGGATCGGAGCAGAGAAGAAAGCGAACCCTAGAAAGCAAAAACAAATACCCTTATATCGTAAGTTTTGCTTATTTGTTTTTTTTTTAAATAAAATTTCTTTTCGTTATTCTGACAGTTACTATGAGAGAAATCTAATTGTTTCTCTTCAAAGTTTGGTACGATTTTAGGAGGTGAGGGACATCTATAGGATAAAAGAGGTCTACTTTCTGCATGAGAAGCAGATATGAGTAGGTTATCGTTCAGGCCTCGTCCGCTCGACATTCACAAGAAGCTTCCCATCGTTAAGAGCGTCAAGGATTTCGAAGATGACGACGCCCCCACCACCTCCTCAACCCGCAATTCTCAGCTGCTCCGTCTCGCTTCCGATGTCGACAATGAGGTGCGTTGCCCACCTCCCATTTTTTGTTCTTTGTTTTTAATTATTGCTTTCACTGAAGCAGTTCATCGAGCCTTTTGCACGTGGGAAATTTAGTAAGAACTTTGTATTTTAGCTGCCAAGGCACTACGACTAACTGTGGGATGTGTCAAATTAAGATGCTCCAATTTGCATATAGTTATTTGAAAAGCGTTATTTTTCCTGTATGTATAATTGAAGTTACAGGCACGAATAGGGCGTCTTTAAGCTTACCCTTAACCCTAGTATTACAGGAGGGAGGGGGTGCCACTATAGCTAGGCTGAATGGCGCCATGGTTATTTGAGACATAACCTGATGAATTCTTGAGCTGGGAAGTGTCATTTTTCTTCATAATTTGTATTTAGCTTTGTTCTAGATATTTAGAAATGCTAAATGGAGGAGATTTTTGCATATTTTGTAAGCATAGTTGTTTTTCTGGGCTACATTGAGGTTTTATTAGCACTAGGATTGATTTTATGACTATTGGAAAAATAGAATCAAGATTTTCCGAGTACAAAGTACAATAGGTTTGGTCGAGATTTTTGGAGACATTATTGCATTTCTGTGTTGTTGTATAAAACGTGATCCTCATCTATAGTGATGATGGCTGGGCATTGCTCTGACCCGTCAACAAGGCTCACATGGAATTTTGAACTCCTTATGTGTTGTCAAGCTAACGCTCAACCTTTCAATACCTTTTGATCTAGTGGTGTGGTGTAAAACTATTGTATTTTTAGTATTGCACTAATTCTATCTATCTTGTTTTGCATCATCTCAGATTGAATATAGGAAGGTGGTGAATCCCACATTGCATGGGAATGAGAGAAGTTCTTGCCCTTTATGATTAGTCAAGAGCCTAAATTGTAGCCTACTAGGCTTTTTGGAGTATAGGTCCAAATATGGCTTCGACATTTCTTAGGTTGTTACAAATAGCATTAGAGCCAAACCTCACTGGAGGTGTGGGGCTTGCACCATGCCAATTATAATAGAATGACCTGACGAGAACATTAGGTGGTGGATTGTAATATCTTGGATAGAATATGGGTAGGTGATGGATCTCACATTAGGGTTTGAAAAATCGAAATCGAGTATGAAACCGAGGAAGGGTTGATTTAATGAATTGGATGATTCAACAAATTGAATAGGGCTATTCATGACAATTTTTAATCGCTTATTTTAGTTTTAATAAAAAATATTAAAAATATATACAATGCAATTGAAGTATTTAATATCCTGGATAAAAGAGTTTAAAATATGAATTCATTGACTTGTTTCAATCAGACCATGATACAAATCTAAATAGTTTCAATAAGCTTTTAATTCATATATTTGACCTCAATTGTCCACTTCTTTTTGCCTTAAATATTCTCATCTCGGAAGAAGATAAATACCATTAAGTTATAAGCATATAACAATGGTAGTATTTTGTGCAGTCACAATTTTAATACAATATGCTCATTCCTCGCCTAATTGTTTTTGTTTAACTAAACAAAGGAAAGAACTCAATGTTTTATCTTTCAAATTTACTACCATTCTTGGTGAATACTTGGATGAAAAAGTTATTATATAATCAGTTCTATCATATTGTCGTACAAGTATTAAAAAAATCATGTATCAAACACAGTCTAAAAAAAAATAAGAGAAATGATATTTTCAGTCATAAAGTGCGCAAGGGTCGCGTACTCCTTTTGAAAAAAATGAGTAAATGAGACCTACATAATAAAATTAATTTTTTAATAGTGGACCCCACTCTTTTTCAAAATGAGTGAGCATCACTTGTACCGACTGTATCTAGCATTACTCAAAAAATAAACACGGTTTTGAATCGGTTGAAATTAGCTCAAATCAGTCTAAAATCGACTAGAATTGACCAATTGAACCGGTTTTATAAATAATTCGAAAAATACACTAAAATAAATTCGGTTTCTGATTGATTCAAATTGAATCGGTCTAAATTGAATTGTTTTATGAGCCTTGTCCCACATTGATTGGGAAGGAGAGGTTCTTGCCTTTTCTAATGATTTAAAGGGCTTCAATTGTAACCTTGGTTAGTCCTTTTAGAGTATGGGCCTTAGATGTATCTTGGACCTTTTGAGTCGCAACAAATGGTATTAGAGTCGATCTTAGTCAAAAGTGTGGGACTTAAGCCGTGCAACCTATGATAAAATGTCTTAACAAGGATGTCAGGGGTATAAAAGGGGGGATTGTAATATCTCAGATTGAGTATAGAATGGGATCTTATAGTGCTCGACGTATACAAGAAATTACCTAGCCCATACTAGAGAGCTCCTAATGACCCAAAAAGCCCGTGTAAATTTGACTAATCCTTTTGGAATTCGGGTCTAAATGTGGTTAAGGCCTTTCTTGGGTTTTTACATGAACTTTCCCACACATTCATAAACATTTTCCACCACTCTTCTATCCCACATCAGCCATATCCCTCCCTCTTGATCATGAATCCCCTTTTTGAGTCCAAATAACACCAATCCACATGCTAGCAGCCACACGAACTTGGCACAACAGACCTTGACACAAGATTTAATTTAGTCTTTTGTGAGCAAACAATGTCCACCTTCCATTCCTTGAGTAAGTTCTTGATCTTCAATTTTTTCTCTCTCTCTTGTTTAACCTTCTATCATTCCTAGACAGAACTTCAAGCCTTATCCAAAAATTAACCTCCCTCTACCTTTGAATTTGCTAGAATTGCCTCTCGGAATGCCCCATCTTTTATTACCTATCAAAAAGAAGAATTACGTATGTTATGGTTATATTTATTAAAACATGCTAACCTCAAGTCTCGGGTCCCTCTATTCAAGGTTATAGAATATAGTAGACTAAATGCAAAATGTAGTGATGGAAGGCCCCCCTCCCCTGTTAGCCCAACTGCCTAGTTATGCACCATGCCTATTAGAAAGTATTCGGCCTAGCCTTCAATACTGCCTTCCCCCTACTCTCAAATAAGTCCACAACCATGCAATCTTCCCCCTACAAACTGAAGGATGTCATGGTGTAACACCCCAATGGAAGGCCCAAACCACATGGCCTATACTCCAAAAGGATTAGTCAATAATACAATTGGAGCCCCATTGGAACCTTATAAAGAGCAAGAACTTTTCATTCCCAAGCAATGTGGGATCTCATTCACCACCTACCCTTATTCTTAACATATGGGGTATCACAATCTTCCCCCCTTAAATTTCCGATGTCCTCGTCCGGCCTGTCCTTTGTAGGTGGCACGGCTCAAGTCCCACATTTCTGGTTGGGACCTGACTTTGATACCATATGTAATGTCCCAATGGAAGGCCTAAACCACATGACCTATACCCCAAAAGGATTAGTCAATAATTTAATTGGAGCCCCGTTTGAACCTTATAAAGAGCAAGAACTTTTCATTCTCAAGCAATGTGGGATCCCATTCAGCACCTACCATTATCCTTATCATATGGGGTATCACACATGGCTACTTCGAAACATCTCTTATCTATTTACCAAGTCATCGCTAGCAATCCGCTCTTATCCCTTGGTGTCAAAGGGAGAGTTCCTTTCTTGAAGGATTATTTTACACAATCACACACACAATCATATATCATTGAAGCTAAAACTCATGGCTACCACAATTTTTCAGACAAAATATCCTTTGTTTTGGAACTTGTTATGTCCATGCTAACATACCAATATGTCAAACCCAAACATTATGTAACAACCTAGGAATTGTTTACACTACGAAATAATGTAGGAACAATCTTGCATATATTCCTTGTATTTGGGCTATGCCTAGTTCTCATCAATAAAATTCTTATTTATTGATTAAAAATGCATATATTTATATTATGTATAAATTCATTAGATTTTATAATTGAGGTAACAATCGAGGTACAAACTTGAGTAGCTAGAGCTGAAGTGTTTTTTTTTTTTTTTTTGAAAAGTTTGATTTTTTAGAAGAAAATTAGATATTTTATTTTAGTATATAGTTATAGTGTATAAATTAATTATGCATATTATATATAAGTAAATAATATGCAACTGCAAGTTATAAGTAATAATTATTAATCAAAGTATACGTTATCATTTTTATGGAATAATAGAAACCATATCTTATATAAAGTCAATTATATGATTTGCTTGATTAGAAAGAAATAGTATCAACTTAGGTCATGATGCATACCATCAGTAAACCATAGTAATTATGACGTATGACCTTCGGAAAAAATAAAGTCAATTGTAGTAAACATGCGTTTTATATACAAGTTATTATATTAATGAATGTATTATGATTCAATGGACTCAACCTTTTTCTTGTATCCATTTCTAGTTCTTGACTAGGTGTTTCTCTTGTATACACCCTGTGTACTTGGGCTACGCTTATTTCAATATTATTAATGAAATTTCTCTTACCTATAAAACATTTAATGTATTATGATATTTATTGGTGTATCATAAGCATATTACATAAGTATATAGACACCATCACTTCAAGTATGATACCCATGATATATATTCAAGTTAATAGTTAATAAATTAGTTAGTTGATTGTATTTCAATTATTAAATCATACTAATTATAGGATTTAATGTTAGGTTATGAAAAAACTATTTATAGTAAATATATATAATATATGTAAAGGTTATATATATAACCTAAACATACAATATACACGACAATTGACAAATACATAATATAACACTTATGTTATATTATATAGTATATTTATAGAATAACCTATATATACATACATAAAATAACAAGATATTTTATGACCTTCACAAAATATAAACCAATAGTGCAAAACTAAAAATATATAACTAATGATAGGAAATATCTTCTATAAAAAATACACGTCTTGATTAACTAACTAAATATATTATATAAGTTAAATACAATCAATCGTAATACATAAATAAATATGTAAAATACAACTAACGTATAATACAAATGACACATACATATGTAGCGTATATATTACATGCTTTAAAACAATAAACCAAGCCTACCCGAGCTTATGCAAGTTTGGCTCGTTTAATATTCAAACTAATATTAGTATTTACGAATAACTCATTTATGAAATGAACTAAGCTAGAACTTAAGTATATAAGAAAAAGTATACAAGAGTATATAAGAGCCGAGTTCGAGCTGTTCATTTACAGCCATAGACTCTTGTATATTTGTAACGTCCCAAGGGAAGGCTCAAGCCACATCTGAACTTATATTTCGAAATTACTAGTCAATGGTTTAATTTGAGCCTCAGTAGAATCATTAGAAAGAGCAAGAGCTTATTCTTTCCAAGCAATATGGGATCTCATACACTACTTATACTTGTCAGTTAGCATGAGAGTATCACAATCCCCCCCTCCCCCCCCCAAAAAAAAAACAAAAAAAAAAAAATCAGGACGTTCTTGTCAGCCCATGCCATTGTAGGTGGTAGGGCTCAAGAAAGGCTCCGATACCATTAAAGTCCCAAGGGAAGGCCCGAGCCATATTTGGGCCTAGACTTCAAAAGGACTAGTCAATGGTACAATTAGAGCCCTATTGGAATCATTATAGAAAGCAAAAACTTCTCCCCCCAAAGCAATGTGGGATCCTATACACCACTCACTCATCAGTTAGCATGGGGTGTCAACAATATTTCTGGATATCTTTAGGGAGAAAAGAAAAAAAAAATATAAGTGGTCCGAATACATGCAAATATGTTTCTGTTATTTCATTTTGTTAATGCTATGTGCTTATTGACAAGAGATTATTTATTTTGTTTCCATGTATAAGCTAGATTGAAAGTAGAAGGGTTGGGTCATGTCTTAGGTGAGCATTTTTTCTTTTTCAATTAAATCTCTCTCTCTCTCTCTCTCCCACTATCATTTTGCACTTTTCTGTCATAGTTGACTGATTAAATTTGGCACATGTCTAATCTTTTTTTTCAATCTCTGTATACAATAAAGTTTAATACTTATAAAAAAAAAAAGTTAAACCAATATGCTTTTGCATACACCCAACTAGTGAATATTATTCAGTCTCATCAGTTGAATTTATAGTATTCTTTTGTGAGAAAATGTATGGTAAGACTTGTATTGTGCAATAGAAAGAATTGGTTCATCATCAGCCCTAAAGCAAATCCCGTCTCCACCATTGCTGTTACTGTCTCCAAAAATAGTAGTACTGCACCATTACATTTATCTTCACAACGATATGAATATTGGTGAATTTAAATACGTGAATGTGGGAATAGAGAGGCGTTCTGATACTATTGGTTAAATTAATTTTGAAGATTTATGTTCATTAGGTACATCAAATACCTACCAAGAAAGTGGCTCCTGAGATACCTACTCCTCAGTTTGTTGTTGTGGATACATATGAAAGAGACTATTCACGCACTTTCTCACAACCAACATCGTACTTACGTGGAAGAGGAGGTTTCTGAACTAGATATATTTTATTATTGATATTATAATTTGTATGGATGTTCTTGTGTCTCTTGATTGTTGTAGCTTGATTAAATACTGTTTATTTATTTTCAGCTCGGGCTGAGCTTGGAGACTTTGTAGAGTATGATCTGGACAACGAGGATGAGGATTGGTTTCAGGAGTTTAACAAAGAAAGGAAGATTCTTACACCTGAAAAGTAATCATACCAAGCATTGTTGTTGTATCAGTTTGCATTGTTCTATTTTTTGTTTGACTTAAGTTGGTCCATTTTAATGTTTATTTTCATAAACATCCTTCGTTTTTTTTTCAGTAAAAATGAATTTTATTGATGAACATTAATAACCTTCTAGTTGCTCAATATTTCTTTTACTTTGTACTGAACATGGCTTTGCCCATTCTTTAATAATATACTTATAAAAAAAAAATATTTCTTTTACTTGGGGATGAAGCTTAGGTAGTATACAATAGAACTTAGGCCTCGTTTGGGAACACAAATCATCTCATCTCATCTCATCTCATTTCATATCAAAATTTCTCATAATTTTCCTTTTCAAACATCACTCAAACACAAACACTTTCCAATTTCAAATCTTTAACTTTTTCATTTAATCATTACAACTTTCTCAAACTTCCAAACAAAACACAAAAAACAATTCAACTTTTTCAAATTCCAAAACAAAAATAATATTAAAAAAATAATATTATAACAATATTTTGACTTTATAATATTTTTATTGAATTTTTTCTCTCTCCTTTCCCAAAACCCAATAAAACATCTTAACTCAAACAATTTCACCATTCACAAACCATTTTACTACTCTTCATAGATTTCTCGTCTCATCTTATTCACCGAACGAGGCCTTAATGTTTAATACTGCTTTATTTCTTTTCTTTTTTTTTTAAGTAAAAAAATCTTTTTATACTGCTTTATTTTCTTAGGCACATTAGTTTGATGTCCCTTCACAAGATTCAGGGATGCACTTTTGATCAATTGTTGCTTAGGTGTGAAGTGATATGCTTATATATTTTCTTATGTCATTGTCTGGTTTAGTGTTGATTCTTCAAAATTTATGACATATAGATGTTTTGGAGAAATAGGACACTAGATGAATGGACCATTAATGTAAATGCTTTATGCTTTTTATTTTTCGTCCAAATTTCTTTTTCTTAAAAGAACACTTCCCCGAGGAGATACCGCATCTACAATACTGCAGGAAGGTCTTCCTCAAAAAGCGCACAAAGTGGTCAATTATCTTTTTTTAAAGATAAAAAAACAGACATCCTGAGTTCAATTCTGAACTAGGAAAATTCCCCTGGATAACCTGATACATGGTTCCAGCAGTGCGTTCATATATCAGGGGTCTATCCACAGTGGTGGGTCCGAAAGGGAAAGGCCCTACCTTGTTGAGGTTTCACATCAGGAAGAAAAGAAAAAAGAAAAAGAGGTTTGCCAAATTAAAGCTACCAAAGGTTCATCACAGGAACAATAAACTAAGTATCACTTTAGGCTGCAATCTCATTAAGTTCAAGCAACAGTGGAATTCTAGAGAAACTGCTAGCAGAGGAGAATATATCTTTTAGAAATGTGGACATTTAAAATATATTTGTGTCTTATTCCTATTCTTTACAAATTATAATCAGTACTTAAACATTGAGTTGCCATTGTCAATGCAGACTTGAGAGTCTAATCTTTAAGTTGGAGGTGTTGGATCATAAGGCTCGAGAAAGAGCAGGAGTTATTACACCTACTCTTGGCTCACCGATTCCTGTACTTCTGCATCAGGATGCTGCTCTCGAGGTAATTTTCTTTTTTTGATACTGTGGGTTTCAACAATATCAATGCAAGTTACTGCTATTAATCACTTTCTGTATCAAATAGCCATTTTTAAGTATGTTGGTGATTTATGAATACTAAATTGGTAATCTCTAGTTAGGTGTTGCTACATGAGACAGTGGTTGCTTCAGAAGATGTATAATGATATAAAATAAAAAAATGTCACTGTTTTGCTATTCCCGAAGAATATAACATAAGGCAACGCTAAACTTGGTTTTGGAGACATTATTTCGTAACTGAAGGAGATTCTATCTGTAAAGCTTTCCCAGATAATTGTAGATTAGGGGATAATGGAACACGAATCTATTGACTGATCAGATACTTAGAATGAGGATGCATTTGTTACCATCAAGCACCTTTTGGAGATCAAATGGTACATTCTTGAAATACCATCTGTGATTAAATTTGCCCACATGAGGGTGCGTTCCTGGGAGGGGTTGCAGGTGGGGAGTAACCATCAGCCGGAATTTTTTTTTCTTTTTATGAAATATTTTCTTTTTCATTTTCATGTTTTCCATGTAAAATGATGCTTTCATGAACTATGTGCTATAGGTTTGAAAGGTTACATCAGTTGTATAATATTCTCTGTTTCCTTTCCTTTGAATTCTAGGCTCTACAAGCTCATTCTCTCAGATACGCTGTTCTCCAGTCGGTTTATAACTATTGGAAAGAGAAGGTATGCTTCGAAAATTATACTGAAAGAGGAGAGATTTCATCCTTGGAAAATAATGAATCTGCTAGAAATGTGTATCTCAAAAGTGTTTTGTATTTTTGGGGATTTGAAGGGTTATAATATCTGTGGAGCTGTTACTGAAATATTTTACTCTCTTCTTCCCATATTAGATCTTGTCTCTAAATGGCATGACTATTAATGACTTAAGTAGAAACTGTAGTTAACTTTCTTAAATGCCCTTCATTCTATATTAGTGGTGTACTTAATATTTAATAAGAATCGAGAATTTACTCGCTTTTTTCTAAGAATCAGAGTAATTTAGGAAGATCACAAGATAAATATTTAGAATTCCAGAGCTTTTCGAACATCCTAATGAGGAAAACAAGATGGAGTACCATATAGGAAAAATTATGAAAGAGGCTTGATAGCGGCCACTAGTTCCTAGTAATATTGCATGTGTGTGTGCGTGTGTGTGTGTGTGTATGTTTATATAAAGAAAGGAAATCATGCATGCTAAGCAATAAAACTTGAGGTGGCTAGGTTATACCTTGATGGGTGGCATAGCAATAATGGCTGTGCTGCATTGATATAATGTTGCTGCATTTATTCCAATGGCAAAATTGGATGGGTTTCCTTATAAGGAAGGATTCTTGATGTTATACCAGACATTCAAAATTGTGACATTTGGGAACACAAAATGCAAAGGGATGCTTGAATAGAGATTAATACACGAGTTCCAGAAGGCAAGTTTAAAGCCTACTTCGTGGAAAATTGCTTTAAAAGGCCTTGAAGTTTAATATTTCATAATGTTTTTGTTCACCCAAGGCATCATTTTATTTAACTTTTTTATCGGTATTATTTTTGATATCATTGGCTGGTCAAGCCAGGGTTTAAGTTGAAGTTTTACCTTTTCAGCCCTTTTATGCTTGAGCTTTGCTACTCATCATCCTCACACACCACACACCACACTTATTTTTAATTTATGTAATTTTTTAATTTTTTTTTTGGTTTTATTCTTCCAAAACTAATTAAGTTTTTCTACTCATCATCCATACACCATACATTTGGTAAGAGAAAAAAAAAAAAAAAATAAAAAAATAATGTGTAGTGTGTGGTGTGAGGATGATGAGTAGGATTTTTCTTTATCCTTAAATTTGTAAATTGTATCCTTATGTGTCCAGTCATTAGCTTTCTGAATGACTTACCATATTCTGCTTATCATGAGTTCATAGTGTCATGCGGCTGAAGTGACCTCTTGGCTACTGGATATGGTGTTTGATATATGGAACTGTTGTCGTTTTCATGCATCTACAGTTCAGTTCACTAACCAAGTAGCAGTAGAAGCACAAAATGTAGAAACTTGTCACCTTGTTTTTGGAGATTATTTTATTACAGATATATATATATATATATATATATATATAGGATAATTATTCCTACTTAAAACTCATTATGCCAATCAGGATGTCTGTTGTTTCTTCTTTTATGAATATTTTTTATGAGTTCTTTTCTGAATGTTTATGCTCCTTTTCTTTTCTTTGGCCAGCGTGAAAGATGGCAAAAGCCTATTTTACGGCGTTTGCAGGTTAGTTTAAATATTTTATTGTTAGATTGTGTGTTCTAACTGCTTTTATGGATTAATTATGAATGTCTTTGAATGCTGATCTTTAATACAATTGTTGGAGATAAATGGAGCCATCATCATTTTTCTCTTTTCTTATTGTCAATTTTGTGGATGCAGTTAATTTCTGATTTTAGATTAGAATTGCATAATTATGGTATTTTAATCTTTATTACAATTTTTTTTTTCTTTTGATATTTGATTTTCTTGGGAATTGACTACAGTTTTTTTAAAGAAATTTTATTAATATGAATATAAATGACTAGGTGAAGCCTGAGTACACAAGATTGACTTTAATTTTTATCTAGAATAATTCATAAAGGGAAAGCATCTTAGACAATGATGGCATAATTTTTCATACAAGTAAAATCATTTGATTAGAAAGGTCAGCAGGGTGCAAACCTTGTACACAATATGTAATACAAGAGATAACTACTTTAATAAATAAAAAAAGAAAAAATCCATAAATTTAAAAATATTACAAAAAAAAAGAAATATTATAGATGTTATAGTTCATGATACATCAATATGCCCAAGGTTAGATTTTTTTATAAGTAATTATTCCTTTTTAAGATGGACAAAGGCAAGTTGGTTGGTGAATACGGTGGATGCTGCTTGTATTGCATAAATTAGCAATAATGTGTTCTACAAAATGATGTGCGGGTAACTGTGCTATTTTGGCCTAATTGTTTGGCCTGGAGTGGGATTCAGGAATCCTGTTATGCCATTGCCTAGTGGGACCATCTTGGGGCAACAGGGGTCATATTTGGTGGCTTTGGTTAAGCTGGTTCTTACTCCGGCAGCTCTGGCAGCTCAAAGAATTATTTGGGGTGATGATGGCTCTCGTACAGAGGTGTGGTGATTAGTGGATAGTATGTTCAGGCCATCACACATGCAACCAAGTGTCAAAAAAGCAGGATAGAAGGCTTGACCTGAATATGGGCTGGACCTGAATATGGGAATCCAACCCTCTTCCATTTGGCGGGTCAAGGCAGTTAACTGGTTGTCCTCTTTTGAAACAGGCTTGACCTCGGTTAGTCTACATGATGAGCTAGCAACAGTTCCACTACCACTCGGCATGACACGAAAATGGTTGTTGACCATCATAGACCCTCAAAATGGTGCACCGAAGTCCTTGTTCGAGTGTGTGAATGAAAATCACAAAGGTTGTGATGGAATTTACGAAGAGGCTAATGAGGGTAATCCCTATTTTGTGGCTGCAAAAGTTGAGATGAGCGCTCTTTCTGCTACTCAAGTGCCTCAAGGCCCTCAAGTTTTGTGATAGAGGGACTGAGGTACCCCTGGCATCCTTGGCAGGGATTACTGAAGGCAATCCCTTGTAAATGCCTCCCATCCTTTTTGTAGATGATACATTTCTTTTTTATTTTAGTCGAAGGAAGGCCACATTCGACCGTTGAGGGCTCATTTGCTTTGTTTTGAAGCAGTCTATGACCTAAAAGTGAATCTGGCGAAATTTGAGATGGTCCTAGTGGCTTACGTGTGTAATGTAAAAGGCTTGGCTGGTATATTGCGATTCAAGGTATCTTCTTTGCCATGAATTTCCATGGTCTTCCCCTGGGGGCTGCTTATAAGGTGAAGGTGATTTCGGACGGTGCCATTGAAAAGAGTGAGATGAGGTTGGCAGGCTGGAAAAGGACTTACCTATCAAAAGGGAGAAGAACCACATTCATCAAGAGTGCTCATTCTAACCTCCCTACATATTTTTTATCATTATTTCCCTTGCTTGCCTGTGTGGCTAATTGGATTGAGAAGATTTTTGTGCATTTGTGGGGAGGAAGCTAAATTCCGCGTGGTTGGGATAAGATTTGTTCTCCGATTTCATGTGGAGGATTGGGGGTCCAAAAGTTGAGGATGAACAACAAGGCTTCTTTTTAAATGGTTATGGCGCTACTATCACAAAGGGGAGTCATTTTGGATGGTTGTTATTGATTCCAAATATTGGAGTGATTGGGGGGTTGGTGCCCTAATGAAGTGAGAGGTGCAAATTATGTGGGGCTGTAGAAAAATAATAGGAATGTGCAACGGTTATGTTGCAAATTTGCAATAAATGGCCAAGGGTCCATAAGCACTGGAGTGATCCAGTAGCAATGAAGGGGCCTAGAAGTGCCTACAACTACACCCCACTACACATGTCTCTACACATTTATAGAGCTAACCCCTGTATGTGCACACTACTTCATCCTGTGCATGATTGGTCTATGTCGGTCTTAAGGAAAATCTCGCAAGATGGAACTTTCAATCAACCTGTATCTAAGGAGTCAGTTTCTTTTTTTTTTTTTTTTTGGGGGGGGGGGGGGGGGTTAGTCATTTTAGATTTGTGGTTAGTGAGGGACCCAAGGTTAGATTTTGGCATGGGATTTGGTGCAGTGACTTGGCCCTCAAGATTGCATTTCCTATCCTTTTCCAGATTGCTTATGATTAGGGTGCTTTGGTGGTGGATCTTTTGGACAGCTTTAATGGCTCTTTACAATGGAATCTTTGTATTCTTAGAGCTGCCCAGGATTGGGAAGTGGGGGCTATTTTTTTAACTTTCCAGGTTGTATGCTACGAGCATTGATAGCAATGAGATGGATAGGTTGCTTTGGATTCATTTTGGAAACAAGAAGTCCATGGTCTGATTTTTGTATAAGGTTATATCAAGTCAAATACATAATCTTTTTATTGGAAGTGAATTGGGTGGAGTAAGGTGCCTCCCAAGATTGCTCTATTTGGTTGAAGAGCTTCTCATGGGAAAATTCTAACCATCGACAATCTGTAAAAGCGCATACTTATTGTTATGGATTGGTGCTATATATGTGAAAAGATGTAGTGAATCTATGCATGTTGTTGTTAATGGTCTGCTGTGTCAGCATGCATGTTGTTGTTAATGGTCTGCTGTGTGGGACGAACAAAGGCGAGGTGGTTCCCGAGGTTGGCATGCAGGGTGGAGAAGACGAGGAGTCGCTAGCGTCTTCTAAGCCTCCACAAGTGGCGAATCTACTGCAGAACTCAGTGCCGGCATCATCTGAGTTTCCCCAAGGGGCGGATTTGCAACAAGACGCGTTGTCGGCTCCTTCTGAGCCGCTGATGAATGCTCTGACTACTGTTGTGCATGCTGGTTGTGCCATGAATTTTGCTGTTAATGTCTTCTGGTGCCGTTGGTCCCTTTTCTGGTGCCGGCGTCTTCACAAAATATTTCCCCGGAGGACTCTGGATATTCTTGTAGTGTCTGATCGTCTGATTGAGAAATATGAGTAGGCTGGCAAGTATTATGGATTGTCAGTGTTCTTCTTTGCCGATTATTTACGTGGGCTCAACTTGGGGGCTATGTTCAAGGCTAGTACGGTTTGGGATGGGGTGTTGGAGAAGGCAGGGAGAAGGTTGGTAGGTTGGAAGAGGTTGTATTTGTCAAAAGGGGGAAAATCACTCTTATTAAAAGTATGTTGTCTAACCTTCTTATTTATTTTCTGTCTTTATTTCCCATACCGATTGGTGTGGCAAATCGGTTGGGGAAGTTATTTCGAGACTTCTTGTGGGGTGGTATAGGGGAGGAAGCTAAGTTTCATTTGGTTAGTTGGGATAAGATTTGTGCTCCTTTGTTGTGCGGTGGGTTGGGGTTTTGGAAGGAGTATTTTTAATAAAGCTTTACTAGGAAAGTGGTTGTGGAGTCAGAAGTGTGATTCTTTGTGGAGAGCTGTGATTGATTCTAAATATAGGAGTGCTTACTCATCAAAAAAATATGGGAGTGCTTGGAGTTCTAAGGAGGCAAGAGGTACTTATGGTGTGGGGGTGTGGAAAAATATTAGAAGAGGTTGGGATGCTTTTGTTAAACATGTTATTTTTGTGGTTGGGGACGGTTCTAGAATTCGTTTTTGGCATGATCCATGGTGTGGTGGTAGGGCTCTTTGTGCTGTTTTTTCAAATCTTTATCATAATTCTTAGAACCCGAATGCTCCTGTGGCTGACTTTTTGGAGTGTTCTAGTGGCTCTTCTCATTGGAATGTTCTATTCTCTAGAGCTGTGAATGATTGGGAAATGGGGGCTGTTTCTGAATTGTTTGGTTTATTGTATGGTACTCAGTTTGTGAGGGATTTGAGAGATAAGATGGTCTGGATGCCTACTGGTAACAAAGTTTTCAGTTCATTCTTGCTGTAAGACACTTTCTAGGCCGAATGGGGTTTACTCTTTTCCTTGGAAGAGTATTTGGAAGAGTGAGGTTCCTTCAAAGATTGCGTTCTTTGGCTGGTCTGCTTCTTTAGGGAAGATTTTGACTTTGGACAATTCAGGAAGCGTGGATTAATTGTTTTGGATTGGTGTTTCTTATGTAAGAAATCTGGTGAATCAGTGGATCATCTATTATTACATTGTGATGTGACCAGGTTGTTATGGTATGAACTATGAAGTGTTCAATAGGTGTGGTTTGAACCATTTCAATAGGGAAATGGTTGTGGCGTTATAATCATGAGAGGGAATCCTTATGGAAAAGGGTGATTGATGCGAAGTATGGGAGTGCAAGGGGGGGCTGGTTCTCTAATGAGGGGAGGGGGGCTTATGGTGTTGGGTTGTGGAAGTATATACGGCAAGGGTGGGTGGCTTTTTTGAGTAATCCTAGGTTGTGTTTGGGGGATGCAGCAGAATCAGCTTTTGGAATGATGTGTGGGTGGGAGATATGGCTCTTAAGGTTGCTTATCCTAATATTTTCAGAATTGCACGAGAAAAGGAAGTTATGGTGGCTGACATGAGGGCAGTTAGACATGATTCACAGAAATGGAACATCAACCTCACTAGGGAGGCACAAGATTGGGAAGTGAGTGCTCTGGTGGATTTCTTTAGCTTGCTGTATAACATCACTGTTGCTGTTCCAGCTGAAAACGCGATGGAATGGAGACCTTCTAAGACAAGGAAATTCTCGGTACGCTCTTTCTATGACATACTTTCAGCTCAAACTAGGCCCAATTTTCCTTGGAATAACATATGGAGGAGTAAAGCACCTCCCAAGGCTGCGTTCTTTGTTTGGACAGCAGCTTTAGGGAAGATTTTAACCATTGATAATCTAAGAAGGCGTGGGCTTATAATTATGGACTGGTGCTGTATGTGCAGAAATAGTGGGGAAACGGTAGATCATTTACTCTTCAGCAGAATGGGATTAGCATGGGTAATGCTGGGAAGGGTGGTGGAACTTCGAGCTAGCTGGAGATCACAGGGACACCACAGATTGTAGCAGTGTGGAAGATGGCTCCTATTTGTATTTTCTGATGTATTTGGAGAGAAAGAAATGATAGATTTTTTGAGGATCATGAACGCTCCTCGGAAGAGTTTAGGAGTTTTTTCTGGAAGACTTTATTTATGTGGGCCATTGCTTTAGAGTTAAATGGTCTCAGCTTCCATGATTTTCTTGTAACAGTTTCTAGTTCTTAATTTGGTGTACTCATATGTATACTTCCGGTGTACTTGGGCTATGCCTATCTTTATCAATAAAATTACTTCTTACTAGTAAAAAAAAAAAAAATAGGTGTGGTTTGGCTTGGGTGATGCCTAGGAGGGTGGTGGAACTTTTTGCTCGCTGGAGAGGTTTAAGGGGTAATGTGCAAATTGCAGCTGTTTGGAATATGACCCCCTTGTGCCTTGTGTAGTGTATTTGGATCGAGAGGAATCGGTGTATTTGGATTGAGAGGAATGATCGATGCTTTGAAGATAAGAACACTCAGTTGATGAACTTAGATGTTTTTTCTTTAATTCCTTATTTCAGTGGGCATCGGCTATTTTATTTAATGGAACTAGAGTCCGTGATTTTCTTCTTTCTTCTTCTAGCTCCCGACTTGTAATAGGTTCAGTTTTTGTATACTTCCTGTGTACTTGGCTTTGCCTTGTTACTTGTCTCAATAAATTTTTTATTCATAAAAAATATATATATTTCTAGCCCAAACTTGTAATTAAGTTTTTTTATTTGTATACTTCTTGTGTACTTGGGCTACGCCTATTTACTTGATTCAATAAAACTTCATTTTACTTATAAAAAAATAAATTTGGGGTGCCATTTTCCAAAGTTTTTCTACTACATTGAATTCTTTTGTTGGTAGGAAAGAAACTAGAAAATGTAGAGTTGATACATACTATATTCTTCTGTCTTAAAGTTGTCCCTTGTACAATTCATACCAGGCTTAACAAGAAGCATGTGTTGGACTGGTCCTTTAAGAAAATCAAGGCTTTGTGTGGAAGTATTTGAATAATCTATTTGGCAAATCTTGCTCCTACAATTCTATCCTCATACTTACATTTACATCAAATAATTTGTCCCATATGCAAATTATGATCAGTTATTGACAACTTCAACTGCATTTTTTTTTACAGCCTCCTCCACCTGTCAATGACACCAATCCGTACAATGTTTTTAGGCCAAGGGAGAAGGCCCACAGACTTCATACGAGAAGGGTAGGTGTTGAACTTATTTCACACTCACATTTAACTGAGTTCTGAGTGAAAACGTCTCTTTCTACGTAATAAAGTTGTATGTACACATTAGTTTCTAAACTTCCTCACGGTGATCTTTTGTTTAGATGCAAAGGAGGGAAAACAATGTACAATCATTTGAAAAGCTTCGTCAGGTGAGCTCTACTTTTACATAATTTATTGCTGTTTTTATGAGTACTATGGTCTTGGAGTTATATACTCTGCTGAAAAAGAGTCAGGCCAATCCCTACGCTGTTTAACTCATTTTGGTGAAGTCTAGAAAGGCTCAAGTTTTACTCAAGTTTGAATAATTCTTGCTAAACAAGCTCGAGCTCGCTTGTGAGAAAATTACCAAGCAGGTTGGCTTGGTTTAACGAGTCCAAGCCTGGCAAAGCATATATATAATTCTTGTTTTGTACTTATTTTGAAATATGTCTCTTGTTTGTGTGCTGTTGTTACTTCCAAAAAATATATATAATCTGCATGTTGATACATGCGGGCTTTTGACTTAGGAGCCAGGGCAAGCCTAGCTGAGGTTGAACTCGAACTTGTTTACGGAAACCTAGCTGAGGTTGAACTTGAACTTGTTTACTGAACAAGTATTTAGGCTTGATTTTGATTCCACCATTAAATGAACTTAGTTGAGCTAGGCTGGCTATGTTATGGGCTTTTCCAGCTTGCTAGTGGCTCCACTAATTTGCAGTTGTCACAAATGTAAAACTCATATTTCTGCAAATATTGCTTAAATAGAGGATAGATTTAGAAAGGTTTTAGTATTGTATAGAATTGGGGGTTATATGGCGGGAAACTGTAACACCCATTCTCGTAGGCTAGGGATGTTACGTGACTTACGTAACTCGCAACCGGCAAGAGACCAACATAAAAGTAAGTTCTTCATTTAAATAAAATAAATCTTTCATTTGAACCAAGTCGTTTAACATAAAAACAGTATCAGTCTTGAAAGCGGAAAGAAGTTACATAAAATCTGAAACAAACTAATCTAAATGGCACCATAGGCTTCATTAACACTAGAATAGGAGGCTGAGTAGGATGATGTCAGCTAATCAAATACATCAGGCAGTTGGCAGGTTGGAAACATAATCATGTTTAACAAAGCTCTTCTGGGTAAATGGCTATGGAGGTATGCCACAAAGGGGGAGGATTTGTGGCAATGTGCAAATAGCAAATTTCATTTCTATTAATGAAGTTTCTTTGACCTATAAAATACACCCAAGTAGACTTAAATCAAATTATGCAAATTTCCAAGTAGGATACGCATCCCCTAGCTTAGCCAAATTAAAGTTTGGGCTTAATTTGGACAGCTTCTATAGACTTTAACGGGCTTAACCTACATGCTATTGTATCCTTTTCTCTTTCTAGGCAGGTGTCTCTCGTATACATTCTGTATATTGGGATTGCGCCTTATTGAATCTTTTTCTTTATTACTTATCAAAAAAAAAAAAAAAAACTTTGGGCCTTGGAATAATCTTTTCCCTTTCTTCCTTATAAAATTAAAGGGTCCTACTACATGTCTCCATCTATCGGTTTTGCTTATACACTTGACCTATCGGAAGCATG
Source organism: Juglans cinerea (assembly GCA_961763995.1). Taxonomy (NCBI): domain Eukaryota; kingdom Viridiplantae; phylum Streptophyta; class Magnoliopsida; order Fagales; family Juglandaceae; genus Juglans; species Juglans cinerea. The sequence goes on along the minus strand of CAUIVZ010000001.1, from coordinate 36,365,071 downwards.
TATGCAATTTTGGTGTCTTAGTATTTATATGTGATGTTTTGGGTAATAAATACACAATCAAAATCTCTACCGTCTGTTTAACTATTTTCAGGTCAGGCGCAACCTCGACCAAGCCAAGACAATTCTGGAGGCTTTAATTAAGGTTGTTCTTTCTGATTGAACTTTCAAAACACTAATAATAAATTGAACTCTCAAAAGATAGCTGCTGTTGCTTTCCACTATCTGGAATGCAGATTTATTGTTCAGTTTTTTTTTAATTTATACAGAGAGAGGAGACAAAGAGAGAAGTAATGGAGACTGAAGTTAGCCTTCAGAGGATCCAAATGAAGTATAAGGTATGCCTATTATGTATATCATCTTTGATTGCATTTATCTTAGGGAATTCTCTGTTGACTTTCTGTTTTGAGTAGAATCATGGTATATCTGAAACATCATAAGAGAGACACATGGCCTTCCCTCTGAGACATCTATCTTATTGTTGTTACTTGGTGGTTTGAATGGGTTCACTTTTTCCATGAAAAGCATCTTGTGTACAACAGTACCAGCACTCCCCTTTATTGTTTTTGTTCACTATTGTTATTTTTATATTTTTGAGGACCACTGCTTTAGGTTTCCATTTTTACAGATGAGAACTTGTAAGTGAAATAATTGAAATCATACCCCTTGCTTGTTATACAAGCGTTAAAAGGATGGAGAATGAATCATTATTTGCTTCTCCATTGTTCCTTTGCCCATGGTCTGTTTTGGAGGCTATTGAGTTTTTCCCAATTCTGCCGTTCAATCGTTGACATCTTCGGGTAGGAAGCTTGTTGGTGGGAAGAGCCTAGTTGAATTGAGAGCAAATCCATCCTGTATTATGTGGTGTTTATGGGCAGGCAGGAATAACAGGACTTCCGAAGTTAAAAGGAAGTCACTAGTAGAGATCAAATTGAGTTGCAAAAGTTGAGTTGTAACGTTGGAAAGAGTGAGAAAGGATGATAGAAAACAAAGAGAATGTGAAAAAGAAGGATTCTTTATTGATTGTCTGCATGCAAGCTTTTATATTAGGGTAATAATAAAGTAATTATTTTTTATAAGTAATATATATAATAACAAGTCCTACGAATGTGACAACTCTTAACAATATTGATTATCATAAAGGGACGTTAAACAGTCTTATTTATCTGCTGTAATGGATGAGGATGCAATGAGTTTAGGCAGTTTAAAACAGGACTAACTTAATTGTACTGGGATACTCAACTAATTTTCTTTATGGTGTTAGCCTTTTAATATGCATCATGTTAGTGGAGCAGGGATAGATTCTTGTACTGCGATGTTTTAAAATTCTATATTTTGAATGTATGAAAAGTCTTCTTTATGTTGATCTCTTAATCCTGTGTCTGCACGATGTTTCATAACATGATTTTCTGCCTAGGTTAAACATGTTGCATTTATTCACTTTACCATCTAGTTGATCATAGGCAAGAGATTCTTTGTTTTGTGTAATCGCCAATTTGTTTTGAATTAAAACCCGTTATAATTGTTGGCTGGCTTCTTATGGGTTTTCAGCACGAGACGGAGCTCCTGGAAGATAGCTTCGCACTCCCAGGATTTCCACCCTTCTCTTGCAAGTTTGGTTCTAGTGAAGAGGAATATGTGGATTCAGATGACCTTGAAAATATCCGTCCACGTGCCCGACCTTCTGCAATACCGAATATCCCTTTGACAGACTCCAACTTGGTTACAGTTCCCTCAGGAGGCATAAAGCAAGAGTTTAGGCAGCGACATGTACCACACGGATGGCTTCATAAAATGGTACTCTGAAAGCTCTTCTGCGCATATTGTCTTCCTTCTTTTGTCTGAACCCCCTAGTGGCGTCTGCTTTTGGTTGCGGATTATGAAATGTGAATTTTTACATGGGATAAAATCATGCGCAGGATCCTCTTGAACCAATTTTATTGTTCACGAAGCCTCTAGTTCCGGAAAAGTTGGCAGCTGCAGCCATTGTACCACCGTCTGATTCGTCAACAAGAAATAGCATATCAGCACCGTGTAAATTTCGTGGAAGGATGGGCCGTGGTGGCCGGATAATTTTTGATAGATGGAATCCTTTGTTGCAAACTCCAATAGACTGTGGCAACTCGTTTTATATACCACCAAAACCCAGATCTTCGACGTACAATTGAGTTGATTAGTTTGCATTGTCCCAGGTGCTCAACTCGATTGATTTATATTTAGATGACATGGTGTGATCTTGGAAATTGTAGGGTTCATGAACATTATGTTAGGCATATATAGAAGTGGGTGGTTTGATGCGGCAGCAGGGAGATGGGTGTACCGTTTTTTGGTTTCCTTCTATCGATGTTTGCTTAAAATGTGTTCCCGTGCCGTGTCTTTCCCGATGTTAATTTATTGCTTTGCCTCGAAGAAACATGGTCTCTCTCTCTGTCTCTGTCTCTCTCGCTTTCTCGGCGGCTAATTAAGGATCGGTGTGCCAAAGACCACAAGACAGTTGCAGAAATCACAAGACCTGTGAGAATTGTTGTACAATGTATGTATGTGCTATGGTAATATGGTGGCGGAGATGCATTAGAAAGGAGAGATTAGGACTTTCATTTTGTCTATAACTCCTACAAGGGAGATGGAACTCTCGTCTTTAATTTATTGTTATGTATTATGGCGACGGCCAAAATAATTATATAGGTGATGGCACTTCTTGTATCATGTTTGTTCATTTCACATGAATATATATTATATATTATGAAAAATGATAGTTGCAGTCATGAATGTGAAAACACCATGCAGTTATTTTGAAAAAAGTGAATAAATACGGGACGTTATAAGAAAAAAAATAATTTTTTAATAGTGGATTCTATTTTTTTTCAAAACGACTGCATAATGTTTATATACTCTACGATTGTATGTAGCATTGCTCATATATTATATATATATATAATATAAGGATTATAGTTTGTTAATGATAAAAAAATACACTAACCATGAATCTGTACCCAGAACCAAAAAAAAAAAAAAAAAAAAAAAAAAGATCTAAACACAATTGAATCACGTAACACTAACCATAGCCGTTGTAACTTTTTTGTAGTTAATGTTATGCCATGTTAGATACAAAAATTATTATAGACAAAACTCAAGATACAAATATGTTATAGATATATCAATTTAGGTTGGAGAAATGATATTTGCAATCTTAAGTGCGTAGGTTCTCTGTACTTCAAAAAAAAAAAAGATAAATTTGGGATTCATATTAAAAAAGTTCTCTTTTAATGATGAACCTTATTTTTTTTTTAAGGTGAGTATACGGAGTTTGCACATTCTAAGACCGTATCTAATATTACTATTTAAAAATAAATATGATGCATGTTTACCAATAAAAGAAATTCAAACAATTAGTGATAAGAGTTTTTTATATTTAAGGAAAAGCTTATAATACGTTTAGCATTAACAAGAAAAAAAATATTATTTATAAAAAATGTAAAAAAGCAAAAAGCCGACCAAGTAAAAGAGGATAAGTATTGATTAGCAAATAAAGAAAAGGATAAGTACAATTTGAACGAAACTAATTAAAGAATAGAAAAAGACGATATGACTTTTTATTTAGAGATGTATTAAACTAAATTCTTTTAAGCTTTCAAGAAAAATAATTATCTTTCTCATAAGATTTGGGGTTAGAATATAAATAGTTAGGGGTGTAACCAGTCCGGTCTAGTCCGGTTTTAGACAAAATTTAAGATCGAACTGGTATGTACCGATTTTGTATTTTTCAAAACTGATTACGCAACAGTTACCCTCTTAAACCGGTACCTCCGATTTTACCGGTTTCCAGCCCTGTCCGGTTTTCCGGTTTTTTTAAAATATTTGAGTGATTTTCTTTCTTTTTTGGTTCTTACTTTTTATGATAAAATGTTATTAATAATTTAATATATATATTTTAGGTTTAAAACATATGATCAATTAAATTTCCATATTTAAGATTAAACTTTATTTTATAAATTATAATAAAATTATCTTATATATAATTATATTAATAACATATGATCAAACAAATTACAAATGTTAATATTTAGAATTAACATTTTATGTTATAAATTATAATATATAATTATTTCATATATAATTATATATTATATAACTTATATATATAAAATATTTTGTATAATATATAAAATTAATTTATATTTTTTTTCCAACCGGTCCGGTCCGATCCCGAAAACTACATATCTGAAACAGGACCGGGTCCAGCCGGTTTTCATAATATAGAAACTGGTCCTAGACCGGACCGGTTCAAAACCGTTCCAACCGGTCCGTTCCGGTTTTCCAATTTTTCTGTTTAAATTTATACCCCTATAAATCGTAATAGAAACCTAAAATTCGCCATTGCGCCTACATAACCCCAGCATCCCTGCCTATATTCTCATATCCTTCATTTTTTTTTCTTTGTTGCTTAGTTCAGTAAACCCTAATTGAACACTTTTCAAGTGGTTTGGCATTCTTATTCAGACCAGTACTAATATACATACTATTGTGTTTAAGCAAGTGAGTGAGCTTCACACACTGGCCATACTGTGCATAAATGTCATGTAATGCTACGCACAAACTTCCTCATGCGTGGACTATAGCTGCCGACCTCTAAACAACAAAACACCAACAGTTCAGCTTGAAGTATTTGGTGTTCTGATGCGTCTCATCCCAGCTCAATTCAGCGATTCTTTTCTTTTATAATGCTCACTAGTAGGGCACGTACACTTACCCAACTCCCCCTATAAACATTATTTGAAATTTGAAGAAAAAGCAAGAAGAGATGTTTTCAAAACACCACTGGGTAAGTACTCGGACCCAAAGTGTGCAAACAGTGCTCCCGCAGATTGGTAGGGGTGAGCATCAGGCAGTCCGGATCGGAAAAACTGACTGGACTGGACTAGGACTGGTCCTGATCGATCTTGGTCTGAATCTTATAGAATCGAGTTCATTTGGTCCAATCCATGGTCCAGGACTTTTTCGAACCAGATCAGACCGAATGTAAATAATATATATATTTTATAATTTATATATATATAATTAATTATATAATTTTCATCTAACCTAATCCTATCACTAACTAATATATAGTTATACTATATTATAATTATAAATTAAGTATAGACTATAGTTATACAGTTATACTTATACTAATATTACTAATATATAGCTATACTATATTACTAATAGTCTAATACTTTATACTAATACTATTATATAGTTATACTAATCATGATTCATAATAACTAATCACTATAAGTCTATAACTATATATATTTACTATTTAGTATCAATGTATTAATATATTCTTTAATGTATTACTAATACTATTAAGTATTAAGAGTTATAGTATAAATTATAATATATGTATAATTTATAAATTTATAATAGTATGTATAACTAAATATTTTATGCTTATTTATAATAGTATGTTAAGTATGTATTTTTCTCAATTATGGATGTAATATATATGGATAATTAAATGATTTATGCTTATTGCTTCATATACAAAATGTTAAAAGTTGTATATGGCTCAAATTCAATGGCTCATTATGCATTAAGATACTTTAAGTTAGTAATAAAGTAATAATTAACATCGTCAATATAATTATAACTAAACTAAATCACTATAAGTCTGTAAGTCTACTGTCTATATATAGTATTAAATTATTAATATCACTATGAGTCTATGACTAATGACCATATCACTATGAGACTATGACCATATATTATTATATGGTATTAATGTCACTATTAAATTATTAATATAGTATATAGTAATAATAGTATTAGTAATAATTTATATCAATGTATTATTATATAATATATAATATTAGTATCACTATATCATTATAATATATATATACACACACACTATAAGTCTATATGTAGTAGTAACAGTAACACTATAGTCTATAATAGTATAATATATAGTATTAGTATATATTAATATATCATAAGAGTTATAGGATTATAGCATACTGTATGTATAATAGTATAGTATTAATATCACTATAAGTTATAACTATATATACCTAATAGGCTTATAGGCTAATACAATGATTTATTAATCATATTACAAATTTATTGTTTTCTTTTGTCATTTTATTTTTCAAGATCAAGTTTTTTTTAGCTAAAAATGTACAAAATTTGAAGTGGGCCGAAAATAATTGAAATTGGGCAAAAAAAAAAAACATATTTAGATGGGCTGAATAGCCCATTTGGGACATGTCCAGACCGAATGGACCGACCCTGGACTGGACAGGACCGAACCAAAATAGATCGGATCGGACCGGTCCTATATATACTCGGTCCGGTCCAAGGTGGAAAATCCCTGGACCGATTAGGTCCAGTCCAGTCCACAAAACTGCCTAAGACCGATATCACCCCTACGGATTTTGTCTGCACCTCGGGCGAGTAAAGAGTGCTCAAACCCTAGGGCAAGCAATAACATCTCCTACACAAGGCAAGCGAAAGTGCTTGCACTTGAGGCAAGTACCGTGAAAGAGCATGAAGGTTTGGCTAGGGGCTAAAATGCCCGCTCGATGGAGTGGCGAAAAGAAATGCTCGTCCCAAGGGCCAATAAAAGTGCTTGCTCCCAACGAGGACTATGTTGGTCAAGAGTGTCAGTCACTCTATTGGGTGAGCACTATGTTGATCAGAACTTCCTGCACCACAAAACTCGAGCAAAAGTGCTTTGGGAGGATAGACAAGCAAAAAGTGCTTGAACTCCAGGCTGAGTAATAGTTCTCATCACATAGCGAACACAATGGGAAAAAAATGCTAGGTTCGAGTGAGCACTATGTCGAGTAAAAGTGGTCACAAGCAAAAATGAAGTTAAGACTGAAAAATGAATTAAGGATTGAAATATGATGGTATGATGAAAAATGACGGTCATAAGCAAAATGAAGGTAGGACAGAAACATGATCCAACGATAGAAAAATGAAGGTAGAATGAAAACATTACCCAAAGGACAAAAAAATTACTGTAGGATGGAAAAACAAAGTGTTGAGTATTTGGAGTCTGGTTCACGCCGCTCGAGCGAATACAAGTCAGAGAGTTTCGCTCGAAGAGAGCTCGACAGACCGAGAAAAAAAGCAAGTCAGAGAGGTTCGCTCGATGGACCGCTCGACTCAGGCTCGAGCGGAGGGAAGTCAGAGAGTTTCGCTTGAGGAGCGCTTGACTCACGGCTCGAGCGATTGCGGGAAACAGGTTCGCTCGACGCGGGCTCGACACGCCGCTCGAGCGAACATCATTAATTCTGCTGAATTAGGTTTGCCGTACAACATATAAAGTGTGTTTTGTTTTGATTTGTACCTAGCTGAATGAAAAGTAGCCGTTCTACACTATTGTAGGTGATTCCTCAAGAAATAAAATCCTCTGCAGCTCCCGTGGACGTAGGCAATTTGCCGAACCACGTAAATATTGTGTCGTGTGTGATTGCTCATTTTTTCTTTTGAAAAATTCACTTTATTGTCATGTTTTCACTACAATTGGTATCAAGATGCCAAGGTTCGGGTCTGAAAAAACGATGGCTGGAGCAGAAGTGAGAGTATCGGGATCGAGAAGTTTGATGGCACGGATTATGGGTATTGGAGAATGCAGATAGAGGATTACCTCTATGGGAAGAAACTCCATCTTCCATTGTTGGGGAAGAAGCCGGATAGCATGTCAGTTGCTGATTGGACTCTGTTGGATCGACAGGTTCTGGGGGTCATTCGTTTAACCCTGTCGAGATCCGTTGCGCACAACGTCATCAAGGAGAAGATGACTGCGGATCTCATAGCGGCTTTATCAGGCATGTATGAAAAGCCGTCAGCAAATAATAAGGTACATTTGATGAAGAAGTTATTTAATTTAAAGATGTCGGATGGTACGTCTGTTGCACAACATCTGAATGATTTCAATACTATCACAAATCCATTGTCGTCTGTTGAAATTGAATTTGATGATGAGATACGTGCACTGATACTATTGGCATCACTGCCAAATAGTTGGGAAGCCATGAGGATGGCTATTAGCAATTCTGCTGGTAAGTCAAAATTGAAATATGATGACATCCGTGATTTGATTTTGACTGAGGAGGTGTTCAGGAGAGATTCAGGCGAGACCTCAGGTTCGAGTTTAGCACTGAATGTTGACTCTCGGGGAAGAGCACAAGACAGGAACTCAAACACAGGCAGATCAAAATCAAAGAATAGGGGCAAGAGCAAGTCAAGACCTGGTCAGCAGGCAATTTGTTAGAATTGTGGCAAACCTGGCCACATAAAGAAGAATTGCAGAAATCCCAAGAAGACAGAGAATGATAGTGCTAATGTGGTAACTGAAGAGTTACAGGATGCACTATTACTTGCAGTTCATAGTCCAGTTGATGACTGGATACTTGATTTAGGGGCATCCTTCCATACATCTTCCCACCGGGAGATAATGCAAAACTATGTTGCAGGTGAGGGCTGGAAATGTGTATTTGGCTGATGGAGAAGCTTTGAATGTAATTGGAATGGGAGACATCGACATTGTACTCCCTAACAAGAACAAATGGACCTTGCAAAAGGTCAGACACATTCCTGAGTTAAAGAAGAACCTCATCTCTGTTGGGCAGCTTGATGATTGTGGCCACTCAGTGGTATTCTCAGATAGCACCTGGAAGGTCACCAAAGGGGCACTGGTACTGGCTCGGGGTAAGAAAACTGGTACACTCTATATGACTACTGGTTTGAATAACACTATTGCCACTACCGTTGCAGAGAGCACAGCAGACTTGTGGCATTGCAGGCTTGGCCATATGAGTCAGAAGGGCATGAAAGAACTTCTGTCTAGAGGCAAGCTACCAGAACTGAAGTCAGTTGATCTCAGTATGTGTGAGAGCTGTATTATGGGGAAACAGAAGAATGTCAGTTTCTTGAAGAGTGGTAGAACACTGAAGTCAGAGAGACTAGATCTTGTGCACACTGATGTGTGGGGACCTTCCCCAGTGGCATCCCTTGGAGGTTCTCGCTACTATGTTACATTTATTGATGATCACAGCAGGAAGGTATGGGTCTATTTTTTGAAACATAAATCTGATGTATTTAACGTGTTAAAAAATTGGAAAGCCATGGTTGAGACTGAAACAGATTTGAAGTTGAAATGCTTGAGGTCTGATAATGGTGGTGAGTATATTGATGGCGGGTTCAAGGAGTACTGTGCAACTCAGGGTATCAGAATGGAGAAGACCATTCCTGGGACACCACAGCAAAATGAAGTTGCTGAACGTATGAACAGAACCATAAATGAGCGTGCTAGAAGCATGAGGCTGCACGCTGGGCTACCACCTACTTTCTGGACAGATGCAGTTAGCACTGCAGTATACTTGATAAACAGAGGGCCATCAGTTCCTTTGGATTGTGGTTTGCCTGAGGAGACTTGGAGCGGGAAAGAGGTCAAATTTTCTCATCTTAAAATATTTGGCTGTCTTTCTTATGTTCTTATTGATTCTGATGCTCGTAATAAGCTTGAGGCTAAGTCAAGGAAATGTTATTTCATTGGCTATGGAGACGAGGCATTTGGCTATCGTTTCTGGGATGATCAGGGTCGGAAGATTATAAGAAGCAGAAATGTGATCTTCAATGAGAAGATTGTGTACAAAGACAAGTCTAGTACAGTTGCTGAAGCAGCTCCTCAGGAGTCTGAGTTTGTGAGTTTGGATGATCTACCAGAGGTCACAGTGTAGTGCAGAGATGTGAGTGACGGGGAGAGTGGGTCCAGCACACCCATTCCCATTATTCCGCAGTCAGATCCAGAGCCGTCCACTCCAATAGCTGCAGTTCGCAAGTCAGTTAGGACTATTCGTCCTCCACAGCGTTTCTCACCTTCCTTGAATTACATTTTGTTAACAGATGGTGGAGAACCACAGAGTTACCAAGAAACCTTGCAAGATGAAAACTCTAGCAAGTGGGAGTTGGCCATGAAGGATGAGATGGATTCCTTGTTAGGGAATCAGACATGAGAGTTGACAAAACTTCCATCAGGGAAGAAGGCATTACACAACAAGTGGGTGTACCGGGTGAAAACTGAGCATGATGGCAGTAAGAGGTACCAGGCTAGACTTGTTGTAAAAGGTTTTCAACAGAAACAGGACATTGACATTCTGAAATCTTTTCTCCTGTGGTAAAGATTACAACCATCATGCTAGTCTTGGCTATGGTTGCTACTGAAGATCTATTTCTTGAGCAGTTAGATGTGAAGACAACTTTTTTTCATGGAGATCTTGAAGAAGACATCTACATGCACCAACCTGAGGGGTTTGTGGTACAAGGAAAGGAAGGTTCAGTATGCAGACTAAAGAAGAGCTTGTATGGCCTGAAACAAGCTCCCAGACAGTGGTACAAGAAATTTGATAGTTTCATGTGCAGTGTAGGGTACATAAGATGTCAGGCAGATCATTGTTGCTATGTTAGACAGTTTGACAATTCTTACATTATTTTGCTGCTATATGTGGATGACATGCTTATTGCAGGGGCTAGTATTGATGAGATCAATAGTCTGAAGAAGCAGATGTCAGAGCATTTTGCAATGAAATTTGGGAGCTGCAAAGCAAATCCTTGTCTGAAAATTGTTAGAGACAAAGTCAGAGGCACGTTCAGACTCTCACAGGCTGAGTATGTGAAAAAGGTACTCAACCGGTTCAGTATGGACAAGGCCAAGTCAGTTGGCACCCTTAGGAAGTCACTTCAGACTCAGCAAGGATCAGGCACCAAAGTTAGAAGAGGAACAAGACTATATGATGTAAGGTTCCTTATGCAGCTATTGGGTCACTTATGTATGCTATGGTTTGCACTAGACCAGATATTGCCCATGCAGTGGGAAGTTGTGAGTAGATACATGAGTAATCCTGGAAAACAACATTGGGAAGCAATGAAGTGGATTTTGAGGTACTTAAAAAGCTCCTCAGAAACGTGCTTGTGTTTCTCAGGAGAGGGCTTAGAGGTGCAAGGCTATGTTGATGCTGATTTAGCTGGAGATATTGATAGCAGAAAAAGTACCACAGGGTTTGTTTACACTCTGGGTGGTACTGCAGTTTCATGGGGTTCTAATCTACAGAAGACAGTTTCTTTGTCTACTACAGAAGCTGAGTATATTGCAGTTTCAGAAGCTGCAAAATAGATGGTTTGGATACAGGGCTTCTTGGAGGAATTGGGTAAAAAGAATCAGAATGGCACTGTCTACAATGACAGTCAGAGTGCCATATTCCTTGCCAAGAATCTAGCATTTCATTCCAGGACTAAACACATTCAGATAAGGTATCACTTTATACGATCATTGTTGGATGATGGACAGTTGCTACTTGAGAAAATTTGTGGAAGTAAGAACCCTGCTGATATGTTGACAAATGGTGTTACACTTGAGAAACTGAAGTTGTGTGCAACTTCAGTTGGTCATCTAGCATGAAGAAAGGAGCTGTGAGTTGCAGAGGTGGAGGATATCATGTTTGAGGCAGAGGGCGACAATGTGGGTGTACCAGTCTCCAAGTGGGAGAATTGTTGAGTATTTGGAGTCTGGTTCACGCCGCTCGAGCGAAGCGTCTAGCCGCTCGAGCGAATACAAGTCAGAGAGCTTCGCTCGAAGAGAGCTCGAAGACCGCTTGAGCAAAAGCAAGTCAGAGAGGTTCGCTCGATGACCGCTCGACTCACGGCTCGAGCGGAGGGAAGTCAGAGAGCTTCGCTTGAGGAGCCGCTTGACTCACGGCTCGAGCGATTGCGGGAAACAGGTTCCCTCGACGCGGGCTCGACACGCCACTCTAGCGAACATCATTAATTCTGCTGAATTAGGGTTTCCGCCGTACAACATATAAAGTGTGTTTTGTTTTGACTTGTACTGTGGCTGAGTGAACAGTAGTCGTTCTACACTATTGTATTGTGATTCCTCAAGAAATAAAATCCTCTGCAGCTCCCGTGGACGTAGGCAATTTGCCGAACCATGTAAATATTGTGTCGTGTGTGATTGCTCATTTTTTCCTTTGTTTATATTCACTTTATTGTCATCGTTTTCACTACACAAAGCTCGGACAGAAAAATGACGATAGGATCGAAGAATGAAAGTAGGAAGGGAAAATGTAACATGGATGAAAAATGAAGGTAGGATAGAAAAATAAACTCGGATGGAAAAATGACATTAGGATAGAAAAGAGCCAAGGACAGTATAATGACAATCGGACGGAAAATGAATGTAGGACAACAAAATAAAGGTAGAGAGGAAAAATGATTCTAGGAAGGAAAAATGAACTTTCAGATGGAAAGGTATGGTAAGACAGAAAAATGAAGCTCGGACTGAAAATGAACCTAGGATAGAAAAATGACGGTCAGACGGAGAAATGAAGGTAAGGGCAGAAAATGATCCTCGATTTGAAAAATGTTCCTAGGACCAAAAAATGAACCTAAGACGGAAAAACGAAGCTCATATTGAAAATGAATCTAGGATAGAAAAATGAAGGTAGGATAGAAAATGATCCTCAGATGGAAAAATGAAAGTAAGATGGAAAAATGTGTTAGGATGGAAAAATGTACTTGTCCGCCAGGGCGAGCAATGCACTTGTCCCTCGGGATGAGCAACATCTGGCTCCCAAAGCTCTTGTCCTAAAGGGTGAGTGAAGCGCTTGAACTCCAGGCGAGTGATAATATTGAAGAAGTGCTTGTCTCCCGGGACGAGGAAGACACTTTAGCTCGTGCCCCAACAAGGCAAGTGCTTGCACCTTGGTCGAGTGAAAATGCTCAAAATTCGGAGAGCGAGCAAAAGTATTCAACCCTCATGGGAGCTTGGAAAATTATAACAGCTCCGCAAGAAATGCTCCTCTAAGGGCGAGTATTAAAAAAATATATAAATGAAGTGTGCAAAAGTGCTCGTAATACATGCATTTTGCCCGATGGTTGTGGGAGCTCGGGGCAATTGTTCTAGTTCTAATAAATGTAATGCTTACGTGGGAGCTTGGCTCCCGATCATATAAAGTGTACCCAATCTCCATAAGTATTTGACCTTCCATCAAGTTGGTTGGATAATATGGGAGCTCGGCTTTTGGGCATGTAAAGTATACTAGATTGCCGCAGTATCCACCCTCCAATCAAATTGGTTGAATTACATGGTGAGTAACAACATCTCATTAGGGGGTGAGCACTTTGTTCGCATCCCAGCAGAATGCTCAAACCCCATCTCAGAACCACGACAACGCCAAAACCAGAGATCTCCATCTCAAAACTATCAAACCGAAGACCAAAAAAAAAAAAGCTCCATCCCATAATCATGAAGGTGATGGCCAAAATACTTACAAGAAATACTCACAGCAATGGTACCATCGTGAGTCTTTAGTGTGAAAGTAAAGATATTTCTGGTTTCTCTATATTTCCATCTCTGTCGTGGTCGTGGGTCACGCCATGGTCAGATCCAGTCATGTCTATGCAATCATCCATCTTTGTCGTGGGTCACGCCATGGTCGACAAACAAACATCGCGATGCAAATTCTTTGGAGAAGAAGAAGTTTGAAGCAAAAGGAGAAAGAGAAAGAACATAAGAATGAAGAATAAGAAGAGGGTAGATGGAAAGTGAGGAGTGCGCGAGAAGATGAAGATGAAGCTGGTTCTAGATTTCTGGGTTTTCATTGGCTGGTATGATTTGGATCAATGTTGTTTCTATCTAATTCGATTTATTGTAAAGATATTTTAGTCAGTTTGGATATGTGGCAAGGGCATTCTAGCCTAACTTGGGTCTCTTGCAAGGCATTTTGGTCAGATCACCGATTGCAGTAAGGGTATTTCAGTCCAACATATGATCTATGAGGGGCATTTTGGTCCAAGACATAATATAAATTCCTACATAATGGGTCTAAACTCATTCTTTTATTATAGATAAATGTAGTTGTTCATCCTTGTTGCAACGATGGTTCCATAACTGTTAATTTTTGTAGAAAAAGAATTGCTTGGGATCCCGAAAATGGGTACCGAATATTTCTCCCAAAACATTTTTTTATTTTTTTTAACTTAATGATTAAGAAAATATTTTTTAATGAGGTTGTGAATTTTTTTTATTTTTTTTGAAAATGTTTATGATGATTAAAAAAATATATGAAAATAAAAGGAAAAAAAATGAAAAAATGAATTGCACTATTGGAGACATCCTTAAGACAATTTTTCGGTAGGTGTAGTGCCACTCTCGTAGAAAATACTTTCTTAACAAAGCATTGTAAGAGGGACCTTAGTTTCAATCCCTATATATAAATTTGTTAGTAAAGCAAAAAAATGACGGGGCTAAATACTATTATCCATACACATATATAAGAGGAAAGTGAGTACTCTACGTGGCTCAGTGTCGTCTCTCTTGTCTCTGTTTGAAACCACAAATCATGTTATGTGGTCGACATTCCATCTCCCACCCTTTGTCTTCCTCTCTCTAATTCTGATCTTTCTTTCGAACGCCTACCATTCTTTTCTCTTCTTTCCTCAAATTCTATTAAATCCCAAAAGAAAAGAACAAGAGAGAGACTTTCCTCGTGAATTATCCACTCGAAAATTATCAGTTTTTTTTTTTACAATTGTTTTGGTTTATACTTAAAAGACATTCCGGTTGAGACATGAGAGTTTGTTTACGTCAGATGCAGCAATAACAACACCATGAACGCAACTGCAGCAGCTACAACCCCTACCACTGCCAGTTTTAGCAACACCAATACATACCTTTACCATGACAACCACAAGAGACCCTCATCCAATTTTCTTGGTACCATCTCTCTCCCAAAGTCCAGTTCCTGCTACTGCATCAACACCAGGTCCACCGGCAGCATCTGTGCCCAAAACAACCACCGTGGCTATCAGTTCCTAGTCCCCAGAGCCACTGCCTCTCCTACTGGCAAAGACAACAAGAACAGAACCAAAACCAAGGATGAAAAAGTTGTTCCCTCTTCTGCCAAGGATGACAATATTAATGTTGATGAGACTCAAACCATACAGAAACAACAGCAGCAGCAGCAGCAGCCTTCCGTTTCATTAAGTTTGGATGATGTGAACCCGGTAGGATTGGGGCGGAAATCGCGTCAGTTGTTTGATGAGGTGTGGAGGAAGTTCTCAGGATTGGGGCAGATCTCAAGGACAACTCGAGCTGATGACAGGGAAGCCCTGGATGCCCTCCTCATCAGGGAAGGACCCATGTGTGAGTTCGCCATTCCTGGAGCTCAGAATACCACTGTGCTCGTTGTCGGGGCCACCAGCCGGATTGGTCGTATTGTTGTCCGCAAGCTCATGCTCAGAGGTTACACTGTCAAGGTTTTACTTTGCTTTCTCTCCACTTTCTTTTATTTTATTCAACTATATACTCCTGCTTTTCATGACCTCCATACGTTATGTAAGGTAAATGGTGTAAAAATTTTCGATTTGGTTTTATTGTGCTAGTGGTGTAAACAAAAAGCAATGGTAATTGATATAAAATTTGAATAGGGTTGAGTTGATAATTTCTATAATCATCCGGTTCAGTCATACTCAAATCAAAATCATTACCTGCTAGGAAATGTCGTTGTTTTAGTATCTCTCTTTTCACTAGGTTTGGCTGTATGGCACTCACTTTAAGCTGATGTTTTACCCATAAATTCTGATTGTAGCGTATGATTTGACAATGCATAGAATGAACTTGTTCAACCTATATACTAAATTTTAAATTCAAATAATTGCTCTGTCTCACAATTGGGTTAATTTATCTCTCTTATCTTAGCTTTCATTGCTGTCTATTAGGGTGTATGTGACAGACTTCTCCAATTTCCAGGATTTTTTTTTTTAACTTACCTACCCAATGGACTAGAATATAGTAACTGTCATACATTTACAGATCCTTTTATTCACCAGTTGAAAATCTGGTATTAAGGTGAACCGAGTGTCGCAATATTGTATTGATGTGAACAATATGGTATAAGCTGATTCAAGTTGCAAAAAATATTCCAATATTTATCTCATTATAGCAGTAGAAAGGTTCCCAGGATATAGAAGTTCCTCAAAATTGTTTTAAGCCATTTATTGCTTTTATGTTTCTTATTCATGATCATCAGGCTTTAGTGAGGAAGGCTGATGAGGAAGTGGTCAGCATGCTTCCTAGGTCAGTAGAAGTGGTGATTGGGGATGTTGGTGATCCTGACACACTCAAGTCTGTGGTGGAAGGTTGTAACAAAATAATCTATTGCGCAACTGCTCGTTCTACCATCTCAGGGGATCTCTTCAGAGTTGATCACCGAGGAGTATATAACCTCACCAAAGCATTTCAGGTTAGGCCTTATCCTGAATCATCTCTCTTACCTGCTCTGGAAACTCTGTATGCATGTGGCACACACTAGAGTAGTTCCTCACAAATTGACTGCTTCAGAGGGTTTTGCTCTAGATATGGGGTGCATGCACAAAACATAAGGCTCTAGTATTGCAGGTCTTCATCATATTTCCTTACAGCACGAAAATGTCTACCCGTTTTTCTTGACTTGTGTGCAAAATTAAGGCATTCACTTTTGTTGTTACTATGGTGATGTCTAAATGCTGCCAGTTTGTTCAAATTGTCTATAATCCAGCATGTATGTTCCCCATTATGAAATTTCTTTGGCAAACTTCATATCTGATACAAATTACAGGACTACAACAATAAATTAGCACAACTACGAGCAGGGAAGAGCAGCAAAAGCAAGCTTCTTCTTGCAAAGTTTAAATCTGCTGATTCATTGAATGGGTGGGAAGCTCGTCAGGGAACGTATTTCCAGGATGTAATTGCTGCAAAGTATGATGGAGGAATGGATGCTAAATTTGAGTACACTGAGACTGGAGAAGCCGTCTTCTCAGGTAAAAGTGGACATTAGGTGAACCATGAAAAATGTCCAGTTTGGAGCAATTAGAACGTAGATTGGCTCTTGGTTGCTGTAATTATTTCTCAAAGTTTCACATTAGTTTCAAGTGCTACAAAGGGGGTGGTGGGAAAAAAAATCAGTATTTAATCTCAGTTTGATTTTGTTATTACTATAGGATACGTTTTTACCAGAGGAGGGTATGTTGAACTTTCAAAAAGGCTTTCACTTCCTTTGGGTCGCACTCTTGACAGGTACAAGATACTTGTAATCTCAATCCAAGCTGGCTCTGTCTGTTGGCTACCATATTTTTTTACAACTAATACCTCAAGTATAAAGGATTTTCAAAGTTCCATAATCAAAGATTCAAACTGTTAATGTGTAGGTATGAGGGCCTTGTTCTCTCTGTTGGTGGAAATGGAAGATCTTATATTTTAATTCTTGAAGCTGGTCCTTCAGCAGACACAACCCAAAGCAAATTATATTTTGCAAGATTTACTACGAAAGTAGGATTTTGTAGGGTAAGGAACTTCTTTGTTTTACGTAACAAATATTGTTTCTTTTCATATCATCAACTGTCTTCCAACACTTTTATTAGCATTTTGAAAATTCGTGATTTAGTCTCCATGTCTTTCCACATAATTGACAGGCGAGAGTACCATTTTCATCCTTCCGCCCAGTGAAACCAGATGATCCACCACTAGACCCATTTCTTGTACATACGTTGACCATTCGATTTGAGCCTAGAAGACAGGTTTGTTGATTTTCTAATTGATCTAATGGAAAGGAATTTGGTTATGTTTTGTTGCCTTCCACTCTGTTCATGGCTTTTCACATTAGAATAGGACTTCTACTTGCTATACCACCAGTGTTGTAAAAAAATATATTTTGCATACTTGTTGAGTCCATTCTTTTACTATCATGACTGATCTTTGATTGATTGAACTTAGTATAGTGCTTTAATGTAAAGATAAAGCTTGGTGGAAATGAGAACTTGACAAAGCTTGTCATAATGATCAGGGAATAGCAATGTGAATATGCACTATCTTTCTCTCTCTGGGCACATACTTTCTATAATATGATAGGTCACAGTACAATCTCTTCTTCATGGTGATATTCCAAGCTGTTTTGGCATGAACAAGGTGGTTTCTTAAAAATATATGCTTGACTTCATTATATATGAAGGAACTCTATCAATTAACTTTGTAGTTTTTCTTTGTTGCAACTTTTTACCTTTTCACTTCTGCATACATGTTTCTTTCCTTTTTCTTTTTATTCTCAGTTTTTAATTCCGTCATATTTTTTGGACATTCATGAGTTAACTAATACTAAATTAGCTAAGAAATGGTTTAAATGGTTTACTAGCTAGTAACATCATAACAAAACTAAAGGATTGTAAACGGCCTGGAACATAGACAACTTTCTATTGCTAATCCATTACTGTCGTGAAAATGATACTACATGGTAATCTCCATTGCAGAATCACCATAAACCATGTCAAAATGACGCCACACTGTTTTTTCCCTCTATCTTCTCCTCTTCAAGTGGATCTGCCTTGTGTGCACCCTGAGCCACATGGAGTTATTAAACTGGCTCTTATACCATTTGTCATGAGCTGAGGATGTGTTAGCCATATTTGTGAAATCTCTCAAAGAATTAGTTGCAATGGGAGCTTTTTGTCCATATTGATTAGCACGAATGCACAATCCTCGCATTCCAAATTCGCACAATATTTAGCTTCCTTTCTCCATGATGGGTTACTCAACTTTCATCATTTCCAATCAAATCAATATATTTTCTTCTTTACGAGTCTTAAGTTAGTAGTTTTTCATTCCAGTAGGATGTGCTAAGATTCTAAAAAGGTGTTACAAATTTTTTATATCGTCTAATGCATATTGTTTTTCCTTGAATTCATCATGTATTATTGTGCATCATTGCAGTAGGCTCTCTCTTCTCTGTTTATAGTTTCAGCAGCAATGTGATAGTTTGTCTTTTATATCTTCCTCAAATACCCATTAATTGAACCAGCTATATAGTGCGGTCACTGTATTTATCCGATGGAGAAGAGCACCACAACCTAAGCTGTTTAATTCCTTTTATCTTTTTCCCTCTTATGGTGTAGTACGAGTCATGCATTTTGGTATATTGACTTCCAATTATATAGGGTACCTTTGGTAATGAATATATTTGGCTTTCACAACTGATTCGGTTCATTATTCTTGTTGCAGAGACCTGTTGAAGGAGCTACAGCAGTGAAGCAAGACCTTAGAAGCTTTAAGCTTAAATTAGAATATATAAAAGCCTTGCCTGTAGGTGCTTTCATATTTTTTTAATATTAAATTATTGCATAACTTTAGGTTTATTCTTGCTTCCATACTTTTCATTATGTTGTACCATCCATCGAAATCATTGCGAAGTTGTGTTGAAACTTTCACCTTTTCAGATGACATTCTTTTAATTTCTTCAATCTTGCTTGAAGGAAAATCTATATATTTAATTATTTTAAGAATTGAGCATGACACAAAAATTCAATGTACTTCTGAATATATGGCTATAAAACCCCTTCTTCTCAAACTGACTGGAAGCACAGATGGCAAAGTTTAGTTGTAGTTGAAAATGCATGACATGAAATTTCATTTTACTTTTAGTTATTAGTGCTTACAGGTCCATATTTTCATTGATTAAAGCTATCTTTTTGTGAACCTAGTCAACCTAGTTTGATGACTTTTGAAGCAAGTCAACTCATGCAACTTTACTAGAGGAAACGGTATCATGATTATTGTTCACTGATTAATCATCTAGAAATGTAGAAGTACACTTCTTGCCAGATGCACTGCACTTGCAATAAAAATCATGTATCAAGGGAAAAAGTGAAAATCAATAAGACAGAAGGAACAGAGGGTAAAAGATGTGTCAGTAACATGATAATAAATACTGCACATAACTTCCTGTGCTAGCTTCATATTGGGAGAATGACTTTTAGATATATTTTCAGTTTTTTAATATGATAACTGATGTATTGCAGGCTGGGCAAGAAACAGACTTTGTCCTAGTTTCATGCACAGGATTAGGAATAGAACCTACCAGAAGGGAGCAAGTTCTTAAAGCTAAGAGGGTTAGTTCATTCTTTTCTTTTGTTTCTTTTGATACTTTAACATATTCTTTTAATTTTTATCTCTGTTCACATGACTTCCCCAGGCTGGAGAAGAGTCATTGAGAATATCTGGCCTTGGATATACAATTATTCGTCCTGGTCCCCTAAAGGTAGAGCCGTAAATTTCTTACCAAGAACTTAAATGGCTTTATCAAATAATCTTCAGAATCCATTAAATGTGGATAAACTATAGAGGTTGTGTGGGAAGTATGGACAAGTCCATATGAGCTACTCAATTTATTTGTGACTTTGTTTTTATGAGGCTCATTTGTCATTTCTATCCTCTAAGTCATATAATACTGAGATTTTTCTTCATAGATAATTTTACCACCAACATTATTAGTATTTGCACACCTGCAGGAGGAGCCTGGTGGTCAACGTGCCCTCATATTCGATCAAGGAAACAGAATTTCTCAGGTGAGGGTGATTTATCGTCCAAGTCATAATGGCACAAATGAAACCACATGCATTTTTAATGGCTGTCTCTTTCTCAGGGCATCAGCTGTGCCGATGTGGCTGATATATGTGTGAAGGCACTGCACGATTCAACTGCAAGAAACAAGAGCTTCGATGTGGGTATCACTATTTGGTTTTGAGGTTAGTTCAAGTTGGATGTATCTAAGATGATTTTTCAATGTGTCCAGGTATGTTATGAATATGTTGCTGAGAAAGGGAGGGAGCTCTATGAACTGGTGAGTGAAGATCAAAACACATTGAAAAACGATATCAATCTTTGTCTTTAGCCATTTTTGGTGATGACAGAAACTGAGGCTGTATATATTTCTGACATTTGTGCAGGTAGCGCATTTGCCCGACAAAGCAAATAACTATTTGACACCAGCACTATCCGTTTTAGAGAAGAACACTTGATCATCCTTTTAGTCCCCTTGTTTGATATTTTTTCCTCAATATAGTTGTCTTTGTAACGTTCTCAAAGAAGCATTTCTTTTTACCTTTTCTGATCAACTATATATACAACTATCCTACTGTAGATCATGTATGTATTCTTTTTGTAAATCCACTTATACAAGTACAATAATGTAAATGGCCAGGAACACCTGAATATTCTCCAGAAAATGAATATGACTTGCATATTGAAAGCATCACTTCTGCAGGATAAGATTATCGTTCACAACCATGATTGTATGGGGATGAGCCTTCACTTGAGCTAGTCATCAAGTGTTCCAAGCAGTATTTAACCTCAAAAGTCCTTGAAGCATGCATTATATGACTCTTTCCAAAAGAGAAATGATAGTTGTAGTCGTGAGTGCGCAAGCGTCGTGCAATCACTTTGAAAAAAGTAAATAAATATGGAATCTACATGAAAATAAACTAATTTTTTAATAGTAGATTTCACTCTTTTTCAAAGCGACTGTACAGCAATTGCGCATTATATGACGGTATGTAGTATTACTCGATTCACTTAGAGCCTAGTCGAGAACAAGATCTAGTAACAATGAGTCAACGTCCTCAGAAGCTAGCACCCTATCCGAATCTGATACATCCGTTCTCAACAATGCAACCAAAGTCATATATGCACACACCTTGGTCACAAGAGAGGAAACACAGCCTTCCATTTTCTTTTCAACTACGTGGCTGATTTGGCGCCTTAAAACCTCATGCCCACTGAAGTGGGTCTTCATTGATCGTGTGTGTGCTGGATCATGGATGCTAAGCCACACCCTCAATATGGAGGCCACCAAAGCTGACACATAGATGTATTAGATGATCAAGATGCACCCGGGTTGGCCTTAGGACCGCAAGCATTATGTCAGTCCAAGCAAAAAGATAAGCATTATGTCAGATAAAGATAAGGAACTCCCTTTTGATTGTAATGCAGCAGAATGCTAATAACTCAGGGCCCAACTCCATCATCAACATTCCTTCATAGAACCTCAATATATCTTGGAGGAGTTAACTGCAATATCAACAGTTATGCTTCTAGTATCATCAAAAGGAACCCTAGTACTAGCAGCATCAGCAAGAATCTTCTCAGCCGCTGTAAACTGGCACTAACCGGCTTGCTGGCAGCTGCTGCAGTGATATCTTCGGCGGCAGTGGGAGCAGCAGCAATTGAGGCACCCCCACAACCGGAGACTCTATCCAATATACCACAGACACTTTCGGGTGAGTGTGCATCGCCTAAGGATTGCAAGAGAGCCAGGATACAAAGGCCCAAGTCAAGGAAAGCCGAGTCTTGTACTATAAAGTGTGTCACCACTTGCATCCGGGGTGGTGAAGGCTCCCCTGGTGAAGGTCCTCTCAATGTCAGGAGGTACAAATTTTCCACAATATATGTGTATATATGTGTGTGTATATGATTTTTCCCTGGGAAGACACAGATCATTGATATGTGGGCATTGATAGAAAATTTAATTGGAATATTTTGTTTCTCATCCTAGTTTGGTATAGAAACATAAGAGGAAGTTGTGCGTGCATGCATGCATGTATGTATGTATGTGCTTTATTAAAAATCTTGCATCATAGCAAGAATGCTATGAACTCTGACCATCTGTAATTTCTCTGCAGACCTCTAGTTGTCTTCAAGCAAGGGTTTCGAAGCCGTCAATACTGGTAACTGTTCTAATCTTAACCTTCACCATTACCAATGGCGGATGGTACCTTTATATGTACTGATCATCCATACCCTGGGAAGCCCAAGTAAATCTAGAAAGCTTCAAGGGAAAAATGAAAAAGGAATTTGATCAAAACTTAGTGGGGTTGTAAAGAAGGGCATTATCAAACTGGTCATATATATATGCTTCCAAAATTTTCCGGGACAGGGATGTCGTGTATGATCTGTTCTTAGTAATTGTGAGAAAGAGAACTGTTTTTCTTCATCTTTAGTGTTATCATTCACAACACACCAGCTGATGTTCCATATTTTAACTGAATTTTCCATTAATACCTGACAATCTAGTTTTAACAATTAGTCTAATTGTAAAATGTGTTGTGTGCATGCAGTTTGGTGGAGTGCTCGGATATTTGTAACTTAATTGGAGATGGTGATGATGGGCCTTAATTAATTAGTTGTATATGAAGTTTTAGTTGAATTTTGATGTGATTTCCTTACTCATGATCAATTAAATTGCATGCATGGATATATAGGTTAATCTTTTTCCCCAATGATCAGAATGCAGTATGGATCAGATTTTCAAGCACCATTGTTTTACATTTTTTTTTTTTATCTATTCTTACCTTACGGGCACCAAATTGATTGTGGGTTCAAGTGATTCTATTCTCACGGGTTCATATCATTACCATTGTTAATTTAGAAACCTTAATTAGTAGTTGTATCCTCAAAAAATCTCAAGGCACCAGTCTCATTTTCATTCCATATATTGCATAAGAAATCACTTGATGGTGGATGGAACCCTTTACAGTATTATTTTTATTACATTGCATTATCTTATTTTTATCCTGCTGTCACGAGGTGGCACTGTCCTTCAGCTTTTTAATTTCTATTTTAAAAAAATAAAAATAAAAAAATAAAAGGTGATCCAAAGATGATGGAAAGTGTTATGTTCATAAAGTGAGATATTAATGTAGCATTTAGATATTATATTAGCTCTTTTATATTCTAAATTAATATTACATGAGACATTATTAATTCTCCAGATCTTATTAATTATATATTATAAGGGAATATTAAAAAATATATTTTAATAGTTTAAGCCAAACTAATAATAATCCAATGTGTGATGTATAGGAAGTATATTATATAAAAGTTTTTTTCTTTCAACCAATGCTAATGTTCTAAGCTTGTCCAAATGTAGGTAACCCAATGTAAACTTATAAGCGGTGTCTGTCTCGTTTGTTTTTAGATATGAGATGAGATGAGATGAGATGAATTGAAATTAAAGTTATAAAGTTAAATAAAATATTGTTAGAATATATTTTTTAATATTATTTTTGTTTTGAGATTTGAAAAAGTTGAATTGTTTATTTTATTTTATGTGAAAATTTGAAAAAATTGTAATGATGAGATTGGAGGTTTTTAAAACTTTCAAAGTTTCGAGTTTTAATCTTGAAAGCAAACTAGACCTAAATGTAGACAACCCTGACTTTTTGGTCACATAAATTCCAATAAGATGTTGAGGAAGCTTAGCTATAGAAAAAGAAAAAAACAAAAGCATGATTTGCTCCTTGATTAGCCAAACCATTTGCCAGAAATGCATGTTCTCTTCTCTGAAACATGTGAATAATGTTGAAATGTATTTGTGCAGAAAAATCTAGAATGTAACTCCACATTCAAGACTTCAGTTTAGGCTTCGTTTGGAAGTTGAGCTCCTCTCAACTCATCTCAACTCATCATTACAATTTTTTCAAATCCCAATATAAAATATAATAAACAATTCAACTTTTTCAAATCTCAAAATAATAATAATAATAAACAATAATATTCTAACAATATTTTATCATCTCAACTCAACTCAACTCACTTCAACATCCAAACCTTACGAAATTGATAAACTTCAATAAACTTAGGCCTCGTTTGTTTTGATATTTTATCTCAACTCATCTCATCATTACAATTTTTTCAAATTTCCATATAAAATAAAATAAACAATTCAACTTTTTTTAAATCTCAAAACAAAAATAATATTAAAAAGATATATTCTAACAAAATTTTATTCAACTTTGTAACTTTAATCTCAACTTATCTCATCTTACAAACGAGACCTTACAACTAAATACCTCCCTCCGTCAATCTTTCATTAGAAAATTAACAATAGCCAATCAAAGATCGACATGTGGCCTTCTGTTAGTTTTCTAACGGAAAATTAATGGAAGTACCTTAATTGCATGTTCTTGAAACTCATATCAATTTTATGAAAGTTAAAACCGAGGTCACGAATTGCATAAACGTAAAAAAGATAAATAAAATAAAAAGAAAAATCAATTATTAACTTTTATTTCTACTTATCTCATCTCATTTGGAGATCACTGGCAATTCAGACTTGCGGATTTTGACATCTATTAATCCTCTGTATCATAAGAAGTTACAATCAATCAATAAAATCTAGACTTGGAGCACAAGACAAAATATAAAATTATCGTCTCATCTCATCATTACACATTTTTCAAATCCTTATACAAAATATAATAAACAATTCAATTTTTTCAAATCTCAATTTAAAATTTTCAAATCAAAACAATAATAATATTAAAACATAATATTTTAAACTTTCAAACAAAATACAAAATTCTCATCTCACCCTCCAAACATGTCTCTCTACTAGCATTGGTTTCTCTATATGCATACGTAAAATTATATCTGAGTAATACTACTCATCATCCTTTCATCATCCTATGATGTGACATTAGGTGATTGGAGACTATTTATTATATTTCACTTGTGAACCTATCATCTAATATAACATCATGGGATGATAGAGTTGTGATCACTTCAAGTCGAGTGTTCACTGTTAATTTCGTAAGCTTAAAAAAAAAATAAAAGAAATCACCGATGGGAGATTGTATGAGGGCAATTATATTCTTCTCTTCTTAAAATACAGACGTGTCACAATGTTATTGGAGAGTGCTTTTTAATCTCCGTCTCCCATTTCTTTTGGACTACAAATAGATTCCTATGATTTGGGCCTTAAATATTTGCTAATTTCACTACAAGTTTTTGTCAGTATGATTTTTTATACTTTATATAGAACTTTTATTGTATTTGAAAAATATTTTTTAAATTTTGTTATCATCATCGTCTGTCATCTACGATATGATGAAAATAATTCTATTAGATCAAAATCTAGACAAGAAACAACACAGTTTTGAATATGGACTCTGCTATTCGACCATCTGAATTAAAGATAGACTGCTTGACTTGGTATTATCACGCGTGATATTAAAAGAATAATGCTAGCTACCGCTAGGGGTTATCGCTGGGCTCTAGTACGTGTTTTTTATAGTTATTTTTTTATATAAATTTTTTTAATAATTTTAAATACTTTGAAAAAAAAAATTACAACATCATTGAAAAATATTTTCTTAATCACGAAGTAAAATAAAAAATCATAAAAAAAAAATTATTTTACTTTGTGATTAATGAAGTGTTTTTTAATGATTTTTTTTTTTTACTTTCTGATTAAGTAAGTGTTTTTTAATGATGTTCTAAATTTATTTTATTTTTTAAAAATATTTAAAAGTGTTAAAAAAATCTATGTAAAAAATAATTTGAAAGAAACACATGTTAAAGCCAGCAGGTGCTCCTAGCGAGAGCTCCAAGCGGTGGCTCTAGCATTGTCCATATTAAAAGCAACGTAAATCTTTTTTTGTAGTCATTATCATCGGTATTAATTTATTATCAGATAAATATTTGTAAAATAATTCACCGATTATCAAACTTTTTAATGAACTTCTAAAATGTACCATTCAATTCTATTGCCAAACAATAATACAATTAGAAGTTTCAATCAATCTCTCTTGCCCCCTTATAATTAAACAAAAAATCTTCACAACCTCCTAACACTCCACACTCTACATTATTTTTAATTTTTATTATTTTTTTATTATATATTTATTATATGAATAATGAATAAAAATTTTGAAATAATTTAAAAAGAATAAACTCAAAAATTTTTTTTAAAAAATATTAAAAATTTAAAAAAATATGGAGCTTGAAGTGAGTGTGGTGGAGGTTATGTAGCAAAGCTAATAATTAAAAGGAGATCATGTTCATTTCATAATCTGCATCTCTGCTAACCCCAACCTCGACAACCTGTCTTGCCCCTTATTTCTGTCGCCTCCTCCATCAGACAGGTCTGGCACCGACATCGAGTCTGCGTGGCAAAGGATTCCATTTCCGGCATTCCATCTGTCCTCCTTCGTCATCTAGAATCCGAAAATCTTTCTGCACTAGTCGCATCGACAGCCCCTCATTTCCGCGCGGCAAAGAATAGGCGAGTTTGTGTGGGTTTTTTATTGATTTGCATTTCTACCTTTTGTACCAAAAAGCAAAAAAGTATGAAATGACAAGGCGTCTATTTGTGACCTAAAATGTTACAGGTCAACTGAATCCAAGAGGAATATTGATTTTTTTGCTAAGAAGTTGATGGATTTTAGAATTGTATTGGTTGGGACCTTTAATGGAGAATCCCTTGTGTGGGTAGGCAACCGAGCTAGTACAGAAAAGTTTTCTTTAAGCAATCCACGTTTATTAATGTGATAATTTAGTGATATACAGAACTACAAATAGGTGAAAAGTTTTCTATTGCAGTAGTTTTGCTGCAGAACTCCTTTTAAAAGACTGTCGATTAGATTGTTAACAGATTTTTAGAGAAATTACAACCTCCTTTTGGTACTTTGTGCTTGGAAAGTAGGTAAGAGTCACAAGATACCTAAAGTATGAGTCGTTTCCTCTCCTTTTTTCCTATTCTAGTGGCGTGAAAATTAGAAATTTACACGAAAATCATAACAAAATCACCTCCTTTTAATCCAATGAAGCTCAACTTTTGATTGGAAAAACCGATACATAAAGGTAAGGACTTGGAGATATACAAGAAGAAGAAGGAAAGGGCGGCTCTGTTTTCGGTTTTTGCTTGAAGAAGACGAACGGCCAAAGAGTGGGCATCGTCGGTTTTTGATTTTTGCTTTAGAAGACGAACGAACACAACTTTATTCAACAAAGATGGATTTTACAAGGGCTCAATTTTTGCTTGAAGAAGCAGATCTAGTTTTCAGTTCCCGCTTGAAGAAGACGAACGACCACAGAACTTTATTCAACAAGAGAGGAGACCGAAAGTGAGATTATTATTTGGTTTTTAATTTTTGGAAAATGCTATGCGCCCCGCTAGGATGTCTCGTTCCCCCTTCCCGCTTGACGTGGAATGCCACGTTGTAAGTGTTTAAAAATTAAAAAGGACAGTGCTACAGTTACCGCTCAAACTTACCGTTTGAGCTTCCCGTTGTACGTGGCTTACAACGTGTTTTATTTTTATTATTATTTTTATATTAAAAAAAAAAACACTACTTTATCTCCTACCCAACATCCCCCTCCCCTGCTCCTCATTTCATCTTTAGAAGTGAAAATCTCCAACCCCCGATGTTCATTTCATTTTCTCTCTAGAATTTACAAAAATTATGCAGGAAATCAAGCTGTGTTCTAAGAATAGTTCTAACACTGAAGGAAAACAAAATAGAAAAAAGAATAAAAACCATGTTCCACATCCACGATGTTTTGTTTAGTACTAGTTTTTCCTGTTATGTTACTGGAAATACAACGTTTTTCCTGTTTTGGGTTTGGAACGTTACTATTAATGTTGCTCTTCGTTGTTTTGTGTCATCTTTTCTGAGCTCGTATCATCTGTAGCTTTAAAAATATATAGGCATGTCACATGTTCTGTTGTTACGCTCCTCACCCAAGCAACAAAAAGAAGGGAAGGGTGGGTTTCCTAGTCATTTAGGAACTGATTCAACCCAGAACTGGGATGGAGGCTTGAAGGGAGGCGACGGGAAGGGTGGGTTTCTCTAAATGGGTCTCTTTGGCCGTCGGATGGATGGAGGCTTGAAGAGGAACTAGTTTTTTTTTTTTTGTGGGATGGGTTTCTCTAGCTTGAAGACGAGCTATTTCTGGGTTTCTCTTGGTGCGAGCACGGGATGAGTTTCTCTTGTTGATGGGTTTAATTTACTGAAGACAAAGAAGGTTGAAGATGAAATGGAGAACAGACGGCTTTATTTTTTAATTTTTGAGTATCTCTTGATGCGAGCACGGGATGAGTTTCTTGATGGGTTCGTTTATTGAAGACCGTTTACTGAAAACGAAGAAGGTTGAAGATTAAATGGTGGTTTCTCAGAAGTGGGTTGCTCAAACAGGCGGCCTCTTT
Organism: Juglans cinerea; assembly: GCA_961763995.1. Taxonomy (NCBI): domain Eukaryota; kingdom Viridiplantae; phylum Streptophyta; class Magnoliopsida; order Fagales; family Juglandaceae; genus Juglans; species Juglans cinerea. Next base: position 36,336,233 of record CAUIVZ010000001.1, on the reverse strand, counting down.
TTTTAATTTTTAAACGCTTACAACGTGGGATTCCACGTCAAGCGGGAAGTGGGAGCGGGACATCCGAGCGGGGCGCATAGTATTTTCCTTTTTATATCTAATCTTATTCCATGTGGCAGCCACGTCAAGCGGTAGCTGGGAGCGGAGTGTTGGAGCCGCTTTTTCCAAATAATAATTTAGACGTGAAACGACAGAGTGTTAAAGCAAAAGTCTTTTCCTAGCTCTCGGAGGGAAGCAGCGGGGAAGGAATGCCGAAGAGGACGACGCATACGTACTCGAGCGAGGACGCCGCTCCAGATGGACCGGATTCCGATCTCTTTGTCTATTACTGCAAGCACTGTGGTTCTCACGTCCTCATAACAGGTTCTCTCTCTCTCTCTCTCTCTCATTCTATTTCTCTGTTTGGTTCCCTAGAAACTGTTGGAAAATCAACCCCTTAAGTTATGTATATTTGCTCTGGCATGGAGATTACTACTTTTGAATGAATCTTAGTTCGCATTTTTAACACTTTCAAACGGAAATGAACTCCAATTGATTTACTAGCTTTGCCCTAACTCGTATTATTTATGTTCACTGCCTTTGGCCATGATTTGGATAAAGACTTTTATTGTTTCAAAATGTTTAATATTCACATTCGAAAATATAAATAAAAGAAGCTCGAGATTCACTCTTTAGAAAATTCAGAGTCTTAACGCAACTTCATATGCAGATTATATTTGATTGATGGATTAGGTTACCTACTCGCCCTAATTGAAACAATATAATTTTGACCATATTAGGCATTGTATCCCCCTAAGAGTTAGTATAACTTGCTTTAGTCGATACTGAAGTTTATTTGTTCTAAGATACCCAATTGCAGAAAATGCCCAAAAGGAAGACTGACAAAGCATATGTGTTGGACAAGGAGAAGCATCTTGCAAGGTTAAATATCAATGAGGCAGGCAAAATTCTCTTGAAACGGTAAATTTAGTTATCAATAAAAATATTGTGCAATATAGTTCTTTTTCCTTTTTTTTAGTATTTTTAAATATTTGGCTCCTTTCCGTTGGTTTTAAGTTGTTAATTCTAAACTATTAATGTAAGCTATATTTAGAACCAAATTTCCATCTTCTTACATTTGGCTGATTATTACTTGTACTATGGCACACAGATATAGTGTCTTGTGATGCTTCTTTTGTCCAACTGAGTACATTGTCTTTATGAACCAATAATCATTTTCATTGAGTGGTTTTTGAGTTATAAGCGTGCATGCATTTGAGCTCATATCTACGCTGTGGATCTTTCTTATCCAGGGGTGAAGGGAAACTGGAGAAGCAATTCCGAATGAACTGTATGGGTTGTGAACTCTTTGTCTGCTACCGCTCAGAAGAAGATCTGGAAACTGCTTCTTTCATTTATGTTGTTGATGGTTCACTTAGTACAGTTGCTGCCGAAACTAACCCACAGGTATAAGAAATGGTTATAAAGGCTTATTTAAAAAATAATAATCTGTGGATTGAATATAGAATTTTTTTTTTGATAGGTGGACTTGAATATAAAAAAATAATTGAACCTTATACCATTTTTGTCAGAGAGCATGCCAATCAATAAGTTTTAGCTCATAGTCTCTCTCTCTCGCTTGTTCATCAGCTGTTACACCCTTCCAGGATGATTGATGGTGATTTTGGTCAATGGCCATGCACCTTGTTTCTCCACATGCATATGTTTGTTTCTATTTGTTCTGCATGTACTTTCCCTTTTGAATTACTTGAGGTGCACTTGCGGGAAACTCCTTGTTGAGGGCCTGTGCACCCCCTGGATTAGTCGGGACATTGTTCTCGAACACCCGGGGCCAATAAAAAAAAAATCTTTCATATCCACGTTTTTGGTATGTGCTGTAGGATGCTCCAGTTCCACCCTGTATATCCCAGTTAAAAGGAGGACTTGTTCAAGTCGCTATAGAAGTTGAAGATCGTGCCCAACGTTCAGCAATCACAAGTAACAAAACATTATTTTATCTAGCATGCATTCTTGTTGAACAAAAATTTTAACATTTAATATTAGAGCAATGGCATTCATCCTGAATTTTATCCTCTCTAGTCACATCGTTGGTGGGGTATATTTCAAGTGATTTTATAGATGAACTAGTGATTGGAAAGCCATTTAAAATGTGACACACTAGCTGGAGTGACTAGGAATGATAAAATCCAGAATGAAGAATATTTCTTTTAATATTATGCCAATCTTTGCGTATAATGTTTAATCAAATGGTCTAGTGTTAATGGTTCAATGACTCATAATGTGCAGGCAAGTTTGAAATTTTAGATCAATTCGTTAGAATTAAATTTAGTCAGTGCCCTTACCCTTAAAATCGTTATGAGGTTCCTTATTAGAGCGACACGCTGGTTTTAACACTTCAATAGTATTTCTCGCAAAAGTTGATGTAACAAAGGCGTATGAAATTGAAACCTTAAAAAAGACAGTTTTCCAGGGACCGTTGCTGAACACCCATCTGTTCCAAGCACTATGCTTGGATTTTATCTCAAATTTCAAGGGCTTCACCAATATTTTCTGAATGTTTTGTGCAGACAACTTATCAACTTAATATGTTTTTCTAATTGGACAAAAACTATTCATATCTTTATTATGAAATTGTTTTTACTCGTGCAGTTATATATGCTTTGCCTTTCTACATGCATTCATTTATATACACAGTATGAAAAAGAACAAAGAACTTCGTAATTGCTCTTTCTGATACTCTTGCACATATTACCCTTTCACTTCTCCTGCCCTAAGTCCCAATTTTTTTCTTAATTTGTAATAACAACCAAACCACTTCTACTTAACTGGTAATTCTCATGGTTCATGCCAGGAGTAAATGCGGATGATGTCCGTGTTACTGTAGCTGCACCTGCAGCTCGTGGGGAAGCTAACAATGAACTTTTGGAATTCATGGGCAAAGTATGCATCTTTTTCATCCTAGGCAATGGAAGTCAATTCCACATTTTTTGCTTAAATTTCAAGTTAATCATAACCACATTGCTTTTGACACCTGTACCCAGGTGTTGGGTCTGAGACTGAGCCAGATGACTCTTCAGAGAGGGTGGAATAACAAATCGAAACTCCTTGTGGTTAGTTAAACCTGTTGTTTATTTGTTTGTAAGGTTTTTTATTTTTTTATGCTAGGTAATTTTTTGCAAGTGTTTGTATGCAAGAAATTTATTGACATAATGCGAAACTCATCCTTGTCCCACAAAATCCTATGCTCATAAAGTTTATCCTCCCACCCCCCCTGAAAGTATTTTTTTAATAATTGTGTTTTGCTTTTTTCCCTTTTTAATCAATTGTATCTCACTTTTTTATGGGTAATGCCCCATGCATTAATGGATAGCGGCATTGTCAAGACCCTTATGCACACGATTTTTATAGAAGACTCCTTAACTGCTTATGTAGTTGAGGTGTACGCTTCGATTAGTAAACCGTCTCAACTGGTGTGCATTTAGCCCTTAATGACCATTTCATGCCAATACTAGTTTAGAAGCATGCACTCTGTTTTGTCAATTTTGTAGTCTATTCTGTGTAAGGCACATTTCAAATAGAATTGTATTATATACTACACTCTCATCCTACTTTTCATCACATTGTGCTGATGTGACATTGTCGATCAACCATAAGATCAATTTTTATGTTTTCAATGCAACAAAGTTTGATATAAGGCCACACAAATACAGTAGAGGATAGGAGTGGGAAGATGGTGGGAGTGATATGGAATTTGTCTTATAAATATTACCCGTTTTAAAGTTGTTCACTAAGACGACAATGAACCAAGTGTATAAATATTTTGATGATTGTTTTAGGTGGAAGATCTGTCTGCTAGGCAGGTATATGAGAAACTCCTGGAAGCCGTGCAACCTTGAAACTCCTTATTACTGATAAAAAAAAAACCTTGAAACTCCTTATATTGGGTTTGAGAATTACAACATTGTTGATTGTTGTGTTGGAAGTTGTGGGTGTCTTGTATTTCATTTTACTTATCGAAAAAAAAAAAAAGAAGTTATGAGCTTTCTTGTAACGTATATGTACTACTTTGGACTAAGAGAAATGCTAGTATGCCGTCTGGGTTTGTCCCCTTACTTTGACCACTCATGTATTTTATTTTTTATTTTAATTTTTTTTTTTTACTAAATGATTAAGAAATTGACTTTTAGTATATTAGTTTAATTTTTTTTTTTAAATATTTAAATATGTTAAAAAATGTGAAAAGAAAAAAAAAATAAATAAAAAGCTAAATTTGTGTAGCGGCATTTCCAGTAGTATTGCTGGACGGCAGCCTAACACTACTCACTAATCTTACATTTTGACGTTCTTCTGTCTCTGTACTTTTCCATTTTTAAGGTCTTCTAATTGATTCAGAACTTATTCCACCGTATCCATCTATTGAGCCAATCAATATATATATATATATATATATATATATATATATGATTCTGTAAAAAATAAATGGGTAGTGAGGTATTCTCAGGTATTCTGTAAATGGTATTGAAAAAGTAATAAAAAAATAATAATAGAATATTGAATAATAGTAAAAAATAAATAAAAAATAATAATAAAACAATAAATAATACTAAGATTAGTCAACCCAGCCAAGCACAAAATATGCAGCTAGGCCAGCTGACAATTGGTAACAATTGGTGAAGAACCAAGCAACGAGAGAAAACTCATGCACCTGGACTCGATTTGGGATGAAGATACAGAAAAGAGTAGTGATAAATATATAATACTTTACAAAATACTTTCACAATACATGTTATAAAATAAGGATATTTTTATAAAATGATGTTAGTTTTATAAGGTAAATACCCCTTCTTTTAAAACATTATTATATAAAATGTTGTGTTTATCATTTTTCTAAAAAAAAAAATCGGGGACAAATGAAGGCAAACATGTATAATAGGGAAAGAGAAATGCTTTAGGTCCCAAATTCGGGACCCAAATTTGTGTCCTGAATGGCACTTTTTTTTTTTTTTAACTTAGTGATTAAGAAAGAGTTTTTTAATGATGTTGTGAATTTTTTATTTTTTTAAAAAATGTTTATGATGATTAAAAGTACATGAAAAAAAAGAAAATACAAATAAAAAAATAAAAAGCACTATTCGGGACCCTTTCGGTAGCTGTAGCGGAACTCATAGGGAAAAAGCCTGCTAGCTATACGAAGAAAGAAGCTTTGAATCTCTGATGATGGAAATCGTGAGAAGAGGATGCCAGCTTTTCCAAGAACAGATGCGACAACACTAGTAGGAGTGAAAAGTCCAATCAGGTGTTTCTCCCAACTCTCTCTTTTCTTAGAGTGTCAGAAGAGTAAAACCGGGTTGCCGTCGTTTTGTATCTTGAAAAATTAAAAATAAACCGGGTTTCGGAAATTTTGTGTCATCCCATCTTATTTTCAAACAAAATTTAAATACAAAATTTTCAAACTAATCATTACAACTTTTTCAAACTAATCAATACAACTTTTTCAAATTTTCAAATAAAAAATAATTTCAACTTTTTCAATCAAACAAAAATAATATTATAAAACTATATTCTTACAGTATTTTAACTTTATAATATTTTTTATTCAATTTTTTTTTCTCTCATTTCCCAAAACCCAAAAGATACTCAACTCAAACTGTAACGACCGGCCCAATATTATTAGGGATAAATTATGGATAATTTCATTGGGCCTAAAATTAGGGAATTGGGCCAATTATATTAGAAGCCCAATTGAGTGTTCGAGTATTTTTTAAAATAGACTACGAGCCCAGGATTTTTGTTTTGGCGAATATCGATTTTGTTACAGGGCTTGCCATGTCATATATTTTTAAGGTGGAAATTTTTATGTACGGAGAAGTTTTTGTGGAACATATTGGATTATTTTAGAGGTTGAGTCAAATGCCAAAAACTCAAACAAAAACCCTATGCCACACACGTCTCGCACTTAGTGGATTATTTTAGAGTTCTATCTCCATTAAGACTCCTAAACCATACCAACTACTATAAGTCTATACCCATGGCTCCACTCCCATGCACATGCACGTCTCTTTTTATCTAGGATTTTCTTTTGGGTTCTCAATCATCTATATATAGTACACTCACCAAAACTGCAAGCCGCACTCCCTTGAAGCTTTCCCTTGCATGCTACCCTCCACTTCATGCACGGCCTCTAGGCCATGTCCAGGGAAAAGCAACCGAGAGCCACCCTACACTGGAGAAACCACCCGCCGCAACAAACCACAGGAAAAAAAAAAAAAAGAGAAACCGTAGCCCCACCGAGCCGCTTCTCCCTCTGCCGTGAGCTACCACAGAAACCATCACCCACGGTGACACCACTGCCCCGAACACGCTGACGCCACCTCAAGGAAGACGGAACCACCCCGGTGCTGCCGCACCACCCTTCCTCTCCACGCCAACCCAAACCGCAAGCCACTGCATTTGATCCCATGCCAAAACTTTTTCCATATCCACCGTGAACAACCATAAAATAGCCACCAGGAAACTCCAACAACCACAGCAACGCGACCGCAAAAAAACCACCGAAGGGTAGTCGCTGCCCAGCTTCACACACGGCAACCACCTGCACAAAGAAGTAACGGAAGCAACTCTATTTTGCTGCTAAAAAACAGAGTAGGATTGGAGCACTCGAAGACAACGTAATCCAGGCTTTTCCATCGTCGGACCGCCACCATCCGTCGGAGACAACCCATTTACAACCATCTCCATCATCGTCAGCGGCACTGTAAGTCACCAACGCACTCGTAATCTCTCTCTACTCCTCCCGACTTTAAGCTTTCTCCTTCACGCCGTGTTTCCTTCTCCCGTAATCTCTCTCTTTCTCTCTCAAGGTTTCGGTTTCTCTCTATCTCTCCAACCTTGAGCCACCGAAGAACCACCCAGCTCTACTGTGAAGCACCACCAAGTCCGAAGGTCACGACCAAAGCTCACAGCCATTGTCTCTCATACGTGTAAGCCTACTTTAATGCATGAACCCTGTAGCATGAAATATTAAGTAGTGGGTTAAATTACAAAAATACCAATACCTATTTAAGACTAACGGGTGAGAATATTTTAGTGTTAGGAAGAATTTAGGTTTAGGAAATATAGATTATTTTAGTAGTTTAGTTTTTAAATAAAATCACATGTTTAATTAGAAATTTATGCAAATTATCTGTTTATTTTTATAGGCAACCGATTACGTGCCGAAAATAGTAGATTAGCGCTGCAAGATAAGTAGTATAATCACACCCTTACACGTATGTACAGTAAACTGCTTGTCTTTTATAAAAAATATTATATATGTATGCCTTCCATTGGAAGCCACTTTTTACGTACCTAAGACATGATAAAATTATGAAAATATATGATTTTACTTGAAGATTTATACATTAAATTATTTATGAAAACTCATGATTTTATGAAAGGAGTTATGTATCAAAAGATTTATGAAAAGTCATGATTTTATGTGAGAATTATGTATTAAAATAATTTATGAAAGCCATGCATGATTTTATGTGAAGGTTTATATTTATGAAAAATCATGATTTTATGTGAAGAAACATGTATCACGACATTTATGAAAGAATGCGATTTCATTTGAAATCTATGATATGATATGACAAGTTAAGACAAGTATGCATGCGATTTCTTTTTGAAATCTATGATATGACAAGTATGCAAGTATGATCATGATAAGATATGTAACGGCCTATGTTATGATATGAAGACGGTACCTATGTTATGGGTATATTGCATTGCCAAGTCGTGCATGTTGGTAGTGCATCCAGTATGTATTCCTTATGTATGGATTCCATAACCCGCGGCCATGGGCGAAATCGAAATCTACTTAGATTCACTAACCCTAACTCACGGGGGTCAATAGTGGGTAATGGCCTATGAAAAGTGAAAGATAAGTTCATGTTCATGTTAATTACGTATGTATTTTATTAGTATGCACGTTTTTCAAGAAACCTTATATTTATTATATTTATTGTATGGTGTGTTGCTTATTGAGTATTCGACTCATTTTTTATTGTATATTTTTATGTTTTTAAACCACCCCAGGTGATGACATTTAGGAGGATGAGACTGTAGGACTGGACTTGACCCCGGGAGGCGAGGCAGAGGCCTAGACAGATTATGCTATGATTATATTTATGGTTTAAGGCTTAAATAAATTATTCTGATAAGCACATGAGACTTTCGTATTTTTTTAAAAAAGTGATTCCGCAGAATCTATTTTGAATTTTAAGTATTTATTAAAATTCGTTTTATTTATCGAATCTTTCGCATCTGGTGCGTTGTATAAAGGAAAACTTTTTAAGTTCAAGTTTAGTAGCATATTGGCTCCCCAAAAATTCTAAAATGCCTTTATTGGAGAGCGGGGTGTTACACAGACTATCTTACTACTATTCACAAACTATCTTATTGGGTTAATTACACTTTACCCCATCGAACTTTTACTTAATTTACAATGTGCCTCCAAAACTAATAATTGCATCAAAGTGGACTATCGAACTTTCAAAACTTTCCAATCCCCCCTTTCGTCTACCAGTAGCGTTAAATCTAACGAAAATTTACTGCACGTGCTGCTCATGTGCATAATATTCACTGCAAAGATATAATTTTCATCTAATTTATTATCATTGACCATATAAAATATAAAATAATATATGCAATCAATTAATAATAAATCATAAATCATTAAATAATTTTTTTTATTAATTTATATATGGTTAACGAATATCAATAATTTCATTGTGTACATAGATTATTCATACTTGCTTGCAACTTAGGTATAAAATAATTATATATATAGTTAATGATTAATGATTTATTATTAATTGATAGCGTATATTATTTTATATTTTATATTGTCAATGATAATAAATTAAATAAAAATTACATATTGTAGTGAATTTCTGTTAGATTTGATATTGCTGGTAGACGGAAGGGGGGATTGAAAAGTTTTGAAAGTTAGTCCACTTTAATGCAATTATTAGTTTCGGAGGCATATTGTAAATTGAGTGAAAGTTCGAGGGGCAAAGTATAATTAACCCTATCTTATTATTATTCACAAAATAATCATCTCATCTCATTTTCCAAACCTGCCCTTAATAGTCTAAATATCTAAAATTTATGCATGATGTTTATGCGAAACATCTTTAGATATATATCGATAGAATTAAACGTTTTCTTGTAATAAATTGTTGGAGAAAATTCGACCAATCAACAGATGGCATTCTAAAATTGAATTTTTATTCATATTCAAATATTACTTGAGCATTGCCATTGTTCAATAATATGAATTGGGGAGCGCTATGTACAGTCCAATTTCTTGGACTCCTTTGTAGTCCAAATATAGGAATAGACAAAAAGACCCCACTTTATCATAGACTTGACCAAAATACCCTTATATCTAAATCAAAAAGTAGTCCAAATATGAAAATAACGTTTCAGTCTCCCTCTCTCTACCGTGCATTTGCTCCTCGCCTCCTCCACCATCGACGACTCCTCTTCAAGGCCCTTCAGTTCCATTCTTATTTCTAAACTCTTGCTTCGAAATTAATTACTGGTATATCTTTCGAATCCTATATACACACGACGTACGTATTGTGTTCAAAGTCTAATGATCTTGAATGTACAAGTATGTGAACAATGTGTAGTGTTATTCATTTTATCTTCGAATGAAACATACTTACAGGAATGAGTTTGATGGTACCTAATAATGTATTGTCGTACTAGCCTTTTTAAAGTAATGCTATGGGAGTGAACTAATAAAACTATAAAATATAATTTTGATAAAATGGCAACACATCAATTAAATACGGGTTCTTGTAAACTAATAAAGTATTGCTAATTGTTTACAAAATGTTCTGATATTTTTTTGGGTTCTTGTTTTTGTACAATAATTTGAAAATTGTTGTTAAAACTGTTTTGAAAATTATGTATTTGTTTGCTTACATAACTAGTACTAACTTATTTAATTTTTTTTGATTTTATGTTGTGCATAAATATATCAATAGTGTTCTTGATGGATAAAGGGGAAGAAAGCACATCTAGTAGGCGATCGCTATTTTTTTTTTTTTCTGAAAACAATAATTATATGGATACTCCAAATGTGAGAGATGATGAGAAAGTAACTGATGATCATAAGGTTTTAGAGCCAACGCTGGGGAATGATGATGATGATGATGATGGGATTTTAGAGCCAACTCTTGAGAATGATGATGATGGTGATGAGGTTTCAGAACCAATGCCACAAAATGATGATGATGGGATTTTAGAGCCAATGGTTGTGATGTTTTTTAAAACTGAGCAAGAACTCATTGACTACTATAAGCAATATGGGAGATAGATTGGATTTGGTATAATGACCCAAAGAAGTAGAATGGAAGCTGATGGGAGTGTTAAATATGTAACACTTGGTTGTGCGCATGGTGGTAAGGTAAGGAACTGTATTACCAACCTTTCTAAACCACGTCCGACAATGAAGACCAATTGTAAGGCGAAAATTAATGCACACTTGGTTGGTATCTCTTACGCATAACTATTGTACAAAATGCACACAACCATGGACTAAGTCCACAAAAGGCAATATTTTTTAGATGTAATCGAGCTATTGATGACTCTGTAAAGAGGCAGTTAGATATCAACGACAAGGCAAACTTAGACATGTCCAAAAGTTTTAACGCCTTAGTTGTCGAGGCTGGTGGATTTGATAAACTTCCATTTATTGAGAAAGATGCACGGAATTATATTGATAAGGCTCGACACCTTAGACTTGGCAAATGAGGTACTGATGCACTTCGTGGTTATTTTGAGAGAATGCAATATAAGAATGAAGGGTTTTACTCATTGATGGATTTGGATGATGATGGACAACTACAAAATGTCTTTTGGGCCGATGCATGTAGCAGAGCATCATATGAGTTTTTTGGGGATGTTGTGACATTTGATACAACATATCTTACAAATAGATATGGCATGCCGTTCGCCCCGTTTGTTGGCATTAATCACCATGGACAATCAATACTTTTGGGAGCAGATTTGATATCAAATTAAATTAATGAAACATTTGTTTGGTTATTTGAGACTTGGTTGAAATGTATGGATGAGAGAGCACCAAAAGATATCATCACTGGTCAAGACAAGGCCATGAAAAATGCAATTGCAATAGTTTTTCCATACACCTAGCACAGATACTGTTTGTGGCACATAATGCAAAAGTTGCCAGAGAAGTTGGGAGTCACATGTTGAATATAAGTGTGGTTTGAAGTGTGCATTGCAAAAAATTATTTATGATTCTCAAACTTCTGAAGAGTTTGAGAAGTCTTGGGAGGTGTTTCTTGACAATTACAATTTGCATGAAAATGCATGGCTTCAAAGTCTCTATAGTGAGCGAATGTTTTGGGTTCCTGTATACCTGAAAGATACATTCTGGGCTGGGATGAGCACAACTCAGAGGAGTGAGAGCATGAATGCCTTTTTTAATGGATTTGTACATTCAGGGACTACATTAAAAGAATTCGTCGATCAAATTGACAATACACTGAGGAAGAAAGTAGAAAATGAAATGGCAGCTGACTTTCACTCATTCAATTGCACAGTTTCATGTATATATCATTTATCCATGGAGAAGAAATTTCAAGAAGTGTACATGAATTCTAAATTTAAGGAAGTACAGGCAGAAGTAATGGGGATTATTTATTATCATTGTGTTCTCATAAAAAGGGAGGGGGCGAGTACAACATATCAAGTAAATGACCAGAGGCAAGTTGAAGACTGTATCAAATGACCAATTGTGCAAGCATACTTCAATGAAGATGAGTACAAGGCAAAGTGCATGTGTGGACTATTTGAGATGAGAGGAATTGTATGTAGGCACATTTTTTCAATTTTCGCCGCAAGGGATGTCCGAGAGTTGCCGGAAAAGTACATTATAGATAGGTGGAGGAAGGACATTAAACGTAGACATGCTTTAATTTGAAGCAGTTATGATGACTTGAGTGGTAAACCAGCGGCTAGTAGGTACTCTAGTTTGATAAAACTATGCTACCAAGTAGCTACAAATGCAACTGAAAGCGATGATAATTCCAATGCATGACACATAAGTTACAGGCAATGAATGAAGTTTACACTAAATTAAAACCCCATGCTATAGTTGCAAGTACTCATACTTCCATTGATATCGAATCTAGAAGTTCGAATAAAGTGATAAGTCGTCGCATTATTAGAGGAAAAGAGAGGCCCCCATCGAAAAGGAAACAACCTACAATAGAGAAGTTACGAACCAAAACCAAAAATGCTGATGGGAAATGACGTAGGAAAAATGTAGGAAGATTTAAATAATGTGAGTTTAATATATGCAAAAATTTTTAATCAAGTTATTTAATTTGTTTATGTATTCAAATGTAGGCAACTGCACGTCCGTAAAATGTATTAAGCCCAACAGATTAGGTAATACTGTCTAGCCCACAACAAAGTGTTGTTTTGCAAGTGCCTGGTACACAACAAAACGTTATTTCTCAGGTAAATGTTGTTAATTTTCCCTTTCATTTCTATTTTGAACAATTAATGAGAAGTTTTGCATGAGTTTTACATAATGTTTCATACTACATGTAGGTGGACTTTTAACATCATGGCCTTGTTGAGGATTGATGAGAAAACGTTGTAGATTGTTGTATTTTGATGATGTTAAGAAATGAGAAGATGTTGAAGACTGCATTTTGACTTCTAATATCATTGTGTTATTTATCTATTTGTATTGTTGACGACGTTAGATATTACAATATTACATAATCATCCAATTGCATTGTTCTTGAATATTACAATATTGATAAAGGGTCTAAACCTATAACAACCTATCCAACAACAGGATATTCAAGAACATGATATTATAATTGAAAAAATTCCCAATACGCGCAGAGTTCTTTCTCCCACTTTTGGAGTTCTTCCTCTCTATTTTGGAGGCGACGTTCTCTTTCCATTCAACATTTTCAAAGTAGATATCAATGCCTTTTGGAAAGTACCTGATGGCAAGACAACAGAAAGTCATTAGAACAAATATACAGGCTTTAGATATTGTTATTGCACCAAGTATATAGACAACAGATAATTTTAATAAAAAAACCAGATTTAAAACTAGTGCCTGGAAGGTAGGAAGAACATCTATCATTGCCCAATAATACCAAAATGCCAAGAGAGAAATACATGGCCAAAATAAAAGGAGATTTGGCACTGTGCAGTAAGGGCTGAGCCAACAGGATTCTAACATGAGAAAGCATCCCCATCAAATTTTCCCTAGATACTGATGGTAGTTAAACCTTACTCAAGGATTCTTATAAAGCTATTACTCCGAGAAAACCACAATTACAAAACAGAGACTAATCAATTCCCCAAAAGGCCATACTTTTGACATTCAAGTATTCTCTTCTTTCAAAACTGAAAGCCACCGCCAGAGGTTCATACTCCAAGGCAAATGGTAGATAATTAAACAATAAACATTAAAAAAAAAACCATCCAATCAGCTATTATAAAGGCATCGAATAACATTTTAACTCTGCTTTGATCAAACTATGCATGACATGTCAAAGCTTGCCTACGTGCAATTGTCACCTAATCCAAACTAAAGGCGAAAATAAACAGTAATGTTAAGAATTAATGACTACTAATAAAACAGCAAATTTTACTGCAATATTAACTAGATACCTTTTCCAGACCATCTGGACAATTCCATATGAACCAAGGTAGTAATAATTCATCTTTGGCACGATGCCATTAACAGCACGCGACAGATGCAATGCTTCTAGCTACCACTTCCCATAAAGTTGAATTATTCATTCGTAATTACCACCACCACATTCATCATCCTCAGGATCAGATACTCTGGGAAGCCTTATAGAACGTTTCAACTCCTAGCCAAAGAGAATAAATAAACAAATATTTTAATTGAACAGAATAAAAAACTTGACAGAGTAATAATGGTAGAATCTTTTAAGCCAAAATCATCCTTCACAGGAAGAAACCAAATCATGAGACAAGGAAAGATGAGGTTTAGTATCTTAAACACGGCCAACAACATAGCAATCCATCAACTTTGCAAATTGCCCAACCAACATATTCACCAATTATCTGAGTGAATTGGAACTCATTCACAAATTTTTACAAACAAGTAGAGTGCACACAAAATTTAAAACAACAAATGACAAAGAGAAGATAATTGCAAATATCAAAACCCAACAAATGAAACAAAGCTGTTGAAAATAGAAGAGAAGAGAATTTGAAGGCAACTGGGTACTCGAGGAAGGGGATGGAATTGCAACCTGGGTACTCGAATTGAAGCTGACTGGAATTGCAACCTGGGCCGACTGGGTACTCGACGAAGAGGGTCCTCTCTTGAGGAATGAGACGGCGACGTCAATGCCGATGGGCTGCTGCACAGGCGATGGCTACAACGACGGCTATGGCTACGGTGACGACGAGAGGGCGACATGTGAGGTTTCATTGAGGAAGGGATTTCAATGGCACATAATTATTTTTCTCTTGATGAAACGCTCTGTTTCATCTGTAAATGAAATGGGGAGGCCTGCAAAGCAGTCCACATATGTGGACTGCAAGAAGAATTATTCATATGAATTCCTATTTTGGAGTTGCTCCTGCCAATAAATTGCCAGTTGCATTATACCATTTTGTTATTTCTTTTATTGGTACGGTGTGTTTGGGATAAAATCTGACTAATTCAAAGGGTGCACGGGCTCCCTCGACAAGGAGTTTTCCTCAAGCACACTTCGGATAATTATAAGGAGATTCCATCAGCAATGATTTAGAAATTATTTGCATCCAAGAATTTGACTTAGAGGGATCAACATCCTATCAATACCAAGACCTTTATTCTCAAGCCAACTCCCTAGAATTCAAAATTAAACATTACATTTTAGTTTGACATTCCAAGTTATGAACATAATCATACGCTCTTATAATTTAAAACTGTTGGTAAATGATATTTTCCTTTAATTTTGATAATTAAAGAAGTGTGCCGTTGTCTAGGGATCTTAATAAGGTATGCTCGTTTACTTTATCCTTGTGTCACCAATATCTAGGTTGAGCTTCTTGTTGGCCTGCCAATGGATCTTTCATCTTCGCTTCTTATATCAAAATATCAGGTCCCTTGCTTTGTGATATTATTTTACAAGTCATGTATTTTCTTTTCTAATGTCTCGTTTCTAATTTACGTACACAATACACAATTGGAGATGGTGATGATGGACCTTAAGATGTATATGAATTTTTAGTGGTTTTAGTTGAATTTTGATGTGTTTTCCTTACTCAAATCACACACATATATATATATATATATATATATATAGAGAGAGAGAGAGAGAGAGAGAGAGAGAGAGAGAGAGAGAGAGAGAATGTATGGAGATTTTCAAGCACTATTATTTTACATTTTTTTTGTATTCTTATATGATATATCATTAACGAAGTTGGTAATGAAAACAAAAACATTGCAACGTAGTTAAAACATGAATTAATCTCATTTTCATTGCATTGCATGAGAATTCACTTGATGGTGGAGGAAACCTTTACAGTTTCAATACATGGCATCATCTTACTTTTATGTTACTGTGATGAGTGATATTGTGTATCAACTTTTTAGTTTTTTCAAAAGAATTAAGGGATGGTTCAAAGGTGATGTAAACTATCATATTTATGAAATGAGATGAAAGGAAGATGGTAATGTAGTTTGTTGCAATAGTCAAACAAATATATTTGATACTGCTCCTTCAGCTAAATAATATATTATATGAGACATTATAAATTTTTCCAGATTTTATTATATTTTAATAAGATGAGATGAGTTGGTTTTAGATGAGTTGAATAAAATATTGTTAGAATATTATTTTTTAATATTATTATTTTTTTAGAATTTGAAAAAGTTGAAATGTTTATTATATTTTGTATGGGAATTTAGAAAATTTGTAATAATAAGATGAGATGAAATGAGATGAGATGAGAATGGTTGAGAGTGTTTCTGTATCCAAACGGGGCCTTAAATTATCGTTAGATGCATAATGACAGATAAAAAAGACAAATAGATGCGCAATGACTAGTGATGTCAATTCGTGTTAACAGTTCGTATTCGTGGGGTGTCAACTCATGAGTATTAGACTTCTGATATAGGTCAATCCGAACACAACCCAATTAAACGGGTCAGACCCTAAAATCCTAACAGAACCCGTATAAATAACGGATGACATGACACAACCCACTTAACACATTTAATAATTATGAATACCAGTCATTTAACATGTTTCAACCCGTTATATAGAAATGGATTAAGCGGATTCATATTCTTTTTTAACCCAATTAATATAATTTCATATATAATATAAAGACAACTATATAAAATCATTAACAAATGTTAATGAATGTTAAATATAATGACTGATAATCTTATAAATCAAATTATGTCATATAAATATTTTATTAAGTGTATTATACACGTTAACTTAAAAATATATATATTTTCTATCTAGATTGATGCTAAAATGATTTTTGATTACGGAAAACACAACTGAGCTAATAGGAGGTTTGGGTAGTGAGTTGAGATGAGATGAAAGTTGAATAAAATATTATTAGAATATTCTTTTTTAATATTATTTTTGTTTTGTAATTTGAAAAAGTTGAATTGTTTATTGTATTTTGTTTTAGAATTTGAAAAAATTGTAATGATCAGATGAGATGAGTTAAGATGCTTTCTGAATCCAACAAAGCCCGATGAGTCTTTCTACTCATCATCCCTATACCACACATCACATATGATTTTTTTATTTTTTTGTTTTATTCTTGCTAAACTAAACGAACTCTTCTATTCGTCATCCATACACCACAAATTTAATTAAAAACAATTATGTATGATATAAGGATGATGGATAGAATTTTTCTTCATAGAAATCATATCTTTCTTTCTTTCTTTCTTTTTAATATAACAACGGATCTCATTCCATTCATTAAAGGAGGACATACAAAGTTAACTTAAACAACAAGCCAATTTTAAACATTAGTAGTTTTCCAATATACTTTCGTGATTGACATGGTCTAGTCTAGACGGCAAATCTTTAAAGACTGAAGTCTAAGAGATAGCACAACTCTGTCCACGACAGAGGTTGCAGTAACCAAGTAACAAAACTCCATACCCGACTAATCGGAGTATGGAGAAAAACCAACCCCATCATCACCGCCTAAGCGAAGGGGGACAACACCCTTCGGACCTAAGTCCGAAGGCACTACGTTTTTGGATTTTTTTTTCTTGAAAATAAAGACAGAGCATAAAATAAACTACATTGTGAAAACACTGTAAAAAAGAAAAAATAGTGCACAAAAAGGCTGCTGGAGGGAAAATCGACAGTCGATCTTGGGAGATCCAGAGTCACCAGTTCGGGAGCAGCCGTGCGTTGCAGCGGCAGAGGGCTCCTTGGTGGCGAGTGAGGGCCGACGAGCTCCGAATTTTTCGTCCTATGCGTGCGGGCTACGCTCCACTCCGATTGGGGCCGCATTTGATGGTCGTGTAGATCAGCGGCTAGGCAACATCCTGGTGGGGCGCGTGTTGGCTATTAGGTGATGAAAAGTCTCGATCGGCGATTCTCCCTTTATTTGACCTAAAAAAAAAACAAAAATAAAACTTAAGCTTCCACCCCTCGAGCCGATTTTGAAGAAGAGTTTAGAAAGAAGAGAGAGAAGATTTAGAGAGAGAGAGAGCGATGACTTGGCTGTCAAAAAGGTTGTTAAAAATGGATGTTGATAGAATCATTCGCAAATTATACTGGCGGCTTTCCATATCAGCCACTTATTTTATTAAAGGATCGTGCTACAGCTCCCGCTGGGGGCTCCCGCTGGGGGCTGTAGCATATATTTGTGTGTGATTTTTTTGAAGTTGTTTTCTATATAATTTTTTAATATTTTTAAAAAATAAAATAAATTTAGAATATCATTAAAAATACTTTCTTAATCAAGAAGTAAAAAAAATTTTATTAAAAAATACTTCCTTAATCACGAAGTAAAATAAAAAATTATAAAAAAATATTTTATATTTTACTTCGTGATTAAGCAAGTATTATTTAATAATATTATAAATTTTTTTATTTTTTAAAAATATTTAAAATTATTAAAGACATCTATATAAAAAAAGAATTAAAAAATACACAAGAAAAAATACACTAGAGCTCCAGCGGGAGCCCCCAGCGGGAGCTCCAGCATTTTCCTTTATTAAAGTACCTTTTTCTCTATTATAATAAAGTATTCTTTTTTATTCCTTTCCTATTCAGACCTCATTTGGATATTTATCCTATCAGAGTTTTGTTATCTACAAATAAATTTACGTATCAATTTATGTATTAATGTTATTGTCTTCATATTTTAAATTTAAATTAGTATTGTTTTCAATAAAATCTACTTTTTGATTAATCAGATTGAATGGATGCACGTATTAGTACGCAAAATCGCTTATAATTAAATTTTTCCATCTCAATATATCTCATCTAGTTGCATTTAATTTTCTTCATAAACATAATTTAAATATAAATATTTTTCAATTTTAAATTTTAAATTTTAAATTTTTTCATTTAATCATTACTTAATTATTAATTTTTTTTTCAAATTTTCAAACAAAACACAAATAACAATTCAACATTTTCAAATTTCAAAACAAAAATTATATTAAAGAATTATATTCTAACAATATTTTAATTTTATAATATTTTTATTCAACTTTTTCTTTTCATTTTTTCAAAACCTAATAAACTAAACATATTAATTCAACTATTTTATTACTATTCACAAATTTCTCATCTCATCTTAATTTAAACGATACTCTATTTAAATATTCCATCTCTATTCATTTTTAAACTTTATTTTTCTAAACCATCTTATTTTATAAAATTCTCTATTTTACTACCGATCATATTTTTAACTTTTCTATTTCCAATAGAAATATTTTAAAAAAATTTGTCATACTCTCAAAACTGTTTGATTTTAAAAAATCATTCTTATTTCTTTTAAAAAAATTCATATCCATTTAGTGGTTTGAATAGTAAATCTAAATAAGATGAGTTGACGCGAAAATTAAATAAAATATTATTTTTAATATTATCATTATTTTAAGATTTAAAAATATTGAATTGTTTATTATATAATTATTAAGCTGTGGTAATGTGTTTTTACTTTTAGAAAATTAATTAAAGATTTAGGAGAAAAACAAATTTATTAAATCCTTTATGATTAATTTTTATTTTGCAAAAAAAAAAAAAAAAAAAAAAAAAAAAAAAAAAAAAAGAAGAAGAAGAAGAAGAAAAGAAAAAGGAATAAGAAAAATATTGGAATCTGGTTCTGTGCCAAAGCTAAAGCTCCGGCTTTATTTTGCTAGAAGACAGGAGGGAAAGACCATGGAAACAATGTCGGACTCGGAATCTGCTTCTGAGGTCTCGCCATTATGTAAAGACGTTCCCAAATTCCTCTCCTCTTTCGTCGACACCTTCGTTGACTTTTCTGTCAGCGGTGGCCTCTTCTTACCTCAAGATCCTCCTCTTCCTAACCCCTGTTCGGTTTCCCAAAATCTCCAGCCCCTGCGAACCCGCTACCCCACCCCGCCGGACCGTCTGGTCGCGGAGATCTTCACGGTGACCTCGAGAAGTGCAAGGAGGCTTTCAGGCTCGCCAATCTGATCGACTACTCCGGCAAATGGATCGGCGGTTCCTCCACCGTTGTCCAGCTCGGCGACGTGCTCGACCGCGGCGGCGACGTGCTCAAGATCCTGTATTTCCTCGAGAAACTGAAGCGGCAAGCTGCGAGGAGTGGTGGAACCTTGATCACGATGAACGGAAACCACGAGATCATGAATGTGGAGGGCCATTTTCGGATCGTGACGAAAGCGGGTTTGGAGGAGTTTAGGGCTTGGGCTGATTGGTACCGTTTTGGGCAAGCAATGAAAGGTCTCTGCAAGGGTTTGGAAAAGCCGGAGGATCCGTTTGATGGGATTCCATCATTGCGCGGCCGCCTCAATGATAAGGGCCTCGTACAAGGTCTCAGAGCGAGAATGGCTGCGTTACGGCCACAAGGCCCGATATCGGGCCGGTTTTTGTCTCAGAATGTGACTGTCTTGGTTGTGGGTGATTCGGTTTTTGTTCATGGCGGGCTTTTGCCGGAACATGTTTCCTATGGGTTGGAGAAGATTAACGAGGAGGTGAGGGATTGGATTAATGGTTTGGGGGGAAAGCTTGCGCCAAAGTATTGCATGAGCAGGACACATGGGGTGACGCGGTTGAGGAGCTTTTCGCACGAAGTAGCAAAGAATTGCGATTGTTCTGCTCTTGAACGCGTTCTCGCCACCATTCCCGGCGCGAAGAGAATGATAATGGGACATACAGTCCAGGAGGTTGGGATCAATGGGGTTTGCAATAACCAGGCAATACGGATTGATGTGGGCATGTCCAAGGGTTGTATTAACGGGTTGCCTGAGGTTTTGGAGATCACTGGCAATTCAGAGTTGCGGATTCTGACATCTAATCCTCTGTACCACAACAATTATAAAGTTTCTTTGCATAGAGAGAGGAAGGCCGGCCTTGGGCTGTTGATCCCAGAACATGAACCCAAACAGGTGGAAGTGAAGGCTAGTAGTCTGAATATCTAAAATTTATGCATTATATTTATCGATGCGAAATCTCTATAGATACGTATCAGTGGAAGTAAACGTTTTCTTGTAATAAATTGTTGGAGAAAATTAGACCAATCAGCAGAGGGCACTCAAAAATTTGAATTTATATTCATATTCAAATATAATATGAATTCCTTTTTGAGTTGCTTTATATCATTAAACTGTATCAGTTGCACGATTTCAGTTTGCCATTATTTTTCTTGGTTGGCACCGGGTTAAAGTCTGACTAATTTTTCAAGGGTGCATAGGTTCTGGACAAGAAGTTTTTCACAACTATACTTTAGATAATTCAAGGGGCAAATATCACCTTGGGTAGTACCGTATTCTCTTTCCCCGTACATCCAAGAAAACCCTAAGGAGACCACTGCCATCGACCATTGCCGGCGAGTGACCCCTCACTGCTGTCACAGACAAAGTCGATGGGCTCCGGTGACTTCGCTGAGGGTCGTCCGGCATCGATCCTGAGAAGAGAGAAATCTTTACGAAGTGAGAAAATCCTAGATCTGCCGCCACCCACCCTTGCCGGCGAGAGATACCGCACCGTTTCGTCACAGATAAAGCCGACGGACCCCGGCGACTTCGCTGAGGGCCGTCCGGTGTCGGTCCACCCTCCGACGAACTAGATTTCTATGTGTCGTCTCTTAGAGTACTCAGGCAACCCCCACGACAGCTCTGTTGGTCTTGCCGTCGACACAGAACGAGTCGACGCTTTCCGGCGAGTCTTCTGGGAGTACTCCGACATCAAGCAGTGGTCTTCAACTGTGGTATGCAGCCGTGGTCTTCATCCGTGTCCCTGTGTCACAGATTTAGATTCTCTGAGATGATGAATGGTTGTTGAAGGATGGGAGTTGGTCAGCATGGGTTCTTCTATGGAGTTGGTCATATAATCTAAATCCTTTACATTGATGAAGGAGGGGAGCATGTTGGTCATCACTGAAAGGAGTCGAAGGGTGATATCTAAGCTGGTTCTGGGGTTAACAACAGTACAGTGGCTGGCCAAGGCCATGGAAGCGTGCACAAAAGATGAGAAAAAAGATTTTTTCTCTACTGTCCGGGAAGGTAGACGTAGTTTCATGGCGCATCCCTGCTCGAATGCTCGAGGACGTTATATGGCGATGGAGGAGTATGGAGGTGGAGGGAGGAGGAATTTTATTTTCATTTCTGAGGAAGGGAGCAGTGGCTGGAGAAGGATGGAGGAGGTGCTGCGTGATTTTTCCTTCGGCAAGAGAGGGAGTGACGGTTTGGCGACAAGGTGATGTAGGACATGGCTCTGTCAGGGAGCCGCGTAGCAAACATGTGGCGAGGCAATCCTATGCAGTAGCTCTAAAGACGGGTCAGGCTTCGGGGGTTCAGAGTGAGGAGGGTCTGCAAATCATGCCTCAAGACCAGCTTGTCGAGATGCACATTTCTTTAAAGGAAATGGAAACCCAACTTGGCGAGTTAAAGGCAGCGATAACTATATTGTCTACGAAAATAGACCGGCTTTCAGTTGGAGGCAACAGGGTTGTAAGTAACAAGATAGGCCTGAATCCTTTAAACTCAAAAAAAGAAAAACGGAAGATCGAATTCGGCCTTGTCCCTATAACTAGATCCAGGAGAGTATGGTGGGTCAAAAGGAAATCTAGGTTATTTGAAGCGGGGTCTACAGGTATCGGCGTAGAGACATCAGTGGAATATCATTCACCTCATGTAACACAGGATAGACCGATAGTCGGTATTACACCCTTAGTCCGTGAAGAAATTATGGCTCCCTCGTCAGAGTTGAAGGAAAATGGTGTACTGTCGAGGTCTGAAGGAGATGTAGGATCCGCTATCACCCCAGAGGTAAAGGGACTTGTTGTCACCCCAGAATCTCCAATGGAGAGAACCAATGGAGTTGCTGGAGAACCTATGGGTTTGGCGTTGGTGCCTTGTGTAGAGTCGGGAGTGCAGTTGGATACTGTGTCTGGGGATAACGTTGCTCCCTTGGTCTCTCTTCCTCCAATAGCAGACTGGATTCTGCCTAAAGTTAACGAGATTCAGCAGTTTGTGGGAATCTCACATGGAGGATGTGAATATCAATTTAAAGAACTAATCACTGCGATTGAGGCAAGCCACGCGCTTGAAACCAAATCAAATTTCAAGAAAAGCAGGGAGTTACAGTGTCTTTCTTGAGCAATCAACTATGACACTAAGGGTGGTAGCTCAACTTGAGGGAAGTCTAAAGAGAGGGCATTGTGAAGACGGGGAATCAAGGGGTTGGGGTTGGGGTTGGGTGTTCGGGTAGAGTTTTAGTTCTATGAGAAACAAGGGGTTGGGGTCGGGTCTGGTGTATTTTGGGTTATTTTTTCATGGGCTTTTTGGGTCATTTTGGGCAAGATGTTTTCTTGTATACATTTAGTGTACTTGGTTTCTCCTTTTGATATATATAATTTTTTACTTATAAAAAAAATTAATAATTCAAGGGGAAATTCTCCAAGTCCAATCCTTTAGAAATTGTTTACATTCAAGCGTTTGAATCTTTAGACCTAGAGGGAGCATATCATCAAGGTCAAGACGTTTACTCTTATGCCAACATGTTGGAATTCAAAATTGAACCTAACATTTTAGTTTGAAATTTTAAGTTATGAACATAGTCGTATGCTCTTAAATTTTGAACCCTTAGACAATGTCAAATGATGTTTTCCATTTTGATAAGAGTTTTGCTATACGTCAGCCACAATTTACCCCCATACCTGACAGCTTTTTCTTTTTTTCCATAGGGTGTGGGATGTGGGGTAGTGAATAGTGACTGATGGCAAGAATTATTCTTTTGATAATTAAAGAAGTGTGCAGTTGTCTAAGGAGCTTAGTAGGGTATTATACTCCTTTACCTTATCATTGTACCATCATTATCTAGGCTAAGCTTCCTGTTGGCCTGTCAATGGGTCTTTACTTCTTATATATAAATAATATCAGATCCCTTGCTTTGTGATATTATATAAATTATGATAGATGAGAAATAGAATATTTCATGCTATCCAGCAATCTGTGGGAAACTCAAATGGCAAAATAATTTGTGCGGTTGCTGAAGGAGAGAACTCAGTTCTCTTTGTCAACCCGACCACGAGTGATCAACCCACAGTAGCTGCTTTTCTGGTAGTAAAAAAACTGAATATAATCAAAGTGATTTTGAAGGCTTACAGTGCAATCAGATGGCAGATTCTTTGATCATGTAAAGACTTCAAAGCATACGTGGGTCAACAGAAACAAGTTCATTTCTTAAAAAATCGACAATATTGATAGTGGGAAAGACCTACCTGCTTCTGCTTGTCGTTCTTTGTAGTACTCTTGCTGTTAAATAGACACAAAATTAAGTAAATAACAGAGAGGAAGGAACCAGGCATGCTGGTCCTGGATATATAGCCTATCTTCTTTTCTTTTGGACACACATATACATGTATAACATGCAAAATCACATCCATATCTATATAAGACTCTGTGACTACATAAGAAAGAAAGAAGAAAAAAAATGTATGAGAAAATGAGCATTTTCCTTTCCATTAATATTGGTTGCAGGGAAAAAAGTAGAGAAAAGTTGCTCCTCAGCTTGGACAATGCTCGTTAACTTAATAATCCTGATCTTTCATAGCCTCGATAATGGTATGTTAAGAAACAAAGAGGACGCAGGTGAAATGAATGGGGCCTTGCCATGAGTACCATCATCATCATCATCATCATCATCATCATGTCTTGGTGGTTGATCATGATCATTACTTTCTTCCTCTCCCCTTTCAGACTCTGCATTCTCATCTCTATTTGCTTCTTTGTCTGCCTCATCCACCATCTGTTCATTGCTAATTTTTATATAAGAATGAGATATATATATATATATATTATTCATTTGTTTTTCATTTCCTATATATGTTGGAAATAGATATAACCCAACGCATAGCTAAGTTGAAAAACATATAAACATTAGTAAACTAAGATCATGATTATTTTTAGAGAGAGACCTTAGTGGTGATGGCAGGGGACAGGGAGGGCAGAACATCGACAAGCTGTGTCTTTACGCGGTGCAAGGCATCCTTGGTGAGGCCCTGAGCCGCCACTGTGACATCCCTAACTGTCGTCTCCAACAAGTGGCGTGCGTTGTCCAAAGCATCAGCTGGAACTGCAGCGGCCGCCATTTTCTCCAGC
This sequence comes from Juglans cinerea, assembly GCA_961763995.1. NCBI lineage: Eukaryota > Viridiplantae > Streptophyta > Magnoliopsida > Fagales > Juglandaceae > Juglans > Juglans cinerea. The sequence continues at coordinate 36,311,353 of CAUIVZ010000001.1, read as the reverse complement.
AGCCTCTCCTTTATTCCTCCAAACCTCCTCTTTATATCCCCAACTACACCCTTTGATGCCTCTACCACACCCATCCCTGATCTGATCTCGATCTCGATCTGCTGCTACCTTTTCGTTTTCCAGGCCACTTAATTGCCTCTACATATATATTGTTTTGTTATTCGCCTTGATGATAATTGCATGCGTAGCATGGGTTGTCCTTGTCCACAAACTTTGAAATCGAACCATCTAATTTATAATTTGGTGGTATTAGTCTTAGTGGTTGTACTGTTTTCTCCTGTGCATGGGATTTATCTATACCAATATCATATATATATATATATATATATATATATATATCATTTTTTTACGTTTAATATTTAAATTTGTTAAGGTGGGTTGCATTGAAAGAGAGAGGCTTGTCGTAAGATGCCCGTTTGAATAGTGAAATAAGATGAGATGATCTGTAATAGTAGTGAAATATTTGTGTTAATATATTTTATGAGATTTTAAAAAATGAGAGAGAAAAGGTTGAATAAAAATATTATAAAGTTAAAATATTATTAAAATATTATTTTTTAATATTATTTTTATTTTGTGATTTGAAAATTTTGCATTATTTTTTATATTTTATTTAAAAGTTTAGAAAAGTTGTAATGAAATAATGAGTAGATGTATTTTGTTTATGGCATTATTTTTTGTATTTTGTACGGGCCCGTTTGGAATCCCATCAAAATACAAAATACAAAATATAAAATACAATAAATCTCACCTCATCTCGTCTCATATCATCTTATCTAATTTCAATTAATAATTTTACTATTATTTACAAACCATCTTGACTCATCTCATCTTTTCTCACTATCTTAACAGGCTTGGCTCTGCACCATTTACTACTACTACTACCATTTACAAGTCACCATTGTTAAGACTCTGCACCATTTAATAGAGAACAGTTATCACTTCACCGCTTGGAACAGCTTGGCCTAAACTTACACATTTTGGTGACTTGTATTAATATCCTGAGTCAAGCTTTGGAAATCATTGTTGTTTTCTCGGTATAAGTTTGTGTGGAAGTGTGGTTTTACTAGCCATGATTTTGTACTCCCATATATTTTTTGTGAATCCCGAGCCTCCTCAATATATTTTCACTACTCACATATAAGTGCAATGTTTGAAAATAATTATTATAGTAAATACTAAAGATGAACTTTAGATTTTCCGGATTTTAAATTCACACTTTGAACGTGATCTTGCGACTGATGGAGACTTGGTCCAGAAGGGTTGGCACTGCCACTGCACCCACCATACTCTAAAATTTATGGGCCTTCATGTAGCAGCGAGTAACAAGTTCATGCATTTTAACTCGCCATCTGTGATCATAACTGTGATAATACATCTTAAGACTCCTTGTAGCTCCTACACAAAATCTGGATGTCCAAACTACGATGAATGGTGCAGAGTTCAAGCTTAAGTTTTTAAAATGGTGCAGAGGTTATGGAAAAGTTTAAATTAGGGTACTGCTGTGAACTTGTTTATCATATAGTTAGTAAATTGCTAACAATTGTTTGGCTTTATTTTGCAGGCAGGGATAGTCGTCGGCGACGGAGGAGGCACCCACCATGAAGGTCTCACCAGAACTCATCAAGTCCCTGGAAGCAATTGCAACCAGTGCTGCAGCAAGGAGAAACTTGGATAATATTATGTATAGGGAATTCATTAGGAAGCGGAGTAAAGGCTCAAGAAGTAGTGGATCGGATGCTAGATTTAGCAACCATGGGCAGTGTATCCAGTTGTTGGAGGCGATTACCCATCTACCACCTGAGCAATATACATGGGTATTGCTTGATCCTTTTTGTTAACGTCGTGTTTCACATGCCTTTGGGCCAGGCTCCGACAACTCAGGTATTCAAGAATTGGCCTGCAAAAGACAAGGAGGAAGGTAACTAGGAGAGGGCGGCCTCGGGGCCAGGGAGTCTTCGATGCCAAAGTCAATAAATCCTCTTGAAAATTTGTAAATAATTGAAAGAGTCTCCAGATCAAAGAAAGTTTCTCGTACCCGGGACTTGCTATTTATACCATAGGTCTGGGGAGTTGCAGATCGTGTTTTTCTTCACGAAGTTCGTGCCGCTCCAGCTATTCCTGCTGTTAGAGTCTTTTAATGCGGCATAATTCTGCGACCGCACCATCAATGTGGCGTGTAGCTCGGTAGTGGTGTCATTAATGAGGCATGGTTTTCAGGCCCTACTTGTATCTTTTGCCAGCTGTAGATGTTCCCTTGTCAACGGATCGAGGGTTCTCCACATTTCCCGCTGCGTTCCATACAAGTTCCCAGGTTCAGAATGCGACCAAGTGATATTGGGCTGATCTTGTCCTGTCAATCACTTGCCTTTTTCCCTAGTTGGCACCTTACTTTAAGTACGGTCTCGGCGACTCTGAGGCTGGAAGCGGGGAAAATCTCCTTACAGTTACCCCGTCAATTCTCCTAGGACAAGTCCGAGGGGATTTCTTTCTTCATTCCTCTAGTCCTCACACTGCAAGACTACTCGGCCTCTTTTGCTCTGAGCCGTGCAATGGTCGGTCTCCCACTTTTATGGCTGTGTTGTGACGGTTACGTTTCGTATTGAATGATGTCTTTTGGGTTTTTTCATCATGACCTCGTGTTAGGCATACATTTATTTCTCTTGTCCCGTCAGTAGATACACTCTGTTGAAGCTGCGACAATCAAGGGATTCTGATGCTTTGGGGGACATGTGGAGTTATGCTGCCTCGAGAGGTCAACCTCCACTTTCGCCTATATAAGGCCCTTTCCTCCCTTGTGATAGTCACTTCAATTATTCCCTCTTTTACTTTGTTTTTTGCCTTCCTTTCTTGCTGCTTGAGCCTTTTGTTCCTTTGCTTTCTTCCAAGTTTCCTCTTAAATTCCTTTACCTTTCTCCTGATCTCTCATGGCTACGAAGAGATCTTCACACCCTTCTGGATTGGTTGGGTCCTCTGCTGATGCTCGAGCTACCGTCGGCCATGGTGACTCCGCCATAGAAGAATTCTCCAGATTTACGTGGCAATCGGTGGTGACTCTTGCCGAACTGGAGTCGTTGAAGGAGATCTACAGGGTTCCTTCGAAAGTGGAGTTCGCAGTGCCCCCTCCCACCGAAAGGGCAGTGGATTCCGAGGGTTACAACACCAAAGAACCGGTGTACCCCGTCATGTCCTCCTGCGACCTCAAGCTGCCCTTCTGTCGGCCGGTGCGAGAAGTATTGGCCTTCTTCGAACTGGTGCCTACCCAACTTCCTCCTAGTTCATGGAGGATTCTTGTTTCATGCTGCGCCATTTGGTGTTGTGCATTAGAGGAGGTCGGGGCAGACTATCCGGACCTCACAATGCGCAAGTTCTTCCTCACCCACAATATTTTGAAGAAAGGTCGGCACCTTTACAATTTCCAGTTAGTCCAGGAGTTGGTGCAGTTGGAGGCGTGGCATACCATTGTGAAGAGGTACAGTCGCCGATTCATCTTCCTGTCGGGTGATGGATAGGAGTTCCCGGTCGGATAGACCATCAAGCGCTCATATCTTGTGTAGGCCATATGGGGCACTGTGGACAGGGACAAGAATTGACGCCTTAAACTGACCCTAGAGGAGGCATTCAGGCTCAGGGTTGTTCAAGCCTGGGTGTAGGCGCATCCAGACGACGTTTCTACGAAGGCTCTACTGACCGAGGACAACCTTCGTCGATATCTGGCTCCTCCGGCCAACCTACGTTCCAATGTGGGCTTCCCCATAAATCCGGTCACATCATGTGCCCGTAGTCGTTCCCCTAGTCCGCCGATGTGGGGGAAGGGAAAGAAGCCCCGTAGGATCTCCCGTCAGATCTGATTCTGACAATGTTCCCATTCCCCTCGGGGGGCAGTCTGTAATGGTGCTCGTTATCTGGCCCGAGCTGTCGGCACCTAAGAAGATGGTGACGATAGCGAACCATCCTCGCACTGTGCTGCCGATCCAAGGTGTTGTTGTCAAAGCTGCCCCTATGGTCAAAGTCATCTCCTCTGGCGATGTTGAAGTGGTGGGGGTTGTTGCTTTGGCCGGGGAGGCGATGACACCCAGGGATCCTGACGAGAGGGAGGGCGAGGAGGTCGTTGATGAGGTTCCAACGAACCTTTGAACGATAGCTTCGATGGGCCACGCCAATCGTATCCGCAAGATGGAGAGTGGGCTCAAAAGGCTATTCGCAGGGGTAGAATCTTTACTTACACACTCATTGGACTCTTTGTTTGTTTCCCTTCTTGATCTTGATTCGGACTTGCATGGCAGGGGTTGGAGCATTTGGCCACCTTCATTGTGGACGACCAAGAGGAGGTGATGAGCGAGAATCGGGCATTTCGCTCGCTTGCGTAGTTGGCCTTAGACTGTGCGGCAAAGGAGCAGAAGGAAGAGGCTGAGGAGGCCCTCATTGACTTTTCTAGGTCCTAGGGTGAGGTCGGTGCTCTTCGCATCGAGGCTTTGCTTGCTTCCGAGACGAGGGAGGTGTTGCAGTGGTCCCTTGACAGCTGCCAGCTGGAGCTTGAGTGGCTACATGTCGAAAATCGAAAGTTGCGCTAGCGGCAGGATTCCGACAACTAGACAAACAAGTGGTTGACGAAGCGGTTTGAGGATATCACGAGTCTCTGTCGAAGAAGAAGAAAGGTCGGGCGGGTTCTAAAAGCTCGTGATGCCACCATCCTAAGTCTGCTGGAGGAGTTGTCATATGTCCGTGGTGTTCGCAATGAAGCGTGGTACTTCGGCTATAACGATGGCTTAAAGCAGATGAAGACTCACATTCTTCAGAACCCTCAATGCAACCTCAGGGTCCTGTACATGGGGGATCTTCCTCCGCATCAGGAGTCTTTGTGTTGGAGTGCTCTTCTCGAGAAGGGTCTGGTTTCGAGCGCCCTCGATAGTGACCCTGTTGGGCACAATCCTGCCCGTTGAGGGTGGAATTTCCTTGGCCGCAAGTTGCATGGTTATCTCCGGGCAGATCTTCTTGCTCTTTTTTGCTATTGTGGCCCCAAATCTCCCATTCACGGCTTTTTCTGGGCAGATCTTCTTGCTATTCTTTGTTGTTGTTGTCCCGAGCCTCCTCTCCCACTTTTTGTTCTCACCCTTTTGCTTATTGAGCTCTGCTCGTTCTCACCCTTTTGCTTATTGAGATCTCCTCGTTCTTGCCCTTTTGCTTATTGAGCTCGTATGTCCGTCATCTTCACCTCTTCCAACAGTTTCTCATACCTCTCCATAGCCTACCTCTCCACAGCCGACAGGTGGTTTATGGCGGCTCCTAGGTAGTTACCATCACCATACGGCTCAATTAATTGTCTTATTACGTCCCTGTTGATTTTTTTTTAGATGTAACCTCGGGTGTTATCAACATGTTGTAGTGATGAAGACCTCTATCTGCCACTTCCATGGAATATGATTTGATCGGACTCGACTGTGATGAGTCGCCTTACCTTTTATCTGGCCCCTGGCTGCTCTACGACTTCATGTTGCAACTTGTTCTTTGTAACTCTGCGGCTTTATGTTGTAACTTGCTCCTTGTAACTCTATGGATTTATGTTGTAACTTATTATGATTAATGATATCGAATTACAAGTTGTTGCGCTCAGCCTTTTTTTTTTTTTAATTTCGCGGCCTAGGGGGAATTTCCAAAGGAAATTATAGGAGTCCCTACCACCCCGCTAGTCGTCCATTTATCCATTCACGTTATGCTTGTTTGCCATTGTCGGGTAGTCGTCCCCTTGGGACCTCCATGTGATTTCGCTTGACGATGCCTCCCCAATTTCCTATCGTACCTGCTAGTTTTAGTCATGCGCCATTGCACTTATTGTTGTACGCTATACTTGGTTCTTTGCAACTTTGCGGCCACGTGTTGCAGTTGTCGATGTCAATAATATTACCTTATGTTGACCGTATCCGACTGTCTCTTCGCGCATTCTTTTTTTCCAATGTTTCATTCTCTTTTTGTTTTTTTGTGGCCGACTTCGCGGTCCACCCCGCTAGTGCCAGGCCTATGCCTGATGACCCTGGTGGTCGACAACTCTTCTATACGTGCCACTTTTGTCGGCCTTTATCCTGTAGTTAAGTAATAAGTGTCCCCATAAGTGAATTCAGGCGGGGGGTGTATTCGATTACATATAAGCACGGAGCTCGAATGTGGCGGGAGGTTGGCTCGACCGCATAAGGTGCAAGTGAAAAGCTCGGATGAGGCGAAAGGCTGGCTTGACCACGTAAGGTGCAAGCACAAAGCTCGGATGAGGCAGGAGGTTGGCTCGACCGCGTATGGGGCGAGTGCGAAGCTTGGATGTTTGTTGTTATTTATGTTCACTTGATGCCTTTGTTTTGTTGTTAGTGTTGGAGTTTGTGTGAAGTAACCCACACAAAGAGGTCAGATGGCTCGTTAAGTCCACTTTAGGCAGTTGCTGAGCCCGTCGGTTCGTTTTCGAAGGTAACCCGCACAAGGCGGTTGTGGAGCTCAGAGGCCCGTTAACTCCAAAGGCTCGTTCCCGGAGGTAACCCATTGGTAGTGGTTATGGCTCAAGCGTGACACCTGAGCCGAGGAGGTGTCATCCGAGCAAGTGAGGTACCGAGCTGAGGGGGTCATGATGGCGACTCTTGTGCAGCATGGGGAGCTGTCCCGAGCCAGCAGGCTGTGCATGAAGTGAAGTTGTTTCCTGAAGTCGTGCATGAGCATTGGTCCCGAGCTATCCATGAAGTTGTTTCCCGAGCTGTGCATTAAGTTATTTACAGAGCAGTGCATGAGGATTGGTCTCAAGTTGAGTGTTTCGGGCTGAGGAGGTGCCAAGCAGATGACCTCTGTGTAGATGGAGTCCGAGCAGTAGTTCCCATGTTGAGCAGGTTCCCGTGGCACATTGGTTCCCGAGCAGAGTGTTCCAGGCTAAGGAGGTGTCGAGCTGGTGATCTCATGTGGAGATGCTGAGCTGGGTGGCTACAATGGGATCTCCCGAGCTGAGGTGGTCGTAGAGGGTCGTGAGCAGAAGAGGGCCAAGCATTGTGGAGTGGACTTGGCCACAGGAAGGGTGATCAAGGGGGGGTGAGCTTGTCGATTCCGAGCTGTGAGAGGTGTCCGAGTAGTGGCCCAAGCGGTCGTGGACCAGCCACAGTGGTCAGGGCCAGCCACGGTGGTCAGGGACCACGCCGGTGTTGGCAGACGACTCCAGCAGGCCTTGAGGTGGCCGCCGCTGCCCTTCCTCCCTCGCGCAGTGGCTGAGGTGGGCTGGTATCCCATATACACAGCGGGGTGCACACGGGGTGGGTAGCCAACGGCCTCCGTCTGACTGAGAGTGCCGGCAGTTCACGTGGTGACCGCCGGCAGCGCTGGCATGCTCGCAGTTGGAGGCTGCGACCTCCACGTTGTTCGCACGGCAAGTGCACTTGGATGCACGACCATTGGCCACTACATGCCAGTAGCGGGTATCGGGGACACCACTGGCACGACTAGACGAAGCAGGCAGACCACGAGGGTCTCCACCGGTGCCCATTCCGTCTGCAACATGGTTGGGCCTTGCTTTGGCCCTAGGCACGGTGGGATATGGTCTGTGCGGGTTCACGTCGGGGAGGGAGTGGATGGTCGGCAACCTGCCCAATGGAGACAAACAGCGCCGGCGATCATTGTGGTGGCCATCGACACCGCACCTTGGCCATGCCATGGTGGGGCCGTGGCACCCTGGCGTTGCGCTCCCGTGCATGGCATTGTGCGCGTGCCATGCACGGGCGGGACGTGCCGAGTTGGTCTACTATGCATGCATGCACAGTGGACGTGCATGGCACTTAAGTGCACAATGCCACAATGTACTGTTCGAGACTCCGAGTGGGTACAGTGTTTCGGGTGCTGTGCATAAATCAAACTCCCAAAGTTGGAAGATGGGCAACTCGAACAGTGTGCTATTCACTGTCCGCCCATTTTTCATAAATATAAAAGTTAAAAAAATTGAGAATACTCAGTTGGGAGGGTGTTATCCGTTCGCCCAATGATTTATTCAGTGCGCCGAGAAATCGTCCTTGTCCCACCTTCAACAAAGAGAGGAAATCAAATCCCATAGTCAGCGCCACTATTGATACTATAAAAATCGCATAACAGGCCGGTAGGGTAGAAAGAGTCGTTCCCAGCCCACTGGGGCGACTTGGGCCTTGTTCGGTATTGTTTGGAGCCCACGACAGTATTTCAGTACGGCTGTACAGTGGCGATACGTACATCCATGACAGTGAATGGAAAACATATGTGCAGAGATATAAAAGAGATGAACACATGGGTTTACGTGGTTCAGTATAATACCTATGTCCACGAGCGTTTGGGGAAGAGAAATCCACTATAATATTCTTGTTTATATTTTCTCATTTCTCACTATACAACGGTGACTTCAGATACATTTACTAGAGGAAAATCGGTTGTTGGAGCTCTCTGTTCTCAGTTTGGAGGAGAGGTTGAAAAGGAAGAAGGAGAGCTAAAGAAGAAGATGAAGATCCCCTTTCAGAAGTCGTCTAGACCCTCTTATCCATTTGATTGTTTTTCTCGCGTGCGTCCCTGCAGTGATAAAGCCAAGCTCATTTGGCATATCTGACCGCACCCCCCCTAACAGCCTCCTGCACCCACATTAGAGCATTAACATTGGTCTATGCATATGCATATGCATATGCAAAATCACCTCTTTTGCAAATCCACTTTGCCATTCAAGCAAAATTTACACATTAGTTTATGCATATTTGAGACAAAATAATAATAAAATATTATTATTTTATTATTTTTAATTTTTTGCTAAAATCAATTTTTTTTATATATATTTTGCAATTAACATCCATTGCATACATTTGACATTAATAATACAAATGCAATAATAAAAAATATAATTTTTTATTTATTATATTAAAAATATAATAAAATAAAAATATATATATAATATATTATAATAATAAAATGAATGTGCAAGTGAAGGTTTGTTATGTCGTTGAAGGAGAGAGAAAAGGAAAGGATTGTGAGAGAGAGAGAGTGGGAGTAGAGAGAAATAATGATTAAAATATGATTTGTAGGGTGAATAGTAGTTATCCAAATTTGGATAGACACTGTTCATAGGTAGCTAAATATTTGGATATGCATAAACTAATGTGGAGGATTTTAGGGTCATATTATGCAAATATGACTTTGCATATGCATATGCATAAACAAATGCTAATGCTCTTACCTCCTGACCCCCTTGCACCCACATTACCTTCTGACAGCTCCAAACCCCCATGACTCTAACTCTTGTCCCCTAGCTTCTAATCCGGTTGGCTAGGCTTGGCCTTTGGGCCCTAATGTTTTACCTCCCTCACACAAACCATCAAACCCAAGAACATGTCTCAAGAAACCATAAAATAGAAAAAGTCTAAAAAAACAAAAGAAATACCAAACACCAAACAATTAGGAACATATCTAAAGAAAATGTCTAAAAACAAATAATAAGCATAAGTAAGAAACCAGCCACCAATTACGCATGCATTTTTTTTTTTTGCAGCAAATGCATGTATTATAATACAAATTTACAACTGCCATACCTCCTCCATTTGAAATTTTAAGGATCACAAATTATTGTAAAATGTTATGCGGTACAATATAAAGAAAATTGTTTGAAGGAACAAAAGTTTTTAAGACCCCGTTCGTTCTTTTTTTACACAAAGAAAATCTCAGGAAAATTATTACAAGGAACATAAACGATGCTACGGTTTATCTACCAAAAATGGATAAATTTTTTCATTCTGATTTTTTAAAAGAATAAAAAATCACAGCTTTGGGTGAGGACGAAATAACACAGCTTTGGATGAGGTCTGCGAGTTGATGGACGTTTTGGTCTTGTTTCAAGGACAGGTACGTCGCTACAGAAATCACGAATCACACGGCTTTGGGTGGTGAGGGTTCAAAATGGGGTCCACGAGCTGATGGACATGAAATCACAAATCACATAACTTTGAGTGAGGTTTCAAATTGGTTTCAAAATGGGGTCTGCGATGTATGGACGTCTTGGTCTGTTTCTTTTTTTCTTTTTTTTGGAAAATGCTATGCGCTCCGCTCGGATGTCCCGCTCCCACTTCCCCCGCTTGACTTGGAATGCCACGTTGTAAACGTTTAGAAATTATAAAATAAAGCTACCTCCATCTCCATTTCGTCTTCAACATTCTTCGTCTTCAACATTCTTCGTCTTCAAGTAAATTAAACCTATCACCAAGAGAAACTTATCCCACCAAGAGAAACCCATCCAGAAATAAAAAAATAAATCCACCTCCATTTCCATGTCGTCTTCAAATAAATTAAACCCATCACCAAGAGAAACTCATCCTACCAAGAGAAACCCATCCAGAAACCAGTTCGTCTTCAAGCCTCCATCCATCCCGCGGCCAAAGAGACCCCATTTCACAAGGAATTAAAGAATGTTAGGCTGTGTTTGGATGTTGAACTGAACTCAGTTGAGTTGAGTTCTTTATGAATAGTAGTGAGTTAAGTAGTAAAGAGAATTATGTGGGACCCATCTAAACTGAGTTTAAAGTGTGTTTGGATGTTAAGATGAGTTTAGTATTTTTTATGAAAAATTGAAAAAGGTTGTGAGTCCCACATATAAAAATGTTTTAAGTTGAAAAAGGTTATGAATCCCATGTGTAAGAAGGTTTTGAGTTGGGATGAGTTTAGTAATTTGCGAGTTGAGTGTTTGGATATTAGACTCAACTTAAAATTAGACTGAATTCAGTTATGTTCAGTAACCAAACGAACCCTTAACCAAATGATCACAAGGAATTTTAATAACCTAGTGCCTCACAAATATACAGGAATCATTTCATTCATTTTTTCTCTCTTCCAATCTTACTTTGTTCTTCTTTCTAAAACTCTGCCCTATTTTCTTCATAGCTCCTTTTAGTTATTGGATAAATCTATTTTCGGATATTTTTGGATCTAGAATTTCTAGTTTTACGGCAAAAAAAAGTTACAGTTCCAATTCAAGTGTGGGATCAATGAAAAAATTCCCTTTGTTTTACCGGAGAGAGAGAGATAGAACATATTTCTTTGTGGGATCAGTGTCTTTTTACATGTTAAAACAAGAACAGATTTCTTGGACTTTCGCTACTTGAGGGATTAAGCATAGATAAACGAACTCCACCGTGCTCTGTTATCATATGCATCATAAGTTTTTCATTCAAAATAAACCAGAGTTCGCCCCAATATCACATAACACTAACATTAATTAGCTAAGAGTACTAAAGGTTGTGGCCATGGCTGAATGCCCGCTCAATCAATCACAAATCCCAAACGACGGAAAAAATTAGGGAAATGTACCTCTCGGATTGGAGGTTGGACGGAGGAGAGCCGAAAGACGGCGTTGGAAATGTATCTCTTGCAGTGCGGACTGGATGTCGGTTGACGTCTGACGGACGAGTCGGAGGAAATGAAGGTAGGCTTTTCGTCGGGGGTTGGGGATTTTCGACTTCTAAAGAGGAAATGAGGAGTAGGGGAGGCAAGGAGGGGGGGATGTTGGGCAGAAGACAAGGGATGTTGGGCAGAAGACACGACTTGACATAATTTTTTTTTTTATAAAAAAAATTATAAAACACCTGGCATGTCACGTATAGCGGGAAGAGAAAACGGTATGTTTGAACGGTAACTGTAGCATTGTCTTTTTTTTTTTTAATACTTATCCACGTTGTCACGTTAGGTGTGTTGCCAACTCAAGCGGCACATTAGAGCGGTAGGATATAAGGGGCCGAGTAGCAGAGTTCTTTTGCTTATCGGAAATGATATAATATAGAAAAGTCACCGATTGTAATTTTTTTATTTAATAATTAAGTAAATATTTTTTAATAAGTTTATGATTTTTTTTCTTTTTTGAAAAATATTAAGGAGTTTAAAAAATAGTTTAAAAAAAAAACAAAAAAAAAATTTGCACACTCGATAACTTTTCATTTTATCTTGCTGCCTGCCAGTAATCCACACCTTACAACACCTAGGCCCTACAACACCTAACCCAGCCCCCCGGTTTTTTCTTTCTTTCTTTTTCTAAACAAAAAGGTTCAACGCACCGTTTTGACTGAAAAGGGTTTCCCCACCTTACTTCTTGTCGCACCACCCCGACAGACACTCTCTCTCTCTCTCTCTGTCTATCTCTTCCCTGTGAGTTTTCCGCCGTCGCAGCCTCTCCTAACCGGTAAGTCTCCCTCTCCTCCGCCTCTCTCTTTCTTTCTCCGTCCGTCTGTCTCTCTCTCTCTCTCCATCCCTCGCATGCTCTCTCTCTATAACTCTCACTCGGTCCCGCTCTCTCGCTCTCCGTGATTAGGTTGCCCCACCGTGACGCCGCCGCCTCAGCGCAAGGTATTCCTTCACCTCCGCTCGGTCTCCATTTCAGTAAGCTCTATCCCTCTCTCCCTCTCTCCGGCTGCTCTCTCTCTCTCCGTGTATTTTCTCTCCCTCAAACTAGGATTTACCTTTGTTTTTCCACTGTCACAGAACACCTCTAACATCCCTCGCGGCGCCACCTAACAGTGCCAGCCATCGCACTAAGCTCGGTATGATGCTCTCTCACTCTCCACTGTGTAATTTGTAGGAAAGTTGGATGGTGTTTGTGCTTGTGAATCGGTGTATGGGTTACTTGACATGTGTGGTGAGTGGAGGTTGGTTTTTTGATGACATGTACAGAGGAAACGGTTTGTGACATGGTAAAAGCCAAACAATCTAGTAATTCTTATAGCCTACCGAAATAGGGTGACTCTGATGGTATGATACCAACTCCAAGCGCTGACGCTGGGGTGAGCTGTATAAACTGGACATCTTGGGTTGGCAACTCCGCATTCACACTTTTTGGGGCCGTTGGACTCAGAGATTTCCCTTTGAAATTACTTGACTTGTCAAGAACTTGTGCACTCCTGACATTAGTTGAGACTTTGTTGTCGAATGCTTAGAGCATTGGCATTGGATTAGCCATCCCAATCTTCAAAATTTGACTAATATGTAACTTTTTTGCTTTTAGCTAATCACTCAAAACTTTGAAGTCTACATTGAATTAGTCATCACACTCTCTATAATAATAAAATTTTATTATTTTTTATTATCTATATTTCTTTAATTATTTTTTATTTTTTAAATACTTTTTATTTTTATTTTCATAATCTCCAATAGCCTCCAACAATGATATTCATGTTCATCAATTGAATCCAACAATCTATAAAATTAGCATCTCTAGTTGACAGTTTTTGTAGATGTTAACAAAAAAATAACAACCCAACGATCAGGTATGGAATAAAAACGTCCAAAAAAACACATTAAAATTGCTAAGAATTGCTCCTAAACTTCATGAGCAGTGATTTAACAGTATGGACAAAATTTTCTTTCCACCTGAAACCCAAAACAACCAATATAAGACAACTACAAATCAAATCACAAGCTTTACAAAGGGAGAAAAACAACATGCAAAGGAGCAGGACCACTATCACCACATTATCACAAAATATAACAGCAACATATACATTCCAACATATAACAACATCAGATGAATAACAAAAAGGCCAGGAATTCCACCCACTTCTCATATATCACTCCTCCATTAAAATATTTCACACCTGGTTTTGTAATCCACTCAAATTATATAAGCTGGATGCTTAGTAATGGAAACAACTAGCAACTGCTATAAGCACTTGCTCAAACTGCAGCTCAAACAACTGCTATAGCAACTTCTTCAATTTTCATATTAGAAGCTACTGGTAGTTATTTATAACATACCAAAAAAATTGAAGAACAAGAGCATTGAATATGAGGTTCATTTTTCTAAGAATAATAGCCCTAACTATAAATCAAATACAGGAAAAAAAAGAGAGCCTTATATATTCTCAAGTGAAATATAAAATAAGTACTGCAATTTTTTTCTTAAGTGTTGCAGGGGAAACATTTTTTTCTTAAGTGAAACATTTGTTTAACTATTTTTGGATGGATAAGTGTTGCAGGTTAAACACTTTTCTCCCATATTAATCCTTATATAATTTCTTTAAGGTTTAGATAAAATGTATCAAAAAATCCACTCATATCAACTTTCCTATGTCCTAAACAGCATATAAGCTATAGTACTTCCTCAAATTTAGGAAAGCACCATAACTTTTGCAGACAAATTTTCTTAAGCATCTAATTCTTTACCCCTTTCTCCCTTCGCTGCACCTCTCTTTTTTCACTTTCACTCTTATTAATGAAGTTTACAGTAAAGATTTGTTAGTTCCTATAATTGGTTATTTATTTCTCATAAATGCTTGGCTGTGATATACAGAAAACAATATACAAAGGGATCTGTATCCCACGTACCTGACCACAAGTCTCTAACAGTCTTAAATTGTGACTTGCTAATAAAGCATTGGCATTGGATTAAAACATAGAAATTATTTTATATCATCAGTAATGTGTCAATAAGAATTAGATTTGTTTTTGGAAAAAGTTAGCTCTAGTACTTATAACCTGAATGAAGTGAATCTAGTCTTGTTTAGAATCCCCACCCCCACACACTATTACATGCACAGGGCAGACTATTAGCTGCTGTTTTTCATGCTGACATGAAAGTAACCCAACAAAATCGGCAAAGTAATGGCAAAGCTACTGAAGCTCAAACACAAACATGATATGGCCCCAGTTATTTTTTTGGTGGGGTTTATAACCCAATTAATTTTAAGCTTAAATCTTCCATGAAACATAATCTTTTTTCCCTGAGGAAATGATAACAGATGCCAAACATTTACAGAGCAAAAAGTTTTACTTACCCATCCCAGAGCCCAATTTCCCTTTCATATTCAGACGCCAACTCCATTACAGCTGCCTCATAATAGTCCCCTCTACAAAATACCTACTCACCCTCGTATCTAACTCTACCCTTCCCCCCCCCCCCCCCCCAATTTTTATTTTTGTTGGCATATTTATTTTCTGGGTCCCCTTGCCCCTTTCACAACTCTCTCTCTATTTGTGGAATTGTTCCCACACACCATTTCCTTTTAACACCAACCTATTTTTTTTAATTAATCCTTTCCTTTCGACTGTCCAGAACGTATGAACGAAATAAATGGCACCCAAACAACGAAAATCAATAACCAACGAAAATAACATCAATGGCACCCACAGATCAGAGATCCACTTTCAAGAAGCATGCACTTAAAATGAACAAAATCAAACCCAAGGAAATCCAAAAATGGAGTATACGAAATTTGCTATTGAAACCCAAACAAACCGAGCAAAATAAATGAGAAAAATCAAGGCTAGGGTTTCGGATCTTACCGTGTTGTTGGTATATGATCTGGAGAGACGCTCTGAGCAGCTGCGGGAAAGAGAGCTGTGGGCTATTTTACGGGAAGAAAAACGAAAAGAGCTGTGCGGGAGATAGGGAGAAGGAGATGTGAAGGGAGAGGAAAAGGAAAAGGAAAAGGAAAATAATGAGATGTTTGTGTGAAATGAATGTGCAGGGAAATGAATGTGCAGGAGAGAAGAGGAGTAGTGCGAAGGAGATGGTCGCGGGAAGGAAAAGGAAAAGAGGCGTGAGATGCACTAGCGGGAAGGAAAACCCAAACGACCGTGCAACAGAAAATAATAAAATCTTAATAAGAAGGTGCTGCAGTTCACTTCATATATGAAAAGTGGGATGAATTTACTGTAGCTAATATTTTAGATGAATTGCATTGAGCTAATCCAATGTAGACAATGTATTTTGAGCAATCGTCTAGTATCCTGTTGAATGAATTTGATGTATTTTAATTGCCAATCCTGGGAAAGAATCACTTTGGTACTTGGCATCCCATTGAATAGATCATTCCGTGTTGAAGTACAAGTTTAGCATATTGCAGTACATATTTAGCATATTTCATTTGACATGTGCCACCTACGATTGCGCATGATATTGAATTGTGTGGGTATGTTTGTTTGTGGGCATGTTTGTTTGTGGGCAAAAATAGAAGGAAAGATGAACAAGGACAAGATATTCAAGCTGGCGAAGGGGTTCCGGGGCAGGGCCAAGAATTGCATAAGGATAGCCAGAGAGAGAGTAGAGAAGGCCTTGCAGTACTCCTACAGAGACCGTCGCAACAAGAAGCGCGACATGCGCTCCCTTTGGATCCAACGCATCAATGCCGGCACCCGCCAACACGGAGTATGTGTTTATTTCTTCTCATTTCTTGTTCGTTTTTGTTTTTGTATTTTTTTGGTGAAATATGCACGAAAAAAAGTGGCTGTCTTCATAACTACTGCATTTTTGTGTATGCAAATTTCCATTTTGTTTTATTGGGTACCATTAGAATTGAGCTCTGGATATGTTTGACTGGTTCTATTCAACGTAACAAAAGTATTTGAACTTTTGGTGCATAATGTGTTTAATGATTTAAGTTTTTTCCCCAACTAGGTAGTCATTTATACTCTCTACCCAGGTGCTTTCTCTTTGTAATTGGTCTCCGCCTCCCTACCCTGTTAAAAAAACTGGAATTATAAAAGAAGGGTAGTCCTGGACAGTCAGTTATAGCACTACTTTGGGGGGGGGGGGGGGGGGGGGGTGCCATCCAAGGTACAGACGATAAAATAGGTTGGACTAATTGTTAGAGAAAGGCCGGGACCATATTTTCCATGATAGTTTTACAACTCACATTCTTTATTTTTTTTTTTCGATAAGTAACAGAATTATATTAATAAGAATAGGCATAGCCCAAGTACACATGGGGTATACACACAGGCGGTATTATTTATTTTGATCATATATATTTTTCTTCCTTATACACCTATTACTAGATATGTACCTACCGAAATGCTTAAGCATATATATACATCGTGGCAGATGTGAGGCCCCAATGGCAGTAATATCAAAATAGGCAACCTGGCTGGAATAGATGTCAGCTTTAGATCAAATTTTCTAAATTGTATGACCTTGGGAAGTTTAAGAACCCAAGATCTTGCACCTTTCTTCTTGGGCCCTCAGAAGACACTGTCTATTAATTCCTGTTGTAATTAACACATTATCTTTGTCTGAAGGATTTACATTAGGTTATGTACTTTCTATTAAGTTTTCATTTATTACGTAGTGGTTTATCAATCAAAAGTTTAGTGGGTGTTTGGTGTTTAGTGTCAGTTAGATGGTTCTAAAAGGAGCGGGCTGTTACCTTTCTCTGTCCATTAAGTTAAAAGCTCAAGAATCTTAGTGTACATGCATGGCAATGTCTACAGCAATGTCTACAGACATGTCATATTGGTTTTGATAGGTTTTGTATAAATACGATTCTCTTTTCTCTTGCTGGCTTCTTCATGTGATACACATCAAGGGATGATTTACTATCTTGACCTTGAGAAATATCATGGAACCTTGTGGACTAGTTCACTTCTTCAAATCATAAATATTAAGGAGTCGGTTCTCCACTGTCAGGGGGAATGCATATCCTGCGCTTCTACCCTGGTGGAGTACTGTCCTGCCGTGAACCTATGGATAAACACTTAAATCATTTTTTTTTTCAGTAAGAAATGAGGCATAGACAATGTTTTTAGTGGGTTGGGTTGCTTTATTGTACATATTTCCAGGTTAGAAAGTGATGTTTTGGTTATTTCTGTTTTATCAGGTTAGCTACGGTAATTTCATGCATGGTCTGTTGAAGGAGAACATCCAACTGAACAGAAAAGTATTGTCAGAACTTTCTATGCACGAACCATACAGTTTCAAGGCCCTGGTAGACATCTCTAGCAATGCATTCCCGGGAAACAAGAATGTGGTGTTTCCTCCCAAAAAGGAGGGCATTTCGATTGTTGTGTAACTGGTAATTCAGAACACTGATCCTTCTCATGGCCTTTTAAGAAAACTGAACAGTTAAAAGTCGGTGACATTTTCGGCTTCCGGAGCATCTTGTAATTTTATATTAGATCTTTCAATATTATTTTGGTTCTTTCTGTCCTCCTTTCTCCTATCTCCTATCTTCATGTAACATTCGCCATGTGTTTGGAAGAGCTCCAGATCTTGAAAATTTTGAGAAATATTAGCTTGCTTGACTGTCTAATCAAAAGTTGTCTCATGTACCTGCAAATTGTTGTTGAGTTACCTTAACAACTTTGGCTGGATTAGTTTCTGAAAACTTGCTCAATATTGGATTTAAATGTGAAGTGCAGAGAATTTATATGCTGTAAGATGATGAAAATTTTATAGTATTAGTAAAAGGAATTTATAATGATATTAGCTGGTGTCATTTCTTCTTGATATGGTCCATATGGATGATGCCAATGACAATGGCACAATTATTATATTTATCTCCATAATATGATTCGCTTTACAAAATGCCCTCTAATTAAGTCGGAAAAGGGAATCTTGGCCCAAGAGAGGGGGTGAAAGCCAACTTATTCTGTGTTTTGCATTTGGTAGTAGAGGGTATAATGTGACAGCAATGATAGTTTAATTTTAGGGTACAAATTATAAAACGCTTATGAGTAAGAGGATGAAAAGTGTAGTTTCCAAAAGAGGACTGTTATAATTACAAATAGATTATACAAGCAATTCTACAAACTCATGTGGTTTCATGTGATCTGTTAAATCTATTTTATAATAAAAAATAACTCTAAAATCTGACGAATCACAAGAAGACATGTCAGTCTGTGACATTATTTTTGTGTAATATATTTGTGGCTAAATGTATTCTCTTTCCAAAAAAGCAAGAACATATATATATATATATATATATATGTGTGTGTGTGTGTGTGTGTGTGTGTGATCTTCCACCGGTGATCTCATAATTATGGTACTTTATCATTGAATCTGTCATTTTCCCAATTTTGAATCCAATTCAATGAGATTTTTATCATTTCATTTACAAAAACTCTACTTGCAACCGGCCAGGGGAACCGTGGAGAAACTGCATCCCATGTGTCAAAATATAAACGATGCGGTCTTCCATCTTTCCCTTTTCCCCTGTTTCAAAATTCCTTTCCATCTTTTCATCTTCTACCTTCCCATTCCCCATTTTAGAATTCCCTTCCATCTTCCCGTCTTTCACATTCCCACTTGAAATCCCCATTTTCCCCATTTCCAGGGCTCCCTCGAAATCCACCTTCCCACACGAAGACGCAAGACCCAACAATGCCCAGTTATGGTTTTTACTGAGATTTATTGCGGTTAACTTGGAGAAAGAGTCGAATAATTCCATTATGTTCTGGTCTGTGAGAAAACTTATTCCTTCAAGGTTTAACAAACTAAGACTACGGTACTTGTTCAACAACAAAGAGAAGCCGGCAAACGTGAAACCGTGGCAATGGGCAAGAGTGAGCTTATTTAGTGGGAGACATGCTTCTGCAATTGAATAAAGCAGTTCATCCGCAACAAATGAGTTTGAAAAATCATTATCTCCCAAGGCTTTAGCCTATAGAAAAGATTCTACGAAACCAACCTCCATTGAAGGCAACCCGATTTCATTTACAGATATGGACCTCAATTCACGACTATAACGGAGACACCTTCTCGATAACAGAGACACCCACACGAAGATGACGATGCAGACCCAACAATGCCCAGTTATGATTTTTTCATCTGAAATAAGAAATCTGAATTCTTTCCTCTATTTCATTTCGTCTGTGTTATGTTTTTTTTTTTAATACATCGGTTGACATGGCCAGCCGATTCCCCCACAGTTTCATTCAAGCCGATTCCCCCACAGTTTCATTCAACGGTTGCCTGTAGCAGTTCTGGATGAAATAAGGACTCCGGGAAAGAACTTACAACAAGAATTAAGAATCCAAGATGCAGGCTACAACTTGAAGTCTAGGAGGTTTTAGTGGTGACATCTAGTGTCCTTACATTTTGCCCAAAAAATAAAAATAAATAAAGAACAAAGGTAAAAGGCTTCAAGGTAAACAAGGACATCTAGGGTCCTTAATTCAAGTCATTTTATTTAGCAGAGCACGTTAGGCTTACAAGTTGAAGTCTAGGAGGTTTCCTGTGGTGACCGACATCTAGGGTCATTTGTATACCCTAAAACTCGGATTATTCAGCTTTTAGCGCAGTGTGCTTTACAACATTCAATACCTGAAACAATGAGATTTACAACCCAAAAAACATCAGCATCTTCACACTACTCTCACCAAAACCCAACAACAGAAAACACATAAACTGACTACCATCGAAAAGAAGCACTCAGAAGGGAACATATCACACAGGAACCCTACTGGCTTCGTAAAATCTGAGACCTTTTCATTTAAATAACGGCAAACCTTATGTTCTAACAATATATAATATTGGTCCTCAAAAAGAGTAGTAACCAAGTTTGTAATCACATACGGTACAGCAAGCCTTGCAAAAAGCTCCCAGCATTGACATGTCCTCCTAACTGGTATGAGTTGGAGAGACAGCTGCTGTAATAGAATCTTCAAGTTTGACTCTGCCACCCATTGAGCCATCTGAGGCAGAACTAGCTCTTTCCGCAAGAGTTGTTACCTCTTTGCTACCCTCGTCCATGCAAACGACTTGAGCAAAACTCTTTGACATCTGCTTGATGAAATCACCCGATAGTGTAACGGCATTTCTGTGTTCACCGTCTCCAACTACTCCAACAGCCATCAGACCCACTTGTTGTCGAGCTTTCCTTTCTTTCATGACTTTCTGCCTCTCTTCATAAAAATCAAAATCATCTAGAATGGACATATCCGTTTCATAATTCTTGAAAATGTTCAACATCTCAATACCCTGCTCCAACTTCACCTGCAATATATTTCATTTCAAACATAGGTGCAGAAACAGAGCTTAAAAATAAGAAACTTTAAATCCAAATTGCAGAACTGTATGTAGAACACTATAATGGACCTCATCCAGAATGAAGAAGACAAGATTGAGATCTTATGACAAGTAGGAAAGACAGAAAAGAAGAAGAAGAAAGAAATCTTGGAATCATCTGCAATCAACGACAAGGAATGGGATTCCAGAGGATGGGACAATCAAAGAGAGATTGCATATTGGTTTTTCTTAAATTATTTTTTGGAGAAAGATCTACGTTTCAGTGTTTTAGCTAATTCACAGGGATAGCAAAGGAGAACCACAATTTTTTTTTTCCCACAAGTGAAAACCAAGTAACTTTCCACAAAGAAACAGCCAAACTCTGATTCAAAAGACAACAGCTAATGGGTAAAGATTTTTGTCTGACTGAAGAAAAAATTTGGCAATGCCTTTTGTTTTTTTGGGTTGTTTCCGATTGGAAAGTTACACATTACTTAATGGATCTTGAGCCCACAACCACATCCTCCACCCTGTTATTATGAGCGTAGTGGGGGTGCCATTTGAGCTAGATCTCATTGATGCATTTTTAAAAACCAGTCAAAGAACTGAAGAATGGGTTCCTAAATTGGCAAGCATAAAAAGAGTTCTGTAAAATTCCTACCTCCTGTGTGTCCCGACTGTTAGTTACAGGCTTGTTGTCATTATTTTCAAGTACAATGTGACGGAACTGACTGTTTGGGGCATCTTTGATTATATGCCACTTCACAGGAAATTGCCCACTCCATTTATCTTGCTGCCAATAATCCACACTCTTGTCAAAATCAACAGGTCCAAACATTTCAGCCACCCCACAAAACTGAGCACTGGCATTCACCTGCAAGGAACAGCAACAATTCTGTGAGCAGCGCAAAATAAAAATTAAAAAATTAAAAAAAAAAGGTAAAAAAGAACCTGAATATACAAAAATGATATAGTGGAAAAGACTAAATTTCTTCAAGGGCTAGAAGATAGTATAATGGTCAAGGCATATCCAAAATCCTGCCAGAGCTTAGTATCAGGCTAGAGCTTGGTATAAAGCACTTCCAAACAAATCCAACGAATATCATGAAAACTATAGTCAAGCACTCGCCATTGTAACTACCAGTAGCATATCTTTCAAAAAGTTCATAAACAGTCCAGCAAATGTCTACAACAAGAATAACACTTGTTTTTTTTTTCAATATAGAAATGGTGCAGGTCAGAAAACTCAAATTCTCCAACAGATATCCTTCCATTCGGAAAGGAAATGCTACACCATAACAAAAAATATTTACACATGAAACTCAACATGCTAGAGAAAGGTGAACCAAATAGCTGCCATCACTTTTCTTACAAAAGTACTCCTTAAAACTAACATCAAATGTGATGCTTGAACAGAGATCCTTCCTATACAATAAGTTCCAGGGCACGTCAACAAGAGCCACTGAGACTAAGCATGCTAAAAAATCAGTTCAAGGGTATAACTTTCTTGAATGAAATAAATCTTAAGTTATATGTAACCCCTAATTCATGCCACCGCCTTAAAATCACCTAATGATAGTCATCATCATGGTTTAACTGGTTTCTTCATCAGCCCAAGTTGACAGTAATAATTCAAGATAAATATTATCATAAAGTATACAAATCAAGCTACGTTCTTGTCCCTATGAACTCGATGAACAGATATTTACCGAAAAGAATAGAAAGATTGGGCAAGTATCTTGCTTCTCCTGAGCTTCACGATAAGCAGCATCTAATTTTCTATTCCCATTTGGTGTGCTGGCCCAGACACCATATTTGATACTCTTATGAACATTATCCTCACTGTAAGATTTTATGATGAAGAACTTAGCATCATTGTACTCTGTGACAAAATCTGGTCGGTTGAGTGAATCATCATGGATCTTGGCAGTAGAAGAGCTACGCTTATTATTTTCAACGGAAGGATTATTGTCAGCTATGGTTTGACTCTTCGGCTTTGAGGCTCTTGGTCCTCGGTTCTGCTCACTGAGGATGTCAGGAGTACCGTTACAACTGCACAGAGAACCACTTTCCCTGAGGTGTCTTTTGCTATTCTCCAGTGAAAGCCAGCTCCGACCATTTGATCCCAAACTGGAAATGGACGCACTTCCAAAGCTTGGCCCCTGATTGAAACCACTAGGCAGATAGCCTCGGTTATAGGGGTTCAAACCAGATCCATACCCATACAATGGTTTTTGCTGTTGAGAAGCCTGTATAAAATCACATATCATTGTCACTTTAGATTCAGCATGATTTCACCTAGGTTCAGATACCAGCAAAAATCAATTCATATTGACAAAGGTAGACAGTAATCCCATGGTAGCACATTCGTAGAAGTTTGGAAAACATTTTCCGTCATGACCAAAACACAAGCAATAATGGCAAACCAAGGGTATTAATAAAGCTCCCATGTTAATGAACATCCAACTACAAAGCTTCAAGTTAGCACTTACATTCTTCAGACCCACTTAGATAACTTTAAAATTTCAGTTTGAATCCTATCACATTCCATTAGTCACATGTCATTTGAGAACGGAGAATTGCTTATTGCATATGCATGGTTTTCCATTTACAAGGAAAAAATAAATAAATATGTAAGAATATGAACAGAAGCATATTACTTGGGATTTTGTGAGTAATTCAAAAGCTTCCCAGTAAATGGACATATTCAACTCATTGTTTTTATTCTTTTTACTTTTTTCCCTTTTTCCCAGATGTTCCATCATTATTTGTAAAAAGACTGACTGCTATGGAAACTCTTGAGAAGAAAGCAGCAACCGTACTCCCTTGACAAAATTAACACATTTTCAGGTTTCAGACCAACTCATTACACACTTCAAGCTAAATCAATACTTTGCAACTCCAATCATCTGAGAAGAGAAATTCAACTACTTACGGGTGTCAGGATCACACATATGACAATTAAATCGCATTATAATTAGCATAAACTATTATTTCTCTTTTAATATTTTTAGTCATAATACACTAAATCAAAAAACTGTTTTGAGTTGGAATACTCATAAAAAATATATATTTTTTGAGTCATAATGACCCACACTAAATAGGATTTATCCCCAATGCTGTTGGCACATCAATTTTGAAATACAAGGACAACAGAAAATAATCCATATCCTACAGTTTAGCAAACTATAAATTTTAACAGTTTATATCATAGTCATCCTAATAGAATATGAATTTAGAAACAATCTTATGTTCCTATTATTCTATCTTCATTTTTTTACTTGGGGAGGGGGGGGGGGGGGGGGGAATGTTTATGTTAGTCTTATGCACCATAGACAGAAAGAAAAATAGGGTAACTGAGTCGTCTATGGGCTTTGCCAATTCTTTACCATGGACTCTGAACTGCAGACTTGCTTCGCAGAAAATAGAAAAATCAATGCACATGTACCTAGAATAATATCTAAATTTTTGCATTCTCCTTACTTTAATTAGAGAAAAGGGACAAAAGGTCTGCTAAATTGTCAACAATGAAAAAGTCAAATAAAATGAGATTTTCAAAGCAATCCCCACAAATAGATAAGTATGCATATGTAGTAGGAGAACAAACCATTCCAACATTCTGTCCAAATGACCCAAGTGTGCCAACAGGCTGTGGAGATACAGCTGGTGAGAAAGGCATAAAAGACCTCTGCCTGTCTGAAGGTTTAGACCAATCTGACCAAATTCCTCCAGATCTTACTCCTTCAATCCCTTGCAGAGAATCATGAAAACCTAGGCCACCAGGAAAACTGCCTCTGCTGAAGGATCCCGCAGGTGGAAAACCAGGCCTTTGTCCAAAAAGCATGCCATCACCTTGTTGGTCAACAGTGAGCTCTGGCTGTGAAACTGGTGTTGGTGAATATGGCATGCTAGGTGGGACTAACTGCTGGTAATAAGGTGGCCCAGAGAATGGAAACTGCTGGGGGGAGTATAACTGTGCATCTCCACCTACAGAAGGCAACGGTGTTGTGACTGGGGAATATGGTCCATATGGCATTTGCGGGTTGTATCCATATCCAGAATGGAACAGCAGAGAAGGGTTGTCATTGTAGACACCCTGATTAATTAAAAAGAAAAAAAAGAAACAATAGAATAAGTTAAATCTACAAAAAACCGATTTCCAGGAGATCCGATTTCCGTGAGAGAGAACAAAATACTTACAGGAGATCCGATTTCCATTCCCTCAGCATTGACATATGGAGGATATTCATCCCATTCACCACTTGCACTGTCATAACCTGAGGTTCCATAACAGATCAGAAAATGGCACTTTCTTTATATACATCTGATGATAGCATAACTATGTAGTTACAGTAATACATTGCCAATTAATGGCTTTAAATATAACATCATAACAAAAAAAATCTTAAAGCATGATCCTATTTATTGGGCAATGAACCTCACTGGATACTCTCTCAACAAGCATACAAAGTAATAATACTCGGCTCCTTAAAATTACAAAATTTCCACAATTTAAATGCAACTGATGAGCAATGTAGTAACCGCATGCATCATATACATTGAGAGAATAAAGCAATCCATAAACTCAAATCACGGTCCCTCTATGACTAAGGGCACATCTAAGAAAAAGAAAAGAAATCATCTCCTGAAAATAGTTTTCATCTTCTATCCCTTTGCATCGGTTTTTATGATCTAAAAAGCACAAAAACCAAAATAACTTTAACAAAAACCTTTAAAAAAAAAAACAAGCTTTCCTAAAAATTTGCATCAATTTTCTCAACCTGAACATAGCTTCTATGGCTCCATTCACTTTCACGAAACCTCACAAAAACCTCTCTAAACTTTTCTCAAGGATTTGAAATATTTTCAAGAAAATCTTCAATTCAAGCATGCCCTAACTCAAATTTAAAAACACAAACTGATTGCCAAGCAAAACTTATGAACCCAAAGTGTACAGACCTAACAACTGGTCTTCTATATTCAGTTATTCACGTTAATCTCTGCAAGTTTCATCAAAATTCAGAATTACTATTAAGTAAAAGCACGCTTCAGGTTTGATTTACCACATCTACACCTGTACAGACATCTGGATCCATTAGGATTTAGTATCTTAAGACATGATTGTATTCTGTATAAAAGGAAAACGAAGAGAGCCAGTATCTTTATTATCTTCTTCCAACTTTTTTTTTTTTGATTAGTAAACAAATTTTTATTGATCAAAAAAGAGATAGAGAGTGTCCAAGTATACGGGACACATACATGAGCACGTTCACAATGTCAAGCTTAGAGATACAAGGAAATCATGAAAAGACCTGCCATGAAAATCAATTACAATCGACCAATGGAGTAAAGTATTGAAAAACAAACTTCTAAGCTCTTCCATTGATCTCTCTTGATCTTCAAAGCATCTTGCATTCCGCTCCCGCCAAATGCACCACCATAGACAAATAGGTAGCATCTTCCATATGGATGCAATTTGAGAGTTGCCCCTAATACCTCTCCAAGAGGCTAAAAAATCACATACCCTTTCCGGCATCACCCACGCTAACCCCAACCGTGCTAAGACTTCGGTCCATAAGGTCATGGCAACCTCACAATGTAGTAATAGATGGTTAGCGGACTCACCGCTCTTCTTACACATGTAACACCAATTTATAGCGATAATGCCACGTTTCCTTAGGTTATCTATTGTAAGAATCTTCCCCAAAGAGGCTGTCCATACAAAAAAAGCTGTCTTTAGAGGTGCCTTTGTCTTCCAAATACTCTTCCATGGGAACGAGACTGAGTTGTGCATGTTTAATGAATGATAGAAAGAGCGGGCCGTGAACACTCCCTTCTTAGAGGGACGCCAATATATATCGTCTTCACCTTCCCCCGACACACGAGTGGAGTACACAAAGTCAAAAAAGGCCAAAAGGTCATCCATCTCCCAATCTTGTGCATCTCTATGGAAAGTGAGGTTCCATTGGGAAGAGCCATTGGAATAGATAATCAAATCTGCGATAGATGCTTCTTTCCTTCTTGCTAAGCTATAAACTTGTGGATAAACATCCTTGAGTGCCCGATCACCACACCATAAGTCATGCCAAAACTTTACCTTAACTCCGTTGTCGACTTTGAAGCAAGTATGTGCTGCATAGATGTCCCACCCTCTTCTAATATATTTCCAAAGCCCAACTCCATGAGGTCCACTCACCGCATTAGAACACCACCCTCCCCATGATTCCCTGTGCTTCAAAGCAATGACGGTTCGCCACAAGGCCTTCCATTCTTGGTGATATCTCCATAACCATTTGCCAAGCAAGGCTTGGTTGAAAGATCTCAAATTCCGTATAACCAAGCCTCCTTTGATGGGGGAGCAAATTGTGGCCCATTTCACCAAATGAAATTTAAACTCATCCTTGATCCCTCCCCAAAGGAAATCACGTTGAATTTTCTCCATGCGATGAGTCACCTTAGCGGAGAGCTGAAATAAAGAGAGGAAATATGTTGGTAAGTTAGACAGAGTACTTTTTATGAGAGTCACCCGGCCCCTTTTGGATAAGTACATCCTCTTCCAACCAGCTAGTTTCCTCTCCATTTTTTCTATTACATCATCCCATATAGATTTCGATTTGAACGCCGCACCTAGCGGAAGGCCAAGATATTTCATGGGCAACTGAGTTATCTTACCCTCCAAGATGGATGCCAGACTCTCCACATTAGGTACATGTCCCACTGGCACTACCACTGATTTAGCCAAATTCACTTTCAAGCCTGACACGACTTCAAAGCATAATAAAAGAGCTCTCAAAGCTCGGATTTGCTCATGTCTGGCCTCACAAAAGATTAAGTGTATTGTCAACAAACAATAGGTGAGTAATGTTAAGCCAACCTGAACTTGCCTCTCCCACTAAGAATCCTAATATGAACCCTCCCTCTACAGCCCCTGAAATCATCTTACTGAAAACTTCCATCACAAAAACAAAGAGAAGAGGAGAAAGAGGGTCTCCTTGTCGTAAACCTCAGGAGCTCTTGAAAATACCTTTGGATGTACCATTCACCACTACAGAGAAACAGGCCGTAGAAATACAATGAAGGATCCAGGAACACCATTTACAGCCAAAGCCACATCTCTCCAGCATATAAATTAAGAAACTCCAATTGACGTGATCGTAAGCTTTCTCCATGTCTAACTTACAAAGGAGTACCGGCTCTCCCGATTTAATACGACTCTCCAGACATTCGTTAGCTATAAGTACCGAGTCAAGGATTTGCCTACCTTGAACAAATGCATTTTGAGGCTTCGAAATCAAGCCTTCCATCACCTTACTTAATCTGTTCGCCAATACTTTGGATAAAATTTTGTATAGCCCACCCACCAAACTAATGGGACGAAAATCTTTCACTTCTACAGCACCGGGCTTTTTAGGAATGAGTGCTAAGAAAGTAGCATTAAGACTTTTCTCAAACCGCCCGCTTCCATGAAATTCATGGAAAACCTCCATGATATCATCATTAAGCACATCCCAACACGTCTGAAAAAAAAAAGCCATGGAGAAGCCATCGGGACCTGGGGCTTTATCACCCGCCATACCCTTGATCACCGACCTGACCTCTACCTCCTCAAACAACCTTTCGAGTCGTTCCGCAACCTACAAGTCAAGAACATCAAACACCAACCCATCAAGTCTCGGCCTCCACTCAAATTGTTCAGAAAACAACTTATCATAGTAATTGACAATGTGATCTGAGATCTCGGTATGGTTGGATGAGACCGCCCCATCTATCAACAGAGTTTCTATAGCATTGTTCCGCCTATGTGAGTTGGCCACTTGGTGAAAAAACTTGGTTCATCTATCCCCTTCCTTCAACCATAAAGCACGTGATTTCTGACGCCACGATAGTCTTCCAAAAGAGACAGCCGTTCAATGTCCGCAATCACTTGGGATTTGCGGGCCCGCTCGATTTCAATAAAAACCCTCTCCTCTTCCACACCCTCCAAATCCTTAAGCTCCTCCATTAGAACAGATTTCTGGCTTTCCACATTACCAAACTCTTGTATATTCCACTCCTTCAAGTCCCTTCTCAAAGACTTTAATTTGCAAGCCATCTTATAGCTAGCATTACCATGAAAATGGTAAGAAGACCACCATTGTCTTATTCTGTCCAAAAAACCCTCTGACTTCAACCACATGTTTTCAAGTTTGAAATACCTTGGGCCTCTTCTAATGCCCCCACAATTCAAAAGAATGGGAAAGTGATCTGAACACAACCTGGGTAGTCTCTTCTGAATGAGATCCGGATAGTGTGCCTCCCATTCCAGTGAGATTAAAAATATGTCTATCCTTGACCAAGATGGAAGATCTTGATTGCTAGACCAAGTGAAGGAACCACCTGCAAAAGGAACATCCTGTAAATTCTATTCAGAAATGAAGTTAGAAAAATCTACCATGGGTGAGTTGAAACCCGAGCCACCTGATCTCTCGCTCGGGAAACGGGTGACGTTGAAATCACCTCCAATACACCAAGGTAAGTCCCATATACGACTAATACCGACCAACTCATCCCACAGTAACCTTCGAGTCGGGTCAAGATTAGGCCCATAGATGCCTGCAAAAGCCCACTGAAAGCCATCCATGACGTTCTTAAACGAGCATGCCACCACATAATCCCCCATGAAATCTGCCATATTTTCCACCACTCTTTTATCACACATAACTAGTATGCCCCCGGATACTCCATTGGACAGTAAATAATGTCATCCCACTTGCAAACCGCCCCACAAACTCCTAATGATATGAAGAGAAATAACTGCCAGTTTAGTTTCTTGTAGGCAAACAATGTCTACTTTCCAACTTCGAAGAAGGGATCTAATAAATAGTCGTTTATTCACGTTATTGATCCCTCTCACATTCCAAGACAGTATTTTAGGCTTCATTAACAAGAGAAACGTCCCTCCCTTTTGCTCTATCTCTCCCCGAAGTTCCCTCCTTATTATCATAGTTAATGGAGCATTGCAATCGTTTCAACTCTCTTTCCTTTTTAGCAGCTGACTTCATTACCGTGGAGCGACCAGCTTCCATGGCTACTAGGAGAGCCATGAATTGGTCTTCATACCCTTCGCAAGAAATCCCCACCCAACCATGAAGCTCCTCCACTTTTTTTAATATCCAATATGATGCTCGAGGTGCAATATGAGTTGGGAACATCTGTAAGGGTGGTGGACTACCCATCTCCTCCTCTTCACTGCCCACAGAATCCACACAGAGACTCAACTGACTGGTGCCCGTCTCCTTTCCAGCGACCGAATCCGCTCCCACCAAGACAGAAACCACTTCTTCCACTCCCGGCACCCAAAACACCTCATTTGACCCACTCATAGCTTCCTCATCATCAATCGGGACTATCTATGTCTGGTTCGAAGGCAAAGACTCGCCAACAGTAACTAGAGCAGTCTTGCCTATTTTTCCCGAAACTTCCCCTTCCTCTAAGGAGGTACTCACAACCTTACCACTGCTCGCCGACGTCTCCACTAACATCGGCGTAGTTGTCTGTGCGCCGATACCCTCTGTCGTGGTGGTCTATGCAAGTATCGGGCCTTCGTGAGCAATAAAAACGTCATAAATCCCTCCTCCATGCTCTGGTATTGCATTCTCCGGTGATGGGACATCCATCAGAGTCTCTGCGACCTTCGGCGGGGTCGACTGAAGCTTTTCCAGCAACGGTGGCTCAGGCCCACTCGTCGACGGGCCACCATTGGCCTGCAGTTTCTTCATCCAGGACGGGCCTCCATGCTGTGCTCTCGTCTTGGGCTGGATCCCAGTAACTGCATAAGCGTGGCCCTTCCCAAAAGCTTGGGCCTTCTCATAAAGCCCACCATTCGCGTCCCCTACGCCCAAATGGCAGCCCGAGCCCACGCCCTCCATCACATAACCCTCAACGCACCATATTAACTCCCCCACTCTATTAGTTAGCTCCCCCAACGAAATTTGGACTTCACGTAACTCCATCAAAATTTTTTCTCCTTTCAGCTCGACCATCCTTCTGCCATCTCCTCCTCCACTCTGAGCAGCTACTGAAAAGGGAGGTGATCCCTTTTGCAAGTCTGCCATCACAGTGTGTTGCGCGGCTTGAGGCACCTCCAGAGCCTCCTTGTACGACCTCGACGGCAAAGCTACCGCCATCGCTTGCGGTGGATTTTTCCCCTGAACACCTACTCTACCCATGTCCTTCAGCACCGCCACCATCTTCCTCCACCCCATTCCAGCCTTGTCTTCAGGTATGAGTATGTAACTCCGGCGCCCTCCCCCGCCATACACAGCCAAAGCCATGTATGTGCCACAAGAGTTTGAGCATCGCTGGGCAATGAGACCTCTGTCACCTTCCCGTCAAGCTGAGTAGTAACCTTTGTTCCCAGACTTCAAACAAGCCTCCAGTGAGTTAGCCACCCAACGGATAGTCTCTAAACCCAACCATATACAGCTCACGCCTTTCCATCCTTTCTCTGTAATGCACACCCTACCCCCAACTCTTCTCACCTCAAAAACCTTTGACTCTACAACTAAACAACTAAAAGAGTTCGTAGCCATACTTTGATAACAGATAGCCCCCGTCAACAACCCACAACCACCATTGAAAACAAGAAAAAGTCCTAGACAGATGTTATAGAACTGCTCAGACCCTTAAAATCAGAATTCAACACCCTGAGGATTTTGCACACCTTGCTACACATAGGATCTTCTTCTTCTTCCAACTTAAACCACGACCTAAATCATGAGTCAAAATAAGACGTGAATACAGCATATTAGCTGTTAACCAAACTAAGCAACAAAAGAGCTTACAAATATTGTCCTAAGTTTGTAGAAAATCATTCATTTCTTCAAAAAATATATGCATGCACGCCTTACTAAAGAAACCCAAAAAAAAAACAGGATTACCATTGGTCTGCAATGCATGCAAATGGAAAATTTTGTTATTAATAAAGCTGCAAAACCATAATCAGAAAGGGGATCAACAAAAAGAGGTAAATTTTCACACTGCATTCAGAAACAGTAGCCTAATTTTATGGCTTCAAATCTAACTCCAGAGGAATGGAAAGTAACCTCGATAGTAGAAGGGCTGGGCCTGAGGAGCATAGACGTTAGGTGGGTAAACAGAGCGATCTCCGCTTGAAGCAAATGAACCTGCTAGACCTGCAGCATCCCTTGGATGGACTACTGTGGCAGCATCCTGAGAACTGTTAGGAGCAACTGCAATCTCATTCTTTATTGGATGAGGCTGGAAACACATACAAAGATGAAAAATACCACTAAAAATATTTACTTCAAAGTTATTTGATAGAAACAGCGACAAAATGGAAGATAATGAAGTGATTGACAACTACCTGTTCATTATTGTTATCAGGTTGAGAAGGTTTCTCTTCTGCATCCATGATCAGTAAGCTCAGTGACATAGTAGAGTCTTAAAAACACAGGAAGTACAAATTATTGACAACCCAAAGCTAAATTTGGGCATAGGAAAACTTGACGCTATAAACATGTGAGCACAAATCCACGCGTGCACACCTATGCATGCATGATAAATGAAGAACGTGAATAGTTTTAAAGTAAGAAGTACTCATCATAGAACTATAGTTTTGCTATTAATTACAACGAAGAATAAAAGATGAAAGAGGAGAGCCTCTATAAAGAACGAAAAAAGGTAGAAGCTTATTTAAAATAAATTGACCAAGCAGAAATGCAGATTCAAAGGACCCAAACATAAAAAAAGTAATTGAATTCTTCTCTTTATTTTTTTTTTTCCAATTATTTCTTTTTTATCCTTCACTTTGCCACTTCTTATTCTTGGGAAATGAGAACCTTTACTATACTTAACATGTTCTCCAAGGAATAATAAACTAGCCTTTGGGGCTAGGACCTGGTAAAATTTGAAACTACATAAAATTATTGCATCTATTCAATGAATGCATTGCTGGACGAAAAATCCACAAACTGGGTCTTGAACATGAATCTTAAATATTTTGTAAATTGTATGGCCATGTGAAAGGAACTAGATGATTAAAGCTCTTATGACGATGGGGTGTATTGTGTAATTATAAAAACCACAGAAGCTGTACATTCTTGATTCATCTCTCCTTATGATAAAAATCTTAATTACATAAAAGATACACACAACAACATTAACACAACTTACAAGGATGCCTTATATGCATGCTTTAAGATTTCAAAACAACGGGGGGGAAAATTAATGCAGCACAATGACAGTGAAAGCATTCCAACAAATCTATAAATGCCCCAGGTATTATTGGTTATTACATCACTATTTTGACCCGATCATACAACTATCATTCTAGAAGTTTCAAAATCAAATCCAATTGATAATCTGCATTAGGGAACACATCACCATGTCCACAACAGTTGATACCCATAAGTCCTTTTATGAACATACAATTCAACAACCATAATGCACCAAAGCAAACATGATCAACTGTGGCAAAATCTTAGAAAGTGTCTCCACAACTTGTCCAATATCCCATAATCACAACCACTCCAGTCGCATGACCCACTTTGTCCATCTCATACTCCAGTAAAATCAGCAAATGATGACAGCAATCACAGATATAATTATCATGGTAAATGAAGCTGTAGGCGAGCTGTAGGACTAGATTTATTTTTCTTTTCCAAATCACAATGTTTGACGACTCTTGCAATTTCACATTCACATAGTAACTTCAAGGTGTAAATCTGAGATACCAATCTCATGCTCCACCATTTGCATCCACTACAATATTTATAATGAACATATGCTGTCAACCTATAAATAATCAGTATGAACTCTGCTATGGAAAAAGAAAAAGGTTCTGTATGACCTCATTGAATTATCGCCATACTAGCACCATCTTAATATTAGCAGAGTTAAACGTAACAGTCCACAGTGTCGGAATAATCTTTACCTACTGTAAATACCAATTTTCAAACCAAAGTAATGTCCTACAAAGAATTCGAATAAATTGAAAAGATGGGGGAGGAGCAGGAAGAGGAGGAGAATTTAGATATGATCGGAAACATCAAAAGCATCAATATAGAGTACGCCTTAACCCATCAAAAACACCTTACACCACACAGATCCCAGATCCCAACATAGAGTACGCCTTAGGCCCTTAACCACCCGGAAACATCAATAAAAAATTTGCAGAAACACCCCCCCCCCCCCCCCCCCCCCCCAAAAAAAAAAAATAATAAACACGGAAAAGATAAAACCCAAAGTGAAACATCCCATCAAACCCGTCAAGCAAGAACAAACTTATCCCATATTCCCCAGTCACTAACTTTTCCAGAGCAATCCAGTTAGATACAACAAAACATACTCATTGACGTCGTAGTAGATTCGTAATAAAAGATTAAAAAAAGTAGTTGCACCCATCAAAGCAAGACCCCCCCCCCCCCCCCCGAAAGACGAAGAACAATAACTATAACAACACCAAGTTGAAAAACCATTGAAATAATATAGAGATAAAATAGAAGAACAGAGAAGAAATTGAAGAGGTACCAGGGGTACGATCTGGACTTGCCGCCATGAAACTACGAAAAAAGGCAAGGATCTTCAAAACCAGCACAAGAATCTAATCACAAGACACACAAAGGGACAGATATAATAATATCTATGTCTATCTCTTGGCAGCAATGATGGCATATGCACATCGGTGTATCATATTTATATTTATATATATATATATATATATTTATATATTTTGCAGAAACAAGATGAACTTTCTGGCTTTCTGATTTAGTTTAATTTATCAATTTTTAATTTTTTTACTTATGTTATTCAATATATTATAGTTTTTAATTCCTGTTATCTCATTTTCATTTTATTATGATATATTCTCAATTAATTAATTATTTATTTTTTAAAATTGAAAATTTAATTCATAATTTTTAGATCAACTCTTATATTGTTTAAGAAAAAAAACTTAATAAAATAATGTCTTATCAGTATAATAAAATAAAATAAAAATTATATTCTCAAGTCGATATATAGAACATACATACTAATGTGTTTGAGTGTCATAATTTGATTTAAATGATAAATTTTAGAATTTGGATATTACAAAAAAAAAATCTTATTATTTATGTGATGTAGATTGTATACTCTACAAACCGCCTTAATAATGAAGTAACTCTAAAATAAATAAGTTGACTTGGATTTTAATGGTATGTATTCCTAATATATTATTATAAAATTGTAAATATTTTTTGAAAATTTAAGAAAGAGAAATATTTTACGCACAAAGAAATTTCATAAAAGTAAATCCACAAATTCACGTGGCTTGATGTGATTTGTCAGATTACAAATTTATTTTTATTGTAAAATTATTTAGCATATCATATGAAGTAATGACATATTATAGATTTATTTTTATAAGATTTCTTTGTGACTGCAATACTTCTTATTGAAAAATTAATAAGATGAAACTACGATAAAGTATAATGTTTTTCTTTTTTGAAAAAATCTAATTTAGTATTTTTCCAAAAGTGGCACTAAATTGTTTTTTTGTTTGTTTGGTAATAAATAATGTTAGCATTAAATAAACTTGTTTTGTTTTGTGGGCTCATTTGTGCTACTCACTGCACTACTTTATTAATATCAACAAGTATTATTTATTTTTTTGCTTCATAATATTAGATCTTTTATGCTCTCGCCTTATTTAACTATACAAGAAAAGAAAATACTAGTATAATTTTTAAATATATTTATTTATATTTATTTATTTTTTTATAATAATTAAAAAAGTGACTATTAATAAAATTATATTTTTTTTATTTTTTAAGAATGATTAACGATGTTTAAAAAATATTTTAAAAAATTATTTACACTAATATCCATATTTGATATGTACCCTAGAATTGTCCGTACAAGAAGAAATCTGTCTCCAGATCCCGAGTTTGGGCGACCGCATCCAATTCTACCGCACACGAGCCCTTGGGTTGTGGGGTTCGGTTCGGTAATCTGCGGTCTGTACATTGCACCACCTCAAAAGTCCCAAACTTTGCAAACAGTTTTTAGGGCTTGTTTGTCCACTAATATTGTTTGTATATTTCTCTAGTATTTTCGTATATATTTTTTTCAAATATCACTTAAATAAAAAATATTTTTAATTTTTAATTTTAAAATTTTTTTTTTAGATATACCTAATTATTATCTAAATATTAAATTCAATACAATTTTTCCAATTTTTTGAATAAAATACAAAAAATAATACAATTTTTTCAAATTTTAAAATAAAACTATATTATAAAAATGATATTCAAATAGTTTTTTAAATTTATAATACTTTTATTTAATTTTATCTATCTCATTTTTTTAAAGGAAAATGATATTATACCGCCTGAGTTTGCCCCCTCAATTTGATCGCTCATGTATTTTTTTTTTAATTTGTTTACTTAATGGTTAATGAAGTAATTATTAGTGTATTGGTATTTTTTAAAAAATATTTAAAGATGTTTAAAAAATATTTGAAAGAAAAAATAAAAAAACAAAAGAGTACAATTTGCACTAGGGGCACATCCATTAGTCAAACCTGGGCGGCATAGTAGCACTACCGTTTTCCAAAATCCAAACATTTGAACTAAACAATCTCATTACTATTCACAAACTATTTGCTTACTATAAATAGATATTTGAGATATTTTAAAATATTTCAAACAATTTCACTACCATTCACCGATATTCTGAGATATTCTGTGTTAATATTTGTTCAAATTGAAGAAACAAAAGAGGAAAAAAAGTAATTTCTTATTAGCATTTGGTGTTTGGGACAAAGTACCGACCAATCTTGTATTGCACAAATTTTCAAAGAATTTGTCGCAAACACATCTCCAACAATTTAAGAGAAAATTTACTCAATTCGATAGTTTAAAGAGTTTAAATGCAGAATTCCAAAGTTAAAAATTAAATAGGGTTGTCATCTTTTAAAAAATGAAGATGATAATTAAATAAAACCATTCTCATTTTCTTATTAATTATTGTCTTATTAATTACACACGTATTGTTTGTGCTTTTATGGACAATCATGAGAGCGTTGAAAACTTTATTATGGACTATCAATTTCAAAATCTTTCTCAGCACATAACTAACATTGAAATGTCTATCATTTTGCCTTTTCACAAATAATTATTCCCAAATAATTTCCAAAAAAACCCAATACATTTATATAGAATAGAGTAATGCTAGATATAATTATAGATTATGTAAATACCGCGCATTCCTTTAGAAAAAAAAATTAATTTTTTTCATGTGGATCTCATATTTACTCACTTTTTTTAAAATAAGTGCATAACACTTACGTACTTTATGACTGCAAATATCATTTCTCCTGTCTCGTTATTCCCCCAATTTTTTGCTTATATAAGTTTAAAAATAATAAGATTATTTCCCTTTTCATTTAAATTATGGTACTTTTATTTTCATGTTTCATTGTTAGTATCCTTATCGGCATACTTAAATATTTGAAAAAGCTAGGATTTTTATTTTATTACAATCCCTGATTCAAGATAGAGATTGCCAAATCCAAGCTGGGGGGCAAAGCTTCAAATTAATTGACGTGGATTTGTTGTGATTAGTGAATGTATTAATAACTAATACTGCTCATAATTTTATATTCCATAATTTATAATCACTTGTTGATATAATATGATTTAAGTGGCTTAATATTTCTATCACTTAATATCAGCTGTTCAATATATATTGCATACCACTTGTGATTAGGATAATAAAATTTGAGATAAAAATATATTTTTATAAACTGATTTCATAGACCCTACCAAAACCTCCAAAACTTTTTGACATTCATAGGTAAAAGATAACTCTCATGCTATATTGTTGAGATGGGTCCATTGCTACTGTAAATTCTAATAAAAATATCTCTAACTTATATCCATTGAAACATATTGTGACGTCTTCAAACCCCGCTTGAGATTGGACGGAGTTATTGTGACACCCCTATTTTTAAGTTAAGTCTTAGAAATTTATTAAGTCATCATCAGACTTGAATAATTGGAAAAAAACATTAAACTTAAGGCCCATTGATTAAGTTTTGAGTGATTGAAAGCTCGTTGCCTTTTTTTTTTTTTTTTCATTTAATGGATGGCCAACCAAGCCCATTTAGTTTTAGGCCTTATAAATTTTCGGCCACCTAATGTTCCTTACACTTGGCACCACATGCATAGGAGACATTTGGGTTTCCAAGAGAACAATCTATAAGGTGACAGGAGGAAGATTCGGTTGGTGCCACCTGACACACATGCTGGAGGACCTTTAGGTTTCCAAAGAAGGGTAATCATGAGAAGGGGAGGAAGGAGATTCGAATTACTAAGACCCACGCCATTTGTCATTCATGTAAGAAGGTTTAGGGTTTCTACAAAATCAATTATGAGAGATGAAGAGAAGTTTTAGAATTTTAAGGGGCCGACGCTCCTTGGCAAGCATGCATGGGAATCCTTAGGGTTTTTAGAAGGGCCACGATGAGTATACGAAAGTGCTCTCTAAATATCCTATTATTAGACTAAAATGTTAAAATGTGAATAGAAATCATTGAAATTAATGTGTATTCTTGAATTGAGTTTCTATTTACTTTGGGATATTTCTAAACATAATTCTTTATGTTTAATTTCAGAGTCCATAAAAGAGAAGAATATGCATGCGTTTTGACTTGGGACGCAACTCATCATATTAATCTGCTTTTCGTTTTGACCAATGGACACAAGTTGAGATTATTTAATTTATTATTCTTGTGGATGCAACAGCAAGGCTAGAGAGGATTTGGCATGAGCTAAGCAACGGAACTACATGCAGCTTTCACACGTGACACAACACTCAACAGTTTTTGGGCTTTATCCTTCTCAAAACACACGCATGCGGTTTGGCTTTAGAAGCTAAAATGAAACACGGACGTGAGGGAGCTGTTGGCTATTAGACGTGAGACAAGGAGCAGCTTCATTTATTCTTGGACGTGGGACCAAAAGAAATGAAGTTGCTGAATAAAAGAGGAGTTTTTGGACGCATGTAACACGGAGCAGCTAGCTAGCCCTTGGACGACACTTTATGTTTTTAGATGTGGAGGGAAAAAGGGATATAGAGTTATGAGGACGGATTGAAAAGGGGGAGACGAAATTAATTTCCATAGCCTCCGTTTGCTTTATTTTTTTCTTGAGATTTTTGTTATCCATTATATTTATAGATAACTAAATTCTCA
The DNA here is from genome assembly GCA_961763995.1 of Juglans cinerea. Taxonomy (NCBI): domain Eukaryota; kingdom Viridiplantae; phylum Streptophyta; class Magnoliopsida; order Fagales; family Juglandaceae; genus Juglans; species Juglans cinerea. Next base: position 36,272,393 of record CAUIVZ010000001.1, on the reverse strand, counting down.
AGTATGGTTAGGGATGAACATGCACATTAGATGGTATTTTTAATTTATGTATTTGATTTTCAATTACTAAAATTCTTTTATTTTATTATTCTTAATTCATTGTTGATGTTTTCTTATCTGAATAATCATAAAATTTATTTTATTTATGGATTCAGTCATATTTTTTCTATTAAATGGATTAGCTCTTTGATTATATTTGGATCAATTATTTATCTATATTGATTTAATTATTTGCTGCAATATCGCTCCCTGAGTATATTGTCATCGTTAGATTTTCTCAATAATGATAATAATTTACGTATTTTAAAAGTGGTGAATGATTTTTCAAAGGGTTACATTTGATTTAATTTTGGTTTATAAATCTATACTTTTGATTGAGAATTTTGGGAATTGAGTTCCTAATTAAGTTATTCAATGAATTAATAATAATTAAAATACCGGATTTGTGCAAGGGATTCCCGACACTTTACTGTTCGTCAAATTTGAGTACTTTTTCCATTAATTATTTTGCTTCACTTTAATTTACATTTAAAATTAATCTTTATTTTTCATTAATCATTTAATATTTTTCTTTAGTTTTTTTGTTTATTCTCCTATTCTCTTTATTTGTCTCTCTGTAGAATCGACACTCCAAAACTATGCTACAACTACCGGGTTATTATTTGGGCGTAATCAAATTTTGGCGTCGTTCCCAGGGAGACGGTTGAAGAATTGTTAGATAGTTTTTATTTTTAGCAGTTTGTAAATGTGATAACTTTGTTCCCTCTTATAGCTTGCTGCATTTTTTTTTTCTCATTTTCCATTTGTAGCATTTTTTTTTTTAGAATTTTTTTTACCTTGCATGCACAGATATAGAGATGCCTAGGATAGGTTTGCTTGTAGGTCTGGGCTAGAGTCATAATCAAATTTTTTAATCCTTTATTTGACAATCCATCTAGTCCCGAAGAAATGAGTGAACACGAGGACCAACCCATTAGAACTCTTCAGGATTACATCCACCCTACACGCACATCCACACCATCATGCATTATGTTTTCAACTAATACTCGCCAAATGGATTTTAAAACAGGGATGATACAGACTTACAGTTACTCCCTGTTTTTCATGGCTTAAAAATTGAAAATCCATATGTGCACATTAGGGAGTTTGAGGAAGTAGTTACGACTTTTCATAGTTAAAATGCAACTGATGACGTTGTGAGACGGGCTCGTTTGTTTTCGCAGATGAGATGAGATGAGTTGAGATTAGAGTTAAAAATTTGAATAAAATATTGTTAGAATATATGTTTTAATATTATTTTTGTGTTGTGATTTGAAAAAGTTGAATTGTTTTTTTTTTATTTTGTATTGGAAGTTGGAAAAGTTGTAATGATTAGATGAAATGAGATGTTTTCTGAAAACAAACGAGATCTTCTTTAACTATGATAGAGCTAAGAGTTGGCTATACTCGCTGAGACCACGATCTATTGGGTCATGGAATTAGATGACTCAGGTCTTCTTTAATAAATAATTTCCCCAACATAAGACAAACGCTTTAAAAAGATAAATATCCACATTTGCACAAAAGGACAGTGAGACTTTGTATCAGTCTTGGAAGAGATTTAAAGAGTTGTTGAGTATGTGTCCTCACTATGGGTATGAGAACTGGCGCTTAATGAGCTATTTTTATGAGGGACTTACACCTAGAGAGTGCCAATTTGTGAAGATGATGTGTAACGGTGAGTTCTTACAGAAAGATCCTGATGAAGCCATAGAATACCTCAATGAGCTTGCTGAAAAAGCTTACACTTGGACTGGACCTAGTGCTTTCGAGAGCATAAATAGGTCACGACTTGCAGGAAACCCAAATGATGGTGGAATTTACCATCTCAGGGAAGAGGATAACCTAAAGGCTAAGGTTGAGATGTTCACTAAGGAGCTAGATGTGTTAAAGACTAAGGACTTAAAGCCAACACACATGGCTAATCATGTAGAGTCTTTTTGACCATGTCTTGTGTGTGGCGGGGTAGATTACCTCGCCCAAGAGTGTCCCATATTTGCTGAGATGAGAGGGATGCATGAGGAACAATATCATGCCTTATGCATGTACAATAAGTCTTTTACACCTTTTTCTGATACCTATAACTCGGGGTGGCGCAATCACCCCAATTTTAGTTGAAAGTCTGAAAATCAGCCGTCTGCACAACCTCCTAGATCATATCCTGCACCATATTATACACATTCATCTTCTGGGAGTCCTTTAGAAGACACTTTGCATGCTTTTATTGAGGCACATGATAAGACTAACCAAAACTTTGAATCTTTGATTATGCAGGTTGTTGAAGAAAATAAGGAGATAAAGAGGCAAGTGTCAAAATTGATGAGCTCCTTGAGTGTAAATGAGCGAGATAAGTTCCCTTCTCAAGCTTAGTTCGCACCCCATGTTCAACACATGTGAAAGAGAATTTGAAGGATATGAATATCATTATGACACGAAATGGTAAGTCATTACATATCCCAACAACAAACAAATTAGAGGATGTGGAAAATAATCAAGATAATAGTGATGTCAAGCTGCCCAATGAACCTGAGGTGACAAAGAGTCCTGTTAAGGTACCATTCTCTCAAGCTTTAAAATCAAGCAAGCGAACTTTTGATTCTAACAATGAAATCCTAGATAATCTAAGGCAGGTAAAAATCAATATTCCTCTTTTGCATGTGATTAAACAAGTTCCTACTTATACAAAAGTTCTCAAGGATTTGTGTACAATTAAGAGGAAGCACCATGTGAAGAAGACAGGATACCTGACAGAGCAAGTTAGTGCTCTAATTGAGAAGTGGATTCCTCTCAAGTGCAAGAATTCTGGTTGTCCAACCATTGCATGCAACATTGAAAATGATGAGTTTGGGCAAGTTTTGTTAGATTTAAGAGCTAGCGTGAATCTAATGTCATATTCTATTTATTTGCAATTGGGGTTGGGAGAAATCAAACTAACCACTGTGGCATTGTAATTGACTGACCGTTGAGTCAAAGTACCCCAGGGTGTGGTAGATGATATTCTAATTCAAATTGACAAATTTTATTATCATTTTGATTTCTTAATCCTTGATATTAATTCTATTGTTCATACTACTTCTAAAATTTCTTTGATTTTAGGTAGCCTTTTCTTACCATTGCTAATGCTCTTATTAATTGCAAGAATGGACTCATGAAGCTGTCTTTTGGAAACATGACTCTCAAGGTGAATATCTTTCATATTGCAAAACAGCCAGAAGATGATGGCGAGGACCACCAGACATACATGATTTACTCACTCATGGATATGGTAGTTTCTATTGCTCATGATTTTGATCCCCTTGAGTATTTTCTTATTAATTCTGAGTTTGATTATATCAGTGATCCATCTGATATAGTTGATATTTGTGCTATTTTTTTATAAAACTCAGGATTATGGCACTCGGGCATGGCAACCGGAGTTTGAGGAGTTGCCTGAGATTGGTGAAAAATAAATTCTTTCAAGTGCGAAAGCAACCAAAGTTGAATTGAAACCTCTATCTAAGGGTTTAAAGCATGCTTTCCTTAGTCCAAGTGATATTTTTCCTGTTATTATTTTTTCTGAATTGTCTGAGTCTTAAGGTGATAAATTAATTCGGACCCATGCCTCATTTAAATTCAAAACCTACCTCAACTCATCTCAACTCATATTACAACTTTCTCAAATTCACACTCAAAATATAATAAACAATTCATTTTTTATTCTACTATTCACAAACCATCTCAACTCATCTCTAAATCCAAACCACTCCTAAGTGAGCATAAGTCAGCCTTAGGTTGGAGCATTTCTGATATAAAAGGTGTTAGTCTCCTGCTCTGTTCTCATAAAATTAATTTGAAGAAAAGAACTAGCCCTCCTAAAGACCCCCAGCATAGGATTAATCCCACTATGAAAGAAGTGGTGAAGAATGAAGTATTAAAACTATTAGATGCAAGAATCATATATCTTATTGCTGATAGTTAATGGGTAAGTCCTACATAGGTTGTTTCTAAAAAGTCAGGTGTTATTGTGGTGAAGAATGACTTGGGAGAGTTAGTCCCTACAAAACTTGTACTTTTGGTACTTATGCTTTTCGTAAAATGTCATTTGGATTGTGTAATGCACCTACTATATATCAAAGTTGCATAATGAACATTTTTAGTGACATGATTGAAAATTGCATAGAAGTTTTTATGGATAACTTAATTATTTTTTGATCTTCTTTTGATGCATGCTTATTGAATTTAGAGAGAGTGTTATCTCGTTGTGAGGAGAAGAAATTGGTTTTGAATTGAAAAAAATGCTACTTTATGGTACCTTCAAGTATTGTCTTAGGGTATATTATTTCTTCTAGGGAGATAGAGGTTGATCAATCTAAAATTAAATTAATATCTAAGTTGCCTAAACATAGGATAGTAAAGGATGTGAGATCCTTTCTTGGTCATGCGGGCTTTTATAAGAGGTTCATACATAATTTTTCCACAATATCTAAACCACTATGTGACTTCCTACCTAAAGATGCCCCATTTGAGTGGACACAAGCTTGTCAAAAGGCCTTTAAAACGCTAATTGGCAAGCTTATCTCAGCACCCATAATGCAGCCACCTGATTGGACTTTACCTTTTGGGATCATTTATGATGCTAGTGATTTTGCTGTAGGTGCTACTCTTGGACATCGAAGGGAGGAGAAGCCTTTTGTCATTTACTATGCTAGTAGAACTCTAAATAGTGTTCAGATGAATTACTCTACCACTGAAAAAGAGTTGTTAGCTGTAGTGTTTGCTTTGGATAAGTTTCGTACTTACTTGATTAGTTCTCCTATTATTATTTTCACAAATCATGCAACCCTTAAGTATCTTCTTACAAAGAAGGATGGTAAGGCACGACTAATACGGTGGATTTTACTTTTGCAGAAATTTGACATCACTATCAAAGATAAGAAAGGAGTGGAGAACGTAGTGGCTGACCATCTCTCGAGGCTCACATTTGAGGATACCTCTAACCACCTGCCAATTAGGGATGATTTTCCCGATGAGCATTTACTTTCTATTACTTCTCTACCATGGTTTGCTCATATTGTGAATTATTTGGTTGCAGGTGAGATACCCGTGGATTGAAACGCTCAAGACAAGAGAAAGTTCATGACTAAGGCACGTAATTTCTATTGGGATGACCCTTTTCTTTTCAAATACTGCTCTGACCAAATTTTAAGGCATTGCATCTTTGATGAAGAGATTGTTAGCGTCTTGAAATTTTGTCATTCCCAAGCTTGTGGGAGCCACTTTTCAATAAAGAAAACTGCTGTAAAAATTTTACAGTGTGGATTTTATTGGCCCACCTTATTTAAGGATGCAAACATCTATTGTTACTCATGTGAAAAGTGTCAAAAGTTAAGAGTTACGTCCCGTCATAATATGATGCCCCTAAACTCAATTTTAATGATTGAAATTTTTTATTATTGGGGCATTGATTTTATGGGACCATTTCCTCCTTCTTTTTGATATCAATATATTATTGTGACAGTAGATTATGTATCAAAATGGGTAAAGGCAGCAGCTTGTAGGAGCAATGATAATATGACGGTATTTAAATTTCTCAAAGAGAATGTGTTATTTCGATTTGGTATACACGTGCTATTATTAGTGACCGGGGTACGAATTTTTGCAACCGTTTTTTGAATCTTTGATGAAAAAATATGAGGTAGTACATAAGATTTTTAATGCCTACCACCTCTAGACAAATGGACAGGTAGAACTTCCAAACAGATAAATTAAACAAAGTTTAGAAAAAAGGTCAACCTGAATCGCTCTTTGAGACTAGTTAATGCGCTTTGGGCCTACTGTACAACTTTCAAAACTCCCTTAAACATGTCACCTTATAAGCTTGCTTTTGAAAAACCTTGCCACTTACCTGTGGAGCTTGAGCATCGAGTTTATTGGGCCATTAAGTATTTCAATTTTAACATGGGAGAAGCAGGTAAGTTTAGAAAATTTCAATTGACCGAGTTAGTGGAGTTGAGAAATGATGCTTATGAGAACTCTAGAATCTATAAGGCTAAAATGAAGAGTTTCATCATAAAAATATTTTGAGAAAAACGTTTAAACCTAATGATCGAGTGTTCTTATATGATTCTAGACTCCATAAGCACCCAGGAAAACTTCGGTCTAGGTGGACCGATCTTTTTGTAGTGAAAAATATTTTTGCAAATGGGACGGTAGAAATAGAGGATATTAAGGATGGTCTGATCTTTAAAGTAAATGGTCAACGCCTTAAAGTATTAATTGATAGGCAAGTTTCGGAAGTGTAAGACATTCCACTTGTAGATCCGGTCTATCAACTTTGACCACACCACGCAGTTATATTTTTCTTTATTTGTTTTGTTTGTTTTGTTTTGTTTTTATTTTCTCTTATTTTCTTTCTTTTCATTTTTGTTTGTTGTTGTTTTCTTTGTTTTACTTTGCAGGTTAGTCTCATTTTGTCATTTTAGGTTACAATCTTTGGTACTTAGCGAGCTACCCACGTCACTCATCAGGTATATTCTATCATTTTTAGCTACTCTCTATTCAAATGTGATTCTTAAATATTTAGGACAATGTTTCATTTAAGTTGGGGGTGGTGGTGCAAATTCAGTATTTAAAATGCTTGTTGGAACTCTGTGGCATATTTTCATGTGTCAAATTTTTTTAATTTGCATCACACGTGCATTCTTTTCACATGTGTACTAATTTTCATTCATAGCCATCTTCGTGAATTCACCATAATCATTTTTTGCTAAAGTATTCACAGAACCCCTAATGCACTCATCCAAGTTTTGTGGTAAAATGGTGGTTTGACACATGTAACTAGAGAACTCTTTTACTTAGATATTCATGTGAGCTTTGAATAAGATTGAGAGCCTACAAAAGCCGTAAATTGTGATAAAAGTTTATTAATCTGTTGAATTGGGCACTTCTTTTAAGAATATCATTAAATGATTTGTGGTGAAAGGTGGATATACTTGGGATATGACGAATGTCAACTTAGGATCAACTTTTGGGCCTTTCAAGCTATCACTTTCCATCATAGACCCATAGTAGCCAATTTTGAGCTAATAAACACATGTAACTTTTTCTTTGCATATGCTCACATCATTCATACCTCTCCATATTAGAGTATAGCCTATACATTGATTTTTCTACCCGTTTTACTTCCAAATGTATACTACGTGTGAAATTTACATTTTCTTTCTTTTGTATTTGTTTTCTAAAAAAAATGGTAGAAATGGCAACAATATCAAAATGGCGTGTGTTTGTTCATCAAATTGTTGAAAAAAAAGAGAGAAGAGGAAGAAGAAGGAAAATCATTATTATTCGATGATTTGAAAAGTTAAAGAGTACATCAAGTGAGAAGTGTGGTCTACTGAGATATTTAATAAGATTCCCTTTGTATGTACTTGGAAGTTTTTTAATAATTTTCATCATTTTTTATCATATAGCCCAAACCTAAGCCACATTACAACCTTTTGTATTGACCGTTCTGATCCTAAGTAAACTTTTGGAAAGAGTAATGGAAGTCTCATTTGTTAGTGTTTCTATCATAACATCAATATTTGCTTGTTGATTGTACATAATTGCCTAATTCCCCATGAGAGTGTGTGTACACCCATTATCAACTCCATAGAGAGAATTCTCACATAAAACACTTTCATACCCGTGAGTTATGGAGTTGAACCTTTCCCTTGAGATGTTATTGATTTGCATGTGTCAGGGTTTCTGGTTAGATGGATATAGTTTGAAACGCACACACTCTATGGATTGTTATAGGTGGATTGCTTATGATAAGGTTATTGGATTACTTGGATTGTTTTTATATGTGAATTGGTGACTTGTATTCGTGATTTTCTTTAGCCTCTTTCATCTCTTTTGTATAGAAATTACTAGGGACTAGTAATAAGTAAGTTGTGGGGTGTGATGAGTGTACGAAAGTACTCTAAATATCCTATTAATGGATTAAAATGCTAAAACGTAAATATAAATCATTGAAATTAATGTGTATTCTTGAATTAACTTTCTATTTACTTTGTGATATTTCTAAACATAATTTTTTACGTTTAATTTCAGAGTCCATACAAAAGAAGGATATGCATGCATTTTGACTTGGGACGCAACTCGTCATATTAATCTACTTTTCCTTTTGACCAATGGATGCAAGTTGAGATTATTTAATTTATTATTCTTGTGGACGCAGCAACAAGGCTAAAGAGGATTTGGCACAAGCTAGCAACAGAACTACATGCAGCTTTCACGCGGGACCAAGCACTTAGTAGTTTTTGGGCTTTATCCTTCTCAAAACACAAGCATGCAGTTTGACTTTAGAAGCTGGAATGAAACACGGACGTGAGTGAGCTGTTGGCTATTGGACATGAGACAAGGAGTAGCTTCATTTATTCTTGGACGTGGGACCAAAAGAAACGAAGTTGCTAAATAAAGAGGAGTTTTTGGACGCATGCAACATGGAGCAGCTAGTTGGCCCTTGGACGACACTTTATGTTTTTATACGTGGAGGGGAAAATGGATATAGAGGTATGAGGATGGACTGAAGAGGGGCAGATGAAATTAATTTCCATAACCGTCGTTTACTTTATTTTTCTCTTGAGATTTTTGTTGTCAATTATACACTAAATTCTCAAGTAGGGTTAGGGATAAACTTGCACATTAGATGATATTTTTAATTTATTTTTAATTTATGTATTTGATTTTCAATTACTAAAATTTTTTTGTTTTATTATTCTCAATTCATTGTTGATGTTTTCTTCTCTGAATAATCATATAATTTATTCTATTTATGAGTTCAATCACGCTTTTTCTATTGAATGAATTAGTTCTTTGATTATGTTTGGATCTATTATTTATCTATATTGATTTAATTATTTGCTGTAATATCGCTCCCTTAGTATATTGTCATCGTTAGATTTTCTCAATAGTGATAATAATTTACATATTTTAAAAGTGGTGAATGATTTTTCAAAGGGTTACATATGGTTTAATTTTGGTTTATAAATCTATACCTTCTGATTGAGTATTTTGGAATTGAGTTTCCAATTAAGTTATTCAATGAATTAAGAATAATTAAAATACCGAATTTGTGCAAGGGATTCCCGACGCTTTACTGTTCGTCATATTTGAGTACTTTTTTCGTTAGTCACTTTGCTTCACTTTAATTTAATTTAAAATTAGTTTTTCATTAATCATTTAATATTTTTCTTTAGTTTCTTTATTCTTTTGTTATTCTTTTAATTTGCGCTACAACTACACCGTTATTCTTTGGGTGTAATCAGGCCATCGTGAGAGGAAATGAAGAAGGGTTTCGATTTTGCTAGGGTTATGCCACATGACACATGTGCACACTAATGACCCTTAGTTTCTCCAAGAAGGAAGATAAAGAGAGAGGGCTTCAAAAATTCAAAGAGGCACATGTCACTTGGCTAGCATGCATAAGATCTTTAGGATTTCTAGAAAGATCTAGTGATGAAGGAGAGTTAGGTTTTTGACCATAGCAAAGAGGCGCCACTTGTCTTTCATGCAAATGAGTCCCTTAAGTTTCCAAGAGAAGTAATCATTGAAGAGGGAGGATGGAAGTTTCGGCCAAAGGTAGAAAGGGCCACTTGGCGCTCATGCAAGGGTTTACTTGTGGTTCTTCATTTTTCTAGTATAATTAGTGATGGGAGAGAAAAGAAGTGCAAGAGGACATTGAAATAGGGCCATTAATGGCTGGCGACCATATAAGAGGGAAGGGGGAGATCAAGAGTCATTTGTGTATTTTCAGCTTTACTCTCATTCGCTCTCCTCTTTTTCTCGTCTAACCTTAAGAAGCCAAGCACCATTTTCTTTCAGCCCAGACACCATTCTCGTGCATCCAAGGGAATGAAAGGTTCAAGGAACCTCTTGTGGAGATTAGCATGGTAAGGAAGCTCCACTTTATTCTTTCTCTAGTTCACCTCATGAAAGCACAAGATGAGGGAAAGTTTTGAGGTTTTAGGTATGAAGGGAGAAACCACTTATATTTTGGTGTGATGGAAGTAGTATGAAAGAGAAAGGAAGTAAGACTTGTTTTTGACCATGAGAGGGTGGTCATACTTAAATTCTATTGAGTATGGTCTTGCCTCTAGGGTTTTTCTAGAACCAAATATTTGATGGCAAAATGAATGGGAATGAACCCTTTGAACGATCAAGTTATTTTTGGCCATCATTAAGGTTTCATGGAATTTTTTTTTTAATCTAGTCACCATAAGAAGAAACGTGATCTAGAATGCCGCGCACATGTTTAGAAACTCTCGACCATTAGGGCTTTTCACTCACAATTATGTCTTTGTTACACATCAAGCACATACGACCATTAGGGTTTTGTTCTTACAAGACCGAATTTATCACACTTGGCCACTAGGGTTTCGAAGAGAGAGTTGATGACATTCAACCCTAGGGTTTTCTTGCAGTGTGTATGTGTGCATGTCAATCTCAAGACAAGGTCAAAGAACAAAGAAAGAAAATTGGGATAGATTGATCACCTTAAAAACTTACAAGGATTAGATATTTAAACCTCCTAGTGCACGGATCACATGCTTGGATTTTAGCTTTTTGACTTCAAGAATCTAATATTTAGCACATACACTCTCAACTTGCTTTATCGTTGGTATTATTTTACGTTCAGAGCTTTGTAAGTTAGCATCTAACTTACTCTTGGATAATATATTTACCTCTTTGTGTGAACCTTGCATCCATGTTGTTTGATGAATTGTTTTACTCTCAAATGTTACATGGTATGATAGATTTCGACCATTGTATGATTAATCTTTCATGATATGACCAATTTATGCTTGTTGGAATTTTGGTGTAAATGATATGCTCGACCATAGTATGTAGTGTTACATGCCAGGTTGAATCATCATGAGTTATGCCTATGTATATGTATTGAATGTCCTAATTATTTCAAGTCGTCCTCATGTTGCATTCATTGCATATTGGGCAGAAGTAAATGTCATGTTTATATGAAAAGTTTACGTGTAAAGTTTATAAGTTACATAAAAAAAAGTTACATGCCACATGTTTACAAGTTGTGCATTGAAAGAAAAGGTTTTGAAATGACCCTAATGCTAGGATCAGAAAATATTCTAGTGGAACTCCTATGCCTACTCTGGAGTGATTAAATAAGAGTGGTAATCCCTGGGTCGATGAAGTACAGTCAATAGATTTCGAATGAGTTATTTTTAAAGGATTCCATATCTATTTGAAAGCTCATGGTGAAGGCGTGTCGATTTTCCTGAGCATCTCTATATCTGACATACTCACACCCAATCAAAGGGCTGATAATGTGATGCGGTAACTATTATGGAGCCCACGGTTCATAGGTGTAGGCATGAGGTATCCATACATTGTTACATGGAATAAGTGTAAGTGATTAAAATGAAATGACAAATTGTTGCATGGCTGCATTGTTACAAGCTTAGTGTCTTTTGAAAAAGGAATCTAGATGAGAGAAAAATATGTTTTGACAAAATTACATGTTCATGTTCATGTTTACCTTATACATGTTTATACAATCTCTGTATGTTTTTTGTTTAACTTGCTAAGATTTATTAAAATCTCACTGTGGTGGTTTTCATTACCATTCTTTTCCAGAACGGTAGAAGTTGTGACAAGACTCGATGATAGCGATGGGAAAATATAAGCTCAATTAGCCCCAATAGTTAAAGAAGCCCTGAAGAGTCCTGAGAGATCCGTGGACCCTTCACTTGTAGAACGGCTTGAGGCAGCCAAACTTTTATTTGTGAATGTTTATTATGAAGGGTCAAAGTTTGAGACTTTATTTTGTATGTAACACCCTGCCTAAAACACCAGTTAGGACTACCATTAGCTCCCTTAATCTTAGTTAGTGTAAACTGTTATTTTTTATCTTTGGATTATTTTAGCATGAGAATCACATTTTGAATCATTGACATATCTCTAGTATTTTATTTTGGAGTAATTGCTAAAAGGCCAATAGGGGAATAACACTTGGCATCCTTAGTGGGCTAAGCTATCCTAAGTATGGATGGATTTAGAGGTACGCCCAATAGTATTTTATCTAGGGCCCCTAATCACTAAGGATACATGCCATAAGCCAAGACCCATGTGGATTTAAGAAGCTTAGGCCTTTCTTCAAACGCCTTGGAAATTAGGCTCGATACTTAGCATCCTTAATGGGCTAAGCTATAAGGCCTAAGTATGGATGGATTTAGAGGTAAGCCCAATAGTGTTTTATCTAGGGCCCCCAATCACTAAGGATAGATGCCACAAGCCAAGATCCATGTAAATTTAAGAAACTTAGGTCTTTCTTTAAACGCCTTAGAAATTAGGCTCAAATATAAAGAGGACATGAAACCTTAGGGCCTAACTTGGTGATAGTAGAGGCCCTTGGCCCAAACTTAGAGAAACATGCCATTTTGATCCAATCTTGGCAGACCTTTAAGGCCTTATATGAGCCCTCAAATCTGAACATAAGGTCCACTTATTGACTCACACTAAAAGTCCAATACCAAGAGACTTACGCAAATAGCCCAACAAGTCCCAAAAACCTTGTCTTCTATTTTTTACACTTCTAATTGAAGCCCACATATACCATACCACTAGTTTCCCTCAAGCTTAAGAAGTACCCCACACCCCTAAGGTCCCCACTTGACCATAATTAAACTTCTAACTTGAGTTAAGGGCATTAATCAACTTACACATGATTATTGACTTCTAAACCATGTTTTAAGCTTAATTTTTCTTTAAATTATTTCCTACATTTTTTTATCTGAAATTTATTGATTTTATTACTAAATTGCATCATTTTTAGACCAAATTAGAAGTTTAACCTTGACCCAACACATGTCAATAGAGGCAAAGACATGTCAATGCCCAAATCACCACAATCGGCACACATGTGCACCTTTATGTGCATTGCACCAAATTAGCCCCTAGCCCGCGCCTTTTGCACCATTTTATCAAGGACAATTTCATCATTTAACACCTCACATTATCCCTCATAGTTCAGTTCTAATGATAGACGAATCGGATCCAAGGAACCAAACCAAAAACCCAACCAATTCCATTAGAAACCTAGTTGAAGCTAAATCGAGTGACATTGTGTTTTTATTTGAGTTTCTGCTCTTGGTTGAGCCAACACCACATGCCACCTCCCACCTCCCTTTCCCTCCAATACCCACAAGCCCCTCAAAGTCATCATAAAGTCTTGACCAATTTTTCCCCCAAGCCAAATGCCACAAACCACTCAGCAACTTCTCCCTCTTCCATGAGCTGCACACACTTGAGCACTTTGGCAACCAATCCTCCACCTTCCACTACCTGAAAAAGTCTTCAAATAGTGACATTTTACATGCACAAATCAACCATGGAGAAAAGACAAGAGTGATGCAAGCATGAGAGGAAGATTTGTCCATATTTTTAGACTCCTACCCGATGGCATCATGGCATGACTTCATGTAATTTTTTTCATTTTTCATTTTTATTTATGCACCATGGCAGCACCTACACCCACATAACACCTTGCTACACCTAAAATGAAGAAATCATGAAGGGTTAGGACACTATTCATGTAATGCACCGATCTCGGATGGGTCAGAAAGTCACTTTTTGTCATTTAAAATCGTATCTCACCCTACAGGTATAAACTCTAATTTCTCAATTACACATAAGATTTATTGTTACAAACCAACAACTTCAATATAATCAATCTCCCAAAATACCCAAGTCATCAGAGCACAATAAAAAAAAATTACCTAATAAAATGTGACGCCCCCAACCTCCACTTGGGATGGAACGGAGACTTATAGCGTTAGGACATGTAACTCAAGTTTACATACTCCTGTACATGACAGTTAATATGCAATGCATCCTATAAATGCAACTCGCATAATGCACTATTCGTAGCAGATTAAAGGTGAAAATATAACTTATGCCAGAATAACTAAAAACATTGCAATGCATTAATAACAATCAAAAGTTCAAAACCAAATCGTAGCACAAACTTAATACAACCAAGCATTAAGGTCTCCAAAGTTAAATCAGTCGCTTCATGTATTCTAGAGCATGAAAGACTAGGGCTATAAACATAAGGATCAAGTCTAGTCTTCTCTCAAGGTCAAGCTCCTCCTCATGTAGTCGGATCTAGTGACCCATCTAATCCGTCCTCCTCGAATCCTGACACAACTGTCATTCCAAATGAAATGATAATGGGTTCACAAGGGGTGAGATTTTATTTGAAATCTCAATAAGTTAACAACCAACTTATACAAAGATAAATTATACATAAAGAATGATAAATATGAAATACAAAAAAATGTGAGTGTCTCCCATCCAGATTCATTAACATTTTCAGAAAAACGGCGACACATATTTTCGTTCAGAAAACATTTTTACTCCAATCGTCAAAAGGCATAATTTCATCATAACATTTCATCCTTATTAGCAATTCATAATTAATCATAACATCATAATGTGTAGTATCATCATAGTTCCCCATATGCACTGTGAGTACCTGTTGTTGACCATAGTAAAACTCATGTTGAAACTACGTTTTCTGCAGACTCGTTCTCAATACATTGGTAATATAACATAACATCATAACGTGTACACCCACCAACCTTAGGTGTCATAAAAATCTGACTTGGCTCCGACATTCTTTCGAAACCCGTTGACTGTTCTTTGTCAACTTAGGGGTTACCACTTTATTCTTAAACACTCTAGAGTGAACAGAAGAGTTCCACTAGGATAATTCCCCATCTTAGCTTTTGGGGTTGTGACAAAATTCATTTTCATGTTTATGCTTGAAAAATACTTTTCATGACATGTGTATATGTAGTAAACTTTCATGTGAAAATGAAATTTATAGATGCAACATGCTAAAATGGTGAAAATATCACATGTCATGTAAGTATGCACTCAATGTATCATATAACATGATATTTTATGCTCAAAATGATAATTGAAACATGAATGAAAGATTTATTAATAAATCATAAATAATTTATCAAGGTGTAAGTTAGAGGCCAACTTTCAAATTTCCTAAACTTTCAAAAAGGTCGTAGCGGCTGAAGTCAAATTGTAATAAGTTAGGATTAATATTACTATGGGTGAGGTTCATAAACAAGGGCTTCCAAAATGGGTTGTTACAAAAATAACCTTAAACTTTTCAAAATTGCCATTAAGGTCCTAAATTTTCATTATTTGCAAACAAACCTCAAATTCAACCAAACTTCATGGACTTCATATTTTTTATATTCTAAAGTTATCTAAATTCTTAGAATTGTAAAATTAAAAGTGAAACTAGTTCAAACACTCCAACCCGTGGTATGCACTCTAGTTGATGCCTTCAAGTGCTTTTAACTATTAATCCCTATGAATGCATGCTTAAGCAACTTTCTTTAATCACAAACAATCACTATAGTCCTTAATGATATGATAAAGGCTAATTTTTGGATAATCAAGTTCATCCCAACACTTAATCATGGCTAAGAACTTTACTCTTCACTAATCCTTCATTAATCAAGTTTGATGTTCTTAGTCATATCATCAAGGCATGCTTTCAAAATTTAATCAAAATGTGCAAATTTTGCTCTTATCCCAATTAGAAGGTTTCTATATGCTTAACCATCAAGTCTAGGTGGAACAAATCAAACTTCAAGCCTTAATCACAATTTACTTAAAAATCCATGCATATTTTGATGATCAAGACAAGATAGAACCAAAACCTATCATGGCATGCTTCTAATCAAGAATCAAACCTTCTATGATCATTTTAAGACATTAATAAATCATATCAAAACATACTTAAGACATGACATAGCTAAATTCCCACTTAAAATAATTTAAACACTTAAATCATTCTTAATTAATCCAGTTTTGCATTAAGCATGGTAACTTTTTCTAAATTTAACCGAAAATCACTCCAACACTTAAAATCTCAACTTGACATGTAAACTAAGATCTAGAGTAAGAATACTTACAAATTTCATAGCCCACTCAAGCTCCTAGCACAATAACTCTCAAGAACTCCCAACAATACTCAAACTCACTCACTTTCGGTTTCTCTCAAAACTAAGGGGGAAGATGGCTTTCTATGTTCCAGGGAAAGTTGGAGATGAGTTATGGTGGAAATGAGGGTGGTGAAGGGGCCTTTTATAGGTGTCCAAGAGGGTGGAGGTGTTGGCCTTGGTCTAAGGGGATTGGTGGAGGTGGGAAGTGGTGTAAGAAGCTGAAATTTCCAGATTGTCTTAATTAGCTTGTGTCACCTTGTGTAGGGGGAATAGTGGCCTGAAACCACCATGATTTCTTCTATACATTTGCTACATTGCTCCTGTGAATGGGGGGTCAAGTCGTGGTGCAGAGGAGAGATGAGAAAAACCATCAAAACCACCCAAGGGGGCTGACGGGTTCAAGTGGTTTCCTTGGGTAGATTTGATCATCACTTTGACTCGTCTCCTTGACTCTTCTTCAAGAGGTAAGGGTGGATGGTTGGCTACCAAGTGAATCATGGAGGTGTAGCTCAAGAAGGTGATGCAAGGGAGGTGGTTGCTGAGTGAAGGGTTCTTGCATGCCTTTCGGTTTTTGGTGCCTTCTATGGGTGGTGAAGCCTGGTCAAATGCTCATGATGGCCATGGGGCCTCTTGGGGATTGGGTGGTGCTGGAGGTGGCATGATGTGGTGGCGTGCTGTTTTATGAAACAGTTTCACAGTTATTTAATAGATTTAAATAAAATGTGTTTTCCAACTAAATTATAATATGTTAATAGTATTAAATTATGGTTAGATTATAATAATAGTTTGACATGGATTTGAATTTTAAATATAACAATTTTTCATTATTCTTTTGTCAGATCGGATAAAACTATTCTATTATAGTTATAACTAGAAAATAGAAAAATATGTTAAGAATATTTAAATGATATTAATATTTATTAGATTTTCGGCAAAATTGAATAATTAAGTTAATTATAAAGAAAATTTAACTTGTTTTATGAACTGCGATTTTTGCAACTTATTTTTACTAGAATAAAGTCTAATTACACTAAATTATCAATTTCAAATAAAAATGTGTTATTAGTATTTAATTAATTATATGATATTAGTATTCAATGATTTTGTATGAAATAGAATATTTATTCAATTATACTCCATAGTATGCAATAATTAAGTAGGATGTTACTGCACGTCTTTCTAAGTAAATTTAGTAACATTTAGTACTTCATATAGGTGACAAATTACAAAGTAAGATTCAAGAAGCAGCTCAACAAGTTAGGTAACTTATCATAAATTAAGATTATTACATGTTAGTTAGTTTAGATAGATTAATATTCAAATCAGTTCTTTGTTACCCACTTTTATGCACCACGCATGTAACTATTTATGCAAACATATTATTCATCATAGCACACGATTATGTTAAATTTCTGCATAATATTTGGATTCAACATTTTACAGTTTTTTAGATTCGTATGTATATCATGCATCTCACATGGTATAAGACACATACGCTTTCTTATGTTCAAGCGTAAAATAAAATTAGATCAGATAATAAGATGATCATTCAAATGCATAGTATCAATGCGATTTATAGGTGAATGTGTAAGCCACGGATCTAAGTGTGGTCCACCATAGTATGCTAGAATACTATTAGCGACTCTCCTTGTTGTCATGGGATGTGGGGCTGGTACACAAGCTTGCATACATGATTAAGTGTGTTGGCCAGTAAGATAAGTACGATAAGTTAAATAATTCAAGACAAGTTACGCATGTCATAAGCATATGTATAAACGATCATGATTTTAATTTCTTAGCATGAAAGATTTTACGAAAACCTTTATGTTTATTATGTTTATATTATGATGGGTTTCTTACTGAGTCTTCAACTCATTTTAGTTTTATTTCATGTTTTTAACCACCCAAGTGAGGATGATGATTACAAGCAAGCAAACCAAGCTCAGAAGGAGTAGACTTTGAACTTAGTGACTTTATTGTGTGATTGTATTTTCCATTTCAATTGGTTTGGGAATTATGGTTATGTTTTGTTTAAGACATGTTTTATTTTATCAACTCTTTTATGATAAATAATGTTTTATTTTAATTATGCAAGTCTCTTGCTAGGCTATATTTACATAAGCACGTGACATTCCTAGACTACGGGAATGGGGTGTTACAAAACCCAAACCCCAGATGGTTTTCCCAAACCTCAAATGGTTTCCCCAAACCCCAAGTGTTGGCCGGTTTTAACTTAGTGTTTAATTATTTGATTAAATCATGTTTACATGCTATTAACCATTAAAATTCATGCATTATACCCTTATTTATTTTTTTATACTTTATTTCATTGGGCCAAGAAAAATTAGATTTGGACTTGTTAGAAACTGAAACCCCAAATCAAACCCTATTGAAATCCCAAATGAGGCTCCATCGGTCTAGGCTCATCGAAAAGCTCCACCTATGCAAGGATTCTTGAGCATGTTTCCCCCACTTCCCTAAGTGTACTTCCACTGCCCATATCAGCCCAAATAATGGCTAATGGGAGGTCAATCAGTCACCTCACCACCACCCTTCACATGGAAGCTTCATTGACTGAAAACCATATGCTGCTACCCATGGTTTTGGCTGACAAAACCACCATCAAGTGGTCACCCTCACATCCCCTCTCAACCCCCAGCTCTATATAAGTTGTCAATAGCTTGTTCCTCATATTTTGGTCACTTTTACTTTGCTTTCGTCGAGAGAACTCTAAAGGAGATTTCAGACAGTTTTTTGGTCATTCTTGATTTTTTCGAAGTCTTTGTAAGTATATTCTCACGAAACTAGATGTTTTCAAAATCTCTATATAATTTGTTCCCTTTTTAACCTACCTTTCATTGGTAGTGTAATTTTTTTTATAGAGGTTTGATTAGTGAAAAATCTGTTTAAACATGCAAAGGTCTCACTTGGTGATAGTCTGAATGTTGTGTGGAACTTTGATTTTTTTGATGAAGTTTTTCGCAAGATCTTGGTTTGATGTTTTTATGGTTTATAGTTAACATGTTAACAGATAATTTGGATTTAGATTTTTTGCATGTTAAGAGCTTTTACTAAAAGTTTTGCATGAGTTTAGAAAGTTGAAAATTGGAGGTGTAAAAACAGTTTATGTTTTGAGTAAGTGTTGATATTTTGTTATGGAAACATGATCCTATCGTTTTGATATTCACATATGTTGATCTTAGGACTTTGATCTATATGTTAGGAAGTTATGTTTAGAGATTAATGGTTTTGATCTTGATGAAATGAAATTTTATGCATGCTAAGGATCGGTTAGAACACAAACTTGAGGCTCACGGGTTTAGTTTGTGTTTTTATGGATTTTTGTCATGTGATCATAGGTTAATTACTTAGATCATGTTTAGAACTCGAATATCAGACATATGATTTTAGTTTTTGAATATTTATTTCATGAGAAAGTCAGATTTAGTGGTTTAATCTAAAATCAAAGCATGTTGTACTGGATTTTGAAGTTAGTATGCAAGCCGATTGTGTTGGGTGACGTTTTGTGATTTTTGGGGTCTTTGATTTGTTTGTTCAAGCATGTTATGGACTTGTGAATATGTTAAGAATATGTTTATAGGCTTTCAGAGTCCTTAGAGTTTATTGGAAAGGAAATAGTCTAATTGCATCAAAGAGTTATTTGAGATTTTATATTTTAACATTTTCTTGTCCTAAGGAGTTGTGATTTTTTTGGAGTCTATGTTTTATGGTCTTAGCATGATTTTAAAATATAGGATATGATTTTTATATGTTGCATAAATCAATTTTAGCATGAAGATTGGAGTTTGAAAGAATTGCAACAAAAATTAAGGATTTTAGCCCTAGCATGTTTTGGCCTAAGTATAATTCACATAGTTGTATTATGTTTTAAACTTTTCTAATTAGATATTTAGAATTAAGACAATTTTTATTGATGAGTTTTGGACTTCGGTTGCAAAATCCTTAATTTAGGGGTAAAACAGTCATTTTTTCATAAGTAGAGGGTTAAAATGATAATTTTATATTGAGTCGGTAATTTTATGTTTCTTACTCTTAGAAATATCTCCTTTTAGTTCAGGTCATTTCGTGCTAATTTACGTCATGCTACAATTACTATAAGTTAACCTCTAACTTAGTTTCAAAATACTTGTGTATGTATAGTGGTAAGAAACAATCATTCATGTTCGCTATGTTTATATATATATATATATATATATATATATATACACACACACACGTTAAGTTATGTCATGCCATGTTTTCAATTCAAGCACATAGTTATCTATTACATGTTATGTCATGTTATGCCATGCCATTAGTCACACGAATATATCACGTCACGTTATATCTTACCATGAGTCATACGAGTCCATCAAGAAATATTTTTCAAGTCTAGTCATTTTACATCCATGTATAGTTAATTTATTGTTCAAGTAATCATGGTAATCCCATGAGACAAGACTACACTATCATATAACACCATGAGACAAGAGTATCATGAAAACCCCATGAGATAAGAACATCGTGACAACTCCATGAGACAAGGAATTCATGGTAACAACATGAGACAAGAATACATTTTCATGTCAATTTCAATTCATGTCAGATTCCAAGTTCATGTTCAATTCACGTAAAGTTCAGTTCAAGTCAATTTAATTCACGTCAGTTACAGTTTATGTTAGTTCAGTCCATATCAATTCAAGTTATGTCAACACATATTATGTTATTTGTCAAGTCATGTCAGGCTCATTTATGTTCACAGCAACATTCATGTCTTTTATTGACACACATGCATCTGTAAACTGTTAGTTTAAGTTGATTGTTAACTTGCTGAAATTTGTAATCAAATCTCTTGGCAGTCCCAACTACCATTCCTCCCAAAATGGTAGATCATGTGCCAAGATCTGGAGAACCAACGGAGGATCACCTAGACGAGGTCGATTAGACTGCGATGCGACAACAAAGAGCTCATCACATTGATGCTACAATTTTTGGATAGGATTAATGCTGTCCTGGCCGAGTTGTGCGAGCTACTCCTTAGGCTAGCCTAGTAGTTATTATGTTCGCCTTATTATGTACACAAGGAGCCTTGTCTCCAGTACTAGTGATGTTACAAACATTTTAGACAAGTAGTGTAACTTTTGGACGTCAATTATTATATGTTTATGAACTATGCTTATGTCAATTTGGGATATGTTATATCTAGTGCATAGTATTACTCAAGAAAAAAAATTATCCGCTGCTAATGTTGCATATTGTTATATGCATATTAGGTGCATTACATCATTATTTGTCACGAACGATAGGGCATGTAATCCCAAGCAAAATATTGGGGCGTCACAAGAATCCTACGCATCTAGCCCTAGTGCAAAGAAAAGAACATCCAAACCAAGTTCATCAATTTAGACCTATTAGCCTTTCAAATATATGCTATAAAATCATAGCTAACATCCTGGCTAATAGACTTAAATCCTCTCCCGAAGATGATCTCACCTTTTCCTAATGTCTTTTTCTTGATCGTATCATACAGGAAAACCCCATCATTTCTCCATCTCATGAAAAAAGGAAATCTTGTTTCATCACTGCTAAGATTGACGAGAAAAGACATTTGATTATATGGAATGGGTTTCTCCTAAAAATCCTTGACCTTATACACCAAAAATGGATAACCTGGATGCATATTCATTGTATCATATTCAATTCTGATCAATGGTTTCCCCAAATGGATTCATCAAGTCATCTAGAGGATTGCAGCAAGAGGATCCTCTTTCCCTCTCTCTTTATATTAGGTAGTGAAGTCGTCTCCAAGCTCATCCTTAGAGAGGAAAATCTCGGGAACCTCTCTAGAATCTCCCTCAATCCTAATAGCCCTCCCATCTCACAACTATTTGAAAATGACCAATAATTTTCTTCATAGCCACTCACAATGGAACTCAGGCAATCACTAAACCCAAGATTGTTTGGGTTTAGTGCACAGGTAAGCATACATGAGGCAGCTGGGAGACAGAGCAAAGGCATTTCAGATGTTCAAAAGCAAAAAACAGATGCATAAGTTTGACTACTTATGCTACTAATTAGACCATAAGCATTTGATAAACAGGAGAAGGCTGGTGTTTCTTCTTTTTTGTTGGTCCTCTTATTTGAAATACGATTGTGTAAGGAAGGGGAGCAACCCCATTTACTGTGGTCAGTTCATACTGATTCATTAATATGTTTTGGACTACTTACACTATCGCTCAATTTGCGGCCCTTGGTTTCAAATGGGAAGAGAACCACACAGATCCCTGAAAAGAAAATTACAATCTCAAAGAGAACAATGGCTACTGTTTGATGACATCCCTGGACTAAACCCACTGCCACAAGAGGACATATTATTCCACCAATTCTTCCCATTGAGCTTGCAACCCCAACACCTGTTGTTCGGACTGAGGTTGGGTATATCTACAGTTCAAGCACAATCATATAAAGATTAATGCTACCAAATCAATAGAAAAGATGCAAAGAATTGAACATATCTTGAACTGCCCATAAATTGAATTTTCACATGTATAATGTCTCTAGCGTAGGCTAAAACAATTAGTTTAGACAATTAAAAGTTAGAACTACAGGAGAACATAAAGCATCTCAAGATAATTAATCCAACAAAAACTATTTTGAGTTGAGCTGCAATGATCAGAATTCAGCAAATAGGAGTAGAGAAAAAGATTTAACTTGTAAGAAAAACTGTTGAAGGCTGCTTCTGTCCACAAGTAGCTGGATGTCCAGATACCATCAACATTTTGACAAATAAAATTGTCATGGCAACTGTAACTAAATTAGGCTTTGGGCTCTAATTGTGGGTCTTCCAATTATACACTAAGGTAACACGTAACAACTCCCATAAAATCTTATTATTATTCAAGTCAATCAAAGCCATACGAACATGAATCCTAAAGGAGTTTCTGTGTTTATTTTTTAAGCAGTTATTAGCAAAGTTTCAGAAGTTAGACAAACAATGCCCACTTGCATGCAGGATCTAGGTGGGACAATTTCTAGTTGATTTTATCAAAGTACTTTATGGAAACATACGAACGTAAACTTGTTCAGTTTTACTCCTCAACAACCAACTTTAAGTTTTAATAAACTGTCCGGAATATAGAAGTGTAACAAGTGCACGAGTGGACTGATACACCTATTCACGCAAGGAAAACCATGACCAAAGCTTGTTTCCTAATCTTTCTCTATTTTCCTTTTGTGAGAAAAAAGCTTCAATATTCAGAGATGTTTAGCTACAGCTTAAGTGTTATAGGTCCAAGAAAAACAATATATGACATCTTTTTTTTATCAAGCATGGGTTCAGGTGTCAGGACATCTCTCTTCATCAGGTACCGATTAGCACATTATGAAAGTTATTGCCTCTTAAGATTATAATTTAATTCTACAATTTACCTCTGGAGCATATATATACACAATTGTGAATGTTGTTGTGATGCATATGCGAGCTCCAAACAGAAGGCCTGTTGTTAAACCCTCAGGCTGATGGAATACCAATGGAATCAGAAAAATGCAACATAGGAAGAACATAGCTGACATCGAAAGCTTACGACCCAGTTTATCTACTGTAGCGGCTGATATGAGGATCCCGGGAAACTCTTCATGTAAAATATGGTTAAATGTCACTTGACTATCTTCCAGAAGTATGAAAACAAATTTTTTTCTCCTCATGACCAAGAAAGATAATATTGATAGATGTAGATCAATTACCTGCAAAACTCGCAATGAAAATATCTCTGTAGTTCACATCATGGGACTTCTGTGACTGCAAATTTTTCTGCGTGCATTTACTATATCCATTGTTCAACTCAGATGTCAGCAACACAATGCCATAATATGAAAAAGCGTTCCCAAAGAATACTACCCATAAGAGCAAGGTAGACCTAATTAATTTTGGTGAAAGAAGCAAAAGCAGTGATGAGATTCCCCCCAGATTAGAATCTATCTCCTTCTGGGTTGCACTTTCAGTTCTTCTCGGTGATAGCAGATGTGCATCTTCTGATGGAATACTCTTTTCTCCTAGTTCAACTTGGTTATCAGAAACGAGAATGCCAGAAGGGAGTTTTGTTCCATTTATTCTAGCTATTTTCTCCAAAACACTAACTGCATCACTTGTCCTACCCTTAAGGCATAAGTACCTAGGTGATTCAGGTGTTACTCTGTAGAAAAGAAGGAGGAGTGATGATGGTAGAGACGACAATGCAAGTAGCCACCTCCAACCTAATCTTGGCATGACAAACTGCAAATAACATGGCATAAATATGAAGGCACCTGCCTCATTTAATTTAATTTTTTCATTCAGAATCCAGACTAGGGAGAATACAAAGATCTAGACTCAAATATGTATGTTACTTGACTGCAATGCTTTCTTCTCATCGATTATAATGAGCACAATATGGTTGAATTTGTTGAAAGCATCGTAAGAAACAAGGTGAATTGCTAGCCTCAGTGAATTGCCAGCTTATTATGTCACATTTTAATTATCATACTTCTCACTATCTTGGATGCCCATGTTAAAATAAGAATGAGGATCCAATAGGTGTGTTATAGTATACCTACCTACCACACTGGGAAAAAATATAATCAGAAAATAGCTAGGATCAACAGGGAAGTTTGCAGAACATACAATATTAACCATAAAAAAAAATAAAAAAAACTTTTCACTATTAAAATTAACGTCTAACATAAATAACACTGCAAAATCTATTAATAAGACTGCAATTCTCCCACTTCCTGAATTTAAATATGAAAAAATGAGAACAAAATAGGAAAAAGAAGATACCAAGATCTAGTAAGAAATTGTAATCTAGTAAGAAATTAAAAAAAAAAAGAAAAACGAGAAGGTAATCATAAGTATACCCATGCAAGCAAAGCCTCGAGAATCGTTCCAATCGTCCAAAATGCTGAAAAAACAACCATCCAAGTCCCTCTACTAGGAGCAGGAATGAACTCTAGAAACCAGGATGATAGTACAGGGCCGCCTCCCAGACCAACACCGACCAAACAGCGAAGAGTAATCAATGATAGATAATTAGGAGCAAAAGCACTAAACAACCCAGCTACAGAAGTCACTGTTGCCGTAATTATGAATCCCTTCCTGAAGGAATAGATGGAACCAAGCATAACTGTTAGGACACACTAAAAATTACTTTGAAGAAATTGGCAAGCAGCAAATTGAAACAGATTGTAATTTCTGGTAAAGAGTAGTCAAAAAAAGTTAAACAAGTGGGGAACATTGGAATCTGGAAAGCAAAAAGGTTGGAAGCAGGACAGACAGGCAGCTCTTGAAAAAGCAGAGTGAAAAGAACAAGAAAAGCATGTACCAATAGTTATGAGGAGATGATGATAAGCGTGATTGCTTTTCCTAATCTTACTAGGCATGCTTGTAAAGAAAAAATCCAAACAAATACACTTTAAGGCAGTGATGAGTACTAATAAATATGTAGATATTACCATCTTTCACTATTTCTTCAATATATCATTAGCTCATTATATGTTTAGCAATTTAGTTACTTCACATTCAAAGTAACTGCTACCTCTAGAAATACTGTATACTGTATAAGCTTCCAGTATTCAAAAAAAAAAACTGTATAAGCTTCCAGTTACCTTAAAATAGTGACACTGTTTTTTTTTTCTATTAAATAAAAGAATTTATGCGGAAAATAAACAAGAATTTTTTTAACCTAAAGACATGTAAACCACTTAAAAATGAAGAAGAATGTGACAAAATAACATCTATCTAAAGGTGTAAATCATTCGCTCCACTTCAGGTAACCGTGAGCTATAAATCCATGCCAGAAAGGTTCTAGAGCATGGCATTGGAGCATTGATTCAATAAATTAGCAAAATTGCTTTTGATAGACTAGGGAAGGGAAAGGAATGATACAAGTATTAGAGAGCGCACATGCTCACCCACAACTCATGTCATTTCGTTGAAAAAAACTCCTTTCACCAAGATGAAGCCTACTATAATCCAAAATGATTAAAACCAATAACAACCGCATTCACACAGGAAAATTCTAAATATATATTACACACAATCCAATTGAAAGATTATCACATACAAGATCCATGATGAACCCACAGAGAAAGGTTTCCCCAACAAGCGCGATTTTGTAGTTTTGTGAAACCATAAACTCACCTTTCAAGAGGCATACAACTATGATTTCACTGTATTGGGCCAATATGTGACATGAGATTGAAGCAATATTTTTACAGATGCAAAGACAATCTTACATGTACAATTGTTGAAGCAGTTCTTAATTTGATCCAGAGTCATAGATGCTTTATTGAAGAGCGGCAGGGTTTTAGTCTCCTTTCCCTATCCCTTAAAACCTCAGTCCCAATGAAAAAAATAATAGGACCCACTGTGATGCAGGAAGGAAGCAATAAAAAAATATAGGAAAAAGTAAACACAGACTTGAAAAAAAAAAAGGAGTCCTGCATTTCTTCTACAAGAGGTGGAGTTACAATCTAGTAATATCAGCATCTCACCACTAATAATAAAAAAAAAAAAAAAATCTCAACACAATCAAGAATAGTGGAGTTACACCTCACACAATTATCATATCTCAAAATTATATTCAATTATGATCAAGGGAGTTGACTGGCTAACAAACCTGGCCCCTTCAAAGTATGTCAGTCTTCTTAATTACAATAAAATAAATTGGTTATATACATAATTTACATAATTAAGTTACGCATTTGGTAGAGTGCATACATGAACATGTTATGTAGATGGTAGAGAGCATACATGGCATCGCATGTATATATACAGTCAACATAACATGTTCTCACACTCATCTTGGAGTGTGCTGTGGAATTATTACATCCACTTAAAAGGAGTAAAGGTGCAAGGTGCCTATGAAGTAAATGATATATTGCAGATTCCAGACAATGAAGAGGCTTCAAATATTGCAGAGACTCTTTATGAATAATAAGATGATGAAAATAGGCACCTTCTTCCGTGCTTGTCTGAGACTATGCCCCATGAATATGCTCCAACTAGCATTCCGCCAAACACTACGCTCGTTATTAGGCTCTCTTCATTAGAAGATAGCCCCCAGGCAGACTGAACTGCTGGTCCTACAAAAGAGAGTAGCATCATCTCCATCGCTTCTGAAACCCAACCCATGCCAGCATAAGCAAGCACCAGAATTTGGAAATTTCCAAACCCCATGGCCACAAGAGCTTCATCAACGGTGTACCTTGAGGTTTCATCTCCCATCTACGAGTATGGAGAAAATCTATGATTCAACTTGAATAACAGAAATGCAAATCACAAATTGCGTAATGCTATATAGTGGAGTATTAATTGCCATCTGCAGAGCCACAATTAAGTTTTAGAGAGTATGACTTATTATCTTTTTCAAGCCACAAGATTAAACAAAGTAGCTAAAAAGGAGGGAAACAATATCCTGGGTTACTCCTATTTCATGATTAGATAGATATTTCTGATTGCTTGCAAGTTCAATTTTTTTATTTATCCTTTAAACCAAAAGGTTCTAATTTTTTACCAAAACAAAAACAGAGAATAACACCCATTATTAGAGCTTTTCTGATATTTTTTAATGTCAAGTTATACAGGCGCTCAGTAGTTACAGAACGACGTATAAGAAAATAACCCAGGATTGCAGTGAGGAGAATCCGATATGCTCAAAACAGGAAGTACAATAGAGAACTATTTTCACAGCATAAAGAAGAGATTATCAGAAGACAAACATCTAGATATATAGACGCAAATGATGAGATCCCAGCATTTGCTGGAAATATGATCGGGTAGAACAAAACGAACCTAATAAAAGCTTGGATCTTCTTCTCCTTCTGTGACAATGAAGGTCAAAAGGATTGGGGAGAGAGAGGGTAAAGTGGTTGTTGCTTGTGAGGAAAGTGTTGGAAAGAGTTTGCGTCCGATCTGATTCAGGGTACGCTGGACCATAGAAGGAAGAAATATTGGTGGGTTGACGCTTTCCCCGCTTCGCTCTTTCCTCTCAATCCAAAAGTCCAAACACCCCAACTCCCTCTCTCCCTCCCTCTCTCTCTCTCTCTCTCGTTTAGTCGTTCCCATTAGCATGCATGTTTGACTTCGAAACATTTTGTTCCAACTTCCAACACCACAGGTTGTCTAGATTTTGTTTTCTCAGGCCTCATTTGGTTAGATAGAGGAGATGAAAGGAAAAATCTTTAAATAGCAGTAATATAATTTATAAATAATAGTGAAATGATTTGAGTTAACATGTTTTATAAAATTTTAAAAAATGAGATAAGTTAAATAAAAATATTAATAGAATACTATAATATAATTTTTGTTTTGACATTTGAAAAAATTGAATTATTTTTTATATTTTGTTTGAAAATTTAAGAAAGTTGTAATGATTAGATGAAAAATTAGAAAATTCAAAAAATTTGTAATTAAAAAATAAATGGTGTTTAGATGTTAAGATAAGATGAGATAAATTGAGACCATCTTTAAAATCAAATAAGACCTTAACAATATTTTAAATAGTGGTGGCTCAGCAGAAGACTAACGTGTTTTTTCTCTCATCTCAACTCATCATTACAACTTTTTTAAATTTTAAAATAAAATATACTAAATAATTTAATTTTTTCAAATCTTAAAATAATAATAATATTCTAACAATATTTTATCATATTAATTAAATTCAACTCAACTCAGTTCAACATCCAAACGCAGCGTTAATATTGAAAAAATACATGAAAGAACAAAATACAAGCCAATGGCATATATTTAATATTTTCTATTGGCTTGTATTTAATATTTTCTCCTCCAATGGCATATATATAGCTTCTGGTTATGACTAATCCCTTTGAAAAGAAAAAACGTGAAAGGTTTTCCTTTAAAGCAACCAATGTGGACGGACCTGTGAACAGAAATTAAGTATCTTTCAATCCTCAAATTGAATTAAAAAACTAAAGAAGAAATGCAAGAAGTTTAATGCATAAAAAATGAAAAACCATCCAAAGCTCGTGCCACTTTCAGTCCTGCAAGAGATAAAATATAGATAAAATTTCAGTTTCCTAATTCTCTCACAAAGAAAAGAGAACACAGAAGAAGAAGAAAATACTTAGACGTTTGGATTCAAAGATGACTTGAGATGAGTTGAGATTGATTGTGAATAGTAATGAGATGAGTTGTGAATAATAGTGAGATTTGTGAGATAAAGTTGTTGAATAGTAATAAATAGTAGTAAGATGAGTTGAGATGAGCTGAGATGTCCTGCAAATCCAAATGTATACCTTTTTTTTTTGTTTTAATCAAGAAAAAGACCTCTGTATATTAACTTTGAATAGTGTCATCAATACAATGCTTTTCCTTTTCTAAACTATCAGTAATAAAATTTGGCATATCTTCCATCCAAACAAGTTCTGATTCTAAACATAAAGCCCTATTAGCTAACATGTGAGCCACTTCATTTGATGTCGTGTGAACATTTTGCACTTTCCATTCCTCCTGCTGCTGCAACATCTTAGTATCTTGAATTAAACTCCCATAGATTGAATAGTCTGTGTTTTCTTCATTTAACTTGCTGAGATTTTTTAAAATTTCACTATGATAGTTTTTACTATCATTCCTTCTAGAATGGTAGAAGTTGTGAGAGGAATAGACGCTAGTGATGGGAAAGAGCAAGGGCTCGGTTTCCCCAAAGATTAAAAAGGAGTTTAGCAAGGAAGACACCCGTAAGGGCGAGGGCAATGTAGCCTCTAGCTCTTAACATGTTAGGGGATATAGCCTTGAAGACACAATCATCAACTTAACAAGGCTACTTGAGCATATTAAGGAAGTCCAAGAACTTTTGAATTAGAAGAAATGTTGTATTTGGAAAATCGAATAGCCTATATATCATCCGTGACCTTTTGGTGATGTATCTGGTATCAAGGGCGTGGTTTTTAAACCCTTCATTTTGTACCAAGAACAAGAACTTTTGGGATTAATAGTTCTCTTTATTTTGTACCATACTTTAATTGCTCAATCTTTATTTAGTATTGACCCCTTTTCTTCTGCAATTATTGCATATTACTATAAACATGCTAGGTGCATTGCATGTTAATTGTCATGAACGAGGGGTGTGTAACCTTGATTTGCATGTCCCGATGCTTCAGTCTCCATCCAATTCCAAGCAGGATCTGGGGGCGTCACAACTTCTCACTCTCCTTCTCAACTCTTCAGACCACTCCATTTACAAGCACTTGTGTGGCTTTGTTCAAGACCACCTCAAAGAGTAGCTAAGCCATTTGGTAATCATTTATTCCTTTCATTCCATCTCATGGTTTCCTACAATTCACCTAAAACATCAAACCAGTCTCTTTGATTTTCATGTGCTGACAAGTTTAGGGAAGTCTATTCTTCTATTTTCCATAACCTCTTGCTTCTATTGATTACGTAATTGAGTGGATAACTAAGTGATTAAGTAGATGTTCGAAGAAGAGTAAGTTGAAAGCTAGAAAAACCAACTTATCAGCCAACTTATACAAGGTGATCCAATTTATCTATTTTTATTCTTTAGGGCTCAGTTCATTGTAGGATATAGCTAGTCCCTTTTCCTTTTCTCTCTTATACCAAAGCTTCAATTCATAATTTACCTTCTAATTTTGCATGCCTAGGTCGGATTCCCTTAGGGAAAAATATTAGGAGTCTTCTCACACTTGGACTTATATCCCCCAAACTCTATTTATAGACCCTAAACTAGGCACACACACACTTCTCTCCTCAAATTGGCACTGCACCACTCCCTTGCACTTTCCACAATTCACACCACACCCCTTGCACACTTCACAAGCCACACCTTTGGCCACCAAGCTTTCCCACGCTATGCACCACCCCACTCTGTAGTTAAGTTTCTCTTGTTTTTCCCTTGTACCACCATATGTATTCATGGGTTGACCACCTCTTCTCGAGCACTCACACATATACCACGAGTTAGTCACCATAAACTCGAGCACTTACACACATAATTCATGAATTTAACCACCCCATGCTCGAGCACACCACAACCAACATCAACATCAGGACATCACGACACCATGACCCCCTACTACACATTCATTATATACCCTAGCCATCAAAGTATGTTAGAGCATTCTGAAGTTGCCCACATGCCAAGAAGAATTAGGTTTTGCAAATGCTAACACTATCAGCCTCCCCATTGATTGTAGATCTCAGTTTGACCTAGGTTAACTCCCACTCCACTAGATGCACTAAAACCCTAAGTATGTTATGATATATTAGTATAAGTAGGAAAGAGAGAAATAGTCACATATTATAGGCCCTAGATCGAGCAAGCATGCGTTGGCTAGGCCCCAAACCGAGCATGATGCAAGCCCTCAAACCGAGCAGATTTTGAACCTTAGACCAGAGTGTGTCACAAGTCATAAGCTCTGAGTCGAGTGTGGTATAAGCATGAAACCGAGCATGCCATAGCATAGCATTGAGTAGACATAGTGATAGGCTAGGAATAAAGACAGCAACTTAGACAACTGAGATATCTATGCATGAAGCATAACACACATAATACTTAAGGATTTAGAAGGTTTACATTACTTAAACAATTATAGGTTCAGTTAAAAGATTTTAAGAAACAAACGATTAGCATAAATTGCATAAGGATCGAGGTGAGTGACTATGATTATGTTCTTCTACACATCGCTTTATAGTAAACAAGTTCTTTCACAAGAGTGTGTGTGTGTGTGTATGTGTATATATATATATATGTGTAGTACATGTTTTCAAAAGTATAAAATGTATGTATGAGCCCTTCATTGATAGATCCTTTTTATAAATCCAATGTATGAATAAAGATGATTTATGATGTTAGAACTGCATGATTGATGTGTGATTTAATACTATATTGTATGACTATTTATTTTAAAGTATGAAAGGTAAGGTAAGGTTAAAGAAAAAAAGAAAAAAAAAACAAATATATGACTGCATGTATTTGATGAGGTTAATGAACTGACCATATGAGATTGTGGACGATACCATGAGGTTGAGACAGATGGCAATGTCAGAATGCATCATTGGCAGTGCACCTAGTGACGACCCATTCTTGAGGTTCAATTCTTAAGCTGATCACTCTAAAAAGAAACATTGATGAGAGCCGCCAACCCAAATACACGGGGTTTAACAGTTTGTAACGACCATAATGATGTGGTTAAGATAACAAATGATTAATGGTTAGATGAGGTTAATGAAGATAAATGTTTATGCTTAAAGTTGAGGTAACATAATGTTTCCATAATGCTTTATGATTAATGTTTTATTTATATTTGAAGTTGAGTTTTCTAAAAAAAATGATGATTTTAATGAAAACTCTACGTTTATATTATGTTTACTGCATGATTTGATTTTTATTGAGTATTCGACTCATTTTAGTTATTTGTTTTTAAATATTTCTCCACCCTAGGTGAGGAAGAGTTAGAGGAAGCCGCGGCCGATGATGCTGTCTAGGGAGTTGACATTGACACTAAGGCTTAAGGCTTAGAAAGAGGATTTAGATTTTATCTTTACTATTAAATGATTTATGCTTCCACAATATTTAGCATAAGTTAGACTATTATATTTTAAATAAGTTATATTGAACAATTTGTTGAGTTTTTAGAGATTTGTTTAATTAAAATACCTAGTGAGGACTTTATCTATGGGATCTTTATGCCTAGTGTAAAGAATGTATGTTTTAACATTAGTAGCGTTTGATTCATCTAACTTTACAAGCCTTAGAAGGACAGGATGTTACAAGTTCTCGAAAAATCTCTCATAGCATAACACTAAAGTCTCCACATGATTTTATGCCTAGTGCAAGAGTGTATGGGATCCTTATACCTAGTGCAAAAAATGTATGCTTTAATATTAGTAGCTTTCGATTCCTCTAGCTTTACAAGCCATAGAGGGACGAGATGTTACAAGTTCACCAAAAATCTCTCAAAACATAACACTGACGTATCCACATGATCTTTATCCAAACGAGGACATGCCCCCGCCACTCCACGAGTTGCGGTGGGTCCTCCTACTTATACCCGCTTTCTAAGCCTACATATGCATCAAAATATACAATGTCGAGGAGCGAAATCGTAAGAGGACTACCAAGGTAAGATTTCAAGAATCAGCAAGTAAAAAGCCATGACAAAGCATAAAATATAAGTGATACTTGTGAAAGTGTACGAAGAGTGACATAATGAAATCTTGATAATGAGACTTACTAGGAAATTAAAAAAAAAATCGAGCAATCAATATTTACTTCAGCTATGACACACACCATCGATAACATTAAAAAGAATAGAAAAACAAAATATTGTATCTTATCAAGTTATGAATCTCCCGAGCAATCATAATTAATACTAATTCAACACAGTAAAATGCCATTCGTCCCATGCTCGACGTAAATCCAAAGCTCATTAAATTCGAGGACCCAGGTTCTCCATTAACCACTAGTTCAACTAAACACCAGAGGCCCTCTCATTAACCCATCTTTAAAGCATTCCTTTCCAAGGTGTATGCACAACGGCTTCCCCTGTAATGACCATGTACACATCCTGGCTCACTTCATCATATCGTGGATAACAACCGCACGTGGGACTTTGTTACAAGTAGTGCTCTGCTTCACGCACCTGTCCTTGATAACAACGTTCTCTAGCCTTCGTCGATAGAGAGGCAACGATTATGATATGAGAGCGTTACCATTCCGTCTAAGCCTGTTTACATTCATCATCAACATAGGGACGTCACTCCATCATTACACACTTCTAGGCATTCCGTCTAAGCCTGTTTACATTCATCATCAACATAGGGACGTCACTCCATCATTACACACTTCTAGGTTACCAGGAGAGCTCCCTCAAGATAATGCCCCATCTTGGCTTGGGATCGTGAGACACACACACCCTCACATTCTCCTTTAAACATCAATCGAAACCGAAATATAGTATTAAAAAGGTTTTTTTTTTTTTTGTAGATTTTTAGTAAAACATATTGGAAAACTTTTCTACATACATAAGTAGGCAAGATCATAAAAATGCTTGAATGAATATTACATGAGTATAGTGAGGGCAAGATAACATGCAGAACAAATAAGATAAATGAGGGGATACTTAATAAGGAGAGCCCTTCTCAAAAGACATGCATACTTCACAACTATCCCCACATATTGTAAGCATCATTATGCTAGATTACCTGTGTTAATGAAGATCTTTCCTGAGCTAGATAGTTGTCGGGTTATCTGTAGTCTGATGATGACCTCTAGCATCAAGTGTGTGCATGAGCTTTCACTCCAAGAAGTTAGGGCGAGAGAGAGAGAGAGTGTGTGTGTGTGTAAAGCCCCAATAGAAGGCCCAAACCACATGGCCTATACTCCAAAAGGAATAGTCAATGATGCAATTGGAGCCCCATTAGAACCTTATAAAGAGCAAGAACTTCTCATTCCCAAGCAATGTGGGATCTCATACACCACTCACCCTTATCCATATCATATGGGGTATCACAATCTACCCCCTTTAAATTCCCGACATCCTCGTCGGGTCTGTCCATTGTAGGTGGCACGGCTCAAGTCCCACATTTCTGGTTGGAATAGGCTCTGATACCATTTGTAACGCCCCAATGGAAGGCCCAAACCACATGGCCTATACTCCAAAAGGACTAGTCAGTGATGCAATTGGAGCCCCATTAGAACCTTATAAAAAGCAAGAACTTCTCATTCCCAAGTAATGTAGGATCCCATACATCACCTACCCTTATCCATATCATATGGGGTATCACAGAGTGTGTCTTGAATTTTGAGTTTTTGAAAGTGATGACTAGCAAAGAGAATAAAAAGGGAAAGAAATCCTTCACAGGTTCCTTGTAATTGGTCGTGGGGTTGGTCCATTGGTCGACAAGCTCCCAACTGTCCAGGTGTGTGCATTGGGATGGTGGCAAAATCTGTAATGATTTGCTCTGCCAAAGTTCAAAAGCTCAGCCAATGAGCGACAAGTTCTTCTAATGGGGTTGGTCTCCCATTTAACCACAAGTGAATGTCGTCCACGTGATAAAGTCTCTACATGTGGTTGGACAGATAGTGAGCCCATGACTCTCCTTACCGCAATGTCATTTAGGGGGAAGCAAGGAGCTTGTGAGGGCACTTGGTTAGACACGACTTCCGAGCACTCCCACATTGTCTCTGGGCACTCCAACTTTTTCGACGCTCGCCTGAATCATACCGCATTGTTAGTTGCTTGCCCTTACTTAACTAACAAGTTCTTCTAAGGGAGTTGGTATATAATTAGTTCTTGCTCGCCCCGCGTTGTGTTTGTGTTGCACGATGCTCGCTCGTTATATTTTCTTTGCCCATACCGCATCTCACACGACTATCTTTGCTTGCTTGGATTATTGCTTGCCCAAAACATCATATTTGTTACCTCCCCACATATTACTCATTTGCCTTTGCTCACCCAAATCTTTATTTGGCCAGATGATGTGTTTACTTATTCTAGTTTGCCCAAGCTTTCCCTCACCTAAGTTTTGCCCACTTGCTTGCCAGGAAAGACTTTCCTTACGTTCAAGGATACAATGGTCGATGGGGTTACGTTGCTACTGCACAAAAGAGTTCCTTCTAATGTTCGAATTGGCTCTCATAGTAGATCCATGAGAGACTCAAAGATATAAAATAGAAATATGAAGAAATGGAAAGGAAAGTTGATATATGGTCCTCTATAGAGCATGTGCTCAACAACACCAATATCTCATTTACTTGAGAGATAATCTCCTGAAACAAGTTCAAAGTCCCTTAAAAGATACATATTGTAAAGAACGTGTTTCACACCACTAGCCACTCGAACAACCTGCAATGAACAACTCAACGGCACTAAGTGCCTAGGATAAGCTCTGATGCTTAAGTTAGAAAAGTGGTCACAAATATATAATATCTTAAGAAGTTTGGGAGAGCATTTGTTACCTTCATGTACCATTTATAGAGACACGTGAATGTATCAAGGTAGTCGATAACCATCCATTCCCTGTGTTTATCTCTAACTATCCCTTAACAAAGGAGAAGGGGATAACTACTCTGATTTATAGGGGTACTTTATTGGGTACCCAGAGAGATCCAAAGCGTATAGATTTTACTGTCTTAATCATAGTCCGAGAATGGTGGGAAACATGAAATTTCAAATTCATTGAACTTGGCAAGATCAGTAGGAGAATTGAACCCAGAGATGTGATCATTGAGGAAGTATGGGTATATGTCCCTATACCTACATCCTCAGAAAAGATAATGGTTCCTCTAATTGATCATCACAATGATACATTGGAACAAGTAAATGATCACCCATCTCAGAATGATAATACCACTAAGGAACTAATTTTGGAGTCACCAGAACAGGTTGTCTTACGCAGACTCTTAGAGAGATCAGAGACTTGCTATTTCGGCAGATTATGTGGTGTATGTCTAGGAATCTGAATTTGACATTGGGACAAGTAAAGATCCACTAAATTTTTCACAAGCCATAGAGGGAAGTGATTCTAGTAAATGGATCGATGTCATGAAAGAAGAGTTGAAATTCATGGATCAGAATCAAGTTTGGGATCTCGTTGAATTGCCTGAAGGGAGTAAAAGAGTTGGGTGTAAATGGGTCTTTAAGATCAAATGCGACTCAAAATGAAATGTTGAACAATATAAGGCAAGACTTGTTGCTAAGGGTTTCACTCAGAGAGAAGGCATTGATTACAAAGAGACTTTTTCTCCAGTATCTAAAAAGGACTTTTTCAGGATCATTGTGGCATTGGTAGCTCATTATGATTTAGAGTTACACCAGATGAATGTGAAAATGATATTCTTAAATTGAAGTTTGGATGAAGATGTCTACATGGAGCAGCCAAAAGACTACTTAGAAAAGGGCAAAGGTCACCTAGTATGTAGGCTAAAGAAATCGATCTACGGGCTTAAACAAACCTCCCGACAATGGTACTTAAAATTTAATGATACCATTACTGCTTTTGGGTTTAAAGAAAACATTTTTTATCAATGTATATATCTAAAGGTCAGTAGGAGTAAGTTTATAATTTTGATCTTGTATGTTGATGATATCTTTTTGGCTAGTAGTGATCCTGGCCTACTTTATGAAACCAAGGGTTTTTCTCTCCAAGAACTTTGAAATGAAATATATGGGTGAGGCATACTTTGTGATCGGAATCGAAATTTTTTGAGATCGAAATCAAGGATTATTGGGATTTTCTGAGAAAATTTACAAAGAAAAAGTTCTTGAGAGATTTGGCATGAAAAGTTGTTCATCACTGGTTACTCCAATATCAAAAGGTGATAAGTTTAGCCTATCACAATATTCTAAAACTAAGTGGGAGCATAAAGAGATGGCAAAAACCCTCTATGCTTCGGTTGTGGGGAGCTTGATATATACATAGATTTGCATGAGGCCAGACATTAGTTTTGCAGTCGGCGTGCTTGGGCACTACCAAAGTAACCCAGTGATGTATCATTGGAAAGCAGTGAAGAATGTATTGTGATATTTGCAAGAAACTAAGGATTACCAGCTTACCTTTAGAAGAAAGGACAGTTTGGAAGTAACTCGATACTTAGACTCTGATTTTGTCGGCTGCTCTGATAGCAGGAAATCTACTTCAGGTTATGTTTTTCTGTTGGCTGGTTGAGCGATCTCATGGAGAAGCATAAAGTAAACAATCACTGCTTCATCAACAATGGAGGGTGAGTTTGTGGCGTGCTTGGTACCTAATAAAGTACCCACTTACTGTTTTAGGATCAAATTTCCTTTCATGTGGATTGTAAAGTCTCGCTTCGGCTGGGCAACTCCAAACATGCATGTGCCTTAAATATGGTGTCCTACCAGTCCATAACTCGAAATGAGTTTTTGGAACTAACTTACCAGGAACTCGGTCTAAGATATACAATGACGTCTTAATGGCTTCACCCCACAATGATTTGGGTAAGGTTGAATTGCTTACCATACTTCTAACCATATTTAATAAGGTCCGATTACGCCTTTCAGCAACACCATTATGCTGTGGCGTCCCTAGCATCGTATATTGTTCAATAATGTCATGCTGTTCAAGAAGTTTGGCGAATGGGCCAAGGTTACGACCCGATTCATCATACTTTCCATAGTATTATTCACCCCGATCCGACCTGATGATTTTCACCTTTCTATCTAACTCCATTTCCACTTGCATGAGAAATACCTTAAATACCGAAACAGTTTGAGATTTCTCATGTAGCATATAGATATATCCAAACCGTGAAAAATAATCTATAAAGGTGATAAAATAATTTTCTCCACCAAAACATTATGTGGAGAATGGTCCACATATCTATGTGAATTATTTCAATAAGCTCCTTACTTCTTATGGCACATTTCTTAGTATGTTTGGTTTGCTTTTCTTTAATGCAAGCCACACACACTTCAAGATTAGTAAAATCTAAATGCGAAATTATCTCTTATTTTATTAATCTTTATAATCTTTCTTTGGAGATGTGCCACAATCTTTTATGCAACAAGTTATAAGAATTTTCATTCATCATGTTTCGTTTAGTTTCAAGACATGCTTCATGGTGATAGGTATAGATATTTTTGACAAATGTATTATCGAGGCAAAGTCGATAAAGACTTTCGGAAAGAAACCCAAAACCAATAGAATAAGTATCTCTAAACAAATTAAAACTACCATGGAATGAAAAAGAATAACCATCAGTGTCAAGTCTGGATAGAGAAATTAA
The DNA here is from genome assembly GCA_961763995.1 of Juglans cinerea. Taxonomy (NCBI): domain Eukaryota; kingdom Viridiplantae; phylum Streptophyta; class Magnoliopsida; order Fagales; family Juglandaceae; genus Juglans; species Juglans cinerea. The sequence goes on along the minus strand of CAUIVZ010000001.1, from coordinate 36,233,566 downwards.
ATTACACCTCACAGAAGGCACAAAAATTGTGTTATGAAGGTCTGAACAATAACCGATACTCAAAACTAAACAAAAGGTTCCTATGGCTAAAACTCCAGTCTTATTCTCATTTCCCATTAAAATAAATTGCTCACTAGGGTTTGGTGTATGGCTTGTAAGGTATCCTTGCATGGTAATGGAAACATGAACATTAGTACCCGAATCTAGCCACCAAGAGTTAGTAGGAACATTTACAAGGTTTGATTCAAAACATACAAAGGTAAAAGGCTTACCCTTCTTTTCAAACCAAACCTTACATTACGGACACTCAGCTTTCATGTGTCCATGTTTCCTACAAAAGTAGCATTTGTTACTGTTATGTTGAACCTGATTATCTTTCGCAGGCTCCTTTCCTTTCTGTGGTCCAGTTCGTTTCATTTTTTCATAATGGTGCTTTTTCTTTACAGCTTCTTTAGTCACAAAATTAACAGAGTAATGTCCTTGTTGTTTCAGTCTTGCTTCCTCCTGAACTACCATACTTGCCAACTTATTCATATTCCATTTATCTTTAATAGAATTATAGTGCATCTGGAATGGACCGTATTGAGGTGGCAATGAGTTCAGAATAAACTGTACAATAAAGGACTCCTTTACTTTCATTCCCAGGGTTTGTAATCTGGCAGCAATATTTGTCATTTCCAAGGATATGCTCTTGCATTCCTTTAGCTCCATCATATTTCATGGTGGTAAGTCTATCCATCAGTGTTCCTTCTAAAGATTTATCTATGTACCGAAACCTCTCCTTAGCATTTCGTAAAAATATTTGGGCATTCTCAGTACGATGGAATGAATTTTTTATATTTTCGGCTATGGTCATTCTCATGAACATTAAACTCAGCCTGTTTGATCTCTCCCACTATTTAAATGATTCTCTCTCATCATTGGTACTACTCTCGATGATGGGTGGTGGTTTTGGACTCATAAGAGTTTTTTTATGAGTGTCTAACTCAAAGTATTATGTGACAAAAATTTCCTTGCAGTAAGCACACCTACATCATTACATTCACAGACTTCATATGTTCCTGTTTTGAATGACTCTAATTTTTCTAAGTGGGTTGAGCAAGTCAGACTCACCTTTGGAGTCTTTGACCTGGACTCATCCCTTACGAGTCCAAAACCACCACCAATCACTGAGAGTAGTAATAGGGATGATAGATAATCATTTAAACAATGGGAGAGATCAAACAAGTTGAGTCTAATGTTCATGAGAATGACCATGGCCGAATATATAAAAAATTCACTCTCTAGTACTAAGGATGCCCTAATATTTTTGCAAAATGCTGAGGAGAGGTTTTAGTACGTAGATACTGATGGATAGACTTACCACCATGAAATATGATGGAGCTAAAGGAATGCAAGAGCATATCCTTGAAATGACAAATATTGCTGCCAGATTACAAACCCTGGGAATGAAAGTAGAGGAGTCCTTTATTGTACAGTTTATTCTGAACTCATTGCCACCTCAATACGATCCATTCCAGATGCACTATAATTCTATTAAAGATAAATTGAATATGAATGAGTTGGCAAGTATGGTAGTTCAGGAAGAAGCAAGACTGAAACAACAAGGACATTACTTTGCTAATTTTGTGACTAAAGAAGCTACAAAGAAAAAGTATCATTATGGCACAATGAAACGAACTGGATCACTGAAAGGAAAGGAACCTGTGAAAGTCAATCAGGTTCAATAGAACAGTAGCAAATGCTACTTTTGTGGGAAAAATAGACACATGAAAGCTAAGTGTCCGAAACGTAAGGTTTGGTTTGAAAAGAAGGGTAAGCCTTTTACCTTTATATGTTTTGAATCAAACATTGTAAATGTTCATACTTACTCTTGGTAGCTAGATTCGAATGCTAATTTTCATGTTTCCATTATCATGCATGGATACCTTACAAGCCATATACCAAACCCCAATGAGTGATTTATTTTTATAGGAAACGAGAATAAGTCTGAAGTTTTAGCCATAGGAACATTTCGTTGAGTTTTGAGTATCGATCAATGTTTAGACCTTCATAACACAGTTTTTGTCCTTCTGTGAGGCGTAATTTAATTTCCCTATCCAAACTAAACACTTGTGGTTTTTTTTTCATTCCATATAGTAGTTTCAATTTGTTTAGAGACACTTTATCTATTGGTTCTGGATTTCTTTCCAATGGACTTTATTGATTTTGCCTCGATAATACATTTGTTAAAAATACTTTACCCATCACCATGAAACATATATTGGAACTAAAAGAAACATGATGAATAAAAATCCTTATGACTTGTGGCATAAAAGATTGAGGCACATCTCCAATGAAAGATTACAAAGATTAGTAAAAGAATGGATACTTCTACATTTAGATTTTACTAACCTTGAAGTGTGTGTGGATTGCATTAAAGGAAAGCAAACCAAATATATTAAGAAATGTGCCACAAGAAGTAAAGAGCTTCTTGAAATAATTCCTACAGATATATGTTGACCATTGGTGGAGAAAAGTATTTTATCACCTTTATAGATGATTTTTCACAGTTTAGATATATATATTTGTTACATGAGAAATCTCAAACTACATCGCTACTTGAGGCATTTCTCATGGAGGTGGAAATGGAGTTAGATAGAAATGTGAAAATCATTAAGTCGGATCAATGTGAAGAATACTATGGAAAGTATGACAAATCGGGTCGTAACCTTGTCCCATTCGCCAAACTTCTTGAACAATATGTCATTGTTTTATAGTACATGATGTCAGGGACGCCACAGCAGAACAGTGTTGCTGAAAGGCGTAATCGAACCTTATTTGATATGGTCAGAAGTATAGTAAGCAATTCTACCTTACCCAAATCATTGTGGGATGAAGCCATTAAGACGACAATGTATATTTTAAACTGAGTTCCTTGTAAGTCAGTTTCAAAAACTCATTTTGAGTTATGGACTAGTAGGACACCGAGTTTAAGGCACATGCATGTTTAGGGTTGCCCAGTCGAAGCGAAACTTTACAATCCACATGAAAGGAAATTGAATCCTAGAACAGTAAGCGGGTACTTTATTGGCTGCCCAGAGAGATCTAAAGGGTATAGGTTCTACTGTCCTAATCACAGTCTGAGAATGGTGGAAACAAGAAATGTCAAATTCATTGAATTTGGCGAGATAAGTGGGAGAATTGAACCAAGAGATGTGATCATTGAGGAAGTTCAGGTAGATATCCCTATATCTACATCCTCAGAAAAGATAATGGTTCCTCTAATTGATCATCACAAATCGATAAAGAATCTGACCTGACTATAAGAAAATGATCACCCTAGCAATGCCTTTGTGATCCTAAAACATATTAGTATTACTAATATATTTATCAAAAAGAATATGCTGATAATTTATTAAATCTTAAAATATCATTAATATATATTTTATATTTAAAACATATGATCAAATAAATGTTCATGTTTAAGATTAAAATCTTATATCATAAATTATAATATAATATTATTTCATATATAATTATAATTTATAAAAATTATATATAATATAAAAATTAATTAAAAATCTATAAATATGCGAATAGGTCAGTCCGGTCTTAGAAAACATAAAATCGAGATCGGATCGGTTATGACCGGTTTTTAAAATGGAGGAACCAGTTCCCAACCGAACCAGTTCAAAACCGGACTGAACTAACCGATCCTTGACAGTTTTCTGATTCTCCGATTTATTTTTACAATTCTAAAAATAACCGTGTAAGACAGGAAATTAGCCGAGAGGGAAAATAATGAAATTGAGAAAAGGCCACAAAGAAGAAAGAAGGAATAAAGCAATCTCTATAGAAGCAGGAGTTTAGAACATGCATGCACTTTGAAAAAAAAAAGGGCCGAGCGAAAGTCTTACCGAGAGGAAGCTGAAGAGGATTAAAGATAGAGAGCTTGAGAGAAACAGGCAGTGCACCAAGGCTTACCGAGAGGAACCAGAGGGCACCGATATGGGTGGTAACTGGGCCGAGGCTACGACGGCAAAGCAAGAAGGTGCGAGAGTGAAGGGAGTGACTGGCCGGCTGTTTCTGGGTGTGTTCCGCCGATTTCTGGGGAGCTGGGTTTGACTGAGGAATTTTTTGGTTGTCTCGGTTTGGAGTGGTTTGCTGTGAAAGCTCAGTTTTATATTTTTTTTCGAGATTGCAGAGGAAAGGAGGGTATATATAGAAGGGAGAGAGAGTCCCGACGTGGTTGATTTGGAGGCCAGGCTACCGTAAAGCCAGCAATTCGGACGTACGTGGTGGAGTTTGTGAGAGTTTGTATTTTTTTAATTTTATTATTCTTAAATCTTATTAAATTTTTCAACTCATCACAGAAAAAAAAAATGATATATAATATAGGATGTGTATAGATCTAACAAATAACAGCTGGACATAACTAATTATAACTGCTATGATCCACGTGCACTCCACCTCGTAGGCCACACTGTTTTATCCTCTCCAATATGATCACATCCGGATTGGCCTCGGTTAGATGAATAGATGAAAATTTAAAGATGGGAGAAATAACTTATCGTGATTGACTGGAATCCAACTGCTCATGGTTACGAGGAGATAAGGAGAGTGATGAAGAGTTCGATTTGGATTGAGTTAGATGAATAGATAAAAGAGGTTGAATTTTGAAAACATAATCTAATAGTTCTTTTAACATAGAAATGGAAGTGATCGAGACTGTGTAGAAGAACTCTGTCATAAATGATTTTAAAATGAAAAAAACTCTAATGGTCGATCTTAATTTTTAAAATGAGCCTAATTTATCTAATAAATATCTTTGCGCTTTTAAAAAGATTTCTTGTAACATTACTGATAATTTTTATTGGACCAGATCCTTACATTGCTTTGAGAATGCAATTGGAGGAGATGATCCAATGTGACTGACAGTTAATATGCAATGCAACACAAGTTTACATATCCCGTACATGACATTTTATATGTAATACATCTAGTAGTATACAATAACTGCAGTGAAATAAAGGTGGCTAAATAAAACTTATGCCACAATAAACTAAAAAATCTCAATTTCATTCATAATCATCATTAGTTCAAATCATAAGGTAGCACGGTCTTAGTACAATTATTCTTGCTAAAAAGTCTCCATGGCTAAATTAGTTGCTTCATACGTTTTAAGAGCATTGGCAATGGCCTAACCAAATGCCAATGCAAGTCTAAATTTTAACTATATGTGAGAAAAAAAAAAAAAAAAACTCCACATTGGACTAGTCAAAGGTCCAAAGCTCAACACTTGAGCTACAGTAATTCTTGGGTGCTCTCCAAACCTGACGAGTTACTGTTCACACTGGAAATGTATATTTTATTATTTCATTTACCTCTCCCTCTCTATTTCCCTCGTTCTTTTCTCTTTCTTCATCCCGAAGTTGCCCATTTCTCTCGTTCTTTCCTTTCTTTATCTCGAAAGCTCCCCAACAAATATACCTCGCAGGCTCTGTGAATCTTCAACCCGCAATCCCCTATCTCTCCGTCGATCGTCCACGTTGTTGTCGTCTTCCAGCCCAAACGGTAATCTCTCTTCCTCGCTCCTCTCTCTCTCTCTCTCTTCTCTGTGTAGGCTTTCCTCTCCCTCTTCTCTCTCCCTCTTCTCTCTTTCCTCAAGCGTTGTCTCTCCATTTCATTCCAGAAATTTTTTTGGTCCATTTCCTGATTATCTCTCAAGTTATCCATGCAAAAAAACAGTTTTAACATCCAACTGTTCTAAATGCAGATTTTCAAAAGTTGTGTAAGCTAGCAGTAGTCTAATTGAGCTGTGTTTAACCACATGAGAGAAGATTTCATTAAAGTCAATTCCTTCTCTCTGTGTAAAGCCTTTGGCCACTAGCCTAGCCTTATACCTGGTCCCTTCTATTCCTGGTATACCTTCCTTTTTCTTATAGATCCATTTTGATCCAACTAGTTTCACTCCTTTAGGTTTAGTTACTAGAATCCAGGTTTTATTCTTATTAAGAGATTACATCTCCTCATGCATGGCTAAAATCCATTTAGAGGAGTCTTTGCTATTCATAGCCTCTTTATAAGACCTAGGTTCCTGATTAACAACCTCATCAGCTACAGTTAGAGCAAACATGGTAAGTTCAGCTTGACCATACCTGATAGGGGGTTTAATAACTCTCTTTTGTCAATCTCTAACCAGATTATAGGAGCTAACTCCACCCTGGTCCTTGTTCCCTGAGATTTCTCCCTCAGGGTTACTGCCTTCTCCAACTTCAGGTTCAGGTTGAGTGTTAATTTGCTCCACCTAAACCTGTAACCCCTTTAAGGGGTTATCAACTTCTAGGTTTGGTGTATCTTCCTGTACCAGAGCCATTTGTGACTCATTAAAGATCACATTCCTGCTCACAATGCACCTGTACCTACCAGGTCCATCTACCCAACAGAACCCTCAATTTTTCATCAATAATTGTAACTTTGGTGAAGAAGCTTGAAGGGAATAAGAGTTAAGTAAAATGTCTTTCTTTCATCCGTTTGGATATAGATGTGAGATGAAGCTTTCACCTCATTTCATCTCATCTAATTTTAACTATTAATCTCATTACTATTAATAAATTAACTCATCTCATCTCATCTCATCTCATCTCATTATCCAAACGGACACTTTTAATTTTCAATGCCAAATACAACAAATTTTAATTGACTATCTATTTATATAGTTGATGTATAAAATCACTTAAAATGTTTGATATTAGTAAGTGATTGAAATGAAAAAACATAAGATGAAAACTGTTTGACAAGATAATAGAAAAAATTAGAAACTTTCTTGGGAAAAAAGAGTTAGAATTTTTTTTTTTTTTTTAATTTCAACTAGAATTATTTTTGTTTTTGTATGTTTAGTTTCCATTTTTCTCACTCTTTTAAAAAATATTTTCCATTAAATTCAAACATCTTATAAATACCAAAGATGTTTCAATTTTTCAAAAAAGAATTAAACTTTCTTAAAAGCTTTCATAAAAAAATGTTATTCATTATTCTTAAAAGCTTGGAAGGTGACGAAAGAACATAGTTACAATGACGATAAGAAGCATTTGATAGCATTTGAAAAACACATAAAAATCAAAACAACTTTGTCAAAATTATATATAAAAAAAAAAAAAAAACTCTTTTTTAAACACGTCTTCCAATCTCTATCATAGGATTTGAGGCAACCAATCTTCTACGACCCCATCATAGTATTTCATGATTTTCTCGGTTCCTCTCACTTCATACTTTATACCCTTTTCACTCTATTCCATTCTTTTACTTGGATTCCAATCTCTTAATCTAAACAGACAAGTTTAGAGAGTGAGATGAGATGAAAATTTTATAAATAGTAGTAAGATAATTTATGAACAGTAGTGAGATAGTTTGATAAATAAGAGAAAAAAAAGTTGAATAAAAAATATTATAAAATTAAAATATTGTTAGAATATAGTTTTCTAATATTATTTTTATTTAAATATTTGAAAAAAGTTGAATTGTTTTTTATTTTTTATTTGAAAGTTCGAAAAAATTATAATAATTAATTTAAAAGTATTTATATTCAAGTGATGTTTGAGAAATAGATAAGACGAGATGATATGAGAATTTTAGAATGAAAACTTTTTTCAAACAAGCCAGTTTCATTGTTGGAGTTTTTCCAACACATTTGATTCAACGGATTCTATTATTTCATGTTGAATTTGTATTGATTCACAAAACTGGTCAAATATGGCCTGCCCTACTTGCTCGATGTCAAAATTGTGCGGTGCATGCTACATCTCTATAGTGGGAAACAAACTCCCAACTAATTAAGGGTACGTTTGGATAGTGAGAATGCTTGAGAAGTGTTGAGAATGTTTGTGAATAGTTATGAATAGAGATGAGAGTGAGTTTGTGGGTCCCATTGAGAGTATTTTGAGTTGTTTGGATGTGTGAAGTATGTTGACTTATTAACTTTTGGATAGGTAGTTGAAAAATGTGTGGGTCCCATAAATATTATAGTGATTTTATTTTTAGTAATAAATATTATAATGATTTTATTATAGTGATTTTTAATATTAATAAATATTGTAGTGATTTTATTTTATTTTTATATATAATAATGATAAATATAATAATGATTTTATTTTTAATTTCTATATAATAGTGATAAATATTATTTATATATTATAGCGATTTTAATTTTTATTTATATATTATAGTGATTTTAATTTTTTATTTATATATTATAGCGATTTTATTTTTTATTTATATATAATAGTGATAAATATTTTTTATTTATATATTATAGTGATTTTATATTTTATTTATATATTATAGTGATTTTATTTATTATTTATATATTATAGTATTTTATTTTTTATTTATATATAATTTTGATTTTATTTTTTTTATTTTATATTTAATAGATTTTATTTTTTATTTATATTTAATAGTGATAAATATTATAGTGATTTTATATTTTATTTATATATTATAGTGATTTTATTTATTATTTATATATTATAGTATTTTATTTTTTATTTATATATAATTTTGATTTTATTTTTTATTTATATATTTAGTGATTTTATTTTTTATTTATATATTATAGTGATTTTATTTTTTATTTATATATAATAGTGATAAATATTTTTTATTTATATATTATAGTATTTTATTTTTTATTTATATATTATAGTGATTTTATTTTTTATTTATATATAATAGAAATAAATATTATAATGATTTTATTTTTTATTTATATATTATAGTGATTTTATTTTTTATTTATATATTATAATGATTTTATTTTTTATTTATATATTATAGTATTTTATTTTTTATTTATATATTTTAGTGATTTTATTTTTTATTTATATTTAATAGTGATAAATATTATAGTGATTTTATTTTTTATTTATATATAATAGCGATAAGTATTATAGAATGTTTGTGAATAGTTATGAGTAGAGATTGAAGTGAGTTTGTGGGTCCCATTGAAAGTATTTTAAGTTGTTTGGCATGTGAAATATTTTCAAAAGTACGAGATTACTTGGAAAGTGTTGAGAATAGTTTGGTACCCAAACATAGCCTAAGTGACGTACCGATATCTAGTTTACTATTTTTCTAAACCTCGTTTGAATGTTCAGATGAGATGAAAAGTCTGTAAATAATAATAACATAGTTTGAGTTAAGATATTTTAGTTAGTTTGTAAAAATATGTGGGTCTTATTGTTAAAGTATGTTGGATATAAAAGTGAGATTGGATGATTTTAACTTTTTTACAGGGATTTAAGAAAGTGGTGGGTCTCATCAATTATTGAAAATTTATTTAAATGATTGAGTAATATTTATGAATATATTTTTTATTAACAATTATCAATTATTAAATTAAAAATTCATAACCATATTAAAATGGAAAATTATAAATTATTTTTTTAAAATTATTTTAATTCAAAAATTCCAAATTGTGTAAACACTGAAAAAAAATTCAAATAATATATTTAGTATTCCATGATAAGATTTAATTTTTAATATTTATATTTTTAATTTTAATTTTTTTTAGAAATTAAATATTATCATATTAGCGATTATAAAAATGTGTCTTTCTCGTCCACATGCAAATAATTTTTTTTTTAACAAGTAAATGATTATTTTGATATGAATAGGCATCGCCCAAGTACACAAGATGGTGTACAAAAGGTAACATCTATTTAGGAAGAGGAAATGGAAACAAGAAATTCATAATAATCGAGGCTATGAAAATCTACAGTTGTGGCCCAAAGAGAAAGAGTACTGACAAAAAATGATTTAAGTTTTTCGAATGAACGCTCATTGTCTTTGAACATTCGGTCATTTCGCTCCTTTCATAGGTACCACAAACTACAGATCGGAACCATCATTGAGATTAATGAGAGATCTCTTAGATTTGTCCAACTGGCCATGAGCTCAATCACTATGGTAGGACCCAAGTTAGCTCTAACTTGCTGAACACTTCATTCCATAACATTCTAGCGACCTCATAGTGCAACAGCAAATGATCCACAATTTCATCACTTCTCCTAGACATATAACACCAATCTACTATGATCATCCTGCTTTTCCATAAATTATCCATTGTCTAGATCTTACCCAATGTTGTTGCCCATATAAAACATGCCGCTTTGGAAGACACCTTATTTTGCCAAATCCTTCTCCATGGAAATTGAGTGTCATGTGGTTGTGTGAGAGACTTATAAAAAGAACGGACCGAGAATGTATCTTTACCGGTGGGCATCCACCACATCATGTCAACTCCTTATGTTCTCGGTAACATGGTGTTTAGAAGACCAAAGAACTCCTCAATGTTGCCAACTTCTCAATCTTGAGTCGCCTTAGTGAAATTCATGTTCCATTAGACTAAGTCCTTAAAGAACTCCATACAATTAGCCACTAATGCATCTTTCTCACATGCAATCCTAAAAACTGAAGGGAATGAATCCCTTAGGGCGTGATCTCCACACTCAGGTCAGTCCATAATTTTATTCTAGACCCATCACTCAACACCACCCAAGTGTGCTGAGCAAAAATCCCCCACCCTCCTCTAATGTGTTTCCAAATTCCCACTCCATATACCCCATGAACCTCCTTAGTGCACCCCCCAACATACCTCCATATTTGAATTCAATCGTCGACTTCCATAAGACTTTCAGTTCTGTATTGTATCTCCACAACCACTTCCCAAGCAAGGCTCGATTGAAAATCTCCAACCTTCTAATACCCAACCCACCGAAAGAGATTGGAAAGCATACCTTATCCCACTTGACTAGATGAAACTTGAATTTGTCTTCTAACCCACTCCACAATAAATCATGATAAGGTTTCTCGATGTGATTCGCCACACTTGTTGGAATTGGGAAAACATATAAAAAATATGTTGGTAAATTAGAAAGAGTACTTTTGATTAGAGTGATCCTACCACATTTCAAGAGATACAATCTCTTCCAACATGTCAATCTGCGTTCAATCTTCTCAATCACTGTATCCGAAATCGATATAGACCTTGCAGCTGTTCTCAAGGGAAGACTAAGGTAATTCATGGGAAGATATGAAACCTTACATCCAAAAGTATTAGTCAATTGCCGGGTGTTGCAAACATTACTCACTGGCACCAATTTTGATTTATCAAAATTTACTTTCACCTATGATGCCGCTTCAAAACAAAGTAATAATTCCCTAAATGCCCGAATTTAGTTTTGTTCTACCTCACAAAAAATTAGTATATCATCTGCAAACAGTAAGTGAGATATGTTAATAGAGCCCCTTATATGATTACCAACTGAGAATCCATCAATAAAGCCAATGTTCACCAAGGCTAAGATCATTCTGCTAAACACCTCCATAACGATGACAAATAGAAGTGGGGACAAAGGGTCTTTTTGTATTAAAGAAACCATTTGGGCTGCCATTCACCAAGACTGAAAACTTCACTATTGAAATAAGCCATTTGATCTACGAGCACCATCTCTCCTCAAAACCATACCTCCCAATAAAATAAAGTAGGAACTCACAATTAACATGATTATACGCATTCTCCATATCTAATTTGCATAGGATCCCCAACTGACCATATTTTAGTCTACTGTCTAGGCATTCATTGGCGATGAGCACTGAGTCCAGAATTTGCCTACCCTTAACAAATGCATTTTGAGATTTTGTAATGATCCTCCCCAAAACCTCCCCTAGGAGATTTGTAATCGCATTCACAAGATTAATGGGCTGGTAATCCTTCACCTCTGATACCCCAATCTTCTTGTGATTGAGTACGATAAATGTGGCATTAAGGCTTTTCTCAAACTTCCCAACCGAAAACAATTCATGGAACACTCTCATTAGATCCTCCCTCACCACATCCCAACATGTTTGAAAAAATCCCATGGAAAAACCATTTGGGCCATGTGCTTTATCTTTGATCATTCTCCTCACCATGATGTGAACCTTTGTCTCATCGAAGGGACTCTCCAACCACAAGACTTGCTGTGTATCAATGGACTCAATAACTAGTCCATCGAACTTTGGCCGCCATCCCACCTGTTTAGTAACCAAGTGTTCAAAAAACCAGCAACGTCCTCCCTAATCACAGGAGCCTCCACACAATCCACACCATCTATTTTTAGCATCTCAATGGTGTTAGTTATCTTGTGAGAGTTGGCTACTATGTGGATGAGCTTTGTACCTTGGTTTCTTTCTTTCAACCACAATGCTTTTGATTTTTTACGCCAATAAATCTCCTCCAATAACATAACCCTTCCTAACTATGCCATTAACTTAGTCTTTCGAGATACTTCCTTCCGAGGAAAGAACTTGACCCCCTTGTATCCTTTCTACCTCCTGAAGCTCCCCCGACATGGATTTTTTATGCGCACCTACATCACTAAAAGATTGAGTATTCCATAGATTTAATTCATTTTTAGAGCTTTCAATTTACCTTAAAAAATGAAACTAAAAGTGTCATGAACCTGATAAGAAGACCACCATTGCCTAATCCTTTCCACAAAACCTTCAACTTTCAGTCACATATTCTCAAATTTAAAATATAGACGCCTTCCTTAAATACCTTCACAATCTAGTAATAATGAGAAATGATCAGAACAAAGGCAAGACAACCTCTTTTGGTAAAGGTTCGGATAGTGGATTTTTCAATCCGATGAGACTAAAAATCTATCCAATCTAGACCATGTATAAGCACCTCCCATTAGAGGGATATCCACTAAACCCAAGTCGAAAGTATACTTTGAGAATTCTATCATTGCTGGTCACAACTTGTTGTCTCCTGAACGTTCGCTTAGGAACCTTACAACATTAAAACCACCACCAATGCACCATGGTAAATTCCACCATCTATGCAGTCCAATAATTTCTTCCCATAGGATTCTTCTACTGCTGTCTAGATTCAACCCTTAAATACCAGTGAAAGCCCATAAAATATTATCATTTACACTATTAAAGGAACATGCTACTGTATACTCCCCAATAAATTCCTCTATTTTCTCCACTACCTTCTATCCAACATAATCAATATACCTCTTGAAGCTCCATAAGAAGCATGATAGGCCCAATCCACATATGTACAACTCCATAAACTCCGAACAATTCTCATTGAAATAGATTTCAGCTTTGTTTTTTGTAAACACACAATGTTTGCTTTCCACTCACGAAGCATAGTTTTTAGCTAAAGGCACTTATTTGCCTCGTTGAGCCCTCACACATTCCAAGATACAATTTTAGACTTCATAAGTATGGAGCTTGCCCCCTCCCTTTGGCTCTTTCTTTGCTTGAACTTGAGCTACCCTCATAGTTTAAAGACCATGTTAGCCTCTTTAGTTCCCACTATTTTTTAGAACCTAATTTCTTTAACTGACCATGTCCATCTTCAATGGCTACCATGAATTGTTCGTCAAAACCCTCACACTCAATTCCTACACAATGCTAGATTTCTTTTACCTTATGCAACACCCAATCAGAGACACTAGATTCATTTGGCAACATGTATTTTAGAGGTATCGGATCCCCCCCCCCCCCACCATGTCTATCTCATCCTTGGGTGTCTGTTGTGTCTTCATTGGCACTCCAAATTTTTCCTCAGGATAGATAGGCCTTCCCCCCACTTAGAGGAATCACTTGTGATGACTAGCATCTGTGAAGGTCCCATGTCTCCCCCCGTCACTCCCAATCTTTGAAAATAGCACACGAGCTACATCCAGTGGGTAAAAAGCACTCGTTAGCAAAGCTGCTGGCTGAATCTCGAGAGAGAACTCTCCTCCTCTATTTGTTAGCCTTGTCTATCCTGGTTGTGATTGAGAATCGATGCTCAGTTCTACAACAACCATAGGATCAGTTTCCGCTTCTTCCGGTGATGCCACTATCTCCGTCGTCTCCAGTTGCTGGCTCATCGTCGACGGCTTCTCAGCTGGGAGCAAGGCTATCGAGATCTTCTCCGTCGTCTCCCCCTGTTGCCTCTTGTTGATGGAAGGGTCAGCCTCTCCTCCCTCTTTGATTCTCCATATAGGTTGGGCTCCTACTTTTGCTTTGCCCTTGACATGCCCCACAGGCTATGGCCCACATATCCGGTCCTTATTCACTTCTTTCATAACTATCTGGCCCTTACCACTCGTAAGGCCCACAAAGACTTCATCACTTTCCAATTGCCCTGTGGGTTGTGGCTTACAGCCTTGTCCATGCCCTATCTCGTGGCCTAGGTCCATGCCCACCTCAACTTCTTCCTCAACGCACTGTATCAATAAATTAACTTGCTCCTATAGTGTCTCCAATTGTTCTTGCATTTTTTGCAAGGTACTGTGCATGCCACTCTTTGATAGGCCGACAAAGAACTTGCCACCACCTCATTCCTTCTGCATACATATTGTACCAGTGAGCTTAGGAGCCATATCTGACTTCTGGCCATTATTATGAGCTGCCCTACTGCCAGTAACTCCACCCCTGTATTGTTCCCTGGACTACACCGACACCGTCAACTGCACTAAAACCTCCCTTCATGATCGATTCTGCGCACTGGTCTTCACCTCCGACAAGTGCTACTCCCTCAGCGCAACTGCCATCCTCCTTTAACCCCTCCCTTCCACATCTTTCATAATGAAGATAAAGTTACATCTTCCACCCCGACCATATCCCACTAGCACCATAAAATCTGCCACAAGCATTTGAGCACCTTTGTGCTATGAAGCTTTTATTACCTTCCCTTGACATAGCAAACAATTCCTTCATCCCGCCCTTTAGACATTCCTCCAAGATTCTGATACACTAGTGCACCATTACTTTCCCAAGTTTAATCTCCTTCATTACCTTCCAACTCCTTTATATAACTAGCAAAGAGCCTCTCTCCTCCATCAAAACGAAAACTTTTGATTTGATAATTCGCTTTTTTGGGCCTCCCATGATCACTCTAACTCACCTACACTCTCTATTCAATCGTAAAACTAGTCGTTAAGCCCCACAAACCTCATTGGAATTATGGATGTATGGAGATAAAATTTTGGATGTACAGAAATCTAGAGGTCTTTCACTACTTCAAATAAAATTTTTCTATAACTAAACAAAGTGAAAAGACAGTGCAACTCAATGAAATGATGACGTCATCTAGTTAAATCATAGCTAGAATCTATATCATTTATCTCCCTCACCAACGAAGGAAAAAGAACCAACCCTCCAAATTTTGATGAGGAGAGAGATTCTCCAACTTCCCTCTAGAAAAATGCTATTCTAATCCGAATCTTGTTTTGAGCTCACTTCCCTCTGTCCATATTTTCAGTCTTTTTGTTTTTGTTTGTATTTTTTTCAGATCTGATTTAGGTGAGCACTCTCGGGTGTTTTTGTGTGTTTTTCAGATCCAGCTTTTGTTCCTCTTCTTCATTTCAGAGTTTTTTTTTTTTCATTTTCTTCACTTCTGAAGAATTTTTTTTCTTGTTTCTTTTTCCCCTTTGACCCGAGTGAGGTTGAGCCGCCAGGACTGTTGCTACTTTGGCAGGTGCTGGTCGAGAGGGTTGGGGGATGCTACAGCCGGTGGTCGTGCGGCTGGTGCTCGTGCGTAGGAGCCGCTTGCACAGTGGAGGTCGGTGTCTGTGCGAGAGCTGGGTGCTCGTGCCGCTTGGACTCGTGATGCCGCTGCTTGCGGTGGGCATGTTGTCTAGGCTCACGCCGGTGCTTGTGGTGGGCAGCGGTAGTAGCGAAGGGGATGGGTTAGGGAGAGAGCAACAAAGGGGGGAGGCGGCAACGCAGAAACCGTAGGAAGAAGAAGAAGAAAGAAAGAATAGAGAAAAAGAAAAAAGAAAAATAAAAGAAAGTGGAAGGGGGAGGCGGCGGGTTTGGATGAGATGTAACCCTAAGTCTCACTTGTAGTTTTTTTTTTTTTTATTGTGTTTTTGTTTTTATGTATCTATTGGTAGTTTTTGTATTTAGTTATTAATAATAATAATAATAAAAAAGAAATAGACTATTGGACTTGGTGTCCAGCAGGGTTCCATACTCTTCCTCCCTAAGAAAACGGAGGGGGTTAGTGCTTATCTTCTTTAGAAGAGGGGTCGTTTAGTTCTGTTTTTGCAGAATGTTTTCTCTGTTAGGAGAAAGTTTTATAGAAGTTAAGACAATGTCCGCCACACAAAAATTTGTGTGCGGGGGTACTCTAGAGCAGATGCATAGTTTGACTTGTAATTCGGATTTTTTCTGTATTAATAAGTCACATCTGTATCTTCGATTCATCGAATGAAATGAAGTCTGTTTCAAAAAAGAACCAACCCTCCGTTGCATTTTTTTTTAAGAAGAACCCTTTGCTAAGTCTGCTTGGTAAAAAGAAACAGTTTTGCTAGAGGCAACCGGGGGTGGGGAACCCGGGGAATCGAATGATGATGTGGCATTATTAACGTTAGATGAGATGATTAAAAGAACAAAAATTCATCGATTGAAACATAAAGGACGAAAATTTCGTCTTCGTTCTTTCAACACAGCCCAGAAATTTCATTTTTATCTTCTTTCCCTTTTTCATCTTCGTCTTCGTCTTCTTTCCCTTTTTCAAAACAGGAAATAAATTTGAACTACAAATAAAATGTAACAGCTCCCAAAAACTTCTTTCAACACACTTACAAAAAAAAAATCTTTCAACAATAAAAATCCATCACTCACGACCCAGGAAAAAACTAAAAATGAAAAAGAACTTGACCTCTTCTTTCACAACATTACGAATTGAAAACCACAGAGTCCGAGTCAGGCCTTGAAACCCCCAATTCATAAATCAGAAAAAACTTCTCTAACCGGTGCTGAGCAATCTTGGAATCAATAAATCTCTTCCTTTCCTACTCATCACAAAGACGAAGACGCAAGATTCAGACAAAGAATGAGCTCTGTTTTGGTTTGAATGTCTGAATATCTTTCTTTAGATTTCGTTTGTGTTTTTATTCACATAGCAAGAGTATTCTCACTTCTGGTCTCATTATTTGTAACACTTCAGACTTGCCAATAACAAACATTTTTTTATTCACCCTAACAATTACAAAAGATTCCACCCAACAAAAAAAAAAAGGATTGAAAAAATAGAGAAATAAAAGATTAGGGACACAGGAACAAGGGAAGTGGTGGAGAAGATGAAGACAGTGATTTCGAGTGTTCGTGTGGGTTCCGTGGGTCTATAGGTTGGTGGAGACCACGACGACTGACTATGGAGAAGACGAAGATTGGGCTGCAGCGGGCTTCGACTTTGTGGAGGACGATGAGGCTTCGTGTGGATGTAGAAGACGAAGAAACGAAGACAAAGTGAAAAAGTAGCATTTGTGGGGATGAACGAAGACAGAGTGCAAACGACGTCGTTGCTTTACCACGTCGGACACGATGCCGCGGGGGGTCCCCCGAGCAGTTGCGAGTAGTATTTTTGAAAAAGAAAAGAATGTTTATCGATGAATTCATGGGTACGGTTTAGTGAATCATTTCTCTCCTTTCCCCCAACAGAAGGCTCTCTCCTTCTCCCTTTCTTCTCCTCCCTTCTCCCTTCTCTCCCCCACCTCAGCTCCCCCAACAGAAGCTCTCCCTCTCTTTTGCTACTCCTTTCTCCCTCTTTTTAGAACCCTAATTTTTACTTTTTGAAATCCTAAATCATTAAGCCAAAATAGCTTGATGAAATAGCAGTATAGGAGTGAATTAAGACCCTTACCTAATATGTTTGGATCAAAACCCTTAGAAAAACACCAAGAGTGGTTGGGTATTAGGTTCTCGATAAACTTAGAATGAAAGATCAGATCTTGCAGTAATTTCTATGGGAAAAAAACCAAATAAGATCTAAAACCTTGAACTAAATTCCCAAAGGAAGCTAGAAGCTAGGTTCATGTTAAGGGAGGAGAAATGTTTTGATAATAAGATTATGAGTTAAGGGAGAGAAAGCGAAAATGAGATCTAGAGACATGGTTTGATTTGGCTAGTAGAGAGGGAGAGAGGTGAGAGAGAGATCGACTAGGGAGGAGGAAATGGGTCTCACAGGAATTTCTAATACACCCAAATGTATTGGAAACTCGACGAGAAACACGTGTTAGATTATTAGTGGGTGGTGTAAATATGGCTTTCGCACCTCGTTCAGTCTGTAAACTCTCTCCCTAACAATGAAAAAATAGAAAATAAATTGTAAATATTAATAAACTGTTTGTAAATAATAGTGAAGTATTCTCAACAAATATAGCATTGTTTTTTGTTTGACATTTCGTTTGAATACGCGTGAATGTTTAAGCGTACGGCTCATCTGTTCCATCTTTCTTACCAAACGAGGCCTAATTTAAATGGAAAAGTAGCTTGAAAAAAATAGTCACTTTGGCACTGCCACTGCTATGCGCAAGATTTTATTTTAATTTTTAAATTTTTTATTTTATTTTATATGCGAACGTCTTTCTACTTCACCTGAGATCTTCGCAGGATCTCTCTCAGATCTCGACGGGTAAGTCAAGGGAAAAGCTTTGCTTTCAATTTCAGCGAGAGAAAGAGGAGAGAGCGGAGTTGCACGATCCATTTTGATATCTCTTCTCTCTCTCTCTCTCTCTCTCTCTCAGAACACAGATCTAAAATTTTCTCCAAGAAAAAAAACCGGGGGGAAGCTGAGCTTCTAGAAAAACGTATCGTCATGGATTTGAGCTCGTACCCTAGAATCACAATTCCCTCTCTCTTCTTACTCATTCTCTTCACCGCCTTCGTCTTATGGGTTGCCCACCCCGTCTCTGCGCAGGTCTCTCATTTCTCTCTCTCTCTCTCCATATATTTATATGTATAGATGTATTTATGAGTTTGTGTTACTTAATTTTGTTGTCTTGTTCTAACATAGGAATCTGTGTTTGGAACCGAGAAGGAGAAATCTAGTGGATCCGAAGATCTGGGCCGCCGTAGCAAGGTACTTTCACATCTCCCTCTCTCTTTCTCTCTCTCTCTCTAATATACTGTTTGGCTGCTGAGAGGCAAAGTAGTGTTTTTGTTATGAAGTGAGGTAAAAGAAATTAGATAATTTATGTAAAAAAAATGAAAAGTCCACGTTAGAAGTTTGAAGGCTTCCAAATAGCATTTTTGTACTTATCAAAAAGAATTAATTTGTGTACAGATTAATTTGAGTGACTTCAAGAATATTGGGGACAAGGTTGTCATGGATTCTGTTGGCGTCGGTCTCCGCTTGGACCCCGAAGGGCTTGGAATGTTCGATGCCTTTTTAACTAGTTTGTCAATGATTCTTGTCAGTGAGGTTGGTGCACTCAATTCCTTGTGTTGTTTAGCAAAGGTTTAGGCAAAACTTATCTATAACCTCTCATGTTTATTTTTCTTCTCTTTAATAAAATTTCCAGACAAACCCCTAGGGGTTGGCTCAAGTTTTAAAGGCCTTGGGCTTGGGGGTATGTTCCCTCATGTCTAAGGTTCAAATCTCCTTGGGTGCAAACAATCTCTAGGGATCATCGGACTGGGGGACTTTCCCCTTGAATTACTTGAGGTGCACTTGCGGGAAATTCCTTGCTGAGGGTCTGTGCACCCCCGGGATTAGTCGGGAGGCTGTTCCTAGACACCCGGTGCCAATAAAAAAATAAATAAAATTTCCAGACAGTAAAAGCATGAAAATGAGTCGCATTAACAAACAAGTGACTAAGCCTGATTTTTGGTGCTGGCTATATCATAGAGGCTGCTTTCTTTATGGGATTGCTGTTTATTGACGTGATGATTTTTTCCTCTTTAAATGAAAATTTTGCTGATAGATTGGAGATGAGACATTTATAATAGCAGCTCTGATGGCAATGCGTCACCCCAAGTCAATTGTTTTATCTGGTGCGCTCACTGCCTTGGTTGTAATGACAGTAAGTTGGCTAAGTTTCTCTGAGTGCAATACTTGAATAATTTCTTTTGCCCCTTGCCCTCTTTATGTTGTTCTGATGGTGCTATGAATTTCTTGGTTCTGTAACGCCAGTAACTACAATGCTCTGCTAAGTGCTCTTTTGTCTTATTGCTATCAAGATTGAAAATGTTGTACATGTCATTTAGGTACTATCCACTGGGCTTGGTAGGATTGTGCCGAATTTAATATCCAGAAAGCATACCAATAGCGCAGCTACAGGTATATGCATTGTTTTCTTCTTTTGTCTTTGTTTTCCTCCATTTTGAAACCTCACGTTTATTACATTGATTATCCGAAATGCTATATGTGCTTATATAATTTTTTTTAAATGAGTCTCTATTTTTGCTTTTTTATTTTTTGCAGCCTGTTTAATTGATTCTGTCCTCCCTTGCACATTACTCATAGATAGTGAAGCATGTAGAAAATTGACCGTAGTCTAGCAGTGTTGACTTAAAATTACTTGTGATTATATGGAAATATCAAATCAACGTTCAATTATCTGGCAATAGCACTTGGATAATCATATGAAGAACTTAATCTGCATCCAAAATAAGTGTTTCCCGAGTACAAGCCACACACATGCCAGTTTTGATGAGGTTTGTTCCTGGTTACTGTTGGCTATTGAACTCCAAAGGCTTAGGTCATATTTGGGACCAAAGAGTTTTTGTACCTTTTTTTCAAAATTTTCCTCTCAATCCAAACATCTTTACATGAAAACAATCTCAAGCATCAAACGTCGTACCTCGATTTTTGTAACAAACAAAAACCAAACCAACCCCACCACCTTTTCAATCCCCAATATAACCTCTAAAAAATTTTCTTAATCCATGTAGAGTTTTGATGGGTCTAACACTTTCATAAAACCCCATAAAACTTATTTTAAAAAATTTTCTCAAAAGTCTCAGTAATTTTTAAAACAATCTTACATCCAAAGATCCCCTTTGAAAATTTTTAGTGCTGGCTATACTACCTGAATTGAAGTTATTGATACTTTGTCTCGATGGATTACAGTATGTCCTTGCTAAGAGCTCAAATCACTGTATAATTGCATAAAAAAGAGCTCAAATCACTGTATCAAACTGTTATGTTGTACTGTCATTGCTGTATCTCTACCAAGTTGTGATTGAACCTTTGAATCTTTCGTTCCCTCTTCCAACTCTTGGATTTGTATTGAACTTTTAAATAATGGTTATTTTTCTATGAAATTACTTGTGCTGTCCCATATTGTTTGTCCATCTAGAACATATTTAATTTTTACCTTTAGGGGACATCAACTATTGCTTTTAAGTGGACACCATTCTTTTCTTTCAAATAAAAGTTTTCTAGTTCCCAAATTACTCTCCTTAATTTAAACATGAATCAACAAATGAACCCCATATTTGACTTCTTAAATAAATTAAAGGGTAAGTTGATACAGGTCTTTAATTTGTGCCTATTTTTTATATAAGAAATTGATAATTTCATTGATGAAAACAAAAGGCGTAGCCCAATTACACAGGATGTATACAGCAGAAACACGTAATGAGAAATAGAAAAAGATGCAATGAAATCATGAAAACTTGGTCCATTGAAGTCTAGCAATTGCATAATGTGTGAAATGCATAGCATTTTAGCACAATTAAAATGGAATAGAGGAAAAACAATATGTGACAGGTGGTGGATAACATTTTTTTGCATATGAATGAGGTTATAAAAAAATAAATAGGTAAACGAACTTAAGATTTCTTTATTGTTTTAATATGCAGTTCTGTATGCATTTTTTGGGTTGCGTTTACTTTACATTGCCTGGAGATCAGATTCAAAAGCTTCTCAGAAGAAAGAGATGGAAGAAGTATGTAGTTCATGAACTCAAATCTACCTTTAGATTTGTGTATATTACCTTCCATTTGGGCATCTGATACCACTTTCATAATTTATGGATGTCTATATGAAAATGGTACTAATAAGTCTACCTGCATAGTAAATTCTTGCATATGTTTGTTTTTATGTCTATCATAATTGAATGAAGTGTATATTTCATAATTGAATGAAATATACGATTGGTTTGCTTGGGCTATGCCTGTCTTTATTAATAAAGTCTGATTACTCAAAAAAAAAAAAAGAAAAAAGAGAGAAACTGTTCCGGGTTGTGGTATGTGAAAATAACTTGGGAATGTGAACCCATGATGCCAATCTGCATTAGATATGTTAGTTGGGATAGATCTTAACGGTCTTGCAGAACTACCAGATTTGCAAGCTTTTCCTCGACAGACCCATGTGTTATTTGGTTCCATCTGCACTTCACCATTGCATCCCATCTTGTTTACATCACTAGTACTTAGAGTATATGCTGGATATAAATTAAACTCCACAATAGTCTGTCATGTATAGTGGCACTTTTTCCACTCATGCTATGCTTATATTTTATGCATTACGTAAAGTTACTGCAAAGTGAAGAGGGCTGTAGCAGTTTCCTCCATGCATTGATTTCCACATATGCACAAAGGACCATTGAGCCATCCAATGATATTGAATTTAGTTTTTATTTTTGTCCATGTTTCTCTTGCAAAATGCCCAAATATAGCTAGACTTTTAAGAGACGCAGGGTTTAGCTCTTATGATTCAGATCTTTCCACATGATCCAATTTTTTAACCAGCCCTGACATTTCCCACATGAAGTGTCAGCTTGGGTGGTGGTAGGTTTTCTCTCCCTCCTACGAGAGTTAGGTTGGGGTACAAATTAGGATTGGTGGAATACCAAATTGTGACTCCGTTATTAAGATGAGGAATGCCAATGTCACGCCTCGTGCCTGGTGGTGACCCTTTCAACCATATTTAACAAGAACTACAATACAAATCCTCTATACATGTCATATCTATACTAGTCGTGACAAAAATCTCATATCTACACTAGTCATGACTAAAATCTCATTTCAATGTTCAACAGAGAATAACCCAGTTAGTTTTAAATCACAGAATATGTAAGTTTCTCCAAATCGATCTCTGTTAGCTTCTTGGTAAAGTTTGGCATAGGATCACCGCTTATCTGAACTTGTTAATATCTCTGAATTGCCTCACAATAGAGTCAAGCGAAAGTCAATCAACACCTAAACATAATTAACACAATCTATGAGTTAACAGAATTAGCCATTGCTTTTAAGAACACAACATATCATAGCAAAAATCCTATAACACTCTCTAGTGGTCCATAATACATAAATACATTTAAAGGCCAATTCGCCTATGACCTGGATTTATCAAGACCCATATATCCAATTCTATTTCTTCCAAGTACCTTCGCTTAACTCAAAGGTGACATGCTAGCCATCATTAAAACCCAAATTTCCTCTCATTAGCCAAGACATGTATTAAACAAACATTAGATTTTCCTACCATGTCCCAATTTGGACAGTCATAATGACTCCAATAGAGTTTCCCTTAAAATCAACTTTTTACCCAGGTCAACTCGGACTATACCCCAATTCCATCCGTAATACCCCAATTTGCCAAACAACCCACAATCCAACATCCACATCCCCATAATCATCAATTTGAGACATTCACTATACCTACTTGATACTATGCTTGGTTTCATGCTCATACTATACTCGGCTTAGGGTTTCTAACTATGTGACATACTTGCCTTTATGCTTATGACATACTCGGGTCTATGGCTCATGACATGCTCGGTTAAAGGCTTGCATCATGCTCGGTTTGACTTCTATCATTCTCGGTTTAGGGCTTAGCCAAGCAATACATGCTCGGTTTAGGGTTCATGGGACTTTCTATCTAACATATCATATTAAGCTTAGGGTTTTAGTGCTTCTAGTGGAGTGGGAGCTCATCCAAGGGCAAATCGAGACCTTACATGGATGGGGAAGCCTAGAGCTTTGGGGTTTAAAAACCCTAATTCCTCTTGACTTATGGTCGGTTTTAGGGGTGCTCTAACATGCTCGGTTGGGATGTACAATGAGTGTGATTGAGGGTTATGGTGTCGTGATGGTGCTGGTGGTTGTGGATGATGGTAGGCCAATGCATAAAGCGCTGGGACCCGCACCGTCCGAGATACCTGATATAGCCCACCCGATCAAAGACGGGTTCATCGGATCTAAATCTGCTATCGGGTTTAAACACCCAATTTCCATTGAAACCGATGACCCAAAAAGGTAGAGTACCTTTGGCCTCATCTTGAACAATATCCGATGCCGAATGACGCCAATAACTTCTAATTCCACTCTAGACGAAAAAACCACTGTCACCGATCTCATGGTTTGGGTTGGAGTGTTTAGTTTTCTTCAGAACCAATAGTGGCTTCTTCAACAAGACTTTCGATCCCGTCAATTCATGATACCCAACCGTAAAAGTATACACCTCCTGAGAAGAAGGGCAGCAGAGGATGCCGATTTGGAGGTTTTGTAGGCGGTCTTGGAAGGAAGGTTGAGCTTCTACTGCCCCTTGCAACTCTAAGATTGCCCATTTGGGGCAATTCCCTTCACCGCAGTTGCACTTCACTCGAACCCTAGCTAGTGTAGCCACCCTCTCTGTTCTGCATTGCCGTTCTCCATTGCCGGATTTGGACTAAGATGAGGTTGTACCTCGAAATCCCATTCAGACAAAATGATAGAAAAAGCCTTTCAATCGGCGGGTCTTTTCTACTGCTCCTCCTCCGGAACCTCTTGTCTCCTTCTTTCAATCTGAGTTGGTTTCTATGTTTTCATTCCTTTCGTGGGCATAAAGAATGTTCAAGGAGTGCCCTCACCCAGATGAGAAGTAGAGGTTGCAGTTAAGTCGGGAGCTAGTCTTGGCTCCTCGCCAGATCAAGTTTTGGTTCCAGAACTGGAGGACCTAGATGAAGGTATTGCTCATTTTCTCGATCGCATGCCTTGATCTTTTCCGTTTTCTTGGAGATTTTTTTATGTAATGTGATGTCGTTCAGGCCCAACACGAAAGAGCTGATAACTGTGCGCTACGAGCAGAGAATGAAAAGATCCGTTGCGAGAACATAGCAATTTCGAGAGGCTAAAAAAAAAAACCAATAAATTTTACCCGATCCGAATGGTTCGGGTCGGGTTATTTTTGTTGCTTGTGAAGTAGGGTGTGGCTTGAATCGTGGAGAAATAGAGATAGCAAGGGGTTTGCGTCACCAATGAGAGGAATGAAGTGTGTGTGTGCCGAGTTTAGGGTCTATATATAGAGTTTGTACATGATCTCGAGAAATAAGGTGCTACCACTCGGGGTGTTCCTACCTACGATGAGCGCAGTTCTCACAGTTTGAATCTTAGACCTAGAGAGTGCATACCCCAAAGACTAAATCATATTATGTAAATACTTAAATCTTTTTCACAATGCTTTTGGGAATAGCAGAATTTCCTTCCCAATAGAAAGTCACTTTAATTAGCTTCACAATACAACCATTTAATTCTTTTTTTCATTGGCTTTACAATAGTCTTTTGAACTGCCAGGAAAAACTTCTACAACTTCCTAGGGAAAAAAAAGCACCCCCTTTTCTTTGTGTTGCATGATAGCAATTGTCTTTCTTGTAACTTCTTTGGGCAGTTTTTGGGGGGCACAAAATCACACTTTCTTTCTTGCAAGTACTTGGGCTTGATGGTAATCTGTATCTTTGTAAGGCTTTCTATATATAACCACAGATGGCCAGATCTGTCTGAGTGGTTTCCCAAACTTGAGATCTATGTCAACCCCTTTCTCCCACAGCTTTCACCATTTGAGATCTATGGTGCAATGGTTCTGTAGATTCAATTGTTGTACGCTGCCAAGTAAATGGATGTATGGGTGTGGATGGCCGAAGATATGGGGTGTTTGTCAGAGTGGGCTTGTGTTGGTTGAAGGGATGTCGATGCCTTTAGAGTTGTAAATGGTAGGTGTTTTATTGAGTATTTGGGGCTTGTAGTGGTGTTATTTCTTACTTCCAAATAAAAGGATCTGGATTGGGTTGGCTCCAAAAGTGAGTGGAGTCGGAGGAATCAAAAGTGGTTTTTGTTCCCAAACTTGCATGGAGTCTGAAGATGGAAAGATTTTTTCTGAGCTGATTGGGTTGGAACACACCTGTAAATTCATTTTTTTTTTTTAAGTTCTGTTATTTTTTCAACTCTCCCATATACATTCTAATTTATTGGCAGTGATTGAAGGATGTTGCTTTAAATAGCATGTACTGTCCTGCAATTGCAACTTCTTTAGTTCTATGTTTTGTGAATTTCTACTGTCTTTGCTCTGAAATTTGGTTTCTCCTTGTATCTAGGTAGAAGAGAAACTTGAGACTGGACAAGGAAAAACAACATTCCGTCGTGCCTTTTCCAGATTCTGTACACCGATATTTTTGGAGGTATGCCATGTACACATGATTCTTATTTCTTTTTAACATCCAAAATGCTAGAAGTGATGATTCTTTTCCTTTTTTGTTTGTTAAGTCTTCATTTGCAGCACATGACCCCAAGGGGTTGGCCCAAGTGGTGAAGGCCTTGGTCTTGGGGTATCACTCCCATCAAGGTCATAGGTTCAACACCTCATGGGTGCAAACAATCCTTTGGGGCCACACTCCCTGGTTAAAAACCAGCGATTTAACCAGTTCTGTGTAAGAAAACTTCCGAGGGTGCGGTGCACGGGACCGAGTTTTACTCTGTAAGGGTGGGTCCGAAGGGCCCTGCCTTGGAGAGGTTCCGCGACATAAAAAAAAAAATAAAAAAAAAAAAGTCTACATTTGCAGCACATATAAATTATGTGTGATCCAAAAGGGGTAAATAAACAAGACATGCTCCATGGTTCTATGATCTGTGTTATCGTCGAGTATATCCTATACTGACTCCTTTATGAGTTATTTGTTTTGAGGCTTATTTTAACAATCATATCTGAAGAAAAGCAAATTCCGTTTTAATCTTTGCAGTCATTTGTATTAACATTTCTAGCAGAGTGGGGAGACCGTAGCCAGATAGCGACAATTGCTGTAAGCATATTCCTGGTTTCTATTCTCCATGTAGTTTGTTGTGGCTCATTTTACTTTGCTTCAGGGTGTCTGTACTTCATGAATGAATTGAATTTCTTCATCTTTATTCCATATATGGTTATTGCCTATATTTTGCTTCTTTCACTTGTGCGGAACTATTTGGGGTTCATATATTTGATTCTTCACTTTGCATAGCCTCTGTTGTTATTCTCTTTGAATTTGGTTTCAAGATGTTATCTGGATTGTTGGTGTTAGATAATGGAGTAAGGTATTGTTGAGGACAATTATAATGTAGGAAAGCTGTATATTAAAGTTGATGTTTTTTCTTCAAAAGAATCTGTGGACCTTGTTAAAATATTTATGTGATCCCACTGTTTCTCTTATTGATACTGCCTGACCTGAAAAGGGTATAAAGAGGAAACAAAGCTTTGTTTAAATTGGTCGTTGTTTGCTTGTGTATAAAACACAACGTGTGCTTCCACACATGATTGATTATTTCTAAATTTCACTGGTTTCACGAAAAGTAATTCAGTGCATCTTGGACATTTTATGAGTCAACCACACAATGATCTGTCAATTGCTCATTGAAGGATTTACAACCTTGTTTTACTCCTCATCTTGGCTGTAGGTAGACTCATAAAGAAAACTCTTAAGAGCTTCTAAAATTGATAAAAACCTGAATAAAAAATAATCTGGCCATGCAAAATAAGTCAAGTACAAAATAATAATTACAATTCAATTACAAATCAAACTCCAAGCTAAAATCAAATTTTTAAAAAATTAAACCATTCTCCAATAATTTTTGCTTGACCGAGATGTCTGTGACACCCCACCAGCCTTGAGCTGCTAGAGGAAAGTGGGTGCACTGACGTTAAAACATTCATTTTTTGCACTAGGCATAAAAGATCCCATAATTAAAATCCTCACTAAAAACTTGATTAAAAGAAATCTCTCAAAATAAACATCTTGTTCCATAGCACGTATTTAAATATAATAGTCTAATTTGTGCTAAGCATTGCAGAAGCATAAATCATAAACTAGTAAAGATAAGAATCCAAATTTTCTTTCTTAAAGTTTCAAGCCTCATTATAAATGTCTACCTCTTGGACAACATCCTCGCCCGCAGCATCCCCTAACTCTTCCTCACCTGGGGTGGGAAAACATGGCTACGTTTGGGTAGTGAGAATACTTGAGAAGTGTTGAGAATGTTTGTGAATGGTTATGAGTAGAGATTGAAGTGGGTTTGTGGGTCCCATTGAGAGTATTTTGAGTTGTTTGGATGTATGAAGTATGTTGAGTTGTTGACTTTTGGATAGATAATTGAAAAAGGTGTGGGTCCCATTAATGATTGATTTTTTTTAATGATGATTTTATATATATAATAGTGATAAATATTATAGTGGAGAGACTTTGGTAAGAAGATGGTTCACTGTGTTTGGCATGTGGAGTATTTTTATCGGTACGAGAATACTTGGAAAGTGTTGAGATATCTTCGCTACCCAAACGTAGCCTTAAAAAAACCTAAAATGAGTCGAATACTTAGTAAGAACCACATCATGCAGTAAACATAGTATAAACATAGGGTTTTCTTTTAAAACATTGTTCTTTTGAAAACAAGCATAATCATACATAAAACATCAACTGTAAAGCATTAAGAAACATTCATTTTCTTCATCTTCAAGCATAAACATTCATCTTCCTTAACTAATATCATTAACCTTCAATCTTTCGTTACCTTAACCTCATCAATGGCCCTTTACACACTATTAACCCCTGTGTGTTAAAGTTGGCAAACCTCGCGATCAATGGTTCTTCTCGGAGCGATCGACTTAAGAACCAAAATCTCAGGAATGAGTCTTCACTAGGTGCATTGCCAATGATGCATTCTGATGTTGCTATCCGTCCCAACCTCATGGTATCTTCCTTAACCTCATGCTTACATACTTTCTTTCTCTTTTCTTTACGGCCTTTGCCTTACTTTTCATAAACATCTTGCAACATAGTCCTCAGTCATACAATCAGTCATGCAACAGTAACATTCTACCATGCATTGGGTTCATAAAATAGGGCTCTCAAAGAAAGGACTTATACATACATATATACTTTTGAAAACATGCACTATATATATATATATTTATATACTTTTGAAAAAGAGACTTTCATAGTAGAGCGATGTGTTGACGAACATGATCATAGTCACTTACCTCGATCCTTAAGCAATTTAAGGTACTCGGTCATTTCTTCAAACCTTTCATTTAAACCTATAATGATTTAAGCAATCATGTAAACTTTCTAATCATTAGGCATTAGGAGTGTTGTGCTTCATGCCTGGGTCTCTCGGTTGTCTCTATTCCTTGCCTATCACTAGACCTACTTGGTACTATTGTATGCGTGGTTTCATGCTCATACTATGCCCGGTTTCGTGCTTCTAACTATACGACATACTTGGCTCTATGCTTGTGACATACTTGGATTCTTTTTATTTTTTTGATAAGTTGTGACATACTTGGATTTTAGGGCACATAATATGTTCGTTCTAAGGCTCATCATGCTCGGGTTAAAGACTTGTATCATTTTTGGTTGGCTCCTATCGCATTCGGTTTAGGGTTTCACTCGTGCTGAGTTTTAGGGCTTCTATCATACTCGGTTCTAGGGCTTAGACCATGCTTGGTTCTAGGGTTTCATACTATGCTTGGGGTTTAGGGCTTGGCCGAAACATGCCTACTTGGTTTCGGGTTTAGACTATGCTCGGTTCCTAGGGTTTGCATCATACATGGTTTGGTGCTTTGCCGAGACATGCTTGCTCGGTCTAGGGCTTGTCTCTCGCTTAACTGAACGTCTAGTAACCGTCCAGCACACTCTCACCCAATGCCTTTTTTACTTGTCTTGTCTTGCTTGAGTGAACTGTCTTGTCTCTTGTTTGATTGATCCATGAGAAAGTTCAAGCTAACTCTCTGGCTATTGACCAAACGTCTAGTAGCTGTCCGGCAAACTCTCACCCCATGCCTCTTTTTACTTGCCTTGTGCGATATTTCTTCTTTCAAAGTCCTAGCCTCTTCTGAGCCTCCATGCCTCTTAGAGTTCACTATATGAGGCTACTTTGTTGTAACTTGTCCATTTTAGGTAATGTTCAAGACATTTAGCAGTTATTAGAGTTTTATTTACATCCAATGTCATCTTAAGTAAATTATCAAAAAATGTCATCTTAAGTAAATTTTGATAGAGAAATGGATTGCCTCATTAGTTTGATAATAGAGACTACCACTGATACATGCTATTGGAAAATGCTTTGTTTTTGGTGTTCTCGATTTTCAAAGTCGATGATGATCTTGTGGAGCAATTATTCTTCTCAACTAGATAGTCAAATATTTATTGATGGATGCATAAATATACTGTCATTTGGACTCTTTGCTGCCTTGACTGAGTTGTAGATGATACCTGGGGTTCCTTGATTGGTAGGTAGTGGTTTGACACCCAAGTGCCAGGAGCAGTACTGTGTAGAAGATCTCTATCTCTTTCTGTTCTTTAGACCTTATGATAGCGTGAAGCTATGTAACTGTATTGATGAAGTATTATTTTGCTTAATTTCACGAGCCATGTAGCTTGTCTATAATAGATATTCCCTTTGATTGTACTTATGCCGTGGTGCTAATGTTCTTGGAGTTAAAACAGTAAAAATGACCTCCATTTAAGTGTGCATCATCTTGATCGGAATTGATTATATATGCTTGGTTACGCAATTTTATAATGCTAGGATCTGGTCGTATGTATTCAGGTTTTCTTTCTTAGTGTTTCTAGATTGATTTGAACAATGAACTGACATGATTTATATCCCATGTATAATGTTGATCTGACAATAACTTCTGATTCTGCAGCTGGCAACACACAAAAACGCAGTTGGAGTGGCTGTGGGTGCCACAATAGGGCATACCATCTGTACCTCAGTGGCAGTGGTCGGAGGAAGCATGCTAGCTTCCAAGATCTCGCAACGCACCGTTGCTACCATTGGCGGGTTACTCTTCCTCGGCTTTTCATTATCTTCCTATTTCTATCCTCCCCTATAACTCTGATACCGTAGGCTAACCTGATTCTTTTACATCCTCATTTATGTTCACTTAAACTTTCTCCTTTTTTGAATGTGTGGTATATTCATAGAAAAAGTTTGTTTAATATGGACTCGTACCAAAATTTTCCAAAATACTTGTTTTTTGTATAATAAGATTTACTGGTTATATACTATATAGTGTTTTAGTTTCACATGCTCAGCTTCTTGTTTCTAAGCTTGATAGAAAAATGAACTATTTCTGGATAGCATATGATATCAATCACATGCAATGAGACAATCATAGTAAGCCTCGGAACTGACCCGACCTGATTTACCGGCCCGACCCGACCATGTTTAACTGACCCGAAACTTAAAACGGGTAATAAATTCTGCTTCCGCATTTAACCACATTAAACGGTTCGATATCGGTTATTACCTGTTACCCGAACTTTCAACTCTCTTTAGAAAGCAACAACAACGTTTTTGTACCTCGGGAAGGCCATTTGCCTTGTCTCTCAATCTTATAAGTTTTAGCTATAGTATAGAATTGGTGCATGTGGGCCCCGCACGTCCAAAAAGAATGTGTCATAATTTAATACCCTTATCCCAACTGGCCAAAAAACAAGAGTTTATAATTTATGGTAAAATGAAATACGTGCTCCCTTGTACCTAATATTTGTGTGGCGGTATGTATGTCTCTAAGTTCTCGTTTGTTTTTACAGATAAAATAAGATAAGATGAGTTTAGTTGAGATTAAAATTAAAAATTGAATAAAATATTATTCAAATATATTTTTTTAATATTATTTTTATTTAAAAATTTAAAAAAAGTTGAATTGTTTATTTTATTTTATGTATAAATTTAAGAAAATTGTAATGATTAAATGAGATAAGAATAGATGAATTGAGAGGAGTTGTGAAAACAAACGAGGCCTAGTATGTCTTCAGTCACTCTTCTTCTTCTTCTTATTATTATGAGAAATGATACTTGCAGTCGTGAGTGTGTAAACGTCGTGCAGTCGCTTTGTAAAAAGTGAACAAATATGGGACCCACATGAAAAGAAACTAATTTTTTAATTGTGGACCCCACTCTTTTTCAAAGCGACTGCACGGCGTTTACGCATTCCACGACTGTATGTAGTATTACTCTATTATTATTACTTTTTTTTAAACTGATAATTAACTTTTAAGTGATTTCTTAATTTGTATATTGATTTTGTTTTATGTATTCAAATTTTTTGTATAAAATGGTAATCAAATTTTTCTAGATTATTACCACACAAATAAATTATTAAAATATATAATTTATAATAATAATAATAATAATAATAATTTCAAAAAAAAAAATCGGGTCGAAATACCCGATTTTCCAACATCCGTTTCGGGTCGGCTAATCGGCCAAACAAAGTTCTACAAGGTCGGGTCGGAAGTGTGCCTTTTCGGATCAGGTCAGGTGAACAGTCCTTATCATAGAAGTTGATATATTTTCACACACTCGAATTGAATTCTTATATACTCTCTGTCTCTAATTTTATTAATGGGACTCGCGTTTAGTATTCCGATGTTTTTGGTGGAACATATTTTCTAGCCTTGTGACTTTGTCCTTTTTTGGTCAAACTCATGCTTACAGGATCACTAGTATGGAGGGCATGTGCAATGCATATACTTGATTCCCCCATGTTTAATAGTTGGTAGAGATCATGTTTCTTCATATTGATCATTATGTGAACTATTAGGTGTTTATTCATCTGTTAAAGTTCATGGTGTCTAGAAATTCTATATGTTAGGCCCGAGCCATTTGATCATGCTCTTCCTGCTTCTTAAACATGATTTCAATTTATTATTGACCTCAACCAGTGTGTTGTGACATGTTTTTATCCTTGTTTCCGCTTCTGATTCATGATAGAAAAAGCTTGCAGTATTATATTTGAACGTATAAAAGTCAATGGAAAAACCCATTTGCCATATATGTGATCAGTCATATATATGATGACCTAGTTGGATAAAAGCATGCAATGATTGTCCCTAATTATCTTATATCACCATTGGCATGGAAGACGACTTCTAATTCAGCTTAGCAAACCCAACATATTAGTTATAAATGTTGTTACACTCATAGAAAGACGTTCAAAAATTAAGAGCAAGATAAATAAGTGTATCGCATTCATCAAAGAAAGTTATGTGCTTATTTTCCAAAACAAGGACACTTTATTACCCTGAACCAGCGAATGATGTTGTGCACATGTTTGATGTTCTTTTCTATTTTATTTTATTTTTTTGGAGCTTTATGACGATGATGGATCAAAAACGTTTTTTACTTTGTAGGTTCTCCTAAGGTTAATTAATATCATATGCCCAGAAATTATGGCTGTGTTTGGGTAGTGGAGTGATTTGAGATCATTCCACTACTATTTAAGATTTTATTATTACTTTTTACTAGGGATGAAAGTTGGTTGGTTCAGACCGGAGGAATCGACCCGGGACCGAGACCTACTGGTCTCAGTAGGTCTCGGTCCCTAAAATAGAGGACCGAAACTTTTTAGTCCGGTCACGATCCAGGGGTTTCTCACCCTGGACCGGACCGATTGAATTTAATATATATATATTATATATAATAATTGTATAATTAATTATGTAATCTATAACTATTAAAAATATAAAATTTTAAATATGTTATTAACAAATTAATATTCTATCAATTAACTAATGTATAATATCAATTAATTAATTATATAATAATTATATAAGTTAAGAATGTAATTTTCATTTAATTTATTATTATTGACCATATAAAATAATTTTTTATTGAGTTAGTTACATAATCCACATTAATAATTCACTTCATTTGAATTTAGTATTTTAAAGAAATTTTTTTATTAATTTATTTAAATAAAATAAAATAAGAAAAAAATAATTGAGCCGGACGGACCAGACCGATAGCTACCGGTCCAGACCGGACCGATTTACACCCTTACTTTTTACTTATTTTTTACTATTCACTAATATTCAATATTTTTTTTATAATTATTTTACTATTATTCACAGATCATACGAGATCACTTCACTACTCAAACCTAGCCATATTTGGTGAGTGTTGGAGCGTTAATTTGGTGTTAATTTATGGTCAGTTTTTTCGCTAATGAGTGCACTTATGCTTCAAGCTATGTATTTGGAAGCTTTCTTGTTGAAAAGGCATTCTACAACGTTTTCAAGGCATTCACCCTAAGACCTATATCATGATCTAGAACCATGATTCAAACATCATCATCCGAATCGATCATTTTTAAGAAGACTTGAAAACGATGTAGACCATATTTTTTTTATGAGCCAGGTATTACTTTTTTTGACAAGTGCGAGCCAAGTATTACTACATGTAGTAGCTTGTGCTTGGTTTCCCTCTCTACGGATTTGAGAAAAAAGTTATTTCTTTCCAAAAGTCATCCGTGCGACCATGTTAGCTTGCTAGAAGAAGAGAGATGGCTACACCTCGGGCAGGACTAGTCCTTCCTCATAGAACTCTGCTTGGGCTAAATCTGTATCAACATCTATGGCTCCAGGTGAATGAAAATGCAGGTGAGACCAATACAATGAGGCTTCTAAGAAATCCTAGAAGGTGAAAACCCATAGCAATACTATTAATAAGATTAGGAGTGTAACCAGTTCGCTTCATTTCAATTTTGGACATATTTTAGAATTGAATTGATATACACCGATTTTGAAAGTTTAAGGACTGATACATCGCTTTCGAACAGCTATCATCCGAAAAACAATAATTATTTTATTGCGCCGTAAAATCCTAAAAATTCATCTGACAGTAATGTCGTAAATCATTTCTCATTCTCACACTCTTAAGTACCTCTAATAAGGAAAATTGCATTTTTGACATCAAAGTGGGTAAGAAACTAACTATGCTAATAGATTAAAATCTATGTGACTGCTCGATTCGCGAGACATTTATGGGGTTTTTACAACGTTCCTAAAGTTTAAACAAATTCATTCATTGAATTTCTAGTGGGTTGTTACAACTATCCTATTATTCGAAGAGTTGCCTAGAGTCATCCACAAACATGATCTGATACCAAACTATGGTGCTCTATTTCTCATGAAAGTTTAGGCGAGGATCCGTGGTGCCAAGGGTGTTGGCCAATGGTCAACACCCAAGAGGGGCCGAACTAGGCATGTAATTTTTAAGAGGAAAGTACACGTGAAAGATATTTATTAATATAGTCACAATGGAAATTTAAGTCGATGGTCAGTACCATAGACTTTCAGAAAATACTCTAAGGCTTGTAAATTTCCAAAGGGAAGTACAATTGAAAGAAATTTAAGAAAAGATGTGATTGCAACACTAAACTATTCAGTACCATAATAATAATTTTCACAACAAAAGAGCATCTCACCTTTCATTAATTCCCAACAATATTATATCACCCAAAATATCATAATGTTCATGGCCTTAAAACAGCTTATTGAATACAAATGGTCGCCAGACAGAACAATGTAATTTCAACCAAAGATAGATACAAGGTTACTACAGTAGGGATATGTCTCTGTACTCAATACTCGAGCGGGTTCAACTCTTCTTCCTCGAGTGTCACACCAAGATCTAAATCTGCATCAAAGTTTATGGTCTTGAAAATAAAATCATAGGTAGTTAGGCGGCTGTGACAAGGCTGCTAATGAGAGATAATACTATCAAAGATGCTATTCACCCCTTGAGTTACGAGTTCAAATAAAACCTAAATTTTTCTACTTTTTTTTCTCTTTCGGGATAAAATAATAGGCGAAGTGGAAAAGCTCCATGAACTTTTTCACATATTGCTCACTAGTAATCTAGGTAGCTCCCTCCCTATTGGTTGACCCCCACTCCTCTTCCAATGATATTGTTCTATTTCTCATCTTGCAACATCTTTCTAGAATAGTATACAACCATTAAATGTGATGAGAAACTGTGTATGCCAAAGTAGTGCAACATAGGCTTAATATTTTTAGAGTTTGGGGGGAAAAGAGGATTCATTTGGAGTAACTCAAGCTAGGATTATGGTGTTAGTGGCTATTCTACCTAGGTTAGGGGCTAATGGTCTTAATATTAATGGTTACTTAATAAAACTTTCGTTCACTAGGTCCCTAAAGCAGATTTTTTCTCATACCAGTATTACCCCAATTTGAAATAATAATTAAAGCTGTAGAATATCTTTGCACATTCCATGTGACATTACTATGTTAACGTCATAACAAAAATGCAATGACAATTTTATATGCATAGGACTGTAGCTTTACAAAACTGCAAACTTGCATTTTAGGAGGCATACAAACTGTCAGAGCTTTCTAAAACATAACTTTATAGGCATAAAATCTAAAACTTTATGAAAGATATTGGGGACATCACATTCACCTAAAAACAATTTCAGAAACTCTATCTAGGGCATATATTTATTGTTCAACCCCAAAAATTTCTATTACATAAATGCCCCTAAATGCTGAGGTCTCTCATGGCTCACCTCAAGATGTTGTAGTGGAATAAATTCCAATTAACGTATCTTTTGTCATATGAAATATACATAGCTACTACTAATGGACTAGTTTTTCCCTTTTCCTTGGGAGTCTCTGTCTTTGTATTCTATTTATCCAAAAGTATTTACTTTATTGAGTTTTGTATTTGTCTTGTCAAACTGAACAAGGTCTTCATAGTGCCTTGTCGATGTTAGCTCGAACAAGGTCTTGGAAGTGCTTAAAAACTCTCACAAACAACCTAGGCAATAAATTGAGTGCAAGTCATAACTCAACACTCTGTAGCTTAATTCCTAAGCTTAGCTTTCTATTGATAATATTCTCTTAAGTGCTCTACGTTCCACAGATGAGGCAAGGCTTGTACTTCTAATAACATTAACATTGGATGATGGATAAGATCTAGTAAGCAAACTTGTAACTAAGAATCATAAAAAAGCTCCCACATTGGATTATTTAAACTAAACTAAATGTGATTATATATATATATATATATATATATATATATAAATACACTTTGATAGTACACTAGGAAAGTGGGGGGAAACATCCTAAAGAAACTTTAGTTTGTTGCCACTTTTTGATGGCCTTAACCAATTGGGCCTCACTTTGGGGTATAAAGAGGGTTTCGTTTGGGGTTCGGTTTTTAATTAGCTCAAATTCAACTTTTCTTGACTCAATGAAATTACTAAGATATAAAAGAATAAAAGAGATTGTAATTACATGAATTTGAGTAGTAAATATCATGTGAAAGTTATTTAATCAAATGAGTAATCATTTAAGCTAAAATCGAAAAAATTGGGTTTGGGTTAACCGTTTGGGGTTTGTGGAAACCTTTAAAGGTTTGGAACTTCCACCATGATTTTGAGATTTCAACTAGATCTCAATGGTTTAGAGTTGCACTAGGTTTGAAACTCTCTTTAGTTTGCCGCAAAGTGCTTGGTTGGATGGAATAGTGTTTGACTTAAGTGGCATGATTACAATGGTTGATTTTTCCTTCCATTCCTTCACATCTCCTTCTCATGGTTCCTCTTACTTCTTAGTGTCAAGTGTCCTACACTATGTACCCTTAGTGTCAAGTGTCCTACACTATGTACCAAGTGTGACTAAGATATTTTCAAGTGTCTATTAAAATTCCTCAAGACTGATTTTGGACGATTCACATAATGACTTAACCAGCGACTGAACTATGTGTCACATGACACTATTTTAAGTGTTACTATTCAATCCGAAAAAGGCAAAAATAAATATTGCACCATAAAATCCTAAATAATCATACGAATCTAGTGGTGCAATTCATTTCACAAAATTCAACTCTTAAGTGCATCAATTAAATCAAAAGGCATTTTCGAACACATTTCATTTAAAAAATGAAAAACGTATTATTACACCGCAAGTTCCTAAATATTCATCTAAGACCAATGCGCGTAAATTGTTTCTTAATTTCATATTCCTAAGTACCTCAAATAGATAAAATGATACTTATGTCACCATGGTTGGATAGAAAACTGACAATGCAGACGAAATAAAACCTAAGCAGTCGCTCGATTCATGAATTATTTTCGGGATTTCACGACGCTCCTAAGGTTTAAAGAAATTCATCTAGTGAATTTTTGGCGAGCTATTATATTACCCATTTCTAAGTGGAAATGAGAAGATATCGCTATGGGTAAAGATGAGATATTGGTAGTAGTTGATTGATTGATCAAGAGCGCTCACTTCTTATCGGTCACTACTACGGATCCGATGAGTAAGCTCACCCAGTTGTATATAAGGGAAGTTGTGAGGTTACATGAAGTCCCCAAGACTATAGTATCATATCGGGACACTAGATTTACGCCTCACTTTTAGAAAAGTTTGCAAGGGGCGATGTGAACGAGATTGAAGTTCAGCAGTGCCTACCATCCTCATATGAATAGACATTCGGAAAGGTCTGTCCAAACATTGGAGGACATGCTAAGCGCATGTATTGAATTTGCGAATAATAATAGTCACCAAGCAACTATCCAGATAGTCCCTTATGAGGCACATATGGACGGAAGTATAGATTGCCTATCTATTGGGATGAAGTAGGAGAGATCCATTTATTCAGACAATAGATTATCCAAGAAATGACGGAGCAAGTCAAACTCATATGGTCAAGGATGGCTACTGCCCAAAGTGGACAAATTAGTTACACCGACAATAGAAGGGGAGAATTAACTTTTGAGGAAGGCAATTGGGTGTACCTTAAGGTGTCCCCAATGAAAAGTGTTAAGAGATTTAGGCTAAAGTGAAAATTGAGTCCAAGATATATTGGACTTTATTGAGTAATGGAAAGGGTCGGCCTAGTGGCATTTTGAGTTTGGTTGCCTGCGGAATATGAGAGTATTCAAAACGTGCTCCACATTCCTCGCTTAGGAGAAGTTTCGAGAACCAACGGCTCCGGTGTTTCTTCAATTAAAGTGTCTCCCAAGTGCAGAAGATATGTAGTTGTTTCTAGGAAAAGTACCAAGGTCGATTTCACAGGGATTAAAGCTTTTCAAAGAACTGAGCTGTGGTGTTTAAAATGAGGATGCTTATTTATTCAAACTTAGAGAGAATGATGATGAAAAAAAACAGGCGGAGACCAGCCTTTAGACTATTGAGTTTGACCTAGTATGCAATGAGATGAGATGAAATGAGATGATGTGATTTAATCTTCCTTTCCCTTCTACTTGAACAATGCTTCTATTCTACTAAATCTTTTTGGAAAGTCTTTCAACAACACTTGGTCTTTGCAGATTCAAT
The DNA here is from genome assembly GCA_961763995.1 of Juglans cinerea. Classification (NCBI taxonomy): domain Eukaryota; kingdom Viridiplantae; phylum Streptophyta; class Magnoliopsida; order Fagales; family Juglandaceae; genus Juglans; species Juglans cinerea. Next base: position 36,194,423 of record CAUIVZ010000001.1, on the reverse strand, counting down.
AATAATAATAAAAAAAACAAAAACAACCTTTTCGATATCTAAGAGACTTTTTGTCAAACACTTAGGCTGCGGGTTCCTTCTCACGGATTGGTTCCACAAGGAGGGTTAGACTTTCCCAAATTCCTTCAAACATCATTTCGATCATGAACAAAATGTCTGGTTAATATATATGATTCACGCTCAAAATAAACTCTGAAATACCTCCAGTAAATTGACACCAAACTATCGTTTGGTGAGCTAACAAAACCAAAGTCTCACACGAACCAAGAATACACCGTGCCCTTCAGTCAATGATGGATCAAGGATAGGTAAGTGAGCTCTAGAATGGTATCAAATAATAGCTAATAAGAAAACTTTCTGGATACTACTTGCTAAGCACAATAGAAATTACAAACCCTAGGAAACTCCAACCGCTCAAAGAAATCCCAAGCCTAAGTTTTAGAAAATTTACTTACACATAGTGTGTTTTTGAACAACCAAAGAGAAGAAAAAAATAAAGCATTATCCAATTCTGTTCAGTGGAAAAAACACAGCACAACCACAATTTTCCCGAAAATCCCCTCTATCCAAAAAAAGACTCCCTTTTCACACGAATATTTCCTCTTCTTATGCTCCCGCACCAACCTCTACTCCACTCTCTTTCCCGAATATTCCATGAGTTGGTTATCCCCTCCTGTTCCGTGCGGTTCATCACTGTAGGCTAGGGCTAGAAAAGAAAACAAAGAGAGAAAGAGAGAGGGAGAGAACAAGAGAGGGAGAAAGATGTCAGTGTCCTTGTGTAAAGACTCTTTTCTTTTCTTTTTTCTTTCTTTTTTTTAAATCATGCATCAAACTTTCCTTATTTCTTTTTAATGTATTAAACTAGCATGTAACGTGATTTTGTTCCAAATTTGACTCAACCTTATGCTTATTTAATACATTATTGTCCCTCTATCATTCGGGTAATTGAACTAGATCTAGTTTAGTTACAACCAAATCTTACATACGAAGAAAGGCCAGTACGTATCATAGATAGGAAAGAACGGAGATTGAGATCTAAGGTCATACCCTTGGTAAATGTGCAGTGGAGGAATGCAGGAAATAAGGAGTTTACATGGGAAATAGAGAGGGTTACATGGGAGTTCCCATATTTATTCGAGCCTAACTAAGAGTTGTAACGTACGAAGTACGAGAAAGATAGACAATATATGGGGAAGGATGTGACTATAAATAGGTCATCATTCCCCCTAATCCTTAATTAGAATCCTCAACCCTTGGAAGATGAAATAGTGTGGGAGAAACAAACAGCCAAAAAGGCATTCATGCTTCTCGAAATTATACTACGATTCTTAAAAGAGTGACGTGAGAAGGAGAGAAGAGAGGCCAAACAACGACGGATGGAGGAGGAACTTCAAGGTGACGAGGAGAGTGCTTAGAGGGCAAGGGATCTAGTATCCAAAATGTTAGATCACGTCGGCATGAGTTCAGCACAAAGAGGAAAAAGGACGGTGTCAGAACGTGACAATCAAGATGAGGGCAAGGGTGAGGATTCACCAATGTCCTGTGACGCCGAACCTGGCCTGAGCACTAGGATACAAGAGACCACGACTGATGGAACATGGTCGAAGGAAATGGTGGAGGAGACATAAGGATTCATCCCTTGTCTCGACCTCCGATGAAGAAGATCAGCCTGTTGATGCAATTAAGGAAAGCCCCATTTGCAGTCGAAGGCGACTGGAGGCATTAACAGGTTACCTGTCTAAACTCGCCTCCCTTGAAAGGACCAAACAAAGGAAAGCCCTCACTAAATTTTGAGGATGTAATTCCTTATAAGGAGTGGATGATATTAGGGTTCCGCCTAACGCAAAAGAGGACAGACCATTTTTGGAGTTGAAGGAAAGCAAAAATGAGAAATACTCCAGTGGTCTACAAAATCAGCAGTGAGAGATGCAGAGTGCAGCTAGTCCAACATATGAGTGAATAAGCACCTTGTAAAAGGCCCGGCTGACATGTCCCAGAGCGAGGTGGAGATGAGTGTCTTGACCATGATAGGACTACTCTCCTAGGATGAGCAACGGTCAAGGACCGCCCAAAACAAACATGAGAACTTTCCGAGGAACATTGAAAGCTCGAAAAAGTAACAGTGTTCTACGTAAAAACCCACACTCCATCTGAAAGGTCACATTCAGAGTGGCTCTACAATGAAAGGTGAAGGCATGACAATTTGTGTCATCTGGACTCAGAAGTATAACCTGACACCACATGGAGAACTCTCGTTTATGGAATGACTGAGGAGTTGGCATGCTGTAGGAGTGTTCAGACTATGCCCTGGCAGACTATCTCTGCATCCCGTAGTGTGACAGACAAGGACGAAAATACTCCTATCTAAGAATTCCTGGAGTAAAAAATACGTCAAAAATGACTTATGACGATCCCACTCTATTTAAAGGATCTAGATGTGGGACAAAATCTCACTTTTGAGATCGTATTTACTAAAGAGCTCGTGAAGACATTTGCTTTGAAAAGTAAGGAGTAGAGAGGCAGCGAGAGAACTTCCAAAATATAAAGGTAGGTTAGCTTCAAAGATAGTGTTGGGTAATGTGGAGTGAATGTTGTGTGTAAATGGTATTGCATTATTTTTGTAACTTCTATTCCCATTCTATAAGAATGAATAAATATTTCCATAATTATGTTTGTATTCTATCTTTACTCGCTAATTTCAATGTTTTGAATGTTTTCGATACTTCAACTATTTTCAATACTTGACGCTGAGACCCTGTTTGGGAACCCTTGATATCGATGTGTATGTGTGTGAAAGAGAGTAGTCAGTAGCGCGAGTCTCTATTCATGGTACGAGACAGAGAATTTTCCATGACCATTCTACGAAATGTTACCACGTACATCACATGAGAAGGAGAATGCCTCCTGGGAAGTGGGGTAGAACGGTGTCACACTTGGCCACACCTGATAGTCGGGATTGGGGATTGACGTATCACGTGCTGGTGTCCTCAAGTTGGTTGGCTAGGTAGAGCAGCATCCTTGGTGCAATAAGTATCCGTGTGTGCCTGTGTGGCAAGTGTGAGCCTGTGTGGCGGAAGTGTGCCTGTGTAGTGAATGAATGCCTGTGTAACAAATATCTATGTGATGAGCACCTATGTGGTAGAAGAATGTTACTTGGCTGAATTAGGCCAGATTCTGCTTTTTACAAGTTTACTACTATATTAGGAATGAGTTACTCATCGCCATAATATTACTAATGTGTTTTTATCTATTTTGCATAAAGAGAGGGAAATATTCCAAGAAGGCGCGCCATGCCTACACATATATATATATATATGTATATATATGTTTTAACTAAGAGGGTGATTACTCGTCAAGTTTGGAGGATGCATGTAGCTATGAGAGTGATAGTGATTCCTCTCTACACATATACGTGCCCGTCTAGTATTTACATGAAAAGTCTTCATAGCATTTTTGATAGTATTATCACTCATTAGAAATCTTGTCATAGTCGCCTAATTTACCTCTGATGTTGTTATCAGGATCATAAATTTTGATGCAGGTACAGACCCTGGCACGACATCTTTGGAGGAAGAGTCAATGCCGCTCAAGTCTTGATACGAAGACTAGGACCCATCTTAGCATTAGTATCTGCTGTAGCTACCTTGTGCCTTCTGTAAGATGTGTAATATTAAGTTGGTGCTTATTGTAATCAGTCCGCCACCTTATGGCGTCTAATCTTAGGTATTTTGGATGATATAATGTTTGTGGTTAATGAAGGGCGATAAGACATTTTGTCATAAGTATAGTATTCTGGTACTCGATTGTCAACATTATCACCACAATGTGTTCTATTTTAATTCCGCTGAGATTTCAAAAGTTAACTATCCTACACGTGTACTTTCCTCTAGATCATTACACGCAAAATCTTCATATGGAGTGCTGTCCGATCGGCTAGCATCCTTGCCACTACAAAATCTCGCCTAGTCTTTCACGAGGAACGGGTGCCACATGTCATTTTGTGAAATATTTTGTGGCAAAAAAATTTGTTTTGTTGAAAAACTTTAGCAGCTACTCTAATGTGCTAAATGGCTAAAATGCCCTTGATAACGGTAAAGCCTACCTTAGCTGATCCTTCCCATCCAGGCATTGGGCATCGATACCTTCTTATCAACGCACTACAGATTTTCCGCAGAGACGAAGAAGTAGATTGCGGCCGAGCAGAGAAAAGAGAGACACGGTGCTCATTTCGCAGTACTTTCATGGTTTCGTATAATTTGTGAGAAGCAGAGAAACCGGAAGATAAACATGTTCGAAGTCTGGGACTCTCGCAATTATTACTTCCACAGTACGTCGTTCGGAGGGTCATTGAACGAACTTTGGCGGGAAAACGGGCATGGTGGGTGGGCCACTGTTTTTGCTTTGATTGTGATATTGGTTTGGCACTGTTACAAGAGGTTCCCCTTTATATTCTCGAGTTCCAATCTGACCCCGTCTGATTCTGGCGCTAGGATTCATCCGCAATTAAAGTATGCTACCTTTTTTATTTTATTTTTTTCTGGGTTTTCTCCAATTTCAAACGGGTGCAACTTTTTTCATTGAATTTTGTGCTTCTTCATTGATTGTTTGAAATTTGTTGACGACACTAACAAAGTTATTTTGTGTGTTGGAGTGTGGTGGGCCATTTCTATTTTTAATGAATTTAGGTTTTCTGATTTCATGTGGGTACAACCGGGTCGTCCTTATTTTCTCTTCAATTTGGGGCTTATTTATTAAATATTTCAGAAATTTAGTGGCTGGGTTTTTAGAAACTAGATTCGTTTTTGGTTTGAATTAGAGCGGGTCACTTGTGATTCTAGGCTTGTTTCTTTGATGAGTAACTTATGATTCTGGGTTTGTGACTACTACTGGATGCTAATCCTTCGAATGAGTTGTGGTAGGTTTAGAAGAATCTCTGTAGGTCACTTGGTGTTTCGAATCTCAATATGAATATTTGGAGACTCAATTGGGCTTTTAGAAGTTCAATAATATTTGTAATTGAAAAGGAAATGCATTAGGTATTTTGGAAATTAGGTTTTCTATCCTTTTATCATATGCAATTTTGTGATTTTTTTCAATGAGTTTTCGTATCATCTGGGCTTCACAAAACTGGGCTCTCTCCTCTTCATGTTGTTGGCGCATGTCAGAACATTGTTCATAAAAAAATCTTAGCAATTTTGGCTAAACTTGTGTGAGTCAAGGTAATTTAGCTCTCTTCTTAGATAACTTTAAAAAAAGTTCTCTTGGATTCTACTTTACATAAAACTGAGACTGTTACTTTTCGAGATAATTAATGTTAACCTCTCAGGTGAGGGTTACACTACTGAGTTGCCTTCGGTTGAGCACCAGGGTGGGGTTTTTTCTGGGCTTACTGCGATAGGGGAAGTGGGGCCTGTCTCTAATGAGTTGATTGTGGTTAGTGGGCCAACAGAGGAGGTGGGGTCCGTAACAGAGGTGTTGGATGAATTTTCAGGGGGCTTACAGATGGTGGTCAGCGAAGTTAGGGGTGATCCGAAGGAGTTGGGTAGTCCTACCCCGCTCTATATAGTTCACTCTAATCTAGTCCCTATCCCTGAGGATTGGTTGATGAAAAAAGTGGAGGAGCTTTAGGGATTCCTGGGGATTTCTTGTGCGGGATACGAAGAGCAGTTTAGGGCTCTTCCGGTGGCCATTGAATCTAGATGTTCAACGGCAGAAAAGTCGGCTGCTAAACAAGATAGAGAGTTGAGAAGACTAATATGCACTATCAATTACGATAATAAAGAGGGGAGTGTGGGTAGGGAAAGACAGAAGGGGAGGGGGAGTAGTTATTCTTATGAAGCCTAAAATCATATAGTGGAATGTCAGGGGGATTAACGATGCAAATAAGCGTCTTCGCATCCGTTCTCTTCTTCGTAGCCGGAAAGCTGATATTGTTTGTATCCAAGAGACTAAGTTGAGCCACGTTGATAGGAATATTATCTGGAGTCTATGAGGTTGCTCGTTTGTGGGATGGAGATTCTTAGCCTCGTTGGGTGCATCTGGAGGGGTTTTGTTAATGTGGGATAAGAGAGTAGTGGATCTAGTAGAGGATTGCATTGGGAACCATTTAGTGGTCGTCTCTTTTAAGAATGTTGTGGATGGTTGGAGGTGGGCTCTTGCGGGGGTATATGGACCTAATATGGATAGAGATAGACGATTGTTGTGGGAGGAGCTAGCGGGAGTGCATCCTATTTGGGAGTTACCTTGGGTTGTTTGTGGGGATTTTAATGTGGTACGTTTTCCTTGTGAGAGGGTGGGGTTTTCTTCTTTGACGCGGGCTATGGAAGACTTTTCGGCGCTGATTTTTTATCTCAATTTGATTGATCTTCCTCTAGTGGGGGGGTCTTACACCTGGTCTAACAGTAGAGGGGGGTCACGATTGGACAGATTTCTGGTCTCTTCTTCATGGGAGTCACATTTTCCAGATCTAATTCAGAAGCGTTTACCAAGAGTATGTTCTGACCATTTCCCCATTATACTAGATTGTGATGGCTTCCACGGGGGAAGGAGGTACTTCAAATTTGAAAATATGTGGCACCAAACTGTCGGTTTTGGGGAGCAGGTGAGTAATTGGTGGGCCTCATATTCTTTTCATGGTACTCCCAGCTTTATTGTGACTTCTAAACTTAAAGCCCTCAAGTTGGATCTGAAGAAGTGGAATATTGAGATTTTTAGACATACCGATGAACAAAAAAGTATCCTGTGGAGTGGGTTGAGCTCTCTAGAAGAGGGGGAGGTAAACGAGGAGTCTTTATTGAGAAACATTGAGGTGGTGTCCGAAATAGAAAGAGTTTTGCTGTTAGAAGAAATCTCTTGGCGACAAAAATCTAGGATGACGTGGTTGAAGGAGGGCGACAAATGTACTAAGTTCTTTCATAAAATGACAAATTCTCATAGGCGTAATAATGTGATTGAGGTGATTCATTCTGGTACCACAGTGCATCAATCTTCAGCAGACATTCAGGCACATATAGAGAATTACTATGAAGAGCTTCTTAAAGAGATGGAGGTGTGGCGCCCTAAATTGGATGGACTACATTTTGAACTGTTGGATGGTAGTGTAGCGAGTTTGTTAGAGAGACCGTTTGAGGAGTCAGAAATGCTGCAAGTAGTAAGACGGATGTGCAAAGATAAAGCTCCGGGTCCAAATGGTTTCTTTATGGCTTTCTTTCAAGAAAGTTGGGACATAGTGAAAGAGGACGTGATGAGGGTCTTCCATGAATTTCATTCTTACCAAAAGTTTGAAAAGTCCCTTAATGCTACTTTTATTGCTCTCATTCCGAAGGTTGCAGGTGCTATTGAATTGAAAGATTTCTACCCTATCAGTTTGGTAGGCGGGATTTATAAAATATTTCAAAGGTGTTAGCTAATCGAATGAGCATGGTGATGGATAAAATCATTTCCAAGTCCCAAAATGCCTTTGTATGTGGCAGGCAAATTTTGGACTCAGTTTTGGTAGCGAATGAGTGTCTGGATAGCCGGTTGAGGGCAGGTATTCCAGGAGTCATTTGCAAGTTGGATATGGAAAAGGCCTATGATCATGTTTGTTGGGATTTTTTGATATATATGTTGAGGAGGTGTGGTTTTGGAGATAGGTGGTGCGGTTGGGTAAAACATTGTGTATCATCCGCTCGGTTTTCTGTTTTAGTTAATGGGCAACCCTGTGGTTTCTTTTTGAGTTCGAGGGGCTTGAGACTAGGGGACCTGTTATCTCCTTTTCTCTTTGTTGTAGTGATGGAGGCTTTGAGTCGTATGGTGGAGGCAGCGGTAAGGGGAGGTTTTATTGCTGGTTTTTCGGTGGGTAACTCTACCTCCTGTGCTTTTTCCATTTCTCATTTATTGTATGTAGATGACACTTTAATCTCTGTGATGCTGATAGTGGACAGTTGCAAGCTTTAATGGCTTTTCTTTTGTGTTTTGAAGCTGTCTCGGGTCTCAAGGTGAATTTGGGAAAGTCGGAGTTGGTCCCGGTGGGGGTAGTGGACAATATCAACCATCTAGCAAGTTTGTTGGGGTGCAATGTGGCCTCTCTTCCGATGAAATACCTGGGCCTTCCTTTGGGGGCCGTTTTCAAGGCAAAATACATGAGGGACGGAGTTGTAGAGAAGGTAGAAAAAAAATTGGCAGGTTGGAAACGGCTCTACTTATCGAAAGGGGGGAGACTTACCCTTATCAAAAGTACCTTCTCCATTCTTCCTACTTATTTTCTATCCTTGTTCCCTTTACCGGTGGGAGTGGCCAATCGGATGGAGAAATTGTTTAAGGCTTTCTTGTGGGATGGTATGGGGGAAGAACATAAATTTCATCTTGTGAGTTGGCAGAAGATGTGTTGCCCAAAGGAGTCGGGAGGTTTGGGGGTGCGTAGCCTATCATTTTTTAACAAGGCCCTTTTGGGGAAGTGGTTGTGGAGATTTCAACTAGAAGATGATTCATTGTGGAGATTGGTTATTGTTCAGAAGTATGGTTGTGATTGGGGGGGGGTTGGTGTTCTACGGAGGGCAGGGGTTCCTTTGGTGTAAGCCTTTGGAAATTTATCAGAAGGGGGTGGGAGGAGTTCATAAAACACACTAGTTTTGAGGTGGAAGCGGGGACTAGAATTAGTTTTTGGTTTGATGTATGGTGTGGCGAGAGTGCTCTATTTTCTGTTTTTCCAACTGTTTTCAGATTGGCAGAAAATCAGCAGGCTGCTGTTTCAGATGTATTGTGTCATGACAATGGGAGCGTTTTGTGGAATTTGATCTTATTCAAAAATGCGCAAGACTGGGAAGTGGATGAAATAGCAGGTTTTTACAGCCTTTTATATTCCAAGAAGTTAGGACGAAATGGGAGGGATAGAATGTTGTGGAAACATTCAGGGCGCAAAAAAGTTTCTGTTAAGTCCTTCTACAAAGAGTTGGCAGTTCATCAGCCCATTCGGCTCCCTTGGAAAGGTATTTGGAGAGCTCCCGTACCCCCAAAAGTCTCTTTTTTTACTTGGACTATTGCTTTTGGAAAGATTTTGACGGCTGACAATTTGAGGAAACGTGGAATGATTGTGATGGAATGGTGTTACATGTGCAAAAGTAACGGCAAATCAATTGAGCACCTTTTCCTGCATTGTGAGGTGGTGAGGGAGCTATGGGTGGGTATTTTCAGTCGAGCCGGGCTGTCTTGGGTCATGCCTAAGAGTGTGATGGAACTTTTAGCATGTTGGAATAGGCATCATCATTGTCCTCAACTCGCAGCAACATGGAAGATGGTTCCTTTGTGTCTATTGCGGTGTATATGGACGGAACGGAATGAGAGATGCTTCAATAACAAGGAGAGAAATGCGGGGAATTATGGAATTTTTTTGTGTTTCCTTTAGTTCAATGGCTGGCTGCTATTGTACTAAAGGGAGGGAATGTTCACGAGTTCTTATTTTCTTTTCAGCTTTCTAGAATGTGATTAGGAGTCTCTTTTGTATACTTCCTGTGTACATGGGCGTTGCCTAGTTTCATTCAATCAATAAATTTCTTACTTATAAAAAAACAAAGTTAGTTAAATATGATACGGATCTTACATAACAATAGTTGCATATTTTTCCATATCTTTATAGTTCTTACCGAGTAAGATGGCTGATCATTATCATCAATTTTAAATGTATCTTAAAGATTAATTCTGTGTCTCATTTAGTACCAGATTTTATTTTGCTCTCTGCTCATTGATACCAAGTGGTGGAACTGCAATGTTGTCCTAGTTACTTTGTTCTTAATTGATATTCTGCAGGTTATTTAGATGTGATTGTATTCTGACATGGAAGTCTGTCTACTCCTGCAGAATGTCAGAGATTGTGTCCGATGCTGATTTAAAGTTCCTAATTGAAAATTTGGATGAGAAGCACAATGATAATGAGAAGTGGGAACATGTCATAGACAAAAGAAATACTGTCCTATTCTACAATGCTAAATGTTGCAAGCCTAAGGTTACAATTACATTTTTACATAACAGAAAGATATTGAATTGATTTAAAGTTTCATTCTCTCTCTTTTGGGTCTTGAAAATTTATGCTTTCTAGGCTAATTACATTTTTCCCTCACGAACTACCACCATATTCTCATTTGCACCTCTGAACTTTTATTTAGCACAACTTGAACCTCATTCTGAAGTTTTGGTATCAGTTTGCCTCCTCTATCTGGAAACCACTTTTAATTTGGGCAAAAATGTTTCAAAGACAAAAATATCCTCACCATCAAAATTAAATAATTCAACCATGCGTGATGGGTAATTTAATCTTTCTATAAGTTTTTGTATTAAAGTTAATCATAGTTTTTGACATAGATGATAAGTGACTCTAAAACTTCAAATTAGGGTCTGAGTTATATCGAATCAAAGTTTATGGGTGTAAGTGAGAAGTGGGTGGTAATTTATGGGAGAAAACATTTTTTGGTTTAAAAAATGGATTTTCCAAGCATATTATCTTTTAGGTGGGTCGGAGGGCTTTTGGGTCGATATTGCATATTGTTTTTTATAAGAAATATTCATTTGAAGGTGCTAAAGGTGCAACCAAGTTTACTTGATGTATACAAGAGAGAGGTCTAGGAGAAAAAAGATGCAAGAAAGTCATGGAATTAAGCCCATTAAAATCTATCGACATTGTCCAAAGGAAAAATTATTGAGAAAGAAAGTTTTGAGCTCCTCTAGCATCTGTTTGTGGTCCTCAAAGATTATATCATTCATTTCCTTCCAAAAACACCAAATGAGCCAAGTAGGAATCATCTTTCATGCTGCTACAATTTGTGGGTTGCTGCCTAACCCTCTCTAGGAATAAAATAGGTCCACAATTTTATTTTATTTTTTGATGTGACCCAGGCCAAATCAACCTGTCTAAAGAAGTCCCTCCACATTGCAGAATGCCACAGTAAAAGATGATAAGAGTCTCACCACTCATCTTGCACAATGCCAGAATTTAATCCTAGATTTGTCTATTTCCTAGTGTATGAGATGATTAGAAAATGTCCTCTAGCCTTTCTTTCCTTATGCGCTTCCATAATCCCAAACCATGAGGCCCCTGACCTCATGAGAACACCCACCCCACAAGCATCCGCATTTAGAATCTACAACTTCTCTGCATGAGGCCTCTCTCTTACTCTAGTAACGGTAAAGCCACCTCCCCAATAGTGCACAATTAAACAAGAGTAGATTCCCAACTCCCAACCCACCCTCAACATATCTTGGCGCAGCTTACCAGCCTTCACAAAAACTACCCCAAAAGAAGTCAATGTACAACTTCTCTAGGCAATTAGCTACACTAGAGGAAGTGGAAAAAGAGACCTAAAATACATAGGCAGATTAGAAAGAGTGCTCTGAGTGATCCTACTACCTTTGGACAAGATACTTCATAGGTAAAGAGGACATCTGACATTCTAGAATACCTGCCAAATTATTGACAACATGACCCACTGAATGAATTCTGATTTTGCCTTAAGTACCTTCAACCTGAAAAACTGGTTTAAAGCACCAATAGAACCTAAGCATCAAAGTGTTTGCACACAAAAGATGCGGTAAATTAAGAGCACAAGCATTTCTATGCCCCCACAGAACCACTTGAGTGCCTCTGTGACTATGGCAAAAAGCAGAGGAGACGAAGGATCTCCATACCGCAAGCCATGAGAACTGCTGAAGAAACCAGATGGAGTTACATTTACTAAAACTGAGAAGTGCACTGTAGAGATACAATGAACTATCCAAGATTACCATTTTTCCCAAAAACCACCTCTCCTTGGCAAAATGCAAAGGGAACTTCCTTTTTTTCTTTTTTTTTTTTTATTTTTTATTTTTATTTTTATTTTTTATGTTGGGGAACCTCTCCAAGGCAAGGGCCCTTTAGACCCACCCTTGCAGAGTAAACCCTGGTCCCATGCACCGCACCCTCGAAAGTTTTCCTACATGGAACTGGTTAAATCGCTGGCTTTTCACCAGAGGTGTAGCCCTAAGGGATTGTTTGCAAAGGGAACTTCCATTGACATGGTCATATGCCTTCTCAATGCCCACTTTACAGAGCACTCATAGGCTCTCCAGATCTAAGCCTACTATCCAAACACTCCTTAGCATATCACATGTTTGTTTTACGCGCTTATGTACTTATAACAACTATGAGACTTTCAACTACTCCCAAGAAACATCCAAAATATATGGGGTGATCCAGCAGCCCTTCCTGTGTTAGATGAGAAGGAAATATGCAATTTTAAATCAGCCCAGCATGTCATTTTATTAGTTGGTTTATTTATTTATATTATATAGATGATATTTAGATTTTGGTTATCATTGTGGTGATGCATAGTAAAGGTGCACCGCTCTATTTGCGAGTGCTCGTCGCCATGAAATTTCATGCACAACATTCAAGTACCCATCAGGAGCTGCGCATGTCCTAGAAATTATTTATTCATTTATATACCACCTTGGCATAAAAAGTTGAGGAAATAACTTATAAAAAAAAAAAATGGTGCCTCCTAAAGCGGCCTTCTTTACTTGGACTACATCCCTGGAAAAGATTTTGACAACCGATAACCTGAGGAAGCGCAAAGTCATCATCCTAGATTCGTGTTGTATGTGTAAGCAATCTGGCGAGACAGTAGAACATCTCTTGTTACATTGTGAGACAGTTAGAGCCTTGTGGACTGAAGTGTTTAGTCGGGTGGAGTTTTCGTTTGTAATGACTGTAGCAGTGGTTGAGTACTGGCTAGCTGGACTCTCCCAAGAGGTACTCCACAAATTAAGGAGGTGTGGAAGATGATCCCTGTAACGCCCCAATGGAAGGCCCAAACCACATGGCCTATACTCCAAAATGACTAGTCAATGATACAATTGGAGCTCCATTGGAACCTTATAAAGAGCGGGAACTTCTCATTCCCAAGCAATATGGGATCCCATACACCACTTACCCTTATCCATATCATATGGGGTATCACAATCTACCCCTCTTAAATTCTTGACGTCCTCGTTGGGCCTGTTCATTATAGGTGGCACGACTAAAGTCCAACATTTCTGGTTGAGATAGGCTCTGATACCATTTGTAACGCCCCAATGGCAGACCCAAACTACATAACCTATAATCCAAAATGACTAGTCAATGATACAATTGGAGCCCCATTGGAGCCTTATAAAGAGCAAGAACTTATCCTTCCCAAGCAATGTGGGATCTCATACACCACTTACCCTTATCTATATCATATGGGGTATCACAATCCCGATCTGCATCATGTGGTGCATTTGGCAAGAGCATAATGGTCGGACTTTCGAAAACAAGGAGCTGTCACCCGAGGAACTTAGAGCGTTATTTTTCTGAACTTTATTTCTTTGGGCCATAGCTTTAGATTTTAATGGCCTGAATTTTCATGATTTTTTTGTTTCCTCTACCTCGATCTAGATAGGTCTTATTTCTTGTATATCATCTTGTGTACTTGGGCTATACCTATCCTTATTAATAATATTGTTTACTTGTAAAAAAAAAAAACAAAAAGTTGAGGAAATATTGTAACTTGTTTGAATGAACGAATAGGCTTTTCTTTCATCCTTCTCATTATTTTTATGGTTATAGTTTATTTTGTTTACCAGCCACTCATGATTTTTTTTCCTGAAATTTCCATCTGTGTTTTTATATATTTTTTAGTATATTACACCTGATTTGGCTAGCAGCTCTTTTGGAATCTATGCTCACATAGCACTTGTATATCGGTGATGAGCTTGAGTTTGCCTTTGTTTCTTCTTGTTTGCAGGATGGTCCCCTGAAGTACTTGAGTGAGACAGTATTTGAGAACTGTTCTCCCGAGATGTTAAGAGACTTCTACATGGACAATGATTACAGAAAGAAGTGGGACAAGACCCTGGTTGAGCATGAGCAGCTGCAGGTGGATCGAACTAATGGGGTTGAAATCGGTCGCACTATAAAAAAGTTTCCACTCTTAACACCTAGGGAATACATATTAGCTTGGAGATTATGGGAGGGGAAAGATAGAACTTTCTACTGTTTTATTAAGGTAATTTAACCAAACAATGGTCTCACTGTGTATTCAATTACTCTTAGAATTTTTTAATGTTGATCCTGCAATTTTCATTTTGAACATCGTTGTCCTTGGATATCATTAATACTTAAATCATGCATTTAGTTGTGGTTGCATCTGTATCAAACTATTCTACCGTTATGTATAGTGTGACTGGCAAAACCTGTTAAAAATAACGATAATAAAAATAAAATATAAACAGGAACTACATTATTAACCTTCTTGGTTTGAGAAAGTTGAGATTTGTAACATCAAAAGAGAGCCATATTTTGTATGAAAGATGCCAACCTAACTTACTGACAAAAATAGAAGCGAAAAGGACATTACACTAACTTTTGAGATTCTTGTTCTTTTCTTTTTTAGCTTTACCTTTTGGTTTATTTGGATGCTTGCTTGCATATCTGCTGGCATATTTATATCTGTATATATGCACAGACCAACGTATCTTCAATTAAGTATTAGTTCATATGAACCTGAGTATAATCTTGTTGCTTGGTCTGTACCGGCAATGTAATTGCATGCACTATATAAAATAGCATGCACTTTAAAATATTCAATTGTATTTGACTTAAAACAATTATTTCAGTACTCACAGGAGAAATGATCCAATCAGAGTTGCTATCTGTACTATTACGTATCCAAAAAAAAAAAACCAAAAGATTCACTCTGTTCTATGCTAGTATTTAGGCTACAAAATATTGTTTTATATTTTGAGTTTAGCAACCTCTGTCTGTTTCTCTGCAAAAGATTTCAAATCTTAATTCCTGAAATTTATAAAATTAATTTAAGTTCTGTTAAACCCCCTATTTATTTTATGTACATGTAGTGTGCATATGGATGCATTGCTTGACAAAGATGATTTCACAGTATAACAAGTAAGAAGAGGTTGGTCGTGGTGAATATAACTTCATCGATGGTGACGTAAAGTATAGAAAGAATCATTATATTAGTTCTTGTGGTTTAGATCATTTCTGAATTGATTCCCTTGGTTTTTATCTCAGGGATCCCTGTGTTTCTCCCCATTATTAAATTATTCTTCTTTCCATTTCCATATAAATTCTATCTACTTTTCATTTGGAACTGTGTTAAAATGTGTACTATATCCCTATAAACAAAATTACCAAAAAATAAATTCTAAAATACACTGAAAAAAAAGCTATTAAACAAATTAGAAAAACAAAAAATTGCTCAAGCCATTAGGGTCACCGAATTGAGTCATTAGGGCTGTTGTCTAGTACTATTTTTTTTTTTTGTTTTTAAAAAAAAGGAGGACAACACCTCCATTTATTAAACCCTCACTTAAGGCGGAGGAAAACCATATCTACAACAAAGAATCAAAGATAAAATAATGCATCCCAACAAAACTAACGTCTAATGTAAGGAATACCTAATCTATCTGTACGTAAAAGCCCCCTAAGCCTTCCCGGACCAATGTCTTCACCAAAAAACTCCATATTTCCCCCCTGTGCCCCATGCTTAGCCAAAAAATCCGCTACCATATTCGCCTCTCTAAAAACATTCTTAAATGGAATATTAAGAGCACTAACAAGGCTTTGAGCCTCCTCCCAAAAATCCCAAAGATACCAATAATTGCAAAATCCTAAGACAAACCAGCCCACAACAACGCTTGAAGCCGACTCCACTACAAAATTTCTCAACCCGAGCTGGTTGCACATCCAAAGTCCATCTAGCACCTCATGACATTCAGCAATAGTATTGGTAGCTTGCCCATAGCAATGTGCAAAGCCCCCCAATACATTCCCCTGATCGTCTCAAATAATCCCCCCACCACTGGACAAACCGGGATTACCACTTGAACCCCCATCAACATTTAGCTTCACCAAACCCGCCTCTGGCCACTCCCACGAAATCATTCTCGGCAAACGACACCCCAACTCCACCCTTGGGCAATTCAGCTCACGCAGAACCTAAGCATTATGAGAATCCAATTTCTGGAACTTCTTCATCAAAACCGTAGCCTCTACAATAAACCCCTTAACTGCACGAACCACATTCTTCCAATCAAATCCCAACCCCTCCATACGAGCCCCACATCGTGCTTTCCACAATCCCCAAGAGACAAAGATAGGAATAACACCACATAAACAACGCACCAAGGAGTAATTCAAAACTCTACACTACCAAATTTTCATTACATCCGCCCAAATCTGAGTATCCGGCAAATGGATGCCAAAGATTGCTACAAAAAAATCCCAAACCTTCCTCGGCCCTTCCCCATCGCAAAGAATATGATCCACCGACTCAACTTGGGGAGACGTACAACACTGACATTTCGAAACTGTAGGAATTCCTAATTTCTTATCACCTCATCTACTGGGATAGCCAAACGACGGGCACGCCAACATAAAAAAGACATTTTCTTTGGAACGTATTTTTGCCAAAGCCACTTCTTCCATGGGCACGAGATACCCTGCTTTCTTACAATATTCCATGCTGACTTGGTTGTAAAGTTCCCATCTGTAGTGTGCTTCCAAATTAGGATGTCATGGCCCTCTCGAACACGAACCTGCGACATTAAAATGCGGCGGACAGCGGCTAAGTGAAGATGTCGGGGGGCCTGCATAAATTGACTAACCTGCTGGACAACAAAAGAAATGTCAGGACGAGTAATCGTCAAGTAGTTCAAACTCCCAACGAGCTGTCGATACAAGGATGGATCTGAGAGAAGTTCGCCTTTCTCCTGACGAAGCTTAAGATTTACTTCCAAGGGAGTAAGAACAGAGTTACCCGATTGGAGACCAGCCAATGAAATCAGTTCTTGTGTGTATTTATGCTGATGTAACAATGTACCAGTCGGAGTAATTTGCACCTCAAGGCCAAGAAAGTACTGCAAGGGACCAAGATCTTTCATGTGAAAAGAGGCCTTGAGATGCAGCTGTAATTGCTTAATTAACTCAGTATCAGAGCCAGTAATCACAATGTCATCAACATATACTAGAAGCAGTACAATTCCTGCAGAAGTCTTGCGAAGAAACAGAGAGGAATCAAACTGACTCTGAGTAAAGTGAAAAGCAAGTAAAGTAGAGCGAAATTTATCAAACCATGCACGCGGAGCCTGTTTCAATCCATACAAAGATCGACGTAGCCGACAAACCTCTGAGGAAGGTGTAGTAAACATGCCGGGAGGTGGAAACATATAGATTTCTTCCTTTAAGTCCCCATGTAGAAATGCATTCTTCACATCCATCTGCCGGAAAGACCATCCCTGCGACGCAGCAAGTGCTAAGATAGTCCGTACAGTAGTCATTTTGGCAACAGGTGCAAATGTCTTTTCATAATCAATACCATACTCCTGCCGGTTCCCAAGGGCGACGAGACGAGCCTTATATCGGTCAAGTGAGCCATCAGACCGAAACTTGACTGAGTACACCCATTTACAGCCAATAGGTTTGACACCAGAGGGACAAGTCACAAGATCCCAAGTGTGATTGTCTTGAAGAGCTTGGATTTCTTCTTGCATGGCTTGCTGCAAACATACTTGGGTGGCTGCCCGAGTATAAGAGCGAGGAACATAAAGTGTCGAGAGTGGCAGTAAGCGAGGTATGAGAAAAACCATACCTATCTGGTGGATGTGTAACTCTGGTGGAGCGTCGAGGTATCGTAGAATCAGATGACAGATCAGTGTCTTGAAGAGGCGTTGAAGGAGGACGTCTATGATACACCATACCTGGTTTAAATCGCTCAATAGAAGAAGACTCATCATGAAAAGCGGGTAGAAGAGTAATAGAAGGATCAGAAATAACCTGAGACTGAAAAAAATATTGATTTTCAAAGAAAATCACATTTCGTGAGATCCGGAATTTGTTTGCATGAGCATCATAACAAACAAATCCTTTCTGAGTAGGACTATATCCCATAAAAGCACACGTGACAGACTGGGCAGCAAGCTTGTGACGATCAATAGGTGGCAGATGAACAAAACAAACACACCCAAAAATATGAAAGGATTGATACTCAGGAGATATGCCAAATAATCGAAAATAGGGAGAATCATAATTTAGGGTGGCAGTAGGCAAACGATTGATCAGATAAACAGCAGTGGATAAAGCTTCTACCCAGAACTTAGAAGGAACAAATGAATCAATCAGCAAAGTACGGACAACATCTAAGAGATGACGATTCTTACGCTCACGACTCTATTTTGTTGAGGGGTATAAGGACAAGAACGCTGAGAAATGATCCCTTTTTGTTGAAGATAAGCCTGAAAGGAATGAGACATGTATTCCCCCCCTGAGTCGGAGCGTAAGATTTTGATACAAGTACTGAATTGTGTCTCGACAAGTGCAACAAACTTTTGAAAAACAGAGAACACGTCAGCTTTAGAACGAAGAAAATAGATCCAAGTAAAGCGACTATAATCATCGATAAACGTCACAAAATAACGATACTGATCATGAGAAATAATAGGACTGACACCCCAAACATCAGTATGCACAATCTCAAAGCAAGTAGGAGCATGACTACCATGCGCAGGAAAAGGTAATATTTTACTTTTACCAAGACGACAAGTAGCACAATCAAAAGATACAGGAGACGAAGAAGAAGAATCTTTATTGCCCAAAAAACCATGTTTCAAAAGATGAGTCAAGACAACAGAATTAGGATGACCTAATTTCTTATGCCAGACTTCATTATTATTGGCAGTAGCCGTACAAGCAAAAGAAACAACATTAGGAATAGAAAACTATAAAGGAAATAGACGTCCCACTTTAGGCCCCTTCGCGATCACCGTCCCTGACACCTGATCCTGCACAAGACAACCACCACGAGAAAAATGAACATCACAATTATTATCCACCAATTGTCCAACATAAATCAAATTCGTAGATAAACCAGGAGAGATAAAAACATCTCGAAATGAAGAACCCAAAGTACCAATGGCAGTAATGGGAAGTGTACTGCCATCAGCAATCTGAATAGTTTGCGTGCCGCCATACTTACGAACACCATGAAGGCCCATTGTACTACCAGTCATATGATTAGAGGCACCCGAATCAACAATCCAAGAAGAAGTGGAAGTAGGAGATGTACCTTGTAAGCCCAAAGCCGTAAAAGCAGACACAATCATCTGTTGAACCATGGCAGGTGTGAGAACAGATGAATCAGAGCTTACAGTGGGGGGCGCAGAAGAAGACGAGGACTGAACAGCAGCTTGAAAGGCTTGAGATTGGCGATTCTGAGGCCGCACACGACAGTCTTTGATGAGATGTCCCTCTTTCTTGCAGTAGTTACAAACTTTCTTCGGACAGTTGCGAGCAATGTGACCGAACTCCTTGCAACTGAAACACTGCAACTTGTTCTTCCCTTTCCCTTGTGCTGCATAGGCGACATTCACAGCCTCAGAAAGGACCTTCTCAGAAGTCATACCCATCTGAGTGGATAATCGTTGTTCCTCACGCAATAATTCTCCCACGCAAATATCCAAGGAAGGAACTGGATTACGGTTCAATAAACCAGCCCGAACAGGCTCAAATTCAGGTCGAAGCTTCATCAAAAATTGATCACGTTGACTTTCAGCATGAACCGCTTGAAGAGTCGCGAGGGCCGCAGTGGGAATTCTAGCATGAACAATAGCAGAATACTCGCTCCAAATATTCATAAAAGCAGAATAAAATTGCTCAATGGTCAAGTTACCTTGAGTGTAATTGCTAATTTCCAATTCCAATTGGAATTTCCGAGCTCTGTGATCTTGGTGATAAATACGATCGAGATAGGCCCACATAGCCTGAGCCGTAGTAAAACATCGAAGATTTGTCACAAGATGAGACTCCATCGTCCCCAACAGCCAAGACATTACCTTAGCATCCTTGACCTCCCATTGAGCAAATTCCTTTTCATCAGTGGGAACTCGAGCAGAACTATCAATATGATTTGACAATTCTTTCCCTTTCAAACACATTTTAAATTGAAATTCCCACGTAGGAAAATTCTTGCCAGTGAAACGAACAATAGTATTCTCAATAGACACGATAAAGGTTACGTGAAACAAAATCAGCCCAAGCAGTAAAAAAAAATAACAGCAAGCCCAAAGTAAATCAGTTCCAGCCCAAGTGAAAAAGAGACCAATTAACGGCCCAAAATTGATACCTGCCCAGCTCAAAATAATCGGTCAAACGAAAATCAACGAAAATCTTCAGACGGAGAAGAATGTGCACCAAGCACCGACGTCAATAGCAGAACTGGTGGACCACTTCACAACCACCACAGAACCTCCCGTCTGCCACAGAGAGAGCCAACGTGCCCACGGCAACCCAACCACCACAAAGAAAGCACCGAAAGAGAGAACAACGGGCAGAAACAGAGCAACGGCCACCACAGAGATGGTGGTCAACCACCACGCAACCACCACAGAAAACGCCGAATGCCTCCACAGAGAAGGTCGATTGCCACAGAGGAAGTCGATGGACACCCTGCTACCCAGCCACGACGAGAAAAACGCCGGATGCGCAACTCAGAAGCGTACGCTACACACAGAACAGTACGTCGACAGCCACAAAACAAGAAACCCACGAAGTCGGTGACCACAGAAAGTGCCGACACACCAACAGCAAGAAGAAAAAAAATTTCTTCCTGTCACACACGAGTGATTAAAACCACAGAGATGAATAACAGAGTAGGGGTTTTGGTACCATGTCAAATTGGTTTGAATACCCTTTACCGAGGGTTTGCTTTCATTATATAGAAGAGGATTTACAAGATTGTTGCCAGATTCTATGCGTCTAATATGCTATACAAGGTAAGTATTTTCATCAAATTCTAATCTAGCGAGAAAGGAAACTATCACCAAAAATACAATAAATCATATCCCAAATCATATCTCCGTAACATCCGTAACAATTATAACATCTTGACATCTCAAGATAATACTCCGTTTCCCTGGAAGAATATTTGTAGGTCTCGTGTGCCTTCTAGAGTAGCCTTTTTTGTTTGGAGTGCCGCCCTTGGGAAGATCTTAACCACGGATAACTTGAGAAAGAAAGGATGTGTAGTCATGGAGTGGTGCTACATGTGTAGAAAGAATGGAGAATCGGTGGACCATCTCTTACTACATTGTGAGGTAGCAAGGGTGTTGTGGGATGAGATCTTCAAAGGGTTGATTTTGCTTGGGTTATGCCTATGAGGGTGGTGGACCTGTTGGGTTGTTGGAGGAAGATGCAAGGCTGCCATCAAGTGGCAATGGTGTGGAAGATGATTCCGTCGTGCATCATGTGGTGTATTTGGACGGAAAGGAATGCGCGCTGCTTTGAAGATAAGGAACGCACACTGGCTGAGTTGAAGAAATATTTGTTCCACACATTATTGTCTTGGCTTTCCGCCATTGTATTGCAGGGGGGCAATGTTCATGATTTTTTGTCTTTAATTTATCGCACGTAGAATGTATTTAGGTGTTCTTCCGTATACTTCCTGTGTACATGGGCTATGCCTATTTCATTCATATATATAATATTGATCTCTTACTTATCATAAAAAAAAAAGGAATGGCCTGAACCACCCCTCTCCAAAACCGAGAGCCTCTACCTCCCTCACATACAGCAGAGATGCCTCCATGCCCCACGTATTTTGAACAAAAAAATTCTGCCCATAAGGAGCCCCCTTTCAGCAGCTTCCAAGCAAATCTCATGAATAATGAGAGTTGCACCTCTGACAGATCTCGAATGCCAAGACCCCCCCTCCTCCACTGGCAAACATATATTTCTCCAAGAAACCCACGGATGCTTCTTAGCTTCATCACTAGAGCCCCAAAGAAAATGTGAAAAATCGATTTGAGCTTCCCAAACATACCTTTTGGCAGACTCATCACCGACAAAAGATGAATGGGCATACTATTCAGCACATGTTTAATAAGAATTATTTTTCCACCAAACGATAACAATCTGCTCTTCCAGCCTTCTAATTTTTTTTGCACCTTAGCCAACAACGGTTCAAACAGATTAATGTCAAACGCCCAACATGTAGTGGCAATCCCAAATAAAAGCAGGGCCATGCCCCTTCACTGAATTCCGAAATACTCTTCAACTCCACTTTCTGAGCTGCTGATATATTAGAAGAAAAATAAATTGAAGACTTCTGAGGGTTTACTAGCTGCCCCGACGTCACTTCGTAATTTTTTATCACCCTTCTCAAGCTCCGAATCGATGCTTTACCACCATTGGCAAAAATCAGCAACTCATCGGTTTATAATAAATGCTGTCTAGTACTACACATTCAGCCTTATGGCTGAATTATAGTGTTAAGTGTGTGTGTGCGTGCGGGCTCAGGCGTGTGACTGCGGAACCAGCCATATGGTTGTGGGGTTTTACCCCTTATAACTCCAAGGTATGTCTAAATAATTAGGCAAGTTTGAGTCATTGCATGGATGGCTTGTTGGGCTAATAACTAGTCTTAAGCTCTCAATACGGCCCCTAAAGAAAGTCCAAATAGCCATATGTATTGGGTCACAAGGCTGTAGAATTTACTGCAGTGAGTCAGTGACC
Source organism: Juglans cinerea (assembly GCA_961763995.1). Taxonomy (NCBI): domain Eukaryota; kingdom Viridiplantae; phylum Streptophyta; class Magnoliopsida; order Fagales; family Juglandaceae; genus Juglans; species Juglans cinerea. Next base: position 36,171,868 of record CAUIVZ010000001.1, on the reverse strand, counting down.
ATGTCTCACTCGTAACTAACATGTATGACAGATTACACTACATCATAATGTATCAAAATCGGAAAGGTGGGCACAGTGTCAAGCTTCTATTTCATGAAAATGCTTTCATTAATGTGGGAACAGCACCAATGCACAAAACAATTGCTGCTATACAACTCTTTTACAATGCAAGTATTCACAACTAATTTTTCCAAAGTTAAAAAAAAACCTTAACTATATACGGAAGATCTCTGATCATGATCTACTCTTGTGACACCTTCCATCCTTGACAAGAAAATCTGCAATTGCATTAACCTCTCTGTAGGCATGAACAATCTGGACAGCAACCCACTCTGAACTTCATGCCAAACAAAGAAAGTTCCCAATGAACTTGACTGCGAGTCAGCCAGTCAGCAACCATCTGAGAATCAGTCTCAACTTCAACAGATGAATGGTTTAAACTGTTACAAAGCTTCAAACCACTCAAGATAGCATTCAACTCTGCCTTGTTATTAGAATTCCAGCCATAATGTGCTGAAAAGATGGCCAAAAAACATCCGTACACATCTCTAATCATGCCACCACCACCACAGGATCCTAGATTCCCCAAAAGGGGGAAGAGTTACATTGATTAAGAGTACTTTGTCCAATCTCCCCACGTATTTCCTCTCTTTTTCCTTTACCCGCGGGGCCACGGGGGTTGCAAAAACAAATAGAGAGGATTTTTCGGAATTTCTTGTGGGATGGTAATGGAGAGGAAAGAAAATTTAATTTGGTGAGTTGGAACAAGTTTTGTCAACCAGTTTCATGTGGAGGTTTGGGTGTGAGAAATTTAAAGCTTTTCAATAAAGCTCTACTTGGGAAATGGCTTTGGAGGTACCATTTTGAGAGTAATGCATTATGGAGACAAATTGTGGATATTAAATATGGGAGGATGTGGGGGAGCTGGTGCACAAATGAAGTTAAAGGGGTGTATGGGGCACCTCCCATTTCTTTCTAGCCATAAGCACCAAAACAAACATAAGGGAATCATCCTCCACACTGCTGCACTGCCTCTACATCTCACTGAACCTTGCCAGCAAGCCAAAAAATCCACCACGCATAGGCTCACCCAAGCAATTCCTACCCTTGCTAAAATCTCATTCCACAATATTGTCGCCCCCTCACAGTGAAGAAAAAGATGGTTAACAGATTCACCATCCTTCTTACACATAAAACACCAATCAACCACAAATAAACCTCTCTTCCTCAAAGTATCCGCAGTTAATATTTTCCCAAGAAACACCAACCAACAGAAAAAAGAAACCTTGCTAGGCACCTTTGCCTTCCAAATACATTTCCAGGGATGTAAGGGATGGGAATATTTGTTTAGGTTTAGTACTGTTTTGCTTTAGTTTGTATTTAGGTGTACTCACTTGTATACATCTTGTCTACTTGGGCTATGCCTATTTACTTGGAATAAAATCTCTTGTTAACTATAAAAAAATGATTCCCCAAGGAGCTTCCAATTACACAAAACTTCTCACAACCTAGTTTTGGACTGAGCCATCTTAGAATGAGAGGCTCAGACTTTTTAGTGGGTATAATAGGCAGACCAAACTGATGGAATGCAACAATATCCGAGCATCTCAGCTTCCTAACCTTAGGCAGCAGGCCTTCGCTTCTACTAGTAATGAAGTAATTCTCCAAATCAGCCTTGTTTTTTCTCCAATGATATCTTCCATGCCAGCATTACACCTCCTGCTCAATAGACACCTGCTTATAATGATGGAAGAAAACCAATTACTAACCAAATTGAGAGCTCATGCTTGCTCTTTGAAACCATGAATTTATTCTTTGACACCAGGTTAACCTCTGTGTACACCTGACTCTCACCACTGCTGAAGAGAAATTCCACACTTGGGCAGCGAGCTCACTCAAGCTTAATACATGGTCCATTGATTCCACATCTGGAAGTACACAGCAATTACAGTTAGAAGCCAAAGAAATATTCAGTTTCTGAACATAAACATCGAGAGGCAAACTATCATGGAAAAATCTCCATTCTTTGGCAAATGACTGTGCCAAACCCATTTACTCTAAGTGACTTCCTGATCTTTCTAAACTGGGACATTTCTCACATAAGAAACTAACAAATTATCATTTCAAACTTCCTCGGCCATATCAGTTAACCTTCCTTTCAAACGACCATATAATCATACCGAAAATTAGTATTTCCTTAATCATCCAAGCGATACCCTTTATAACCTTATTTAAAATAGATGAGACATATTTCCACATACTTGAATCCCTTCCAAGAATCAGAAATTAAAATAAAAAAATAAAAGGCTGAGGTTTTATTAGATATGGCTCTGAAAAAATAGGCCATAAAGATTATGCATCAATGAAATTTCAAGCCAGGTTCATGTGCAATGCATTCTTCACATCTTGCAAATCCCCAAGGCCTAACCCTCCTTCATCTAAAGGTTTGCAAGCCTTATCCCATGCAACCCATTTTTTGTTAATTTTTCCAGCCTTGTCAGTTGTCACCCCCGGAAACAATACTAGATAAGATATTTGAGCAGAAAAAGTCCACCCCCCCCCCCCCCCCCTTTTCTCCCCCCACATTTGACGATAGCTATGTGACACCCAAACCCAAATGTTTAGGCTTGGATGAAGAATTTATAAGTTTTGACCACTGACGTTATTGTACCAAAAGGAGTTGGTTACAACCTGCTAGAGGAGTCTTTTGAGATGGGATTTGAGCTATTCCAGATCTGGGGAAGTAGAAATCAGCCCCCACTTTTGACCCCTAAATGGATCCATGGAATAGAAACATAATTTCCCTAGAACTCCTAGCCATTAGGATTCTTTTTTTTCTTTTTTTTTTCTTGATAAGTAGCCATTAGGATTCTTGGAACCCTTTTTCTAAACAAACTTTGAGTTAAATTGGTACAGCCCTATTATTAGGTTTTTCAGGCCCCATAAAGAAGATGGTATGGCCTGAAAGTTAGAAAATAAAAGGCTGCTGTCTGTCTAGAAAGCTTTTATGGCAATCCCAAATGATGTTCTTCTAGAAGACCAATCCCTAACTCTAGATAACTGCTGCAAATACCAAGGAAGATCTCAGCATTGTTTCCTTGAGGTTCTTGCTTAATCTTTTTAAAGAAACCCAAGGAAAGTTGCTGCAATTTCAGAAGATTGAAAAACCAGCCTCACCCTATCTAGACCAACCCTTTTTCAGCAACTTCAAGTAGGTGATTATTGACCTGCTTGTTATCATTAGAAGCAAAGAGGTAAGAGCATTCCCAATGGCTTATCTAATTCTCATCTAAAAGAACTAACTAAAATCCACTTTTTCTATTTTAACTAAGGAATTTTACAATACACCATAGATCATCTTCTCTCTTCTTTCTCTATATCATTTAAATGTTCTTTCTTTATTCATTTCAATTTTTTTTAACTACTATTAAATTTGTAATATTCTCAGATTTTCAATATTTCTCATATATTAATGTGAACACAATATCTCTTTGTTGCCAAAATGATATCAATAGCCCAATAAAAAACTAAAACGAAAATAAAGATGGAAAAAACTCATTCATCCTATTTTTTGTGAACTTTTTGTCCTTTTATTATGTTTTGCAAAATTTTTAACATGAGTATATTTCTTTTTATTAAACTAAAATATTCTAATAATATTGTAACTTTTTCATGTTTCATAAATAGAAGTGCAAATGTGAGAAATATGGAAGGAATTAGGAAAAAGAAAGAAATAATAAAAAAATGTTTACATAGATTAATATTGCATGTTAAATGTTGAGAAGCACTTTAACTCATATGTATTTTACATTGATTTTACATTTTTTTAAAAAAGTAAACGATTATATTAATGATAAACATAGCCCAAGTACACAAAAAGATATATAAAGGTACGCCCTATCTATGTGGAAGCAATAGAGACAAAAAAGTCATGAAAATCCAGGCCATTAAAGTCTACAGCTATGCCCATATACATAGAGTTCTAGTAAAAAAAAGCTCTTAATTTCTCTATTGAGCACTCCTTGTCTTCAAATGTCCAGTCATTGTGCTCCTGCCACAAACACCACAGAATACAGATTGAGACCATCTTCCACACAACTTTGATTTGTTGAATGCCTCTTAAATTTGTCCAACTGGCCAAAAGTGCAGCCACTGTAGTGGGCACAACCCAAGCTAACTCTAATCTGCTGAACACTTCATTCCATAACACTCTAGCAATCTCGCAGTGTGGTAAGAAATGATCCACAGTCTCACTACACATGCAGCACCAATCCACTATGATCACTTTACATTTCCTCAAGTTATCTGTTGTCAGGATCTTACCTTGGGAAGTTGTTTGCGTGAAAAATGCCACTTTGAGAGGCGCTTTATGTTGCCAAATCCTTCTCCATGGAAACTGATTATTCGGCGAGTATGTGAGAGACTTATAGAAAGAGTGAACCAAGAATGTACCTTTGCCTGCAGGTATCCACCACAACATATCAGCTCGCTAGTTGCTCAGTTTTGTGGAATTCAATGGGCTAAAAAAGTCCTCAAAGGTGCCCACTTCCCAATCTTGGGCCGCCCTACTGAAATTGATGTTCCATTGGACCTACTCCCCTGATATCACCATGAGATCAGCCACTGAAGCTTCTTTTTCACATGCAACCAGGGAAACAGAAGGGAATAAGTCCTTTAGAGCACTATTTCCACACCATATGTCCCTCCAGGATTTAATTCTGGAGCCCTCACCCAACACGAATCTTGAATGTCGAGTAAAAATCCCCCATCCTCTTTGGATGTGCTTCCAAACTTCCATATTCACTCTCAATTACCGACTTCCATAGGCCTTCCGGTTCCATATTATATTTCCACAATCACTTTCCAAGTAACGCCCGATTAAAAATTTTCATATTTCTAATACCCAACCCACCAGAGGAGATTGAGGAGCATACCTTGTCCCAACTGACTAGATGGAATTTAAATTCTTCACCCACTCCACTCCACAAGATCACGCAGAAGTTTCTCAATCCGGGACTCCACACTTGCTGGAATAGGGAATAAAGACAAGAAAGAAGATTGGCTGGTCGGAAAAGTGTCTACTGGTCTAAAGGGGGTAGAATTACTTTAACCAAAAGCACACTCCCTAATCGCCCAACATATTTGGTATCTTTATTTCCTTACCTATAGCTGTGACCAATCGTATCGAGAAGATTTTTCGTGCTTTTCTGTGTGGAGGAATTGGGGACAAGGGCAACTTCCGTCTTGTTAGTTGGGATAAGGTATGCACACTGCTCTCTTGTGGTTGGTTGGGGGTCCAAAGAGTTTTTTTTTTTTTTCTAACAAGGCCCTCAGTGGTTGTGGCGACATCATCTAGAGGAGGGCTTTACGGAGGGTGGTTATTGACTCTAAGTATGGGAGTGATAAGGGGGATGGTGTTCTAATGAGGTTAGGTTGCATATGGGGTAGTGTTGTGGAAATATATCAGAAGTGAATGTGGGAAGCTTTTCTAGATATTGCAGATTTGAGGTTTGTGAGGGTTCAAGAGTGTACTTTTGGCATGATGCTGGGTGTGGGGATGGGGCCCTCAAGACCACTTTCTCTACTTTGTATTCGATTGCTCGAGATAATGAGGCTTTGGTGGCAGAAATGAAGGATAGCTCTAGTGGCTCACACTAGTGGAATGTTTGTTTTCATGGACCGGCTGAAGATTGGGAGTTAGATGCCTTCTCTGAATTTCTCAGCTTATGCTTTGAATATGGGTACTGCTGAGGTGGATAGGATAATTTGGTTTTAAACCAGGAGCAAGAGGTTCACAGTTTGGTCTTTCTACAAGGTTCTAACGACTTAGAACCGCAACTCTTTTCCTTGGAAATGCATTTGGAGATGTAAGGTGCCTCCCAAGGTAGCCTTCTTTGGCTGGACTGCTTCCCTTGGGAAATTCCTTTCTATTGATAATCTGAGGAAATGTGGGCTTACTGTTATACACGTAAGATAAATGGTGAAACAATGTATCATTTATAATTTTATTATTACACTGAGGTGGCCAGGACATTATGGGATGACATCTTTAACAGAACCGGATTGGCATGGGTAATGCCCAGTAAGGTGGTGGATCTTCTGGCGTGTTGGAGGGGTCTTCTAGGTGACCCCCAAATTGTTGTTGTGTGGAAAACGATTCCTAATTGTCTTATGTGGTGCCTTTGGATGAACTCAAGATTTTTCTTTAACACCTTGTATATATGGACTTTCTTGTATCCATTTCTAGTCCTTAACTTATAATTTGATATTCTCATTGTATACCTCGTGTACTTGGTACGCCTATTTTTGCCTTCACTAAAATTTATTGTACCTATTAAAAGAAAAAAAAAACACTCCTGTTTGTCTTAGGCCTGTCATATCAAATTTCAACAGAAGATTGCATTCTCTCACTTTCTTGTTGAGATTATGGACTAACTCCTGAGTTAGAGATATGTTATCAAAGATGCTCCTACCCCTAAGGAGGGCACCTTGTTCTTTGGAAATAAGTTGCAGGAGGATTGAAGACAATCTATTGAAATTTCATAAAGGAAAATTCAAACTAAACTAAATATGATATATGATTATGAAAATTGAAAGGACCAGTCACTGATTGCCATATGATGTCTCTGTCCAGTCTGGTAATAGCCTGTGCTCTGTAGTTGAAGGCTTTTTCTTACCTATGGCTGCGGCCTACCTGGGGGACAGTTTCCAGTTCTTTCTCCTTGAGTTTCCAATTTAGAAGAAAATTGTTCAGAAGTGGACGGGGATCGATTTGATTAGGGGACATAGTAATTCTCCCTAATGTCTATCTTAGTGTTTGAATATGTTATGATTTCTTAATATCCATTTGTTTAATGATGTGATGAGCTCTTCAGGATTCATTTAAAATAACTGTTTCTTTTCTTTGCTGCAATTGTTTTCTTCTTAATCTGTTTGGTCTTTATTTGTGTTAGTGTTGTTGTGAGAACAATTATTCCTGGGATAGTTCGATATGCACCCCAGGTAACAAATAGATATTTCTGGGAGATAGATTCAGTAACTAGACTAAGGAAATACAGCTCACTGCCATCACGTCTTCAGTGGATGGTTTCAGCAATGAGAATAAACTGTGTTGAAGATTCTTGGAGAGCAGAACATTATCTAATTTGATGCTCTTGAACTTTCTTGATAATTATCTGAGGGATGTAAACAATAGCTTTGGTGTATAGTGACTATAACCTTTCTACTTTTGATGCTCTCATTTCCCTTCTAAGCTCTGTCCCTTTTTGACCATTACCTGAGACTTTTTGTTCATTTCAAATCCTGGCGATAGGAATGTGAACATTCTTCCACACCAAGACAGAAGAAGTATGTACGTGTTCGATTTTTCAGATCAGGTTGGCGAATCAGGGAAGGCAAGTGCCTAACATATTCTCTCTCTCTCTCTCTGTGACAAGAAACTCATTTCTAAACTCCAATGTGGGCTGTGACAACCTATATTTTTATAAACCTATGTTTGGGTTGCTTTTATCTACTTATGGTGGATATACACGAAGCTTATCTATTCTACTTAAGCTCCACTTGTACATTTATTTGGGTTGTGGTCAACCTTGGCTAATGACATTGGTGAGCTTAATTTTATATTCTTGAAGGGAAAATGAGTTCTGTGTTTCTGAATTATTTTACTACAGTACCTGGTAGAAATGCTTGTGAGATCAAAATGTTTCACCAAGAAGATGCTGGTTTGAATGTCAAGATGGCTAAGCTGGCCTTTGCTAAGGGGATATGGAGTTATGTGTGTAATATGGATAATGCACTGCTCAAATACTCTGCTGTCAGCCATCCTCATTCTGCTGTCACTGCAGTCACTCTAATTCAGAAGGTCTGTACTCTAATTCAAGATCTTTTTCAAGTACTTTTTTATTTAAGCGTTCGGACTTTTTCAAGTTCTGAGGCAATTGTTATAGCCCTATGTTGAATTGACCAGAGAATTGGTTTAGGTGGAGATGTTATTGGATATAAGATCATTTTCACATCATGATTTATGGCATTGAAAGACAACTAATGAGGGTCGTAGTTCCCTTTTTTATTGTTATGATGTTATCCTGGCTTTTGTATAATCAAACCCACTATGTTGTGTTGGAAAAATAGTAGCTTTTGAAATAGCCTTTCTACAATTTAGGCATGACTATCTAGACTTGTTTAGACTAGGTTTCTCAACAGCAGTGTCAATGGTAGAATTTTGTGACATACTGCTGCCTAGACATGCTGTTCATTTTGGTGTTTTGGTTTCTCAAGGTTTCAACTAATGCCTTTGTACAGTCTTTTATGATAGTAAACCCAAACAAACCCGTCATCTGATCTGGTCCATCCAGTTTGCTTTCCTGGCCAAGGCAAGAGCTATTAAGGTTTTTCAGTGCATTGGTTGAATCAAAATTAAGGCATATGACTATCTATCCATGTCTTTGTGGGAGGGAAGTAGCGTTTCAGTAAGTTTGGGACTGCTGCTTTTCTTTCATAGGTAAAGAAGACCTATACACATGTAGTTTTTCTCTGCATGGTGATGGTGTTTATGCTAACTTTTTTCTCAACATAGGTTCCACCAGCATTAGATACCATGGAAGGTATTACCTCTTCAGCAACTGCTTTTCTTAGACAAATTACCAATGAACCTAAAGAGAAGAAGTTCATAAGAAGACCATCAAGAAAGTTTCTAGCAAATGGTTTGCTTTTTGTTGGAGGTGCAATCTGCCTGTCTCGTGGTCACAATAGCCTGGGTGCTAAAGTTGCCATGGCATACATCTTGGCAAAGCTAAGTAAGCGTAGGACCGCATCAGACCAAAGCAGGGAAAGTTGAGGTACATGACCTTGATGCATCATTACTGATATTGGACAACCTAGTAAAATTTATAATATTTTTGTTAGTTGTAGCTTGGCACCTAACTTACGTGCCATTTGTGAAATGTTTGTCTGCCTTTACCTCTGCATGGACGAGGGAATAAAGAAGGGTAAAAGACAAAGGGAGCGGGTGGGGTTGTAAAATGATTTTGTTTTGTTATTTTTCCTATGTTATGTTTTCAAGTTTTGTAAATAAACTCAATACTTTCATGTTACATACCATCTACAACATTTTGTAAATCTTGATGTTGTGTACAAAATAAGAAACTGATCAGTCAATGAAACATTATAGAAACTCAGTTTTTATCAATTTTTATCTACCAACTTTTTATGTTCTCTCTGGAAAGGATGATGGAGTTGGACTTTTGCTCTCTTTTGGTGAAAATTCTGCAGTAGCTACGATTAATTGGTGGTATAGAGCTTGCTAAAAACAAGTGGAATATATTTATGAAAGTTGAAATATGATGCAGTTATTGGAGGCAAGTAACTTGCATGGTATTTTAGAGGAATTGGGAATTTAGTTATACCAGGGCTGACTGTTCTGATCAAAGTGATTCAGGCTTGGTTGTGAGGACGACATTTCAATGGTGGGCGTCTTCAGCCGATTCTCCTGTTCTCCCCAGTCAAGATTACATGCCTTTTTGTCGTGTCCAATTTATATTTCAGTTTGAGCAACTGGAATGCTCACGGAAACTGTCCACTTGTGCTAGAATGCACATGTTTTTGTTCGATCAGAATGATGTCCCATCAGGGATGCCAGGAGATTGAACAAGATGGGAAAACGTGATTTTAGACAATGAGGTAGGCTGAGCAAAAATCCGAAAATTCGACTTCAACTCCGCATCAGCTCCACTCCGACTCCAGTAAGTCGGAGTTGAAGCTTTTTTTCCCAAAAAAGTTGGAGTTGGAGGTAGCGATGTAGCGATGTACCGACTCCGATTCTGATATTGTACATATTTTAGAAAAATATATGTATTTTTTTATATATTAATCATATATATTATATAACTATAACTTATATAGTTAGTTAAATGCAATAATATACTAGTATGAGCAAATTATTATAAAATAATATACTTATACTATAATATAAATAAACTAATAATAGTTTAGTATATACAAATACAATACTATTAACTATTATTACCATGTAACACTAATGTATTATGTATAAACACATAAATTTATAATAATATGTAATACTAATGTATAAACATTAATATATAATAATATATAATACTAATGAATAATAACATTAAATTGCACAATAATTTATTTTTTCAATTTTGCTTATGTTTTAATAAAATTGAAATTTGAAAAAATATTTTTAAAAAAAAACTAAAATCTGGAAGCCAAATTTGATTAGTGAGAGATCAAAATTATCAAATTAAAATTTCAAACGGGTTAAGAAAAAAACTCCAAATCCGACTCCGTTGCAACAAGTCGGAGTCGGAGGTCGAATTCGACCATTCTAACAGTAAGTAGATGAATTCTGCCTTTCCTCTCATTCCACCAAGTACCTTCTCAATTCACAATTGTAGTACCTATAACAGAGAGTCCACTAAGAAGTTACAAGATGCAATTAGCCGCTTCAAGATTTAGCTTATATTCCAAATAAAATAAAATAGCCTTGCGATATTATGACATAATTCACTCCATTTTACCATCATTGATGTTAGCCCCATGATATAATATTGATGCTATTTTTTACTTACTTTCCAGGTGTCAACAATTTACATATAATTCTGTTTTTTTTCCAAGACATATTGCAATAAAAAATTACACTTTTGGGAGAAGTGTTAACAATGATAGATAAAAGTAAAATCACAAAACCATTGTGCAACGGCAAGTGGAAGGAAGAATCTACTGAAAGAAGTGAGAGTACTGCTGAAGTGCAGATAAGTTCATCCCAAGTTCAGTGACTCCATGTAATCTCATGCCTTTTGATCTCTTCAGAAAATGGGAGTACCAATGCGCAGAGAGTTTTGGTTGCCTTTTTAAATCAGGATCATCCAAGTCAACATAGTATAGGCCATATCCGGATTCGAAGCCATCCAACAGCTCGAATAAATCCAACAAGGACCATATAAAATAGCCTTTTGTATTTGATCCATTCCTTCCAAAATAAAAAATAAAAAATAAAGAACAAAGGGTAAAGAGGTCGAAGAAATGACACAATTACATTGATTGTTATAAACTAAGTTGTAAAAGAGTTGTATATGTGTATTATTATCCATAGTGAGGTTTGTGAGGTCTATACACGTACCTCAATGCATCAAGCAAACTCCCAATGTATGCATGCAAATATTCCACCCTTGGCCAGTCTTCCAAAGTCAAATTACGTATCATTCGTTCACCTACACAGACATGCATATGCCATGCATGCCACATTTCTTAATTTAGATTGTAACTCAAGTTGACAGTAAATTGTGCTTACATCTATTAAGTTGGAAATGCTATGACACATTACCATTGTTCCAACAATAAGCTAAAAGGAAAAAATAAATAAACTCACTCGATCGTGTAGTCAAGTTCCAAGTTCCAACAAGTGAAGTTTTTGCTAAAGAATTTTAAAAGGAGTTAAGTAGAAACAAAATCCGAACTCAAGTTCTAATACTCTCATACTAAAAAGAATCTGCACAACATTTAATTTTCATCTCAAGATTAGAAGTCAAAGAAGAGAGTATCCTCAATTTTGTAACCAAATTTATGGGTCTCAAAAGTGAGAGAGAGAGAGAGAGAGATGAAAGTGATTCTTATAGCATTTATTTTTTCATGTGGGTTCTAGATTAACCCTACATTTTTCAAATGGAGTATGCAGGTTTGCATAGTCTAGAACTGTATAAATTATTATCATGTCATCGCTAATTAAAAAGTATTAGCAATTAATGATCATGTTCATCCTCAATAATAGATAATTAAATATCGTCACTAATAGCTAAAGTTTTTTTTTGTGGCGTGGGGGTGTTTTTCCTGCTACTAAAGAGATTTGGAAATAAAGTTTAATTTGGTTATAAAATGTGACATTTACTAATACTATATATATATATATATATATATATATATATATATATTATCACCAAAAGTTATTAGCAACAAGTTATCAGCAATGAATATTAATTTTACTTTCAGGGAGGACTTCTCTCACCTCTAAACCATATTCAATGGATGTCCAACATATTGGTGTAAGGGAAGAGAGAGAGAGAGAGAGAGAGAGAGAGAGAGAGACCATTTTCATGGATGTAAACAGGAGGGTTGCCATAAACTCTCTTGATATACTCCAGCAGTTCTTGGAGGCCCCAGGCTACAATTGGAAACTGAGTAAAACAAGATGGTTACTAATTATGTAGTACCGAACCAGTACATAATTAGTAAAAGAGCTCTATAATTTTTTGTTTAAAGGCTTACCTCGAATCTGGATGTATCATTTTCGAAGCCTGCAACAAGCATTTTAAAACAAAAAAAATGAAAAATATAGTGAGCTGAACATTTTGTTGAGCACTGTAAATAAACTTTCAGAATCAACCACGGATTAGCGCAGCTCACTTGGTAAGCTCACTCATGCCGAGTAAAAAAAATTGCATTCTAGGTAAAGAAAAATTATTAGACATTCCCGGGGTACTCCCATCTTATCGCAGCATACCATATAATTAAAATCCAAACATCAATTTTTATTGACATATCATCCTATGATAGGATGGGAATACCACGTGGTATCCATACTAGGGAAGTACCTAATAATTACTCCTAGTTGAAGCTAGTCTCCATCCATCTAGTTCAATCTGTATATATATATATATATATATATATATATATATTTATATCAGTAGTTCAATCTGTATATTTTAACAACATACTTGAAAGTTCTACTGCCATGTCTGCAAAAAACTCTCTCTCTTTGATTTTCAGGCTACTTGGGCTGTCCTTGGCATACAAAGTTAAGTAATGGTTCACTCCAAGGAAGTCAAATGAACCCTTAATCCAATTGGATTCAGCAGCGGTGAAGACCGGCATTCTTGAGCCTATGTTCTTTTTCATGGCATCAGGATATTCTCCAAACACCAAAGGATCTACCATCCTACAGTCAAAATGATAAACATATATATGATCGCTAAAAACCTAAATTATAAGTTCAGAGTCAGCTCTCTACAATACAAAATACACTTATGAAAGGAAAAGACAGAAGACACCAGATAATGCATGAACGTTTAGCTTTCTTACCAGCCAAAGAAGAAGTCGTTGGCTCTTTGAGCAGCAATTTTATCGTCTAAGCTGTTTGTAAGAGGAACGAACCAATAACCAAGGACATTGATCCCTATAAATCCGTGCTGCTTCTCCTGCAGGGGCCAAAGTTTCTCTAGATCAAATAACATCTTGTTTTACGCAATTAGTCATGAAGTTCACATGCAATTAAGCTGATGGCCAGAATATATAGGTATATTTAGTTATTTATATTATATCATTAACAATGACAAAAGAAAGACAGATGGAGTTAATTAAATCATGTAAATATGCTCGAGAAGAATCATTTGTCCTTGAAAATCTTATAGTTGACGAGATTAACACATACATACAATAATTTCTCTATGCATGACATGGATAAAAAAAAGGGCCATGTCCAGTACATAATATGAACAGCTTAATTCAGAATAATATATACCTGATACATGTTCTTGTACAATCTAGCAGCGGATGCATGTGCCAACAAGATATGATGAGCTGCCAAGTATGGCTCTGTTGAGGAGTTGCCTCTAGAGCAGTTTATCCCATATGGAGATGGAGATGAACATCTCTGAGGAGGTAAATTGCCAGTATCGTAACCCCCCATTACAAACACATTGGCCTCATTAAAAGTAGTCCAATATGGAACCCTGTCACCAAATTCCCTGAAGCACACATCCGCATATGCTTCAAAGTCTTTCCTGCATTCGCATCTGGATTATTCAGTACTCACATTCTTTGCTTTGTTTGGTGCTTTGTGCAGCAACGTACTCTGCACCAATATTATTTTTTCTTTTTCCTTTTGCACCCTTAAACTATTACGGATTTTGCATTTTGCTCACAAAACTAATATTTTCCACCTTCTATTAACATCCCAACTTCAAGATTCATGCGTCATGTCATCTTCTTTTCATTTAATTAGCTGTTAGAATTTAACAAGGGAGCAAAGGGTACAATGTGTCAAGTTTTAGTTATAGTTATTTGGAATGTAAAGAGCAAAATCTTTAAGAAGAATTCTATACATCAGCCACTATTCACTTTCACACCCCACACCTATAGTTTTTTTTTTTTTTCATAAGATGTGGAATTCTTTTTCATAGGGTGAATGAGTGTTTTTCATAGGGTGTGAAGTGTGAGATAGTGAATAGTGACTGATGGGAAGAATTTTTCAGTAAGAAGTAAAAATGATCAACTTTTTCTTTTTTATTCTTTTGTTATAAATATTCAGTTAATATATAAAATTTGGGGTCCAAAAACAGGGGGTGTGGCCTAACAAATATCCCACCACATCTAGGACTATTATATTGGTTTCAAAGTATAACAAATAATTTTCTAAGGCACATAACAACTTATTTTCTAAGCTCACACCAAAAGCAGCTAAAAGCTGTATTACTTTTGTAAAGGCTTTTTAATTCGCTTTTGATAAGCAAAATATTTCGACTTTGGTGCTTTGCAATTGGGAGAGCTTCAGCTTTGGCACTTTGCAATTAAGCAAGCTTTTACTGATCACACTACGGGTGAGGCGACAACTGGACTACTACATGCATCTTCAGCAACAGAAAATACATCCTGTATAAATATTTGGACTACGTCTATTTTTTTTAAAATAATTTTTCTCATTAGCTATTATTCACTATCCCACACCTTATGAAAAAAAAAAAAAAACTGTCAGGTGTGGAGTGTGGGGGTGAATAGTAATTGACGTATAGCAAAATCCTTTTTTTTTTATACTATTAATAAAAAAAATTACGTATCAAAACAAGAATTCAGATTAGGGAGGGAAAAATCGGGTTTTTCATGGTTAGGAGGTTTGTTTACTGCATGGGCAAGAGAGAAATTATTTATTTGAAGTTGCGTATATATGTAAAAATAAGTTGATTAAGACGATAAGATTTGAGAATCATACACACTCTTTCGGCTAATCCATCCACCATACTCGTCTTCCAGTGTTTGAGGAAGATCATTGTGGTGTAATGTAACATGTGGTTGTATTCCTGCTTAATCATAAAATGAACAGTCTTAGAAATTTACTAATTTTCTTCTAATAATATAAATTTTCTTTTTTGAAAAAAAAAATCACTAAAATCATATATATATTTGATGGAAATTGGCTGTAACCATGACTGATTAGTTCATTGATGAGATTGTTGTAATACTGTAAACCCTTTGGATTGACAGCTCCTCTTCCATCTGCAAGAAAGAACATTCACAATCAGAGTACTCAGAAACCACTTATTTCTTGTATGCATGGTTAACAGTATTGATGAGTAGATGACAGTAGTTGAGTGATCATACTTGGTAAAAGCCTCGACCAAGATATGGAAAACCTGTAAGCTTCTAACCCTGTATCCCCCATAAGCTGGACATCCTCCTGCAATAGTTAAATTTGTTGTAAGCATTTTCATAATTGGTAATATACATGTAATGTTTTGGAAGTATTTATTTTAAGATATGGATTCCCTAGAGTTTTATAAAACTTGTTGTGGGCGAGATAGAAACATAAAGTGAGTTCCAATATATTTCTTATTGCACGTTTGAGTCTCCGAAGAATGCTATGCATCAATCATTATTCACTCCCACACCCCACACCTATAACTTTTTCATAAGGTATGGGAGTGTTTTTTATAAGGTGTGGGATGGTGAATAGTGGCTGATAAGAAGAATTTTTCTTTTGATAAAGATGGTTTTTATCTCCAATTCTCTACTTTTTCATCTACAATGAAAACATTTTCCCACACACATCATCACAAGTTACTTTACTTCTCCATTATAAGTATATTTTTTTAGTAGTGCTTTTCCATTATAAGTACATTTATTTATTATTTAGTATAAAAAGCATATCCATGTAAAAAAAAAAAACAAAAAGAGGCAGCCTCAAAATCCCAGCGACCACCGACGACAGATCTAGAAATTGATCTTTGGGGGCGAATTACAATTAAAATATTAAAAATGTTTGTATACAATTTCAGATGTAGGACGTTGTAATATATATAAAATAAAAAAATAATAAGCATAATTTGAAGTAGAAAAAATATTATCAGTATATCTATCAATTAGAGATTTATGATGTGCCATAACTAAGCTAGATTTAACCCCAATGGGTTGGCCAAGTGTTGAAGGCCTTGGCCTTGGGTATCACTCCCTTCAAGGTACAAAGTTCAACATTTGTGCAAACAATCTTTTGGAGCCACACATCCGGTAAAAAGTCAGCAATTTAACCAATTTCGTGTAGGGAAACTTCTGAGAGTGCGGTGCACGAGACCGAGGTTTACTCTGCAGGGGTGAGTCTGAAGGGTCCTGCCTTGAAGAGGTTCCCGACCAAAAAAAATAAATAAAAAAAAACGTAAAGCTAGATAAGAGTTTCTCTTTTTTAACAAAAAAACTATATATATTTTATCATTAACTTGAAGAAAAATGTAAGAAGGAACGTGAAAAGAAAAGTTGTGTAAAAAAGGTAAAGTATCAAAAGATAAGAAAAAGTTTGAAGGAGGAGGCCCAAAGAAGAATAGACGTACACAATCAACAAAAATGTAAATCTCGGGCAGTCATTTTGAAAAAACAATGTCAACTTTTTTTTAAATGAATTTCACACTTTAAAACTATATTTAACATTTTCAAGAAACAGTAAGATAATCAATTGACCTCATATATGTGATTGTTATTTAAAGGAAAGAAAAAACTAGTAAGCAGAGGCGAAACTAGTAAGAGGCTCCAAAATTTTCAGAATTGGACGAAAATTAAATTTTACAAGGCTTTTTTTTTTTATATATAAGGTAGACCATATAAAAGTTAGTATTTCACCCCTATTATTATTATTATTATTATTATTTTTAACTTGGCCCCCCACCCATGCTTGTAAGAAGAGAAAATATATTTACAACCGTGAATTGTACAACCGCCGCGTAATCGCTTTGAAAAAAGTGAATAAAATATGGGACTCACATTAAAAAAATTAATTTTTTAATAGTAGACCCCACTCTTTTTCAAAGCGGTTACGCAACGTTTACGCACTTCACGGTTGTACGTAGAATTACTCTTATAAGAAAGGGTAATTTCGTAGACGGGTGGCTGTATTTCGGGACCCAAATTATAAGAATATTTCTTTTTTATGTTTTTTTTTTTTAACATCCTTAAATATTTTTTTTTAAAATTTACAACATCATTAAAAACACTTTTTTAATTCATTAATAAAAATATAAAAAATAAAAAAGTTTCGGGACCCACCATCAGTGGGTTTAGCATTTCTCCTTTGTAGACTGACCTTATATTTATGATATCCATCACATGCTGTTTAGCATTTCTCTTTTGTAGACTGACCTTATATTTATGATATCCATCACATGCTGTGTCTCCAGTAGCTCCATGCATATTCCCTGAAATGAGTTGGGCAATTAAATCGATCCTAATTATTATTCTCGAATAATGAGATTTCTGATTAACTTGTTCCGATCGAAACCGCGCGATTTCCAATTTTTTTTTTTTTTTACAAAAAAAAAAAGAAAGGAAAGAAAAACTGACCTGCTTGGGCGAAAGTATCCCATATGCTAGGAGTCCTCCCATCCTGGTTTGCAGCACCTTCAACCTTTCGCAAAAGATTAAACGAAAAAGTGAGAGAAATCGTCCAATTATTTTGGCGGAATAGATGCCTTTGATCGTTCTTTACAATTACTAAAGCATAATCAAAACAGAATGCTTTAAACAATCAAAAGATACGGCAAAAAAAAAAAGAAAAAAAAATGGTAAAAGGTAACCTGATAAGCTGAGGTCGAAGCCCCAAACACGAAACCAGGAGGAAAGTCATCTCTGGTAAATTTATCAGCACTCAAAACCAGTACAGCTAGATTCGTCAGCAAAACTACTACTAGCCTCAACATTTTGAATCTTGATCCAGTAATACTACTGTTCAGTCATTCATAACCATAAAAACGAAAAGGGAAAGAGAGGAGCTTTTAACCATGGCCTCACAATAATTATCCTCTAATTCTCCAACTACCTTTAATTGGCAAATGCTTAATCAAGTATATTTTTAAAATTTGATGAAAATATATATTTTTTATAAATTTAAAACCTTCTAGTCATAAATTCACATTGAATTAATTATTGAATCAGTCAAAATAATAATATAATATTTTTTTAATAACAATATTTTTAATTTATTTTCCATATTTTACAATTATACTAATCATAGGTTAATTAATAATTTAATTTGATACTTAAATTATTATTTTTTAACTAATTTTTTTCTTCAATCTAATTAATTATGATTAATACTTAAATCAAGTTTTCACCTTATCAAAAAGAAGAACAACCCCATGGTAATATGTCTTAAGACTCTCTTTTATTAAGGTTGATGTGGCAGGACCCAAGCTGCAACCAAAGCAGATATGAGGCTACTATCATGGAATTGCAGGGGCATAGTCTGACCCCATGCAATCAGAAGCTTGAGGGCTAACATCAGGAGTTATAACCCTGATGATGTGTTCATCTCGGAGACAATTTTGACGCATCTCTACTATAGTTAACAGACTAGGTTTCTCAATGTATGTAGATGTTTCCCTTACCGGCAGAAAATGGGGGTTTTTGTTTTTATGGAAGCATGGTATGGATGTTGAACCAATACTTGTAATAGTGATATAATATCTTTGTTTGTGTATTCTGACCCCCCTCATAACCCATGGTTGGTTAATCTGTTTATTGAATTACACTGGTAAAATTGGCTTAGGGTTCTATGATCCTAAGTACACGTGGACTAACAATAGGCAGGGTCTTGGTAATATTAGGGAAATGCTTGATAGAGGAATTGCCAATCACAATTGGATGACCATCTTTCCCAATGCCACACTCCACCTTCCTATTAGTTCCTCATATCACTCATCCATCATTCTAGATACTGCAGGATGAAGTCAGCATAGATCATCCTTTAAATTTGAAGAGTTTTGGGTGAGAGACCCTACCTGCCAAATGGTCATTCAAAAGGCTTGGAACAATCAATTTACAGGAACTCATAGTTTCATTCTCTTTAAGAAATTGAAAGAAGTTAAAAGGGTCCTGAATATTTGGAACAAAAGCCATTTTGGTCATATTCAAACTGCTATTAGAAACCTTACCCATTAACCATCCCAAATTCAATCAAAAGACCCAACATTCTAGTCCATGATAAAGGAAAATGAGATTAAGGAAAACCTTAATGAGCAATTGAGAAGAGAGGAGACCATCTGGAGACAAAAAAGCTAGACTGAACTGGTTAACCACTACTGATTTGAATACCAAATTCTTTCACATGTCTACTACCATTAGGAGACGTACCAATTCCATAGAGAGTCTCAAGACCAATCCTCAAACATGGACAACAGAGATCCCTGTGATCCAAAACAAATTCATTGAGCATTTTAAAGAAATCTTCACAACCACAAATCCAACCATTCTCAATGAAATGAGTGACCTATTCCCTGATAAGATTTCTGACATGGAGAATAGTTCCCTTTGTGAGATTCCATCTAACATTGAAATTCTTTCCACTCTGAAACAAACTCCTTCTAATAAGGCCCTTGGTCCTGATGACTTCACTGAGATGTTTTATAAGCATTACTGGAGCATTATTAAAGAGGACTTCAATGCAGCCATCAAAATTTTTTTTATCAATGGTAAGTTGCTTAAAGAATGGAACCACACACACATTGCACTAATTCCAAAGACTAATAGCCCCAACACAGTCCATCAATTCAGGCCTATAAGTCTTTCAAATGTCTGTTACAAGGTCATTGCTAAGATCCTGGCCAATAGACTGAAAAGAATCCTGCACAAAATCATCTCCCCTCCTCAGACATCATTTGTACCTGGGAGGACCATTCAAGAAAACACCATCATAGCTCAAGAAATATTCCATCTCATCAAAAGAAAAAAAGGCAAAACAAGGGCTAATGGCTATAAAGATAAACATGGAATGTAATTTTTTGTTTAAAATTATGGAGAACCTTGGCTTCCATAACAAGTGGATTAATTGGATCAAATAGTGTATTTCAACTGTCTTCTACTCAACAAGTGGATTAATTGGATCAAAGAGTGTATCTCAACTGTCTCCTACTCAGTGATTATAAATGGCAATCCCTGTGGGTTCTTTCAGCCTTTTAGAGAACTTAGGCAAGGAGATCCTCTATCTCCATTTCCCTTCATCCTTGGGACTGAGGTTCTCACTCGTCTAATAACAAGAGAAAAAAATCTTGGACAAATTAGAGGGATTTTAATTAATAGAAATGGACCCAACATCTCCCATCTGTTCTTTGCAAACGATCTTATTCTTTTTGGCAAAGCCTCTAAGAACAATGCTCAAAAGTTTTACAACTGTCTGGAAAAGTACTCCCATTGGTCAGGTCAGAAAGTTCATATTGCAAAATCCTTCATTCAGTATAGTTGTAACACCTTGCCTCATATCAGAAGAGAAGTGAAGGATATTGTCAATCTTAAGACTGCTTCTTCGAATATCAAATATCTTGGTTTTCCTATCGTTTTCAAAGCTTAAAAAAAGGCTCATTTTGAGGAAATTCAAGAGAGGATAACTCAAAAACTGGCAGGTTGGAAGGCTAAGCTTCTCTCCCAAGCTGGTAGAACCACTCTAATAAGATCTGTAGCCAGCTCCATTCCTTCCTATCAAATGACCACTTTGTCTATCCCAAGAGCAATAACTCAATTCATAGATAGCTCCTTCATGAAATTTTGGTGGGGGTTTCCTCCTAAAAAACACACAACTTCACTCCTAAATCTTGGAAGCATATCTGCAAGCCCAAATCAGTAGGTGGTCTGGGGCTTAGAAAAACTTCTGATTTCAATTCTACTCTCATTAGCAAATTAGGGTGGCAATTTATCAATGATTGTGATAATACTTGGAAGAGAATGATAACTGAGAGATATCTAAGGAACTCTTCTTTTTTCACAACCAGCTCTAGACCTAATGACTCGTAGATCTGGAAAGGGATCCTAAAGCAAAAAGATTTCTTGAAAATCAATGTATGCTTTCAAATTAACAATGTTGTCAACACAAAGGTTTGGACAGACCCTTGGATCCCTTCCTTCCCACCATACCAACCTAGTCCAAAACTCTCATCCACTTATAGGGATCTTAATTAAATTCAATAATATACTAGTATAAGCAAATTATTATAAAATAATATGCTTATACTATAATATAAATAGACTAAATTAACTAATAATAGTTTAATATATGTAAACACCATACTACTAACTATTACTACCATGTAACACTAATGTATAATAACAACATATAAACGCTAATGTATAATAACATGTAATACTAATTATATACACTACAACACAATTGTTTTTTAGTGACGGTTGGAAAATTGTGACAGTCCCTAGACCGTCACTAAAAGGCATTTTCTGTGACAGTTTCTAGAAACCGTCACTAAAGATAGAATGAGATTTTTTTATGTTCCAACGTATGGGAAATATACGTTCGAACGTCACATATACGTTCGAACGTTATGTCTGTTTATGTTTGAACGTAAAATGTTTTGACGTAACCGTTCGAATGTTATTAATTAACGTTCGAACGTAAAATGTTTGGGCCAATGTTCGAACGTTAAGTAATAACATTCTAACGTTCATTGTAAATTTAAATTAAATGACTTCAATTTAAAAATTATGTGGTTTTTATTGTGCATAATTTGTGAACAAGTCTAAAAAATTGAATTGTATATATTTATATATACACAATTTGTAATATATAAATATATATTTATGTTTATATATATTTGAAATGCAGTGATTTAGTATTAAAGTTGAAAAATATAACATCAAAGAAGATTAAAAATTGAAATTAAAAAACGATAGAAATATTCAATAATATTTTTCATTACAAATATTAAAAATAAAATACAAAATTTGATAGAATGTAGTAAACAATAGTCAGATGATAACGTTATCCGCAAAAGTCGAACTCCGTACCTCCTCAGTCAAGGTATCAACCTTGTCGTTGAGGATAGTTACACGATGGGTGAGTTCGGCAACAGACGCGATATAGCCTCGAGCGATCGATCTATCTTATGATCGATATGCGCAGTCAGCTGTGAGATGACCGCATCAACCCAAGCAGGCCGCACATCTCCTGCAGATGTACTCGGCGTATGCTGACTACTACTCCCGACATGACCGCTGCGTCGGAGGAACTAGATCTTCTACAAGGGGTGGCTGACGTCCCCTCGCCTGACCAATGCTACGTCGATGCGTGGTCATGTCGAGGGGGCTCATCTGATCTTTGACCCGCTCCTCTGGCTGGGTCGGCACTCCCCGTGCAAGTAATAGTCGGCTGATTAGGACACCATATGAGAGATTATCCGTGGAGACGATGCTCGCCTCGAAACGGATCCTCTCAAATATGTGTAGTGACAAATCTATAGGATCTCCACGTGCCACTCGTATAAAAAATTGTGCCCGAAACTGACTAAATGTGGTTTTATGAGCCACAGGATCGACATTTGTTGCAACAATAAGGTGCAACATGCGGAAGAAATGCAGCAGATGGTTCTGGTTGAAGGCATTCTTCCACTCAATCTGCATGCGGTCCCTCCCGGTGAGGATGTAGAAATCCTCGTCTCGGTCATCATCCCGAGCCTCGACGCCAGTATCCTCAGCCTCTGACTGGCCTGCATCTCTGGCTGATGCTGGCTCAAATGGGCGGCCAGTAAATGATGTAGAAGTGCTTACATCCTCACGGGGTGTTGAGTGTGCAAATGTCTCAACTCCTCGACGAATCCCGAGGTGCTCGCCGATGACATCTGGTGATACCTCAATGAAAACATCGCGTACAGTCACGGTGTGAGAGGATGCATCTTGAGGCATGTCACATATCCCCATATAGAATTCTTGAACCATTGAGGGATATACCTTCCCCCTCAATGTGCAGATATTTCCCCAGCCTCTATTGAGGAAAACATCTCTCAGGTTCGTCTGCTGCCAACAGAGTTCGTCGAACTCATTAATCAGGACCTCTCGCTCTACCATAACAGTACGAGCTCCGATACGGGCAGTGTCCGATGTGGCTCCTTCCCTCCCTCGTTTCCTAGTATGCAGTGGAAGAGCCATATCCTGAAAATAGAAAAGGAAAAAAAATTATTTACATTAATGCATTTTTTTGTATTAATTTTAAGCTGCTTTGCATTAACGTTCGGACGTTTATTTATACTTTTGCACGTAAAATAATGTAAATAAATTTACGTTCGAACGTAAAACATATACGTTCGAATGTAAAACATAGACGTTCGAACATAAGTAGTAAATAAATATTGGCTGACATACGTTCGGACGTTTATGTTATACGTTCGAACGTATTTGTTTTACATGTGAACGTAAATACGAACGTCCGAACGTCGAAACATGAATAACGTAGAAAATCACTACGTTCGGACGTTATAATTAAACGTCCGACCGTATGTGATTTACGTGCGAAAATAAAATATTCACGTTCGAACATATGTCGTTTAATAATATTTAAAAAGTAGTACGTCCTGACGTATACATTAAACGTTTAGACCGAAAATTGATGAATATGACGTCCGAATGTAAGACAATGAACGTTCTAACGTAGAAGCCGTAACGGCTCTGTAATTTAAACGTCGTACGTTCGAACGTCTTGGTGAAACGTTTGAACGTTACGATGCAGAATGGCTGAGTCGACTCAGCCATTATTGAAATCTCAAAAATTTCTCTATAAGGTTCTAAATGCTGAAATGTCACCGTAGAAATGAAGTATACACTTCAAGAAATATTTCTACGGTGACTATTCGGTCAATGGCTGGCCGGAAAATGGAGTTGAAAATCCGGCTACCACTTATCCGGTTTTAAACAAAACTCAATCCAAATCTCAATAAAATATATGTTATTTGAATAAAAGATGAATGCCTACCTTTTAGTGACGGTTGTGGCGGAGTTGACGGCGGCGGTGATGGAGGCGTGGCGGCGTGCAACGGAGTAGACGATGGATACGTTTTGGAAATGTCGTTTCGACGTTCGGTTTTGGCCTTATATACACAGAACGTTCGAACGTAATTATTATTACGTTCGAACGTTTGTCAATTTAATTTCCAAAATATTATCTATAATATATTATATTATAAATGTTTATGTTATATATTAGGATGTTATATAATATTATTGACAAATAGATTAATTGGTTTTTTTGTGAGTGCTTGTTATATTTCTAAAGTTTAGTAATATGTTTATACATGTTATTGTGATTTTATGCTTACTCTTGAAATAATTGTGATTATTGTTTGTGAATTTTGTGAATAGTTTATGAGTTTATGGTATTTATTGATGAATTAATATGTGTATAAATATTGTTGTGAGAATATTGTGAATATTCTGTGATATGGATTTAAAATATTGTGATTATTGTTTTTGAATTTTTATTGAATATGTTTAACAAGAAAATTATAAGTTTATAATCTTCATTTTAAATAAAGATTAAAAATATTTAATATACAGATAATATGAAGTTTAATATATAATATGGAGTAAGTATATATAATATATTCATACTAATTTAGTTAGAATATGATTATTATTCAAATTATAAGTATAATATAAATTATGTATAAAAAAATAAAAAATACAGGACCGACTAGCTAGCTAGCTTGGTGATCACGTTGTAGTTGCGTACCTTCATTTGTTGCGTTTGTGGCTATGAAGTTGGCCGTACGTATTTTCAGACATCAATGTAGTATATAGTTATAAATATATAAAATGTAATATATATATTATATTATAAGTTAGTATATAATAAAAAATTTAATAAGTAACAATTTAATATATATTATTGATTTATATATATATATATGGTATAGTTTATATATTATATACATTTATGTTCTCATTTAAAGTATTATACTATCATACTATACAATGTAGTATATAGTTATAGATATATAAAATGTAGTATATATATTATATTATAAGTTAGTATATAATAAAGAATTTAATAAGTAACAATTTAATATATATTATTGATTTATATATATGGTATAGTTTATATATTATATACATTTATGTTCTCATTTAAAATATTATGCTATCATACTATAAAATGTAGCATATAGTTATAGATATATAAAATGTAGTATATATATTATATTATAAGTTAGTATATAATAAAGAATTTAATAAATAACAATTTAATATATATTATTGATTTATATATATGGTATAGTTTATATATTATATACATTTATGTTCTCATTTAAAGTATTATGCTATCATACTATACAATGTAGTAAATAGTTATAGATATATAAAATGTAGTATATATATTATATTATAAGTTAGTATAGTAGAAATCGTACGTTTGAACGTTTCAAGTTAACGTTCGAACGTTAAACTAAGAGGCGGGAAATTTCCCGCTCGATTAAGGTATCTGTGTGATTATTCAGACGTTCGGACGTTTATACTATACGTTCGAACGTTATTTGATGAAAATCACCAGAAAATTATGTACATCCGAATGCCAAATTTGTTAACGTCCGAACGTTAGTTAAATTAGTGCGGGAAATTTCCCGCTCAAATATGGTAACACTTTGATGAAATGTACGTTCGGATGTTTAAATTAAATGTTTGAACGTTCATCTGTCTGTAAATCTACGAACGTTCGAACGAAAAATTGTGATACATTCAAACATATATGAGGAAAGTGCGGGAACTTTCCCGCTAGATTTTATGCTATATCATAAAAAGGGTACGTTCGAACGTGTAATGTAAACATCCGAACGTTCTAGGCGGGAATAATTTTAGAATATAACGTTCGGACGTACAACTTAAACGTTCGAACGTTTAAACTAATAATTTTAGAACTTAATCAATACGCGCACGGGAGGAAGCAGATCATTTCTTCTTCTCCCGTGCGCGCAACAGAGAGAGAGAGTTGAAAGTTGTTTCGGCCCGAGGCTCCTGCAGGAGAGAGAGAGAGAGAGAGAGAGAGAGAGAGAGAGAGAGAGAGTTGAGTTAGAGAGTGAGAGAGAGTTGAGTTTTGGTAAGAAAAAATTTTGATTTCTTGTCTTTTTTTGAATTTTATGATAGTTTATATTGTGTTTTTGTTATAGAATATTTCTAATAAATTAGTGTTGTATTTTTTTGAAGGATTGGTTGTTTTGGGAAGTTGGAAGATTTTGATTTGTAAGAGGATATTGTGAGTGCTAGGTATATTTCTAAATTTTATCAATATCTTGTTGTGATTTTATGCTTACTCTTGAAATATTGTGATTATTGTTTGTATAGTTTGTAAATAGTTTGTGAGTTATTGTAAATATGTTTGTGATATGAATTTGAAATATTATGTTTATTATTTGTGAATGCCGTTTTGAAGAAACATTATTAGAAATATATTGTCATTAGGCTTTGTTAATACATATTTATTGCTTACTCAAGTTTAGGAATATGTTAATACATGTGGCATATTATTTTGTGAATATATTGTGAGTTATTGTGAATATATTGTGATATGGACTTGAAATATTTAAATTATTATTTGTGAATGACGTTTGAATATGTTTACATTGTTACAAATATATTGTCCTTAAGTTTTGTTAATACATGTTTATTGTTTACTCAAGTTATAGAATATGTTAATACATGTTGCATGTTATTTTATGCTTACAATTGAAATATTGTGATTATTATTTGTATAGTTTGTAAATAGTTTGTGAGTTATTGTGAATATGTTGTGATATGGATTTGAAATATTGTGATAATAATATTTCAAATTAAGTAATAACAAATAAAAGTAACTCTTTAAGAATTATAATATTTAAAATTATATTATAACCTTTGAAATTTAAGTATAACAATTAAAATTATACTTTAAGAATGATAATAATTATAATTATAATATAACCTTTAAAATACTCTTCAATAAAAAAAGTCTTGAACCTACTAAATAAGTAGAGTTGAAATATGTAAATATACTTATTTATTATAAACTAAAGAGAAAGAAAATAAGGATCAAATAGATGCTTATATAAAAATTATATACTTATTGTCTATATAAATAAATAACTCACTCAGTTAAGTATAACAATTAAGATTATAATTGTGGAATGATAATAATTAAAATTATATAATAACCTTTAAAATTATATATAACAATTATAATCTCTAAATTTTAGTCTAATTGCTTTACTGTCATAGTCTCTTCGGCCTCGAGAGTTGTCAAGGTCGGACAGTTTGTGACAGTTAAGTAATTAGACTAAAATTTAAACATTTCTTCAAGATCATTCTCCCTCGTTGTATACAAGACACGAAACCTAAGGTCACATAATCTTCCATCCCTCTTTAGTTTAACAATATAACACTACTTGAATGTGACATTGTTAATTTAAACAACATGGAGATATTGTTTGTATGATTTTTTGCTAAATGCGTGTGACATTGCATAAATACCCTTAGACCCGTTTGGGAATCAGTGTACATTTATGTGTCCACTGATTCCTGAATTGTCCAGTGTGGACAGTTTGGGATTATATTATCTGTATTGCACATTTTTGTTACTCGTTACTTTCCACATTTAATATGAAGTTTCGGTGTCTTCTTCTACTGTTCTTCGAGTATACTGTTCGTAGGGTCACAATCCCGATATTTGAACATGTATACTTGGAGAACTATGGGGAGGTGCTGCCGAAATTTCTACTAACGTGGAAATTAGTAGAGTGACGAGATTTGTGCAATATGGAGAATATAATCTCGAATGGGATAGGACCAACTACCTTATAAAAAAAGCAATGAAAATTGGAGCATGACATGCATGTGAATTTTCAAATGTACGTGTTATTAATATATAGATGTTTTTAGAAATGGACAAAAATTGGATGCGTCTGGACGATAGACTTGGAAAGGATTACGTACCCTATGCATGTGGAGTAAGAACCTTCATTGATTTTGCACGGGCCTCTGCTGATAGTCGTGGTTACGTTAAGTGTCCATGTCGAGGGTGTAAAAATTTGTGTGCGATAGGATTGGATGAAGTAGAGCGTCATATATTTGTGAACGGTATGGATCTGGGGTATACGCAATGAGTACTGCATGGTGAGCCGTATGAAGGGTCAGCAGATGTATTGGTCGATCATCACAATTATTTGCGGCACATGGATGATGATTATGAGCATGATGAGATGGAGGAGATGTTGGGTGACATTGGAGCTGGGATGTTTATGGATGAGGTTAACGACAATGCCTCAAGTGGTGGATCAGGGACTGATTGTGAAAATTTTCCTTCATTGTGGGAAGATGCAAAGCGCGAGTTTTACCCAGGTTGTACAAAACATTCCAAAATATCGTTTATTGTGCGGTTGCTTCACATTAAATCATTGTGTGGGATGTCGACGAAAGTAATAAACATGGTATTGGACTTATTTAACGAGGTACTTCCCGAAGGGTCTGCATTGCCCAATAACTTTTATGAAGCGAAACAGTTGAGAAAGGGATTAGGATTTGAGTACAAGTCCATACATGCATGCAAGAATGATTATGTATTGTTCTGGAAGGAGAACGAGGAGAAACAAGCATGTCCTGTATGTGGAGAGTCGAGGTGAAAAGGTAAGAAAAATATGCCGGTTAAAGTGTTGCGGTATTTTCCCTTGAAACCTAGGTTGCAAAGACTATATATGTGTAAGAAAACAGCTCATTATATGAGGTGGCACGAGGAGAAAAGAGTTAAGAATGACGCATATATGAGGCATCCAGCAGATTCACTTGCGTGGCAGTCTTTCGATAATCAGTATCCAGAGTTCGGGTTAGAAGCTCGGAACGTGCGCCTGGGACTCACAACCGATAGATTCAACCCTTTTGAGAATATGAGTACAAGTTATAGCACTTGGCCGGTGGTATTGATTCTGTACAATCTTCCACCATGAAGGTGCATGAAGGCGCCAAACTTTTTGTTAACTTTACTCATCCCTGGCCCTAGATCACCTGGGAATGATATTGACGTATTCATGCAGCCGTTGATTGAAGAGCTGAAAGAGTTATGGGAAACAGGCGTTAGAACTTATGATGCATCTAAGTCGACATCTTTTCAAATGCATGTTGCGGTAATGTAAACCATAAATGATTTTCAGCGTATGAGAATCTTTCCGGCTGGAGTACGAAAGGGAAGTTAGCGTGTCCGACGTGTAATAAAGAAACTGCTAGTGAGTGGCTAAAATATTCTAAGAAGTTGTGTTTCATGGGTCATCAACGTTATTTACCAACAAATCATGCATGGAGAAGAGAATGTGCCAAGTTTGATGGGAGAGTAGAGGATAGGATTGCATCAAAAGAGTTGTTTGGAGAAGAGATAGTAGAACAACTGCAACATGTTAGAGCGAACAATTTTGGCAAAGGTCGGGAAAAGAACAAGAGAAAACGAGCCGTAGCAGAATTGAATTGGACAAAGCGTAGTATTTTTTTTGACTTGCCGTAATGGTCGTCATGCAAGTTGCGACATAGTTTGGATGTAATGCATATAGAAAAGAATATTTGTGATAATATACTGGGTACATTGATGAGTATTAACAAAAAGACGAAAGACACGATCAAGACGATGAAAGATCTTGAGAGAATGAGAATTAAACATAATCTGCATTTGCGGGTAGAAGGCAATATGGTGGTCATGCCGCATGCATGTTTTACGATGACGAGGGAGGAGAGGATGGATTTCTGCAAATGGTTGCAAGGTGTGAAGTTGCCAGATGGTTATGCTTCAAATATTGGTAGATGCGTGAGTCCTGATGATTGGAAAATCAATGGATTGAAAAGTCATGATTGTCACGTATTTTTGCAGAAGTTATTACCTGTGTGAATTTGTGGGAAGCTGACATCTAATGTACGTGTCGTCATATTTAAACTCTGTATGTTTTTCAAGGATTTGTGCGCTCGGGTAGTAAATCGAGATGTGTTGTCGAAATTAGAAGAAGACATTGTTACTATACTATGTAAATTCGAGCAGATCTTTCCACCATTATTTTTTGATGTCATGGTCCATTTAGCAATACATTTATCGCGAGAGGTACTTCTGGGTGGACCAGTGCAGTTCCATTGGATGTATCCAGTTGAAAGATATTTGGGTCGATTAAAGCGCACTGTTGGGAATAAAGCCAAAGCTGAGGGTTCAATAGCAGAGGCCTATATACACGATGAATGGTTAACATTTTGCTCTCTATATCTTCGTGGTGTTGAGACACAATTTAATCGTCAAGAGCGAAATGCTGATCTTGCTACTCCGCCTCCTCGTGAGCTATCAATGTTTTCCCAGAATGTACGACACTTGGGTGCACAAACAGGTTACGATTTAATTGATGGAGAGTTGGGTAAAGTTCGGTGGTATGTGCTAAATAATTGCCGAGAGATTGATGATTATCTTAGGTATGTCATTTCATTGCTTTGAATAATTATAGTTTTCTTTAAATTAATTATAATTGTTGTGCTCAAAATATACTTCTTTTGCAACATGTTATAACAGTGACCACATGGACAAACTTAGGACCGAAGGCGTAGAAAATATAGAGGCAAGACATGAGGAAGAATTTTCCGGATGGTTTGAAGAACGTGTATGAACTAAAATTATATATATGTTATATTGTGAAATTTTTAACTCTGGATAATGAAATAATAAATATATACTATTTCAATTATTAGATTTTGGAACAACGTGCTCGTGATCCCGGATCAATTTCTTCTGAATTGTATGCATTGGCCCGTGGTCCCTCAAATAGAGCACTTCGATATACTGCATGCACGGTTCGAGGTTTTAGATTCCATACTTTGGACCGTGAACGTAATAGAAAGACTCAAAACTGTGGTGTGTTGGTCGAGGGGAGTCATGGAACAAATGATATTGACTATTATGGTGTCATACGTGATATTATCGGATTGAAATATCTGGGTGGGTCTGTAACATATGTCTTTAAATGTGATTGGTGGGATCTAGGCGGTGGTCGGGTTTCGATACATAGGGATAATCACTTTACGAGTGTCAATACTGCATCTAAATGGTACGAAGATGATCCATTCGTATTGGCTTGTCAAGCTACCCAAGTCTATTACTTGATTGATCCAATGAAAAGTGCTGATGAAGATAGTGGAGAGATAACTTGGCGAGTCGTACAAAACTTTGTTCCTCGAAATATATATGAAGCAGGAACGAGTGCAGATTACGAGAATAGTGGAGATGAAGATGACACTCCGATTGTTGAGGCATACCAGGAAGATGGAGAGGGTATTAACTTGTTTGTTGACCTCGGTGCACTCGAGTTGCTCCCCTTGTGTAGAGATGAGGTCCCACTCGTCCATCTCGACCCGTCTGTATTAAATGATCATTCAATTCAAGTAAGTGAGGAGAAAGAAGAAGAAGACGAGTCAAAAGATGAAGACGAATCAGAATCCAGGCAGGAGGTGGATAAGGATGATGAAGAAGATGTGCATGATGATGATAAAGATGTTATTGATGGAGATTCTAAAACAAGCATGAAAAATTCATCTGAAAATGAAGAATAAAAGTACTAAATATTTTATTCATATAGTTAGGTGACTATAAAATATTTTCAATTTTCATAATTTCTTCTAATTAATTTTCTTTAATATAATTAATTATTTTCAAGAATGCCGCCAAAACGACAACGAAGAAATGTGCCTCCGCCAAGTCCAAGTCCTAAATCCATCGAGGAATCCCCACTCGAGGAATCCGTTCCTGAAGATCAAGCTAACACAGAAGAGAACAACAGCCAGTCGACACCTACCAGTAAGGAAATATTGTCGTTGATAATTATATATATAGTTAATACTTTTTTCTCAATAACTATATAATTATAATTATAGTATATCTATTATCATGTAGTTGATGCATCTGTACGTCGCGGTCGTGGCTATACACGTGGAATCTCTCTTGAAAAAAATAGAAGGCACGGTAAACTGAAGATCACAATTCCTGATAATTCCACTGGAGGAGTGGATGATAGTGCAGCAGCGCTTTCCTCCTATATTGGCACAGTAGTTCGAGCTTATGCTCCATTTTATGTGCGCTCATGGCGAGATGTTCCGAATGAGATTAAGGAGCACATTCGAAGTCGTGTGCTAGTGAGTTTACTTTTCAGTACATTTTTTTCACCTAGATTAATATATTATATTTTTGACCTGATTCCCTTGTTAGGATGAATTCGACCTCGACTTTGGCTGTAGCGAGGATTTGAGAACCGTGAATGAGTTGATGGCTACACTATTCTGACGTCACAAAGGACGATATCATGACCACTTCAAGAAGTTTGAGACGTTGGAAGAGGCTGCGCAGTCTCCTTTTCAGCAGATGAAGTTAGATGATTGGAGAAAGTGTTATGATCTTTTCGCATCTCCAGATTATCAAGTATTTTACATTTATATCTTTTAATTATTTACATTCATATTCGTTCTATATATTATATGTATACATATTACGATTAACATTTTTAATATATTTTGTAGCACTTGAGTTCTACAAATGCACAGAATATATCCGCTCTGACTGTCCACCATCGTGCCGGTTCAAGGTCATTCCATCGTCTTGCTGAAAAAATGGTAATTAAAAAATTATAGAATTCATTTATTTTCCTGATGTTCTTTCTGATAAGTACTAATATTATCTTTTTAAAATTGCTAATATTGTCGCTTTGTTAGAAACGTGATGATCCTGAAAACTTTTCCCTCATTCATCTCTATGCTGCTGCTCACACTAATGAGCATAGTGAGTGGATGGATCCTGTCGCTGCAGATAATTATGTAAGTAGTGTTAATTTTGTTAAATAAATTATTTATATAACATTTTAATAGTTTATTTTTTTATTTCTATTTCTTTTAATACGTTACTAATTATTTACGATCATTACCTTTTAAATTGCAGAACAAAATGATGGAGATGCAGTCGGCTTCTGAGGAATCCTTTCCTAGTGATATAGATATATTCACGCAAGTGCTCGGGCCGCAGTCTAGTATGGCAAGAGGTTTGGGACGATCTATCAAGCATAAATGTTCATCCTCCTCAACCTCATCGGCTTCACAAATTAATAATCTTACGGCAGATTTAGAAGCTGCACGGCGTGAGAATGAGTATATGAGGTCGAGACAGCAAGAGTTAAAGTCTCTCTTAGAACGACAGTCTCATTTAGAGATGCGTTTGCAGGACCAACAGAGAGACCAGGAGGAAAGAATACACAGTGAAGTGCAAGAGCAAATGCAACAGGAGATGATGGTGCAAATGGAGCGTGTTATGTCGTTGCAACAGAATCCTCGTGGGCGAGGGAAAAAGAAGAAATAAATTTTATCAATATTTCTGACTAGTTTTAGTATCTAATTTTGTACTTTTATAAGACATTGTTACTTGTTAACTGGGTATGTAATATGATACAATTGGTATTATATTTTTAAATTTTATGAAATTAGTATTTCTGATCTGTACGTTCGAATGTAAATAAAAATCGTTCGAACGTTGGTTCACACTCTAACAACCGTTCGAATGTAAATACAATTGATTCGTTCGAACGTCAAACTATACGTTCGAACGTACTCATGCTAAAACGAACAAACCGTTCGAACGGTAAAGCGATTAACGTTCGAACAAAGAACTTGCATTCGAACGCGCTACGTTTGAACATTTACATTCGAACAAATATTCGAACGTTTATTGTAATTAAAGTTCGGACGCATTAACATTCGAACGTAAATATGATATGTTCGAACGATAATCAACGAACGTCAAATTCTCTCATTTGAACGCCAATCGGTCGGGTTAACGTCTGAATGTAAATATGATACGTTCGAACGATATTCAACGAACGTCAGATTCTCTCATTCGAATGCCAATCGGTCGGGTATAACGTCCGAACGTTTGATTTTACGTCCGAACATGATTTTCTGTGACAGTTCATAACCGTCACAAAAAAAGGAACGTTCGAACGTTGTACCGAACGGAACACTTCCAACCGTCACTAAAAATATTTTTTGTGACGTTGAATAATAAACCGTCACCAAATGTTTTCTGTGACGCACTTTAGGTGACGGTCGTGGTGACGGTTTCAAACCGTCACCAAATATGTTTAGTGACGGTTTGCCATTTTTTTGTGACAGTTTCCTCTGTCACAAAAGACACATTTTGTTGTAGTGATAATAACTAATGTATAATAACATTTAATACTAATGTATTATGTATAAACACAAATATATAAATTTATAAATAACATGTACTAGTAATGTATAATAATCAATATATAATAACATGTAATACTAATGTATAAACATTAATATATAATAGCATATAATACTAATGTATAATAACATTAATTTGTACAATGATTTATTTTTTCAATTTTGGTTATGTTTTAATAAAATTGAAATTTGAAAATATTTTTTTTTAAAAATTGAAATTTGGAAGCCAAATCTGATTAGTGAGAGATCAAAATTGTCAAATTGAAATTTCAAATGAGTTAAGAAAAAAATCCAATATAAAAGCTCAAATCCAACTCCACTCTAACAAGTCGGAGTCGGAGTCGCTCAGCCCAATGAGGCACTTCATTGGTCTCTTTAGATAATTAAGATCTCAACATCTTGGAATGTCTTTTTGTGTCTGTGGACATAAATTCTTTAAAAATTTCAACTAGCTAGTACCTATAATTGTTTATTATAAATAAAATGTGATCAGTTATTTACTTATAAGAAAAGATACTTACAACCGTGAATTGCGTAACCGTCGCGTAATCGTTTTGAAAAAAATGAATAAAATATGAGACCCACATAAAAAAAATTAATTTTTTAATAGTGGACCCCACTATTTTTCAAAGCGATTACGCGGCGGTTACGCACTTCACGGTTGTATGTAGAATTACTCTTTACTTATATATTTACTACTTTTCCCTGTTATTTGTCGACATCTAATTTGTTTAGAGAGAATCCATTCACACATTTTAGGGTTCTTTGATGGTATTTAAGAGATGTTTCAAGGGGTCAACACTGATTCAGAAAACATGGTGGAAGCAATTTTGTATGGAAAATGCAACTCTTCCCATTGGGAAATCCTGCTGGAATTTTTTATTTTTTTTTACATAATGATTAAGAAAATATTTTTTAATGATGTTGTAAATTTTTTTTTAAATATTTAAAAGTGTTAAAAAAATGCATGTGAAAAAAAAATAGAATCAACTATTAAAAAATAAAATAAAGAGTAATTTCACATACAACTATAAAGTGTGTAAACGTCACGTAATCGTTTTGAAAAATAATGGGATCAACTATTAAAAAAAATAATTTTTTTCATGTGAGTCCCATGTTTTATTCACTGTTTTCAAAGTGATTATACGACGGTTGCACAATTCACAATTGCAAATATATTTTCTCTAAAATAAAATAGCCGCTTCAAGATTTAGCTTATATTCCAAATAAAATAAAATAAAATAGCCTTGCTATATTATGAAATAATTCACTCCATTTTACCATCATTGATGTTAACCCCATGATATAATATTGATGCTAGTTTTTACTTACTTTCCAGGTGTCAACAATTTACATATAATTCTTTTTTTTTTTTTCCCCAAGACGTAATGCGATAAAAAATTACACTTTTGGGAGAAGAGTTAACAATGATAGATAAAAGTAAAACCATCAAACCATTGTGCAACGTCAAGTGGAGAGAAGAATCTACTGAAAGAACTATGAGTGTGTTATGTTCACTTCATCACCGGGAAGTAACCTCGAGCTGAAGAAGGAAGGAAGTGAGGGTCCCTTGGCATAGGCATCTGTTAGTTAGTTAGTCACGTGGGATGCAGGTGTTCCTTATATAGTGTTAATGTCCTTTATGTCCTTACTTACTTGTTATGAAGTAGCATAATGCCCCTTGTAGCCGTTGTTAATAATCATAAGGTTTCTATAAATACTGAAGCCTTTTTCCTTTGTAAATATCGAATGAGAAAGTGAATCAAAGTGGAGGTTTCTGATCCCTCGAAGATCAGTAATTCAAGTTGTTTGATCTCAACTCTAGTCTGTTGTTACAATTGGCATCAGAGCCCTTCGAAATTCTGGGCACAAGCACTATATTTTTTTTTTCTTTTCTTCC
The DNA here is from genome assembly GCA_961763995.1 of Juglans cinerea. Classification (NCBI taxonomy): domain Eukaryota; kingdom Viridiplantae; phylum Streptophyta; class Magnoliopsida; order Fagales; family Juglandaceae; genus Juglans; species Juglans cinerea. The sequence goes on along the minus strand of CAUIVZ010000001.1, from coordinate 36,135,663 downwards.
CTCTTCTCCTTGTTCTTACCATGGCAGAAGGCACACGGTTCAAAGAATTAGAGAAGCTTGTTCTTGGGTTGAAACAAAATCAAGAACTACAAGACCAGAGAGTTGCAGATCATCAGAGTGCTTTGGAAGGACTGAATTCCAAAATGGACCTTTTGTTGGAAGCAATGAATGGAGGTAGAACTGATCGAAATGGAAAGGGCTCACATATGGATGGGGTCCATATTGGCAACACCCCTCTGAATTCTGGCATGCAGTTTCGTAGCATTAAGTTAGACTTTCCAAGGTTTCATGGTGATGACCCATCAGGATGGATCTATAAAGCAAATCATTATTTTGCCTTACACCCCATGCCAGATGGACAAAAGATTCTGATGGCCTCGTTTTATATGGAGGGAAATGCCTTGGTTTGGTTTCAAGATGCTGAGGAGACTGATTCTTTCAATTCTTGGCAGACTTTTGTTAAGGCTGTTCAGTCAAGATTTGGCAGCTCTTCTTATGATGACCCTATGGAGGCCATTACAAGGTTGAGGCAAACTTCTACAGTTAATGCCTACAAAACTCAATTTGAGGTACTTTCTAATCAATTGAAGGGTTTATCTGAAAATTATAAACTTTCTTGCTTCTTGAGTGGCCTTAGGGATGAAATACGACTCCCTGTGAGAATGTTGCACCCTCAGACCTTAAATACTGCTTTTGGATTAGCCAAGATCCAAGAGGAATATATCACCAGTACTAGGGGCAACAATAGGCTCCACTCCCCTTGTCATTCTGCTCCTAATGAGGTCAGCCACTCACTTCTTGGTAACTCCATGAGGAAAGAAGGAATTTCTGGTCCAAAGTCCACCCCCTTCAAAACCTCACCTCCTTTTCAGAGACTTACACCAGCAGAAATGAAAGCAAAAAGAGAAAAAGGAATCTGTTACTTCTGTGAGGATAAGTGGCAACTTGGTCATAAGTGTAATAAGGCCAAGTTCTTTGAAATGGCAGGATTAGAATGGTTACAAGATTCTGAGAAGGAAGAGGTTGGTCCACAAGATTCACAGGAAACTAATGAACCTGTGGGAGTCGAGACTGAGGTACCTGAGATCTCATTCCATGCAATAGCAGGCTGTATAAGCCCGAAAACTATGAGAGTACATGGCAAAGTCAAGAACTGCTCAGTTATAGTTCTTGTTGACACTGGCAGCACACATAACTTCATTGATCCTATGTTAGCAAGAAAGGTGGGGTTAGCTGTCAAGCAAAGTGGTCAGATCACAGTAAGGGTAGCCAATGGGGAAAGCATGAATGGTGAAGGTCTGGTCCAACAATTACAGTTTCAGATGCAAGGCCATAATTTCACAACTGATTTTTTCCTTCTACCATTGGGAGGTTGCGATGTGGTGGTTGGCATGCAATGGTTGCGAACCTTAGGTCCTGTTTTATGGGATTTTACTAATCTCACAATGACCTTCACCAGTGGCAAGGGTTCTGTCACACTTGTGGGCTTGAGTTCTAGCAAGCCTGAGTTTGTGGAAGATGTTCAGATTTGCCAACTTACTATGGTGGAAAGGAAGGGAATGCTACTTTAGCTAGTTCACAACGAGACAACTCAAGCATTGGGCAGGTATGCTGCTGACATTGAGGCAGTATTGGCTAAATATGACCATGTCTTTGCTGAACCAAAAGGCTTGCCTCCAAGAAGGTCTAGAGATCATCAAATAAACCTCAAGGAGGGAACCATGCCAATCTCTGCTCGACCTTACAGGTATCCTTTTTTCCAAAAAACTGAAATAGAGAAAATAGTCAAAGAATTGTTGGCTGCTGGAGTCATAAGAAGCAGCCAATCCCCCTTCTCATCACCTGTCCTCTTGGTGAGAAAATCTGATGGATCATGGCGCATGTGTATCGATTATAGAGGCTTAAACAGAGAAACAATTAAACACAAATTTCTCATTCCTATCATTGATGAACTCTTGGATGAATTGCATGGAGCCTCGATATTTTCTAAGTTAGACCTTAGATCTGGGTACCACCAGATTCTTATGAAGGAAGAGGACATTGAAAAAACTGCCTTCAGAACACATCAAGGGCAGTATGAGTTTCTGGTTATGCCATTTGGCTTAACCAATGCTCCTGCCACTTTTCAATCTTTAATGAATGAGATCTTTCAACCTTTTTTAAGGAAGTTTGTTATTGTTTTTTTTTATGATATTTTGATCTATAGTAAATCACTAACAGATCATGTAGAACATCTTTCTATGGTATTGGATACTTTGGCACAACATACTCTTTTTGCAAACAAGAATAAGTGCAGGTTTGCTTGTGAGGAGATTGAGTACTTGGGCCACTTAGTCTCTGCACAGGGCGTCAAAGCAGATCCAGCCAAGATCACAGCAATGCTCGAGTGGCCTCTACCAAAATCCCTCAAGTCATTAAGAGGATTTCTTGGTCTAACTGGTTACTACAGGAAATTTGTCAAAGGGTATGGCTCCATTGCTGCCCCATTGACAAATTTGTTAAAAAAAGATGCTTTTCACTGGGGAAATGAAGCTACTACAGCATTTATAGCTCTCAAAAAGGTTGTGACAAACCCACCTGTCTTGGCCTTACCAGATTTTTCCAAGCCATTTGTGTTGGAGTGTGATGCTTCTGGTCGAGGGATTGGTGCTGTCTTGGGTCAGAATGGAAGCCCTTAGCATTTTTGAGTCAAGCATTGAAGGGAAAAGCATTGGACTTATCTCCATATGAAAAAGAATTTCTTGCAATAGTAGTAGCTGTGAAGAAATGGAGGCCATACCTGTTGGGTGCTGAGTTTGTCATAAAAACAGATCAACAAAGTTTAAAATTTCTTTTGGAACAAAAGATAGGAACTCCATCCCAACAAAAATGGATTACCAAGTTACTTGGCTATGACTTCACAATCGAGTATAAGCATGGTAAGGATAATGTGGCAGCATATAGTCTTTCGAGAAGAGAAGAATTAGAGGAAGAATCTGTTGACATGATGGCTATCACAGTCCTTGATCCCCTTTGGCTAGAACAGTTGAGACATTCTTACTTGGATGATGAAGAAATTTCAGCCATTTGTCAAAAGCTCCAAGAAGGCAAGCTTTCTGACAAGAAGTTTGAAGTCAGAAATGGGTTGTTATTTAAGAAAGGCAGGATCTTCTTGTCATCTTCATCTCCTATGAAGGATCAAGTCTTGCAGTTTATACATAGCAGTGCCTTTGGGGGCCATTCAGGTTACCATAAAGCCCTCCATCGAGCAAGGGCAGATTTTATATGGAGTGGCATGAGGAGAGACATTAAGCAATTCATCAAGGAATGCCAAGTTTGCCAAAGGTGTAAAACAAAAAATTTACAACCTGCTGGGTTATTGCAGCCCTTGCCACTTCCCAGCAGATCTTGGAGTGACATCTCCATGGATTTTATTGATTCCTTGCCATGTTCAAAAGGGTTTTCTGTTATCTTGGTGGTAGTCGATAGGCTCACCAAGTATGCACATTTTTTACCTTTATCTCACCCTTATACAGCTGCATCAGTAGCTGCTGTTTTTACATCCTAGGTATTCAAGCTACATGGGTTGCCATCAACCATTGTAACTGATAGGGATGTCATTTTCACCAGTAATTTTTGGAGAGAGTTGTTTAAATTGCAAGGGACTAAATTGCACTTCACATCTGCTTACCATCCACAATCAGATGGGCAAACTGAAGTGGTTAATAAATGTGTGCAGCAATATCTGAGATGTTTTGTTAGTGAAAGACCTAAACAGTGGGTGCATTGGCTTCCTTGGGCTGAGTGGTGGTATAATACCTCAATCCACTCTTCGACAAAAATGACACCATTCGAGGCATTATATGGAATCTCTCCTCCAACCTTAATTCAGTATGTTGAGGGAACTACTCAAAATGAAGCCGTGGGCAGGGAGTTAAAGTCGAGAGATGAGATACTAATGTTGTTAAAAAAGAACTTGATGGCTGCACAGGTTACTATGAAACAGCAATATGATAAACATCACATTCAGAGGAAGTTTAAGGTGGATGATTTAGTCTATTTGAAAATGCATAAGTATAAACAACAGACTGTTAGTCAAGTCAGCAGATCAAAGTTAGCTGCCAGGTATTGTGGTCCATTCAGAATTGTGGAATGCATTGGAGAGGTAGCTTATAGACTTGAATTGCCACCAAACTCATCAGTTCATCCCGTGTTTCACGTCTCCAGATTAAAACAATACATTGGCCCTGATTCACAGCTATCTCCTGTATTACCCTTGCTGGATTCTCATGGGAATTTTAAGGAGGAACCTGAAGCTATTCTTGACAGGCGCATGACTGCTGTGAATAATAAACCCTTTATCGAGCTATTAGTGAAATGGCGTGGTATGGATGAGGTAAATTCCACGTGGGAACCTGTTGAGCAGCTAAGGATTCATTACCCTGACCTTGTGGGCAAGGTCTTTTGAAGAGGAAGGCAGTTGTTATGTTCACTTCATCACCAGGAAGTAACCTCGAGCTGAAGAAGGAAGGAAGTGAGGGTCCCTTGGCATAGGCGTCTGTTAGTTAGTTAGTCACGTGGGATGCAGGTGTTCCTTATATAGTGTTAATGTCCTTTATGTCCTTACTTACTTGTTATGAAATACCATAATGCCCCTTGTAGCCGTTGTTAATAATCATAAGGTTTCTATAAATACTGAAGCCTTTTTCCTTTGTAAATATCGAATGAGAAAGTGAATCAAAGTGGAGGTTTCTGATCCCTCGAAGATCAGTAATTCAAGTTGTTTGATCTCAACTCTAGTCTGTTGTTACAGAGTGGGAAAGTGCAGATAAGTTCATCCCAAGTTCAGCGAGTCCTTGTAATCTCATGCCTTTTGATCTCTTCAGAAAATGGGAGTACCAATGCGCAGAGAGTTTTGGTTGCCTTTTTAAATCAGGATCATCCAAGTCAACATAGTATAGGCCATATCCGGATTCGAAACCATCCAACAACTCCAATAAATCCATCAAGGACCATATAAAATAGCCTTTTGTATTTGATCCATTCCTTCCAAAATAAAAAATAAATTAAAGAACAATGGGTAAAGAGGAGAATACTTTCCAAGATATGAAAATAGAGAGTAGTTATGCAAAATTGGATTTATATTAATAAAATGACACACGAGTAATGCTAGGTACAAGTCTCATACAAGTCCTTTATAAAAAAGTGGATCTCAATAATAAAGAATAGTTTTTTTTTTTACACTTTTTTAAGGTGGGGTCCACTTTTTTACAAAGGCTTGAATGAGGCTTGTCTATTTGAGGCTTGTACAAATCATTTCTCATGACACAATTACATTGATTGTTATAAACTAAGTTGTAAATTAGTTATAAAAGAGTTGTAGATGTGTATTATTATCTAGTGTGAGGTTTGTGAGGTCTATACACGTACCTCAATGCATCAAGCAAACTCCCAATGTATGCATGCAAATATTCCACCCTTGGCCAGTCTTCCAATGTCAAATTACGTATCATTCGTTCACCTACACAGACATGCATATGCCAGCCATGCCACATTTCTTAATTTAGATTGAAACTCAAGTTGACAGTAAATTGTGCTTACATCTAATAAGTTGGAGATGCTATGACACATTACCATTGTTCCAACAATAAGCTATAAGGAAAAAATAAATAAACTCACTCGATCATATAGTCAAGTTCCAAGTTCCAACATGTGAAATTTTTGCTTAAGAATTTTAAAAGGAGTTCCTAAGTAGAAACAAAATCCAAACTCAAGTTCGAATACTCTCATACTAAAAAGAATCTGCACAACATTGATTTTCATCTCAAGATTAGAAGTCGAAGAAGAGAGTATCCTCAATTTTGTAACCAAATTTATGGGTCTCAAAAGTGAGAGAGAGAGAGAGAGAGATGAAAGTGATTCTTACAGCAATTATTTTTTCATGTGGGTTCTACATTTCCCCTACATTTTTCAAATCAAGTATGCGGGTTTGCATAGTCTAGAACTGTATAAATTATTATCATGTCATCGCTAATTAAAAAGTATTAGTAATTAATGATCATGTTCATCCTCAATAATAGATAATTAAATATCGTCACTAATAGCTAAAGTTTTTTTTTGTGGCGTGGGGGTGTTTTTCCTGCTACTAAAGAGATTTGGAAATAAAGTTTAATTGGGTTATAAAATATGACATTTACTAATACTATATATATATATATATAATATTATCACCAAAAGTTATTAGCAACAAGTTATCAGCAATGAATATTAATTTTACTTTCAGGGAGGACTTCTCTCGCCTCTAAACCCTATTCAATGGATGTCCAACATATTGGTGTAAGGGAAGAGAGAGAGAGAGAGACCATTTTCATGGATGTAAACAGGAGGGTTGCCATAAACTCTCTTGATATACTCCAGCAGTTCTTGGAGGCCCCAGGCTACAATTGGAAACTGAGTAAAACAAGATGGTTACTAATTATGTAGTACCGAACCAGTACATAATTAGTAAAAGAGCTCTATAATTTTTGTTTAAAGGCTTACCTCGAATCTGGATGTATCATTTTCGAAGCCTGCAACAAGCATTTAAAAAATAAAAAATAAAAAATATAGTGACCTGAACATTTTCTTGAGCACTGTAAATAAACTTTCAGAATCAACCACGGATTAGTGCAGCTCACTTGGTAAGCTCACTCATGCCGAGTAAAAAAAATTGCATTCTAGGTAAAGAAAAATTATTAGATATTCCCGGGGTACTCCCATCTAATCGCAGCATACCATATAATTAAAATTCAAACATAAACTTTTATTGACATATCATCCTATGATAGGATGGGAATACCACGCGGTATCCATACTAGAGAAGTACCTAATAATTACTCCTAGTTGAAGCTAGTCTTCATCCATCTAGTTCAATCTGTATATTTTAACAACATACTTGAAAATTCTACTGCCATGTCTGCAAAAAACTCTCTCTCTTTGATTTTTAGGCTACTTGGGCTGTCCTTGGCATACAAAGTTGAGTAATGGTTCACTCCAAGGAAGTCAAATGAACCCTTAATCCAATTGGATTCAGCAGTGGTGAAGACCGGCATTCTTGAGCCTATGTTCTTTTTCATGGCATCAGGATATTCTCCAAACACCAAAGGATCTACCATCCTACAGTCAAAAAGACAACGTATACATGATCGCTAAAAACCTAAATTATAAGTTCAGAGTCAGCTCTCTACAATACACAATACACTTAATGAAAGGAAAAGACAGAAGACACCGGATAATACATGAACGTTTAGCTTTCTTACCAGCCAAAGAAGAAGTCGTTGGCTCTTTGAGCAGCAATTTTATCGTCTGAGCTGTTTGTAAGAGGAACGAACCAATAACCAAGGACATTGATCCCTATAAATCCGTGCTGCTTCTTCTGCAGGGGCCAAAGTTTCTCTAGATCAAATAACATCTTGTTTTACGCAATTAGTCACGAAGTTCACATACAATTAAGCTGAATGCCGGAATATATAGGTATATTTAGTTATTGATATTATATCATTAACAACGAAAAACAAAAGACAAATGGAGTTAATTAAATCATGTAAATATGCTCGAGAAGAATAATTTGTCCTTGAAAATCTTATAGTTGACGAGATTAACACGTACATACAATAATTTCTCTATGCATGACATGGATAAAAAAGGGGCCATGTCCAGTACATAATATGAACAGCTTAATTCATAATAATATTAATATATACCTGATACATGTTCTTGTACAATCTAGCAGCGGATGCATGTGCCAACAAGATATGATGAGCTGCCAAGTATGGCTCTGTTGAGGAATTGCCTCTAGAGCAGTTTATCCCATATGGAGATGGAGATGAACATCTCTGAGGAGGTAAATTGCCACTATCATAACCCCCCATTACAAACACATTGGCCTCATTAAAAGTAGTCCAATATGGAACCCTGTCACCAAATTCCCTGAAGCACACATCCGCATATGCTTCAAAGTCTTTCCTGCATTCGCATCTGGATTATTCAGTACTCACATTCTTTGCTTTGTTTGGTGCTTTGTGCAGCAATGTACTCTGCACCAATATTATTTTTTCTTTTTCCTTTTGCATGCAATGATAAAGTATATATTTTGCACCCGGATTTTGCATTGTGCTCACAAAACTAATATTTTCCACCTTCTATTAACATCCCAACTTCAAGATTCATGCGTCATGTCATCTTCTTTTCATTTAGTTAGCTGTTAGGGCATTATAGAAACAATACCAATAAATTGGTTCGGACCCATGCTCATTCACTTATAAGGCTAAAAGAAACGTTTTGTAATGAAACCCAATTGGTGGACTAGGGTATTGTGGTTGTAATCCATCTCAAAAGCCATCATCTAGGACTATTATATTGGTTTCAAAGGATAGTAAACGATTTTCTAAGGCATATAACAACTTATTTTCTAAGCTCACACCACCTAAAAGCTGTATTACTTTTGTAAATGTGTTTAATTCGCTTTTGATAAGCAAAATATTTCGACTTTGGTGCTTTGCAATTGGGAGAGCTTCAGCCTTGGCACTTCGCAATTAAGCAAGCTTTTACTGATCACACTACGGGTGAGGTGACAACTGGACTACTACATGCCTCTTCAGCAAAAGAAAATACATCCTGTATAAATATTTGGACCATGTCTACTTTTTTTTACTGCATGGGCAAGAGAGAAATTATTTATTTGAAGTAGCCTATATATGTAAAAATAAGTTGATTAAGACGATAAGATTTGAGAATCATACACACTCTTTCGGCTAATCCATCCTCCATACTCGTCTTCCAGTGTTTGAGGAAGATCATTGTGGTGTAATGTAACATGTGGTTGTATTCCTGCTTAGTCATAAAATGAACAGTCTTAGAAATTTACTAATTTTCTTCTAATAATATAAATTTTCTTTTTTGAAAAAAAAAATCACTGAAATCATATATATATATATATATATATGATGGAAATTGGCTGTAACCATGACTGATTAGTTCATTGATGAGATTGTTGTAATACTGTAAACCCTTTGGATTGACAGTTCCTCTTCCATCTGAAAGAAAGAACATTCACAATCAGTTCTTGTATGCATGGTTAACAGTATTGATGAGTACATGAGAGTAGTTACATGCGTGATCATACTTGGTAAAAGCCTCGACCAAGATATGGAAAACCTGTAAGCTTCTAACCCTGTGTCCCCCATAAGCTGGACATCCTCCTGCAATAGTTACATTTGTTGTAAGCATTTTCATTATTTGTAATATACATGTAATGTTTTGGGAAGCATTTATTTTAAGATATGGATTCCCTAGAGTGTTTTATAAAACTTGTTGTGGGCGAGATAGAAACATAAAGTGAGTTTCACTACATTTCTTATTGCACGTTTGAGGTGTGGTTTGAAATATTGTTAGAATATTATTTTTTAATATTATTATTGTTTTAGCATTTGAAAAAGTTGAATAGTTTATTATATTTTATGTGTAAATTTGAAAAAGTTGTAATGATGAGATGAGATGAGATGAAAGACTTTCACTATCCAAACGGGACTATCTCCCGATTAGCACTAAATGCCCAATACACGTGATGTGAGATCCGCTTTTGTGTTCATCTCTCTCTCTAGATTCTAGGGTTTTATACATGTTTTGGTAAAGATGGTCTTGATCTCCAGTTCTCTACTTTTTTATCTACAATGAAAAAAATTTCCCAACTTCTTCCAAAAAATACAACATTCATCATCTCAACTTACTGCACTTTTCCATTATAAGTATATTTTTTTTATCAGTACTTTTCCATTATAAGTACATTATTTATTATTTAGTATAAAAAGCATATCAATGTAAACAGAAAAAAAAAAAAAAAGAAAAAAAGAAAAAGAGGCAGCCTCAAAATCCAAGTGACCACGAACGGCAGATCTAGAAATTGATCTTTGGGGGTGAATTACTGTTAAAAATATAAAAATGTTTGTATACAATTTCAGATGTAGGTTGTAATATATATATAAAATTGACCTCATATATGTGATCGGTATTTAAAGGAAAGAAAAAACTAGTAAGCAGGGTCGAAACTAGTAAGAGGCTCCAAAATTTTCAGAATTGGACGAAAATTAAATTTTGAAAGGCTTTTTTTATAAGGTAGACTATATAAAAGTTAGTATTTCACCCCTAATTTTGTTTTGTTTTGTAACTTGGCCATCCAAAACCAGGTTTTCTGGTTCCGCCCTGGTTTTCATTAACTTTCCTTCCGTTTGTAATAATTACAGAACACAGGGATACAATTGTATTTCCCTTTACATTCTATTTGTGGCTACTTTTATGGTGAAAAGATAGATCCCACCGGATGCCAATCTCTTTCCAATTTAAAAAGGAAGGTAGACATTAATACAAACGGCACAAAAAACATTCACTACCAACTTAAAACTTAAAAATAAACCGACTTGCATAAATGATTTAAGAGAAAAAAGTTTAAACGTCAAAAACATTAATGGAAACGTTGATAAACGTATGAAGTCGGTTTATGGGTTTATTGGTTTATTAAATGAATTGCCGGGTTTATTTTTTTCTACCAAATATTTGAGCGTAATGTTTTAATAAAGTTGTCTGCGATAAGATTAATACAAATCCAATAAAAACATTAGTTCAAAATATAAATCCTTTGATGTTCCACAAATAATTTATGTTCTAATTATTTGTTACTTGGAAACAATATTTCAATTTTGTTTAGAGAAAGTACAAAAATGTTTTCCCTCCCAAGTTTAATTTCAAAATAATGCACATTTGGTCTTACCGGCTGCACCACCTTTTTTTCTATTTTTTCCAGCATATTCTAGAAATGTTGTAGAGATAGATATTTTGATATGCAATGATCTATTTTACTTGTGATGTTTATTATAGGATCATGTTAAAGCTTCTATTAATGCTCTTTTTTTATAATATATCGCAGCGTGTAATTATTTATAAATTACATAAACATTACATCGTTATTTAATTAACCTAAAACATTATGTCCTTATTAATAAAAAAATAATAATTCTTAACAAAAAAATTAAGCATAAATTAAGCAAATGTGCATTGCACGTTGCTTTCACTTAATATATATATATATATACAATTTTTTTAGCACCGTTAAATAATTGTTTTTAATAAAAATTCACAGTATTATTAAAAAAACACTTAATAATGACCGGATTTAGCATTTCTCTTTTGTAGACTGACCTTATATTTATGATATCCATCACATGCAGTGTCTCCAGTGGCTCCATGCATATTCCCTGAAATGAGTTGGGCAATTAAATCGATCCTAATTATTATTCTCGAATAATGAAATTTCTGATTAACTTGTTCCGATCGAAACCGCGCGATTTCCAATTTTTTTTTTTTAAAAAAAAAAAGAAAGGAAAGAAAAACTGACCTGCTTGGGCGAAAGTATCCCATATGCTAGGAGTCCTCCCATCCTGGTTTGCAGCACCTTCAACCTTTCGCAAAAGATTAAACGAAAAAGTGAGAGAAATCGTCCAATTATTTTGGCGGAATAGATGCCTTTGATCGTTCTTTACAATTACTAAAGCATAATCAAAACAGAATGCTTTAAACAATCAAAAGATACGGAAAAAAAAAAAGAAAAAAAAAATGGTAAAAGGTAACCTGATAAGCTGAGGTCGAAGCCCCAAACACGAAACCAGGAGGAAAGTCATCTCTGGTAAATTTATCAGCACTCAAAACCAGTACAGCTAGATTCGTCAGCAAAACTACTACTAGCCTCAACATTTTGAATCTTGATCCAGTACTACTACTGTTCAGTCATTCATAACCATAAAAACGAAAAGGGAAAGAGAGGAGCTTTTAACCATGGGCCTCACAATAATTATCCTCTAATTCTCCACCTAACTACTTTTAATTCCACTGACAATTACTTCGTCAAAATTATCTTTAAAATTTAAAAGAATTTACACACTTTTTATAAATCTAAAATTTTTTAGTCATAAACTCACATTAGATTAGCCATTAGATCAGTCAAAATAATAATATAATATCATTTTTTTAATAATAACATGTTTATTTTTTTTTATATTTTGTAATTACACTAACCATATCATATTAATTAATAATATAATTTGATACTTAAATTATTGTTTCCCAACTAAATTTTTCGTCAACCTAATTAATCCTGATTAATATTTAAACCGTGGTGGCATTAATTTGAAAGTTGAAAGAAGTGATTTTGTAATAAAATAATGGAAATAGACCATAAACAATGTGTCTTCAAATATGGAGATGAAAGTAAATATATTGTAGCTCAAAGTTGAAATTTTAATTATTTATAGAATCCAATACAACGTTTTTAACTACATACCATTCAAATTTTGAAGATTTCTCTATTTTAAAGATACGGATGCCAGTGCTCTAAGAAGAAGAAATGAGTGCATGGTGGAAAGAAAAGGCTAGGCCCGTGGCCTCTTTCCAATTTACACTCACTCGTCACATTTTATAACATATTTCATAATAAATATTAAAATATAATGATATTTTGATAAAATGATGTTATTTTGATCATAATGTAGTTTACAAAATAACCCTCTTTTAAAAATATTATTATGTAAAATATTATAAAAAGTTATGTGTGTTTATAATATTTTTACAATATGGTGGGCTTTTTGGTGACTAGAAAGTTTATTCTTGTGGTAGAAACTAATCAATTCCCTTTCTCTAAGTACTATTCTTGCTCCCTAGCTTAGAGCATTCGGATTATGTAAATGTAAATGCAAAATTTGCATAATATGACATCATTTTACATTTGGCTATTCCACTCAATCTAATTTCCATATAATTACCATCTATTACTTAATATTTTTTTTTTAATTTTTATTATTTTTTTTATCAAATATTATTATATAAATAATGAATAAAAAATTTGAAATAATTTAAAAAGAATAAACTCAAAAACAATTTTAAAAAAAATATTAAAAATTAAAAAAATGTGGAGTGTGGAGTGTAGTGGAGGTTGTGTAGCAAAACTCTTAGGGTTTATACGCGTTTTAAGAAAACAGTTCTTCTATATATAGTCATTAGATAAAATCGATAAATAGTCGTCCATACCACGTCAAATTTTAAATGAATTCTTCATCTCTGATCAGCTATTTCTTTCTCATCGGCTCGGTCTCTCATCAAATGTCTCACGACAGTAACGTTTGCACGCTGTTTGGACTAGGCGTTTGCAACAAGCGTTTTTCTTAAAAAAAAAAAAAAAAAACGCTCCGTAATTTTTCCTTGGCGATTGGATGTGATTAGGGTTGCATGGCTTTGGCCGTCGGGCCTTCGTCGTTGACAGAAGGTCAAGGCGTCGCTAGGGCAGGTTGGAATCAGGCTGGGGTACCGAATTCAAATAGCATTGAGGGGGGCGTCGTGGCGGCGTTGGAGGGATTAGCATTCAAGGATGCAGTAGTTTCCAGACCTCAATGGCTTCCAGAGGTGGAGATCCCTTTTCGGGATCCAAAGTTCAATGACGGGGATATGTTTTTTCTCTTCTCTAAGGCGAAAATTAAGCAGTCAGCGGAACCGTTTTGGTTCTCGATGGTTTTGAAATTTTTACGTCGTAGGCCGTCTCTTGATCATGTTCGTGGTTTCATCAAAAGCAAATGGAGACTCCGTTCGGCGCAGGTAGTGGGCCAATTAAAAAATCCTCGAATGTGCTTGTGCGAATTTCAAATGAGGAAGATTTTATCACTGTGATGACGCGTGGGAATTCTGATGTGGAGGGGGTGCCATATAAGGTCTTTCATTGGACGCCGGAGTTCATGGAGGATGAAGATTCTCCTTGGGTTCCAGTTTGGATTACGTTATCAGGTTTTCCTCCAAACTATTTTCATGAGTCGGTTTTGAGAAGTATTGGAGGTGGTTTTGGCCGTTTCTTGAAGAGGGATAATGCCACTGCATGTGTGACTCATCTAGAAGCTACGCGTATTTGTGTTGAAATGGATGTCTCTAAGCTTTTGAGGCATTCATTCTGGTTGGCCATGCCGGGTCTAGAAAATAGCCACTTTCAGGAAGTGATTTTTGAAACGTTACCAGCTTTTTGAAAGCAAGGCCATCAGGAAAACAAGTGCGCATGTAAAGAATGCTTGCAAAAAAAGGATGGGTTAGAGGTTAAAACAGAGGAGAAAAGAGAGCGGAATAAAAAAGTATGGAAGGCAGTGGGGGTTCGGGAGAAGGTACATGCCGAAAATGTGAAGGAGACAAGGGCTAGTTCTTCATCTAACCAGAGAAGGACTGAGATTTTGGAAGCCATATGTAAACGTAAAAAGGAGATAGAGGGAGAGTCTTTGGTGGTATTGTTCATCTCGGCTCATGGTCTGGTTCATGAAAAACCCATATTTGATAAGGCTATTAGAAGGGAGTCAGCACAGGTGGATAATGCTTCGAATCAGCGTGACAATTGGTTTGAATTAATGGAAGCAGAATCTGAAGATAATTCGAGACTGGAGGATACGGGATGTTCATCTCCGAGGAGTTCTTTCAAGTTGATTGATGAGGCTCTAGAATTTGAAGTGGAATGTATGGCTGATAGGGGGAGACTTGGGGAGGATGGGATAGGTGATGATGATGTTTTCTCGCAATTTTGGGCAATTTCTGATGTCGAACCAGATGAGGAATTGGATGAATTGGTTGCCAAAACTTTCAATTAAGATCCGGATATGAATGTGCCGTTAAGAAAATTAAGGGGTGTAAGGAAAGAAAAATCAATTGTTGTTCTAGAAAGACGAACTCTTTCCAAAAAATTTTATATGTAATGATGAACATTTTTACGTGGAATATTAGGGGATTCTTTCGTCGAAAAGTAGGTTTCAACGTATTTTGAATAAAAGGCGACCGTGTGTTGTAGCTCTTTTAGAACCTTTTCTTGGGGTGAATAAATGTGGTAGGTGGGCTAGATGGATGAAGTTACCTAATTTTTATACTAATGCTGAGAATGGTGGAAAAATTTGGATATTTTGAGATGGGGACCTTGAATTTGAATTAGTGGCAATGTAGGAGCAGGCTGTGAGCGGATGGTTTATCATGGTAATGGGCGAGTTCTTGTGCCGTTTTTGTATGCGAGTTGCTTCCGAAGGCAACGTGTAGAGCTTTGGGGGTTTTGAAGAGGGCAAAATCCAGGAAGATGGTTGTGGTTCATTGAGGAGGATTTTAATGTTATTCACAACGATGATGAAAAGGTGGGTGGAATTTTGCAAGCAGCTCGTGCGAAGTCTGATTTTAATCAATGTATTCAAGATTTTGGCTTGATTGATCTTCCTCATAACGAACAACGTTTATCATGGTGTAATGGGAGGTTAGGGGGGAGACAAATTTGGGCGAGGTTGTATAGGGTGTTGGTGAATCATGAATTTTTGAATTTATTTGATGATGCTCGAGTGGTTTATATGCCAAGAACATCTTCAGATCATTCTCCGATGATGGTTACTTTAGTTTGAGAGAGGAGGGTGGTGGCTCAGCCATTCTGTTGTCAACACATGTGGGGTTCTCATGAGAAATTCCTGTCGTTGGTGAAGGAGGTTTGGGATAGAAGAGTTGAAGGTTGTCCAATGCTGCAATTAAAATTGATGAAAGGGGCCCTGAGGAAGTGGAATGTAGATGTATTTGGGAGGGTGGACGTGGAAATCCATAAACTTGAAGATAAAATTTCTGGGCTGGAACAAGTACTCAGTGCCGATTCATATGGAAAATGAGTTGTTGCACTGCAAAAAATGCATTTGAAGTGGCTGAATCATGAGGAAACTTTGAAGTTGCCAGAAAGTATGTATTTGGGAGGGTGGAGTGGAAATCCATAAACTTGAAGATCCAATACTGCATTTTTTCATGCAAAGTGGCTTGAGGAAACTTTGAAGAAATTAGAGTGAAGTGGCTCAAAATTTTTTCATAAGTTGGTTGGAAAATGGCCAAGTTTTACGTTCGGGCCAGGAGCTTCTAACGGTGTCCAGCATTCAATTTGATGATGATGATGCTTTGTATTTACTTAACCCGTCTATATCTATACAGGAAAATGAAAATTTATGTATGGCACCATCAATGGAGGAGGTCAGAGCGGCTCTTTGGTCCATTCCATCGGATAGTAGTTTGGGGCCGGATGGATTCTCAGCAAGTTTCTTTATACTTGCTTGAGATATTGTTAAGCAAGATATTCTGAAAAAGGTTCAAGAATTTTTTGAAGGTAAGCCGTTTACGAATTTTTTTGGTGCAACAAATTTAGTGCTCATTCCAAAAGTTGATGAATCCGTGGGGTTTGGGCAATTTTGACCAATTAGTCTATGTTCGGTGGTTTATAAAATCATAGCGAAGGTTATGTTTTTTCGGTTGGCGCCTCTTCTTCATTGGTTTATTTCTCCCGAACAATCTGCATTCATTTGAAGTAGAAGTATTTTTGATGATATGGCGATTGCACAAGAAGCCACGTCGCATTTAATGCGACGACATGCTTCCTAGTACAGTGGGTGGACACCCTCGACATAGAGGACGCAGAGGTCCCACCTGAGGAAGGAGGTATATAAGTCTAATCACAGATAAAATTCGGACAATTTCTTATGACCAACTCTCTCAAGAGATAGAACTAATTTAGGCATCGGAGGTATCACCCACTCACCGAGCCTCCACATTTCTTGTATTGCAGGTCCATTAAGCTCGTTGGTCAACGTGCAAAACATGCCTCCATTTTGTATTAAATAAAATTGTTTATTTTTATAGAAATTAAATTAATCATTTACCATGTTGCTTTAAGCCCATAAACTATATTTGCAATCTATATAATACAATTGGACATTTTATTGGAAAGATTGTAACGTGTCACTTTGATGATAAGGAATGGAGCTTCAAAATTGACATGTCGGTGTAGATACATCGAATGAACCACTTAAATTGTTATTCAATATTAAACCGCCGTTTCATTTGAATAACTGCTAGAACTTACGACTGCTCATTGTAATTAATTATTAATCATTAGATTCTTGCAAACTCACATGTCAAATGTTTGCTTTGATATATTAAGAGCTGAGATCTTTTTATATCAAAATTTTGTATTTTTTAAGAGTTAAGATATAAAATAAATAATAAAATCTATCTCTTCTCATTAGTTTAATCTTTTGGATAAGTAGTGATTTCACATGGTATCAGAGTAGAGGTCATGAGTTCGAACCCTGACTCTATACACTATTCTATTTAATTAAAGATTTACTGTTGGACCACTCATTGATAACTATTCTATTTAATTAAATATTCTACTTGTTGGGCCACCCATTGAGAGGGAGTTTGGCCCACACGTGAAGGTGAGTATTAAGAAAATAAATAATAAAATTTACATATTCTCATCAAGTTAAGCTTTTAGGACAAGTGGTGACTTCAGATTGAGTAATTACATACAACATAGTGGGAGTATGCTTTATCAAGATGGAATTTTTAGACTTCTTGATTTGATCAAGAAGAACAAAATATCTCCTTAGGTTTAATTTAAGAGTAATGCTACTCATCATCCCAACTTCTATCATTCTTCCATCATCCTATGATGTAGCATTAGATGATTGGAAATTATTTATTACATTTTACTTGTAAACCTATCATCTAATGCCACATCATGGGATGATGGGAGGATGACGAAAGTTAGGATGATAAATAGATTTTTTCTTAATTTAATAGAACTGAATATTTAAAATTTCTGGCCAGAGCAATTAGTAAATTGTTTACTAAACCATTTTAGAATATTCAATGCATTAAATTAAGGAATTGAGGATAAATAAATGATTTATTTATTTATATAACAGTACTTTAATAGACTTAAACATTCAACACAGATAATGAAGGGACTAATAACAATACTCATTTGAGCTAGTTTTTTTTTTCATTTTAGAACCTCTCAAGGCATCGAGTGTTGAACAAATCCCAAAACCCATCGGTGGACCTGGGTGGGCTGAAATATTGGAACCCATTAGTGAATATTTGATTCACTCCAATTGATCCTAATCCTTGATTGAGCTTCTTTTTCTCTTGTAGTGCCTAAAACTCAAAAGGAAGATCCCTCAGCACAGCATAATACATTAAACAGTACCCAAAGGAGGACAGCTTAAAGTGTGTGTGTTTTGGCACTGAAGAAGGTTAGAAGAGACCTATACTGAGTTGCTTAAAATTAATTTGAACAAGATTAGGAAACTTAGATTATATTTTTGCTAATAAATTGTTGGAAATTAAGCAGTGTACTGGTTTAATTACATGAATACTTTAGAGCAAACAATAAAGTAAGGCAATGAAGCGCTTTCTTCAGCTGGTTCTGGAGCTATGAAAGCTTACCTTACAATTATTATGAAAAAGGGAAAAGAAGGCACACCATTGTGCAACAGACAAGGAAAAATCTATTGGATGAATTAGGTATAAGAAAGTGCTGATAAATTCTTCTCAAGCTCTATAAACCCATCTGAGTTGAAGCCTTTTCTCTTCAAGAAATGTGAGTACCAATGAGCAGAGAGCTTTGGCTGTCTTCTTATATCCGGGTCATCCAGATCTATGTAGTAAAGACCAAAGCTCGATTGATAGCCATCCAACAGCTCCAGTAAATCCAAGAAAGACCATGCAAAATAACCCCTCACATTGGATCCATTCCTTGCAAAAGACAATGATCAGGGAATTAAGAAAAAGGTAGTTCCCACTTCCCACTACATCTAATAAATATTTGATTTAATGAGGTCATGAGAAAATGAACTTACCGAAGTGCATCAAGCAAACCCCCAATATATCCTTTCATGTATTTCACTCTATGCCAGTCTTCCAATGATGAATTGCGTGGTGTTCGTTGTCCTACAAGAAGATTCCAAGCAAGCTGAGTTTTCTCTATTAGAGATGATTACATTGGATGATGAGAAAACTGGGTTTTGAACATGGCCACCATGTCTAATACCAAAACAGGAAAGATAATCCCTTTGGTAGATAAAATGGCATGAAAACAACAAATATGCATGATTCAAAGGACTTTCTGAGCAACTTTAATGTTTGTTGTTTGACCGCTTTAACTCTCTCTATATCAGATTTTTGTTTGATCACTTATGCTTAGAATGAATCTATATTTGAAAGGATAGTTTAATTGGTGAAACCCATATGAACGTTAGTTGATTGTTACATCAGATAATTTATATTGAAACACCAAAATGTGATAGCATAACGATGTGTCATAGCATAATTATGTTAAGATATAAAATCAATAATAAAATCTACGTCTTCCCATCAGTTTAAGTTTTTGAGATAAGTGGTGATTTCACATGGTATCAGAGCAGAGGTCCTAAATTCAAACTCTGACTCTACATTCTATCCCATTTGTTTAAATATTCCGCATGTTGGGCCACCCATTGAGGGGGAATTTAGCCCACACGTGAGGGGGAGTGTTAAGATATAAAATAAATAATAAAATCTATCTCTTCCCATCAGCTTAAACTTTTGGGACAAGTGGAGATTTTACAAATTCCAGAATAATGAGATGAGCCCTAGCACCACTATGAATCATTTCTCACTACTTAAAGTAAGACCACAAATACATAGAAGCTCTATATGCATTTGTGTCAATGAGTGGGAGGACGTGGATGTGCGTGAATGGGTGTGTGTGTTTGTGTGTGTGTGTGTGTGTGTGAGAGAGAGAGAGAGAGAGAGACCATTCTCATGAATGTAAATAGGAGGATTCCCATACACTTGCTTGAAATACTCCAACAGTCCTTGCAAACTCCAGGGTGTAATTGGAAACTGAGTCAAATGGGCTAGTTAGTGTTAGATTTGATGTATCCATAAATATAAAATTGCCTTTATAATTTATGCTTATGCTTATGATCTCACCTCAAATTCAGATGGATCATCTTGAGTAACTGCCACAATTGGAAAAGTATTAAGGGAAATTCATTTTCATCTCTAAAGCTTGGTAAGTAAAGGGTGAGTTTATTGAGGATATGAAGAAAAACTAGAATAGTCTTAAATATTTAATCTGCAGAGAGCAGAGTTTAAATAGTAAGCTTGATTGAGCTGAAACAGGGTAAAACGTAATCTAATAACCAGTGAAATTGGTCATTGTTGTGCTAAGTAAAGTATATACGCATGGACATACCAGCAAATTCTATTGCCATGTCTGCATCAAAGTTTCTGACCTCCATCTCAAGTTTTTCAGAGTCATCCTTGATGTGAACTGTGACGTAGTAATTTAGTCCTAGGAAATCAAATGAACCTTTAACCTGATTAGATTCAAAATCTGTGAAGGATGGAAGTCTTGATCCTACATTCTTTTTCATGACATGGGGATATTCTCCATACACTAAGGGATCCATATACCTGCAATGCCATGCATATGAAGAATAAATGAATTCTGAATGCAGCTTAGATATGGTGTAAAAATGCAAAATGAAAAGCACTCTTCCTTACATTAAAAGAAAATGACTCCAAAAGTGTGTGATGAATACTTGCTTTTGGCACCAAATCAGATTAAAACTTAACAATTTATAAATGACATATGCCAAAAGACAATACCACTGCAACTTTACTTGCGAATCATGTTTTAAGTAACTTACCAACCAATCAGGAAGTCATTGGCTCTTTGAGTAGCAATTGCATCTTTAGTTGTGTTTGTTTGAGGAATAGCCCCAAAAGCGTAGAGGTTGATTCCTATAAATCCATTCTGCTTGTCCTGGTACTTTTCCTTGTACAATCTAGCAGCTGATGCATGCGCCAACAAGATATGGTGAGTTGCCAAATATGGCTCAGTTGTGGAGTTGCCTTTAGTGCAGTTAAACCCAAAAGGAGAAGAGCAACGCTGAGGTGGCAGATAACCCCCATCGTAGCCTCCAAGCACGAAAACGTTGGCCTCATTCAGGGTGGTCCAATGAGAAACCCTGTCACCAAACTTCCTGAAACACAGATCTGCATATGCCGTGAAGTCTTTCCTGCATTCAGAAAGAGATGATTCAATCACATTCCTTACTGGGTTCTATGCTTGGTGGTGTGTAGTGTACACAAACACATACAAAATGTGGTCTAGTCAAGATTGAGAAGTGTACACAATTTTTCTGCTGACCCATCCTCCATACTCGTCTTCCAGTGCCTGCGGAAGATCGCTGTGGTGTAATGTGATATGCGGTTGGATTCCTACTTTCACAAAAAATAACATAAATCAGCAGGAAAAAAACATGGATAAATTAGCATTTGGGAGTACTTTTTCTTGCTTTATGTTCAAAGTATTCTTGAAATGATGAGAAAATTAAAGGATCTTCAACTATGATGGAAAAGGGAGTAACCGTTGCTGATTAGTTCATTGATAAGATTGTTGTAATACTGTAAACCCTTTGGATTGACACGTCCTCTTCCGTCTGAATTATGAGAAAATGATTAGTCTAAGTGTGAGAAAGTGCAGAAAAACTCCTTTTTACTTCATCATGTTTAGTTAATTGAGGATCAGAAGAGATTGATGATAATACTTGGAATAAGTCTTGACCATGAGATGGAAAATCTATAGGCCTCTAAGCCTATATCCACCATGAGTTGGACATCCTCCTGAAAGAGTCAATTCAACGTAGCTAATCATATATGGATCATTATCCTAATACCAGATGCTTCAAATAAAGTGAACATATAATTAATTGGTCATGGTCATATATATATGATTCTGATAAGAAATGTCTCTCCTAGCCTGGACAATACTTTCATTCACGACACCTTATCACAGGATGAACATCTCATGCAGACTACAATCATTCATTTTCAATCAATTGGGATGAACTGGCCGGCAAGTAATCCTTGGCTTTTAGTCATAGGAAACACATTGCATGCTATTATACCTTGTATCTGTGATACTGATCACATGCTATGTCACCAGTGGCTCCAGCCATTTTCCCTGAAATTTGAAGTTGAAGATCAATCTCGTAAGACAAATTATTAGATATAAACATAGATAAACTTCAGCAAACGTCTATCTGCTAAGCTTATATTTGTGATTTCAGGATACATATCTTTTTCTCCCATTTCTAAGGAGCAAGGAGCCTAGAGCTCCATGCCCCACAGAAGAAGAATCAGAAAAAATGGTGCAAAAAGTATCTACATGTAGCCATCCTAATTATATCTCGGTTGTGTTAATTCTGATTACATCTCATGTTGACATGCAGTCTTCCAGTAGAAGCGAAAATAAAAACCAGAGGGAAACTATGTTGGTAGCATGCACTATTATTTGCACGCATATAATCTCCGTTTATTGAAAAAAAAAAAAAGGAAAAAGGTTTAAATATTCATTTGAATTATATTTACTTCATTTATAATGGAAAAACGTTAGTTTCATTAATATGTTATAGAAGATAAAAGCAAGTACCAATGGTAAAGAAAAGCTTACCAGCATGGGCGAAGGTATCCCATATGGAAGGTGTCCTTCCATCTTGGCTTGCTGCACCTTCAACCTTTCATATTAATGTATATTTTTTAGTCATGAAAAATATCAATGTTGTTATTATATATTTCTAATAATTTACTCCAAGATAAATGAGAAAAAAAAAAAAACTCGTCACCTGGTAAGCTGAGGTCCCAGAACCAAAAACAAACTCGGGTGGGAAGTCATCTCTGCTGTATTTATCAGCGCCTAGAGCTAAAGCAGCAGCTAGGTTTAGTAAAAGAAGTAGATAGAAAGAGAGACTCAACATTTTTCCAAAGCTAGCTTGTGTTATCCCTTTAGAGATTGACCCAAATGAATGCTCTTAATGTATGGCCAGACAAAGAGTTGCTGGGCTAGCTCAGTCTGTACTACTTTATACCCGGAAAAGGATAAGCTACACCTACACGCATACGATTGGTTGAGCAAGCATCGTTGTAGAAAAGATAATTCCAACGATAAATACAAGACATCATCCTCACAAAAGTCTTGCAAGAAGAGTCAAAACCAACATGTACAATCGAGGCTGAAGTACTGGTCGCTCTCAGAAACCGAACTTAAAGACAAATCCCTGACTAATTAAGTGGACTTTAACGTGAAAGCCTTAAGTTAAATAAATGTGAGATGTTTCTTGAAGCTGGACTTTAACGTGAAAGCCTTTAGCACAATGCATCTCTCTCTCTCTCTCTGATGTGTGATGCATGTCTGTGAGCACGGCCTCAGCCCCATGCCTACAATCAGCCGTACCTTAAGGCCCCGTTTGGTTCCTCAACTGAGTTCAGTGCAGTTCATTTTTAAGCATCTTCTACCATCCAAACATCAACTTGAGCTGCATCATAACAGAAATGCTTTGGGTCCCGAATTCAGGACCCAAAAAGTATCCCGAATGTTTTTTTTTTTTTTACATGGTGATTAAGTAAGTATTTTTTAATAATGTTGTGAATTTTTTATTTTTTTTAAAATGTTTATGATGATTAAAAAAATACATGAAAAAAAAGAAAACAAAAATAAAAAAATGAAATCAACTATTCGGTAAGCTGCTTCGGGCTACTTTTTTGGTAGCCCTAGCAGAACTCGCATCATAAATAAGTTCAGTGGGTCTGTACTATACATTGATGTAACCGGTTCTAACTTGTGGCAAAGATTCTGCAGTGGCATCATAATGCCTGCAAACCGAAAGCTGTAAAAAAAAAAAAAAAAGTCATGTTTTGTCCATTTTGCCCTTACTTGACTTGAGGTGGATGGCTGCAAGTGCAGCTTGGAGAAATTTTTTGCAGTGATTTGACGTGGACAGTTTATTTTTAGTATGTCAGATGAACAGCTGAATTTAATGATGGGGCCAATTTATTTTACAACTTCCTATAAATACATATAAACTCATCTTAACATCCAAACACATTTAAATTTATCTTAAGTGGATCCCACAAAACTCACTCAACCATCTTAACTCACTACTATTCATAAAAAAACTCAACTCAATTTAGCTCAACATCCAAATGCAGCCTAAGTAGAAGAAAGCGACGTAAATGATTCCAATGATTTATTTGAAAAAAATGGCTCCAACGTGAGGAAATATAAAATCTTGAAGAAAAAAAGTTCTTCTACAAACAGGAAACTTTGTGCAGGGATTGCGCAAGTAAGAATTTTTTATTCCACGTCAACTACCACTAAAGAAATAAAAAATAAAAATAAAATAGAAGATGACCCAACACGAATAGAACTGGGAAGGAAGGTTGAAACCAAAACACAAACGGAAACGGAAGATTGTGCGCATATATATCCTCGACTTTCCCATGCAAATTGGAGGAAACAGGCTTCACATTTATATCCTCGACTTCAGGGACCTCAGAATTTACTGTAATTGTAGAATCAAGTCCTGACTGAGTTGCTACCGAACAAACGCCAAATGAAGTGGTGGCTAAAGAAAAATTAGGAAAATTAAGGCGGGCACAAGAACCATACATTGTCCTTTCATCTTCATCATAAGCGCATGTAGCTTCAATTGCATTTGCAAAAGTACCAAGCCAAAGCCTTTGTCCCTTGTTTGGCTGCCGAATTTCTACAACCCACTTACCCCATGTCCTCTGCCTAACACCTCTGTAATTACATATTGAGTTCTCTGGCCCTCCCTTTCCTTTCATGCATCCCTTCTTTGACCGAATGGCCGGAGCTTTACGAATGGATTTATCATTGTGGGAGTCAAGCTTGGTGTTCTTCTCTTTCCACTTGGCGAGAGTCTCACCCACAGACAAACCTCCTTGTCCACTCCGTAACTGCCTCTTCCTGGAAGAATTCAACGATAAATAAGTCATATCAGTACCTTATATTTGAAAAATTCTATTCACAGAATCTGCGCAATGGTATGTCACAGCACAAAGCAACAATCAAGCAACAAAGATATTATTCTGCATTTGAGATTTTAGGAATCTACACTAACATTGAAAGCGAAACTCCAATGAGCCTCTCCTCCATCGACGAGCAACTGATGGCAAACCGCAGCAACCATAATGCTGTAAGACATGCTCCACCATTTTAGGCCCCGTCTTGCTACCCCTGAAACAGAGCACCCCTATGCAATGTTTCAGAAACCCATCTCGGGTCGCGACACGGAGGAGGAAGGAGAGTGAGAATGGAGGAGGGAGATGCGGAGGTTAGGTTTCATAAACCCATATCCACATGAGGAAGTTTCGGAGAGGAGGAGAGAGAGATGGAGGAGAAACTTTGGGGGAGATGAAACTGCAATTCGAATGGTGGGTTTGTGCGAGACCTGGGGAAGCTTCGGAGAGGAAAGTGAGGTGGAGGAGAATGGAACTGGGGGGAGATGGAACTGCAAATCCGAATGCGTAGGGTTTGTGCGAAACACACCGTCTCATTTTCGACATAGATGTTTGTGCGCAAATCCTACCCCAATTCTCCTGCATCCATCATTTCTCGAAGACAAAACAGTCCTTTCGTTTTACCAAAGAATAATGCTAGCCTGCATTTGCGCCCGCTCCAAATAGAAAAGCTTCTCATCGGCCGGTTCCTATTTCCTAAACCACACACCCACGTGGCAAATCGGGTTCACTGGTTAAAAATAAAAACACTCGAACCGGCTGTCCTCTCCTCCCTAAGCTCCCTCTCTTCATGCCCGAAGGACTCCCATCTTCTCTGTCTTCATCCTCCCCCCCCCCCCCTCTTCTCTGTCGTCATCCATTATTGCTATGTGATTCTCTATTCATGTATAGGATTCCTTGTTAAATCAATCAATGGGTTTTGATCGTTTCGAAAATTATCATTATTGGCCAAGCTTTTATCCAATTTAATTAGTAAAATTTCCCTTCTATCATTCTCTACTTTTACAGAGAAGTTGAAAAGGTGGAGAGGAATACACTAACCTTACAATATATTAGAGGTTTGCTCCAATTTCTTTCGATTTCTAACTTTTTTTATTATTTAAATTATGTGTTTATTATTTAAATTCCCAACATTTTGTTGGTGATATGAGTTCTGCAAAAATTTTGGTAAAAAGTCCAACAACTTCCACTTCCAGGTAACTCCTAAGCCTTAAAATCTTCAATACCCACTATAAGGGATTTTCCCCACTTCACAAGCCCACTGGGCCTCAACTTGATTCCCGGCCCCAGGGTTCAAGCTTACCCATGAAGAAAAGCGTCTACATGGAAAAATAAATAGGTGGCTGATGGGACGGACATGCCTAACATTTCTCGGCCACACTCCGATCGTGGGGACTTGTACAGGGCAGAGCGGGAAAGATGGGGAACCCTTGATCCTCTAACATGGAAATATCGACGGACCACCGAAGATGAAGCGAGATCAGAGAACCACGTCGCATTAATGACACCACTACCCGAACTACACGCCACATTAATGATGTTGTCAGAGAGCTACACCGCATTAAAGGACTCTGGCAAAAGAAACAGTACGAAGGACACGGATTCCATAGGGATAGACACGATCTATCACATTCCCAAACCCCCAGTATAAATAGCAACTCCCATGTACGAGAAACTCTCTCTGATCCCTAGATTCTCTTACTTATTTACAAACTTTCAAGAGACTTTATTAACTTTGGCATCAGGGACTCTCTGGCCCCAAGGCCACCATCTCCCAGTTGCCTTCTTCTCTATTTTCGCAGACCCAGTTTTGAAGACCTGAGTTGCTGGAACTTTACCCAAAGGCGTACAAAACACGACGTTAACAGTGGCGCCGTCTATGGGATCCTTGTAGATTTTTGCGTGTACTTCGTATGCCTAGGACAACCTGTTCCAGACAACTCAGAAGCTCACCAATGGTGCCGATGAACATGAAAGCTGACAAGCGAGAGAACCAAACTCTCGGGATTGGAGGGGACGCCGCGAAAGAGAAGTATGAGCACACCCAGAAAGGGATGCTTCCAAATGGCGGGGTAAGCGAGGTGTGCCCTACGATGGATAAATGTACCTTGCCACTACCTCCCTTCTGTGCACCAGCCAAATGCGAAGTCTGAAATGAGCAGAGGCTCATAAAGGTGGAACCAAACAAGCCATCGAAATTCATTCCCCTGAACTCGGACCAACTAAAAGCCATGGCAAGGATCAGCAACGAAATGACGTCTGAGGCGCAGAGCGCCATGAAGCAACTCCTCGTCGAGCACCAGGACGTATTTGCTTGGAGCCACAAGGACATGCCCGGGATAGCCCCCAAAATCATACAGCACAGCCTTAGCGTACACCCAAAGGCCAAAGGAGTGAGGCAGAAACGCCGAAGCGTCAGTGCAGAAGAGAACGTCGCCATAGCTGAGGAAGTTGACCACCTATTAGCCACTGGATTCATCCAAGAAGCCCAATATTCGAAATGACTGACCAACGTGGTGCTCGTACAAAAGCCAAACAGCAAGTGGAGAATGTGCGTCGACTTCACCGACCTCAACAAGGCCTGCCCGAAAGACCTCGCTTCCCCGCATTGATCTAATCGTCGACTCCATGGCAAGCCATCGTATGCTCAGCTTCATGTATGCTTACTCTTGGTATAACCAGATTCGCATGAACCTGGAAGATGAGGAGAAGACCTCCTTCATCACCGACCGAGGTCTGTATTGTTACATGGCAATGCCTTTTGGGCTAAAGAATGTGGGAGCTACCTACTAGCGGCTGGTCAACCGTATGTTCAAAAATCAAGTAGGAAGAAACATGGAAATCTGCGTGGATGACCTGTTAGTTAAGAGCGGGACTCCATAACAACACTTAAACGTCCTGAGGGAGGCTATCGCAATACTGAGGGAGTACCAGTTGAAGCTGAACTTGGCAAAGTGCGCCTTTGGTGTAGGATCAGGGAAATTCTTGGGATTCATGGTGTCGGAACACAGAATCGAAGCTAACCCCAAAAAGGTGGAGGCATCCTCAACATGGCCCCATCTCGAAGCATAAACGAGGTGCAAAGGCTGGTCGATGAGTAGCGGCCCTCAACAGGTTCATGTCAAGATCCATCGACAAGTGCTTGCATTTCTTCAAGGTTCTACGAAAGGCACAAGTATGGGACGTCAAGTGCGACCTGGCGTTTGAGGCTCTCAAGAAATACCTCACGCGCCCACCGCTCCTTAGCCAATCTAGGTATGGGGAGGCGCTAACCCTATACCTGGAAGTCTCACCCCAGGCAATATCTTCAGCGTTAGACGCGAAAAGGATGGAGTCCAGAAGCCGGTCTACTACACCAGCATGGCATATCGTGGAGCCGAAGCTAAATACCCTCGCATAGAGCAACTGGCCTTCGCACTAGTGGTAACCACGTGCAAGCTGTGCCCGTACTTCCAAGCTCACCCAATAAGGGTCCTCACAGAAACCCCCCTGAAAAAGATCCTACAACGACCAAACTCCTCAGGCCGACTCATAAATTGGGAAGTAGGGCTGAGCGAGTTTGACATCGACTATATACCACAGAACACCATCATGACGTCCAATGGATTATATATTGATCTTAGGTGATAAAAATTGGTAAGGTAAATGAGTAAATTGGTTGGACACATGCTGGACAAATTTACCATATGTGATGGATAATCTGTCTTAAGCATGAGTACATGATGTTTAAGCCTTAAGGTTGGCTTAAAGTTGTGTATTATGCATGGTTAAGATTACAGTTAAGTGTTGGTTATTAGGTATGAATGAAGGAAGAAATGTATCTATTGGCTAAGGTTGAGGTGTATAACTTGGTTGGTTCAAGTTATGCATCAGGATGGATGGTTTGGTAGGAAGAGTATGATGAATGTGATTGTGTGTCTTAACTTTAAAGTGAATCATGGAGGTTCACTTTAAAGGATAAAAACATGGAGTAGAATGTTGTGTTGTGCTTGGAAATGTGATCTCAAATGGGTCCCAAGCTATGGATTTGAGAATTTAGGAAACGTGATAAAAGAAAATATAGAAGATGGACTTAGATGATAGAGTGTGTCTAAGTGAAGGAAGTTCTAGTAAAGAAAAGTTTATGTATTTTCTAAGTTTAGTTACTTATGCACTTGAAAAGGAAATGATGTTAAAGTTATGTATGCATGTAGGTTGTCATCTGACACGCACATGAGTGAACAACATGAAATGTAAATAGCATGGAGTCCATGTAAGTATTATATTCATACTTTTATAGAGTTTTCTAAATGATATGAAAAAGAAAAAGAAATGTTTCTCTTTATGATGCTCTGTGAAATGAAATAAATGGATGTTTATGAAAGTATACTAAGTAGTGTTTAAAGGTATATGTAAGTAAATGCCTTCTTTGGCATCCCCTATTTATACACCCAAAGTAATAGTTGTATGCATATGAATAGATGTAATATATAGTAGCTATTGTCTTTATTTTCATGAAATGAAATGTTGAGGTTTATACTTGATGCTTTTAAGTGATGTTTAAACGATGTGATGAAAGTGTATTTAAATGATGCTATGAACTGGTATTAAATGATGCTATGAAACGAGTTTTAAATGATGCTATGAAATGATGTTTACTGATGATGTTTAAGCTTATGCTTTTAAATGATGTTTATGAAATGAAATGGACTGATGACTAAAAAGAAGGAATGAATGAAAAGGAAAGGACCAAAATGAATGAATGTTTTGATGTATAGAAATACTTAACGGTCATAACTGAATGAATGATGGTACCAAAGAACTAGGCAGATTACAATGCCGAGTAAGTAGTACTGGTAGTGCACCCAGTGCTACTCCCTGGCTGAAAAGGATTCCCAACCTGTGGCCACAGGTGGAATCGGGGTCCAAAAGACTATTAACCCCAACACATGGGGCGTAACAATATGTATTGGCTAGAGGAAAAGTGAAAATAGTGAACTAAATGTATGAATTATTTTTAGTTTCCTTATAAATGAATGTACTGGGTGGGAATGTTTTCTGAAATGAAAACCATTTTTAAATAAAAACCTCACCTTGTAATGTTTTCAAATGAAATGAATGTTTTACTTAAAATATGTAGATGAATGATGAATGCATGAATGAAAACCTATGTTAGTGTAATTTTTGTAACACCTACTTCCCGTAGGCTAGGAGTGTCACGTATTTTTCATAAAATAAACCCGGCAAGAGATATCATAAATTTTATTTTAGGAAGTCTGAAATTTAAAACAACTGCTCCTTCTAATCCTGGCCTGCCTGCTCATATTCATCATCATCCTCACCTAGGTGGTGAAAAACATAAAATAACCTAAAATGAGTCGAAGACTCAGTAAGAAATCCATCACAACGTAAAAGTAAGAAATTTTTCATAAAAATTTTATGCTGAGAGCTTAAAATCCATGATGGTTCATGCTAATGCTTATGCTATGCATGACTGATTTATCTGAATTAACTCGCTAATCTGACTAGCCAGCACACTTAATCCCGTGTGTGAGATTGTGCACCGGCCCCACATCCCGCGGCCGCGAGGGGAGCTGCTAATAGTATCCTGGCATACTATGGGGGACCACGCTTGAGTCCGTGGCTTGAACATCCACCCTGAAACTGCATTTAGGGGTGTAATTTTAAACCGGAAAACCGGTCCGGTCCGAGACCGGTTCCAAAAATCCTAAAACCGGCCGGTTCCGGTCCGGTTCCGGTTTTAGGATTTTTGGGACCGGACCGGACCAGTTCATAAAAAAATATACAAAAAAAATATTTTTATATATAAGTTATTAAGTTTTATACAATATATTATATATATATATATAA
The DNA here is from genome assembly GCA_961763995.1 of Juglans cinerea. Lineage (NCBI taxonomy): Eukaryota > Viridiplantae > Streptophyta > Magnoliopsida > Fagales > Juglandaceae > Juglans > Juglans cinerea. The sequence continues at coordinate 36,105,063 of CAUIVZ010000001.1, read as the reverse complement.
TATATAAAATTATAAATTTATATGTGAAATTTTTATATATAATTATATATATATCATATATGAAATAATTTCATATTATAATTTATAAATTATTACATTAAATGTTAATACTAATATATAAGTTTATAAATAATACTAATAGTCTAATATAGACTATAGACTATAGTTATACTTATAATTAATACTAAAAGATTTTACTAAAAGTTTATAACTAATACAATATTAAATATATAGTTTATAACTAATAATAATATATAACTTATAACTATACCAATAGTCTTATATTAATACTATTATATAGTCTGATATATTATTTAGCTATACTAATATTAATATTATAATATATAAGTCTATAACTATTTAACTAATACTAATATATAACTTATAACTTATTAATATTAATATTATTATATAGTCTAAATTTCTAATATATTATTTAGCTATACTAATATAAAGTCTATAACTAATAGTTATAGACTATTTAACTATTTAACTAATACTAATACTAATAGTCTAATATAAACTATAGTCTATAGATTATACTTATACTTATAATTAATACTAAAAGTTTATAACTAATACTAATATATAACTATACTAATAGGCTAATATTAATACTATTATATAGTCTAATATATTATATAACTAATAATCTATACTAATATACAAGTCTATAACTATTTAACTAATAGTTTAATATAGACTATAACTAGTACTAATATTATATAACTATACTAATATGCTAATATTAATATTATTATATAGTCTAATATATTATATAGCTATACTAATATATAAGTCTATAACTATTTAACTAATATTAATAGTTTAATATAGACTATAGTTATAGTTATACTAATATAGCTCTACTAAATCACCATGGTCCATAACTAATAGTCTAATACTAATATATAACTATACTAGTAGGCTAATATTAATACTATTAGACTATGGTATATTAAATGTTTAACAAATATATATATATATATATATATAGTCTATTATATAAAATATTTGACTTTAGCATATTAAATATATTACAAATATATATAGTTAATAGTTATATTAAATCACTATAATCATTGAATCACTATAGTCTATAGTCTATTAAATGTATTACAAATATATAAAAAATTTAATTATCATTTAAAAAAAACCCATTGAAAAGATTCAATTAAATAATTAAATTTTAATTAAGTAGTAAAGGACAGCCAAAGGCCCAAACGGACCAACGGTGCCGTTTTAATGTATTTGAAAACAATGAAACGTAAAATCCGAAAAGTGATTAAGTGAAAACCTAAAATCTCATCTCTTCGACTTCGACTCTTCGTGAACTCGGCACTCCCACTCAGCGACGCAGCGTCTGGGTCTTCGTCCCGGACTCTCAATCTTCGTCTCTCTCGTCTCTCACTTCTCACTCACTCTGCTCTCGCCTCTCGCACAGCAAGCTCTCTCCGTCTCACTGAGTTCTCACTCACTCAGTCACTCTGCTCTGTCTTCGTCTCTCAACTCTCTCGTCGCTCTCAATCTCTCTTTTCTCAAATCTCTTGAGTCTCAACCCGTCTAACGGTCTCAGTTTCTCTGCCTATCTGCCCCCGGCCCCCCAGCCCACGGTAAGATTTTTTTTTTTTGGAATTACATACTAGCAGTAGCCTACTATGATTTTTGTGATTGGATTTTGTGATGTTAGGGTTTTTGTGATTAGGTTTTGGGATTTTTGTGAATCTTGATTGCCGATTGCTGATTGGGTTGAGTTGATAGGATTTTGTGATGATCATGTTAGGGTATTTTTTTTGTAATCCGGAATTTATTAGTGTTTGACAGTTCCGATTGGGTTGATTAGATTTTGTGATAGTAGGGTATTTTTTTTTAATCCGAAATTTATTAGTGTTTGACAGTTTGTTATTGCTGATTGGGTTGTTGTTGGTTGTGGCCTAGGCTTTGTCGTTGAATTGGTCTAATGTCCATTCTCATGTGATGAAATGAATTAATGAACCATTCTACTCAAACATTAATTAGGTTGATCGGTAAAAGGCAGTCTATGCATGTGTGGTATAACTTATATTTTTTTTTAATGTTAACAGTTAACACCAGGTAACTTACCCAAATAAAATGAATGGCCTAGATTTTTTTAGTAAAAGTTAAAGCATATTTTTTTTAATAAAAGTATAAAACAGATTTTTTTAAATCATTTTTTTTTATAAATAAGTTTTTAATGACAAACTGTGAAATTTACATTTTAAAAAAACTGGAAAACCGGACCGGACCGGACCGGAAACTAGTAAAACCGGAAGTACCGGTTTATGAGGGTGACCGGTGCGTAATCGGTTTTGAAAAATACAAAACCGGTACATACAGGTTCGGTCCTAGATTTTGTCCAAAATCGGACCGGACCGGACCGGTTACACCCCTAACTGCATTGGTACCATGCATCTGAATGGTCATCTGATTAACAAGTCTAATCTTATCTTGTACTTGAATTTAAGATAGATTACATGTCTTATGCACATGAGATGCATGACATAATACATATATAATTATAATTTCTGAATCTAAACATGATGCGGAATGACATGATCGTGTGCTATGCTAGATGACATGTTTGCATAATCATGATATGCGAGATACATAAACATTGGCTTTCAATAATCGACTTTAATAATAATATATCTAAACTGAAATGTGATAATCATAATTTGTGATCAAATTACTTACCTCGAATCTCTAATCCAAGGTCTCGCCTCGAAGATCGTCGTTATTTATACAAAATATCATATGTCACTAACTTTCTAGAAAGACGTGTAATAATATTTTATTTAATAAAAAAAATACCTACCAAGGGAGATAACATTGATAATTAATAGTTTTATCTAAACTTAATAAATATTAATATTATTTAAATTCTAATAACATATCTACACTTTCAAATTATAGCTTAGTAGGAAGTCATATTAAAATTATTGAGGTAAACAGTGTAAAATTTCATAAAATAGGCTTAAACAATTTAAGGTCTTCAATAAAATAAGAGATAAGTCCATAGTAAGATAAATATATCAGATCGATTACAATATGTCATAGATACAAAAAAAAAAGTAAGGGCAATAACGTAATAATAGTACTTAAAAGTCTACTTCTAGTATTAGATTTACAATACATTAAAAAATAGCATTTTTTTTAATGGTATGCACAGGCTTAACCAAAAACATAAAGGTAACTTTCAAGTGAAAGGGAAATATAAGGGCAAATTTGTAATAAGGTTGAATCTTTGTATGCTGGCTGAAAAGTAAAAAGCAAATCTCAACTTAACAAGGCATTACATGAATGAAAAGAAAGGGTTAGTGATGAAAAGGGCTTTTAATGTAATATCATTTAAAAAACCTCAACTGTAGGGTAACCAGCTTTACGGAACTTAAAGAAGTTCCTTTCAACCTTGAGACACGTAAATATTTATTAAGAGACTGAGAGTGCAGAGGGGTTGCAGTAGACTACAAGAGGTAACTTTTTTTTTTTAGAAACAACTTCTTTCATTGATAACATGTTGTATTACATGATCTGATAAAACATTGGAGTTTCCTCCATGTCTACTATGTAATGTGAAACATATAAAGCAGTTTTAGCTAGATTATGGGCAATAGAATTGCCCATGACTGACTATACATGTTTCCAACTTTGCCATTGTAGCTTGAGTATCATTTATGATCATCCCAAAGTAGCTTCCATTTTGATTCTTTAGATTGAGTTCATTGACCACTGTTTTGGAGTCTCCTTCCAATATGACCTTTCTCATACCCAAATCTATTCCAAACTTTACTGTTATCCCTACTGCTATGGCCTTTGCTAGATTAGGATCAGGCATTAAGTCTTGTTTTTTCCTCAAGGTTGCCAAAAAGTTACCAACTTTATCTCTTACTGCTACCCCTATTCCTATTTTAAAATATTTTTTTATCAATAGCCACATCCTAGTTAACTTTACAAAAACCTTGAGGTTGACATTCCCATGAAACTGTCCTTCTGTTTTTTGCACTGACTTGATGCTCATGTCTTGGTTCATCTATACATAAATCCAACTGCACTTGTTTCACTCTGTGTATCATAGCCTGGGAATCTATCAAAATGTTTCTAAAGACTAACTTATTTCTTCTCCACCAGAGATTCCAGAAAGTTAAAGAAAGCTCTATCATTTAGTGTTTATCTAATTTGTTGAACATGTCTTCTATTAACTCTTTAAAACTTCAGTAAGACCACTTACATTTATGAATTTTCCTAGATAGTTGGCTAAAACCATCATTTGCTATGGCACACTCCCACAAAATATGCTCAATAGTTTCAGGCTCTCTAAGACACATTGGGCAAATTGGATTGTCCAAAACTTTCCTCTTGTACAGGTTACTCTTTGTGGGCAGTATGTTTCGACAGGCTCTCCATAGAAAGTTCTTAGTTGCTGGAGGTAAATGAATCCTCCATAATCTGGTCCACTGCTGATCTTTCTGATTATTGATAAAAGAATTCTGGCATTTTTCCTTATCTTGCAATTCCCCTTGTAAATGATATGCACTTCTCACTGTAAAGCAACCATTATCACTGTTCCTCCATATCAATCTGTTGTTGATTACTCTGGCTAATTGGTAATTGCTTCATAAGGTCAGCTTCCTTTATGCAAAAAACCTGTTGAAGTAAAGGTAGATTTCATTCCTTACCACTTGGCATTATTAGTGCTTCCACTTTAGCATCTTCCCCCAATGATTTATTACTACTTTGAGGTTTGTAAGTTGTTGGTTGTGGCTGCCATGGATCAGACCATATTCTCACTGACTTTCCATTGCCTATTCTCCAGTGAAGTCCTTGTTGTAGAAGCTCTCTTGCTAAAAGAATACTTCTCCAGATGTAGGATGGGTTGCTTCCCACTTTTGCTTTAAGAAATTCATATTTGGGAAAATATTTAAGCTTCAACACTCTTGATGATAAAGAATTAGGAAATACCAGAATTCTCCAACCTTTGTTGCTAACAAAGCAAGATTAAAATTTTCAAAATCTCTAAAACCAAGACCTTCTATCTCTTCAGATTTCCCCATCTGAGACCAACTCATCCAAGTCATCTTTTTTTCTTGATTTACCTGACCCCACCAGTACCCTTTCATCACACAATTCAGTTGCCTTAGTAAGGATTTCGGAAGTTTAAAAATGCCCATTGAGTAAGTGGAAATTGCTTGAATGACATATTTGAGCATAATCTCTCTCCCTGCTTGTGATAGGAATTTGTGCTTCCAATTGCTCATTTTAGTACTGACTCTGTCTAGTATAGCCTTGAATTCTTTGCTTCTTTATCTACCTACCAAAGCTGGAAGGCCTAGGTATTTCTCCTGTGAGTTTGTTACTCTAATCCCTGCCATACTAGTTAAGTAGTTCTTGGTAGAAGTGCTAGTATTTTTACTGAAAAAGAGAGAGGACTTGTATTTGTTCATTCTTTGGCCTGATGCTTCCTCATATTGACTAACAATCTCCATCATTTTCCTCCATTGCAACTCTACTGCCTGGCAAAATAACATACAGTCATCTACAAAAAATAGATGATTGATATGCAGTTTCCTTCTATCAATTGGAATTCCTATGATATGTCTAGCCATCTTTGCCTTATTGATCATCTGAGTGAGTGCCTCTGAGCTAATATAAATAGATAGGGTGATAGTTGATCACCCTATCTAACTCCACGAGATGGCTTAAAACTAGGTTGTGGAATGCCATTGATTAATAATGAGTAAGAAACTGTTGAAACACATCTTGAAATAAGAGCAATCCATTTTCTGTTGAATCCCATCTTCTTCATTACAGTTTCAATGAAAGATCACTCCAATCTGTCGTAAGCTTTACTCATGTCCATCTTAAGAGCCATATACCCTTTGGAACCTTCATTTTGGACTGCATTGAATGAATAGCTTCATATGCAACAATAACATTGTCTGCTATCATCCTATCTGGTATAAATGTAGTCTTAGTTGTTGAAATGATGCTTGGCAAAATTTTCTTCAATCTGTTTGCTATTGCTTTGGTCATAACCTTATACATCACATTACACAAATTTATAGGTCTGAATTCTGATACAGCATTGAGATTTTTGACCTTTGGGATTAACACTATGAAAGTCTCATTAATAGAGTTGTCCCAATTGTTTGTGTTAAGGGCTGTAATAACTGCCTCACAAAGTTCCTTACCTATTATACCCCAATGTTGTTAAAATAAACCAACTAAAAACCCATCTGGACCTGGGGAACTCATAGGATTCATATTAAGAATTGCATCTTGAACCTCTGAAAATTCAAAATCTTTCAATAGCATTTGGTTCATCTCTTCTGTGACCATTATTGGCATTGTCTCTACACACTGTTGTTGACCCTCTGGATTTGAAGTAGAAAATAGATTTGTGAAGAAATCTTGAAAAATCTTATTAATGACTTGAGCAGAAGTTAAGTTGCCCATCTCCATCATAGATGTTGTTAATAGTATTAATTTTGCGCCTTTCAGAAGCACACTTGTGAAAATAACTTGTGTTTCTATCTCCCTCTTTAAGCCATCTTTGTTTGGACCTTTGTTTCCACTTCACTACTTCTTGTTCCAATCTCCAATTAATCTGTCTTTGAATGTTGGATTTCTTGAATATCAGCACCTATGTTTCTTGCTTGAAGTTGTAAAATCTTTTCTTGTTGCACCTTGATTGTCTCATAGGCTTCTTTCTCCTTGTTCTTACTCCATTTCAATAATTGTGTTTTACAATTGTTCATCTTGATTTTCAAACCTTCTAAGGAGTTTGCATTTCTGTTGTGAACATGCCAAGCTGTTTAAATTAAGTCCTTGCAATCAGTATTGATGCCCCAACTGTATTCATATCTGAACAGCCTTTCTTTCCTTCTTGCAAGTTGTTTCTGAGTGTTCACAACTGTTAAAAGAGGATAGTGATCTGAAGAACTTGTTGCTATTGTTGTGACCTCTATTGATGGATACATAATAAGACAAGTGGTGTTTGCACATACTCTATCTAGCCTCTCCTTGGTGAATTCTGATCCTTGTCTGTTATTAGACCAGGTATGTTTGAGACCATTATAACCCATGTCACTTAAGTCACAATCCTGTAAAGTTTGCCTGAATCCTTGCATTTGAGCAAAAGGTCTCTGAGATCCTCCCCATTTTTCATGTTGATACAGAATTTCGTTGAAATCTCCCATACACAACCATGGGCTATTGCCTTTAGATTGTAAATACCTAAGCAATTGCCCACTTCCCTCTCTTTTTGCAATTACTGAATGTCCATAAAACCCTGTAACAGTCCATATCTTCCCAAGTTTTGAGTCATTAACCTTAACAGAGATGTGAAAACTGGTATAAGTGAGAACCTCTATGTCCATAGCTGAATTCCACATCATTGCTAAACCTACACCATTCTCTTTTGCATTAACAGTAAAACTTCTATCAAAACCAATACTTTTCATGATTTGTTCAATCCTCTCTCTCAAGCTCTTTGTTTCAATGAGGAAGAGGATATTTGAGCTCTTTTGCTTCACTAAAAAATGAAGCTCATGAACTATTCTAGGGTTTCCAAGCGCTCGACAGTTCCAAGTTATGCATTTCATTAGGATTGATGGGGCTGCTCAGCAGCCTCCACCAATTGCTCTTGAGTTTGGCTCCATCCAGGATTGAGCTCCTCTTTCTGTTTCTTTTTTATCAGTTGGAAATTCTCACTATCATTTGATCTTTTTCCCTTTTTCTTCCTCTTGTAATAACTCTGCTAGTGTTATCAATTTCCATCTCGTCTGTTGTTGAAATATTTAATGCTCTTGCTCTTCTCTTCCAACCCAAAGGTGTAGAAAATACTTGCTCATTCTGCACTGGATTATTTTTAGACACATCTGTATTACTCTCTGAGATGTTAGAACCTAGCAGGCTTTCTTTTGGTAACAAATCTGTATTGCTGAATTTTTCTTAAACTTCTTCCTGTATCTTTAACTCCTTATACCCCTCTTCTTGTTGACTTCTTGTCTGTTCTTGTATTAATTCGTCTTGCCTTTGTTGCTGAATTTGTCCTCTACCACTAGTTTAACGTATTCAAACCAATGAAATAGCAAGTAAAAACCATAACAGAGGCATATGTCGGCAACGAAGAATATTAGGGACAAAGAGCTAACCGAAAGAGGGACGAGTGAAATATTTGAAATGAAATTCAATGTAGTTAAAACTAACTCAGGCACGTTTTTCACATTTAGAGAGGATCTGGTAAATCACTAGAGACTCAGTTCAGTGTTTACATCCGATAAAACTAATACAGATTTTGGGTTTAAAAAGAATTATAATAATAATCAATAAATAAAACCTTAATAATAATAAGAATAAGAATAATAATAATAACAACAACAACTAAATGATTTATTTATATACCCTAAATATATTATTAGTATGTTACAAATCTCCCCCTTAAAAGAAAATCCCGTCCCCGAGATGGAATGTACCTCGATTAAAATAAGTAGGAGTATTTCTCTCTCATATCTTCATTGTTTTCCCAAGTGGCTTCTCTCTCGCTGTGGTGACTCCAAAGTACTTTGACTATTTGAATAGTTATGTTTCGTAGCACTTGGGCCTTCTGTGCTAGTATTCTCACTGGAACTTCTTCATAGCTGAGGTCGTCTCAAATCTAAAGAGGCTCGTACTCCAATACATGTGTGGGATCCGGGGCATACTTTCCTAACATAGAGACATGAAACACATTGTGCATTGCCAACAAGTGAGGTGGAAGTGCTAATCTGTAAGCTGCAGTACCTATTCTTTCTAAGATCTCGAAAGGACCTATGTACCTCGGGCTTAACTTTCCCTTTTTACCAAAATGCATTATCCTTTTCATCAATGCAACCTTCAAGAGTACTTTTTCTTCTATCTCAAATTCTGATTCTCGTCGCCGTTGGTTCGCATATTTCTTCTGTCGCTCTTGTGCTATTGTGAGCTTCTTTCTGATAATTGATATTTTCTCACACATGTCTTATATAATTTCTTGTCCCGGTATCCTCTGCTCTCATGGCAACCTACATTTACATCTGTAGAGAACTTCATACGGCAATGCCTGAATACTTTCCTTGTAACAGTTATTATATGCGAACTCAATAAGGGGTAGATACTTAATCCAACTACCTTTAAATTCCATCACGCCCGCTCTAAGCATATCTTCTAGGATCTGAATTGTCGTCTCTAACTGAGCATCTATCTGAGGATGAAATGTAGTGATGTAAGTCAGTTGACTTCCCAACTCCTTCTGTGCCTTTCTCCAAAAAACTGGAGTGAATCGGGTATCTCTATCAGAGATGATCTTAGATGGTATCCCATGTAATCTGACAATCTCTCTCACATTCAACTCAGCCAGTCTATCCATGGAGTACGTCATCTGAACAGGAATAAAATGGGCTGATTTTGAGAGTCGATCAACAATCACCCATGTCGCATCCTGACCTCCTAGCGCCTTCGGAAATCCTAAAACAAAGTCCATCCTGATCTCATCCTAAGTCCACACTGGTATAAGGAGTGGCTATAGTGTACCTGAGGGTCTCTGATGCTTTGCTTTGACTTGTTGACATGTCAGACACTGTGCTACATATGTCACTATCTCTCGCTTCATCCCATTCCACCAAAAGTATTGTTTTAAATCCCGATACATCTTGGTACTCTCCGGATGAACTGTGTATAGTGAACGATGGACTTCTCTCAAAATCAAATCTTTGATTACTCTATCATTGGGTACACATAATCTTCCCCTAAATCTCAGGGTGCCATCATCCAATACTAGAAAATCAGGTCTCTTAACTTCTGATATTTCTCCTTTAATCTCCATCAATTATGTACCACTAGCTTGGGCGACTTTAATTTGATCTATCAATGTTGAACCTAGGGTCAAACTATTTATCTTAGATTGAGTGTCCTAGATTACCTCAATGCATGCTTGCTCCATGTCTAGTAGTATATGCTTCTGAGGAGTATACATCGTAGCCAGGGTACCAGAGGATGACTTTCGACTAAGTGCATCTGCTACGACGTTTGCTTTGCCAAGATGGTAGTTAATATTATAGTCATAGTCCTTCAGAAGTTCCAACCACCTACTTTGTCTCATATTCAGCTCTTTCTGTGTAGAGAAATATTTCAAGCTCTTATGGTTGGTATAAATCTCGCACCTTTCACCATAAAGATAATGTCTCCATATTTTCAAGGCAAAAACCACTACTGCAAGTTCCAAATCAGTTGGGTAATTCTGCTCATAAATTTTTAACTAATAGGAAGCATATGCAATAACTTTCTCATTATGCTTTATAATGCAACCTAAAACCTTCAGTGAAGCATTGTTGTATATAACAAATCCTCCATCTCCCGAGGGAACTGTAAGATTGGTGCCGTCACTAGTCTTTTATTCAATTCTTGGAAGATGTCCTTACACTAATCTGTCCATAGGAACTTCTCATCCTTTCTTGTCAACCTTGTCATCGGAGCTGCAATACTTGAAAATCCTTCTACAAATCTTCTACAGTAACCAGTGAGACCTAAGAAATTTCGTACCTCATTAACATTGCTAGGCTTGGCCCATTTTACCACTGACTCAAACTTCGTTGGGTCCACTGAAATTCCTTTTACTGACACCATGTGTCCCAAAAAGGAAATCTCTTGTAACCAAAACTCGCATTTCTTAAATTTTGCATACAACTTCTTCTCTCTTAGTGTCTGAAGGGCAATCCTCAAATGCTCGTCATGCTCTCTGCTACTCCGAGAGTAAATGAGAATATCGTCGATAAAGACTATCATAAACTAGTCCAAATAATCCTTAAATACCCTATTCATAAGATCCATGAAAGTTGTGGGGGCATTAGCTAAACCAAATGGCATAACAAGGAATTCATAATGTCCATACCGTGTCCTGAAACCCGTTTTCTGCACATCTATCTCCTTAACCTTCAACTGATGGTATCCGAATCGTAAATCTATTTTAGAAAAGACTTGTGCTCCCTGAAGTTGATCAAATAACTATCCGTGGTAGAGGGTATATGTTATTGATAGTGTTACCTTATTTAATTTCATGTAGTCACGCATAGACCCATCATTCTTCTTCATGAAAAGTACCGGAGCACCCCACAGGGAGACACTAGGGTGTATGAAACCTTTTTCTAGTGACTCTTGTAACTGATTCTTGAGTTCCCTTAACTCAATTGGAGCCATGCGGTAGGGTGCTTTAGATATAGGCGTTGTTCCTGGAGTGAGATCAATCGCGAAGTCCATTTCTCTATTCTGTAGTAACCCTGGAAGATCTTCAAGAAACAGGTCTCTAAATTCTCTGACTACTTTTATGTCCTCAATCTTGAGTCCATCTACTGGTGGTAAGAACAAACTCGCTAGGAATCACATGCACCCTTGTCTCAAAAGTCGGGTGGCCTGTATAGTTGAGATTACACGAGGAGGAACTTTCTCGTACTAACTGAAAACTAAACTCCTCTCCATCTGTGGATTTAAAGCCTACTCTCTTATTAAAGCAATCTACACGGGCATGGTTTTGGGACAACCAATCCATTTCCAGAATCATGTCAAATCCGGACATATTAAATACGATTAAGTCTGTAGGTAGAATTCTCTCTTGAATCTATATCAGACATCCAATTAGAACAGAATCACAAATGATATGTTCTCCTGAGGGCATAGCAACAGACATATTAGGTTCTAGTAGCTCAGGTATCTTCTCAATCAAAGGTGCATAGTGATTTGAAATGAAAGAATGAGTGACACTAGAATCAAATAAAATGGAGGCATGACGTGAAAATAACGATAATGTACCTATATGAATTTCATAACAACTTAGAGCTATCAAGATCATATGATTTATTCATCATACTATATACATATCTAGATTTAGGACAAGGAAAGGTATCTGTGACTACATCGTTTGACGCTTCAGCATCAACAGGGGGGAGGGAATATACTCTTACCGTAGCTGTCATCTTCTATCCTCCGTTCCTTCCTGGTTCCTCGGGTCTCTTTATTGGGCAATCCTGAGCTAGATGGTTCAACTTTCCGAACTTGGAACACACGTTCTGGCCCTACAGACACTCTCCCATATGTATTTTCCCACATGTTGCGCACATGGGGTAAGTTTGCCCTGCTGGTAGTTGCCCTTGACGATTCTCGATATGAGGCCTTTTATCCTTATGCTACGCTGATTGGAGTTGTTGCTGTTGTTGCTGGCGCTTCCTTTGGTTGTTGTACTCAATGTTTTCTTGGAGGTCTTCTTCAGCAATGGCAGCTCAGATGACTAGCTCTGTGAAACTCTGAATCCTGAGAGAACGTACACGTTCTAGAATCCTACGATCCAGTCTGCGCTCAAACTTCTCAGCTTTATTTTCCTCATCTGGAATTAAGTAACTGGCGAAACAGGACAGCTCCATGAATCTCGTAGCATACTGTGCTACCGTCATCGTTCCTTGAGTGAGGTCCATAAATTGGCGACCTCTCGATTCCCGAAGGGTCTGTGGGAAAAAGTGATCTAGAAAGGTTCTCTTCAAACATTCCCAAGAAATGGGGACTGCTTCCCCAAACTCCAATCAATGCCCGTGTCGACTTCCACCACTGGTTTGCCATGTCAGTCAAATGGTAAGTGGCATATTTCACCTTCTGATCATCCGTGAAGTAGAGTGCTTCGAAAATCTGCTCCATACATTCAATCCAGCTTTTAGCATCCAAGGAATTCAATCTGCCGTCGAAAGTAGGGGTGCTGGCGGGAAAATTGTTCCAAGGTACAACCGGCCTATGGAGCTCTAGATGCTATAAATTGGCCACTAGCCATTGATTGGAAGAATTGGGTAGCAACTGCGACAAGAGGGTCTGGGTTATCATTCTGGCTAGATCCAGAAGATCCCTCTCGATTTGGGTGATTTCTAGTGCCAGGGGCTATGATCTACGTGAAGATGTCATAGTAACAATTAATTAGTATTTGATAAGAATGTAGAATAATGACAAAAAAAACAACTACAATGATGGTTCTAACTAGAAAGAGCTATAAAGTATTCAACCCTAAATGAAACCTCAATTACTCACGAGCAGGCTAGGAGCATCCTAGGTAACCTAACTTTAGAATTTATAAAAGTTCTTTTTTTTTAAAGTCTGCAAAATCTCTCAACCGGCTCTGATACCAAATTGTAACACCCATTTCTCATAGGATAGGAGTGTCACGTGTTTTTCATAAAATAAATCCAACAAGAGATATCATAAAATTTATTCTAGGAAGTCTGAAATTTAAAACAACTGCTCCTTCTAATCCTGGTCTGCCTGCTCGTGTTCATCATCATTCTCACGTAGGTGGTTAAAAACATAAAATAAACTAAAATGAGTCGAAGACTCAATAAGAAATCCATCACAACGTAAAAGTAAGAAATATAGGATTTTTCATAAAAATTTCATGCTGAAAGCTTAAAATTCATGACTGTTCATGCTAATGCTTATGCTATGCATGATTGATTTATCTGAATTAACTCACTGATCTGACTGGCCAACACACTTAACCTTGTGTGCGAGGTTGTGCACCGGCCCCACGTCTCGCAGCCGCGATGGGAGCCGCTGATAGTATTCTGGCATACTATGGTGGACCACGCTTGAGTCCATGGCTTGCACATCCACCCTGAAACTGCATTGGTACCATGCATATGAATGGTCATCTGATTAACTATTATAATCTTATCTTGTACTTGAATTTAAGATAGCTTACGTGTCTTATGCACATGAGATGCATGACATAATACATACATAATTATAATTTCTGAATCTAAACATGATGCGGAATGACATGATCATGTGGTATGCTAGATGACATATTTGCATAATCATAACATGCAAGATACATAAACATTGGCTATCAAGAATCGGTTTTAATAATAATCTATTTAAATGAACATGTGATGATCCTAATTTATGGTCAAATTACTTACTTCGAATTGCTAATCCAATGTCTCGCCTCGAAGATCTTCATTATCTATACAAAGTATCATATGTCACTAACTTTCTAGAAAAACATATAATAATATTTTATTTAATAATGAAATAACTACCAAGGGAGATAACATTAATAATTAATCAGTTTTATCTAAACTTAATAAATATTAATATTATTTAAATTCTAATAGCATATATACACTTTCAAGTTATAACTTAGTAGGAAGTCATATTGAAATTATTAAGGTAAACAGTGGAAAATTTCATATAATAGGCTTAAACAATTTAAGGTCTTCAATAAAATAAAAGATAAGTCCATAGTAAGATAAATATATCAGATCGATTACAATATGTCATAGATACAAAAAAAAGTAAGGGCAATACCGTAATAATAGTACTTAACTTCTAGTATTAGATTTACAATACATTAAGAAATAGCATTTTTTTTAATGGTATGCACATGCTTAACCAAAAACATAAAGGTAACTTTCAAGTGAAAGGGAAATATAAGGGCAAATTTGTAATAAGGTTGAATCTTTGTATGCTGGCTGAAAAGTAAAAAGCAAATCTCAACTTAACAAGGCATTACATGAACGATAAGAAAGGGCCAGTGACGGAAAGGAGTTTAACGTAATATCATTTCAAAAATCTCTCCTATAGAGTCACCAGCTTTACGGAACCTAAAGAAGTTCCTTTCAACTTTGAGACACGCAAATATTTATTGAGAGACTGAGAGTGCAAAGGGGCTACAGCAGACTACAAGAGGTAACTTTAATGGGAAGGGTTAACACTATTTGTCCTCTACCACTAGTTTATGATATTTAAACCAAAGAAGTAGCAAGTAAAAACCATAGAGTAATGATATATACACAATACATTTTCATAACACATTTCACAACAATGTTATAAGATGAGGGTATTTTTGTAAAATGATGTTATTTTATAAGATGTTTTACAAAAATACCCTTCATTTAAAACATAGTTGTGTAAAGTGTTGGGAAAGATATTGTGTGTAAATCATTTTCCAAAACCATAATAAAGGCATATGTCAGCAATGAAGAAGATTAGGGACAAAGAGCTAACTGAAAGAGGGACGACGTGCGACGATGATTCTGAGTGCCCAAACTAAGATCAAAGGCAGCAACTTCTGATGGAACAGGGCTAAATTTCAGTCACTGTTTGGTTGAGAAAAACGGTAGAAAATAGGAAGAGGACCTGTTTCTCTACTTGGTTTGTGTTGTTTGCTTGAGGCTTTCCTGAGATTGAATTTACAGACGGGGGAAGGGATAAATAGATGAAACCGTCTTGAGCGTGTCCCATTCAAAGAGCTTCAAGGAGTTTGCAGGAGAAAGAATCGGTGATCATACCGAAAATAAAGGGATAACGACAAGGTGACAAAAATGAAATATTTGAAATGAAATTCAATGTAGTTAAATCTGACCCTAGCACATTTTTCACATTTAGAGAGGATCTGGTAAATCACTAAAGACTCAGTTCAGTGTTTACATCCGATAAAACTAATACAGATTTTGGATTTAAAAAAAATTATAATAATAATCAATAAATAAAACCTTAATAATAATAATAATAATAAGAACAACTAAATGATTTATTTATATACCCCAAATATATGATTAGTATGTTACAGTTTTACAGTATGAAGTAATACTTACTGAGTACTCGACTCACTTTAGTTTTTATGTATGTCCCTCCCTCTCTCAGTGACAAAATGGGAAAGAAACGTGAAGACAGACATTGCTCAAGGGAAGTGTGACAGAGGCCTAGGCCAGTAGGTTTTTACATAATGTATGAAAGTCATATTTTTGTAAAAGTCCTTTTAATTTAATTTAATGAATTCCGTTGCAAAACTCTCTCTTATATTTATAGAGTAGATTTTAGTTTTAAACTTAAAATCTTTTATATCCTAGGAATGAAAGGGAAAAAGTTTTAAAATGGTCAGTAATTCCCGTCTCATTTTCTAAAATCATTTTCTAAAGTCCCACCACAAGAACGGGCGTTACACAGCCCCTCCATCATTAGATTAAAACACGATTTCAAGCCCTAACAGTTTGTAAGAGAATCTCATAATATAATGAACATAGACCAAGCTATTGTCACATTGAGACTACACCAAGCAAGAAGAGACATATGCAACCAAATCTCTCGAAGCTTATCTTTTTCATATTTTCTGCAATTTAGCCCCTCTCTCATTAATTTAGAGAACATTTTTCAGACCTAAACATAGGGCTAAGAACAACACATGATTTGAGAGCCTTAGTCATGCCATTGTCGACTAAGAGCACTCAATGAGGTAAGACGTGCAGCCGAGTTCAACAAGTCATTTTCAATTCTTTTCTCCATAGTTTCAGCCCCTTCACCACTATTTTGAGCTATACTTCCGCTCAGGAAAAGAATCCAAAAACCCTCACCTGTTAATCTAATCAATTGCCCTACAGTTGTCAAAGAAATTGAAAGAAGTGAAGGAAGTATAGA